>JAOEGL010000010.1:21005776-21605776 GCA_034509955.1 Urosaurus nigricauda
AATACATTTATATTTATATTCATTATTATTATTATTTATTAACTAATATAAATAAATATAAATTCATATATACATTTAAAAATGTGTAAATATAAATTTATAAGTATATTTTATAATAGTATATATAAATAAATTTATATTTATATTCATTATTATTATTATTATTTATCGTCAGAGTCCGGGCGCGCCCCAAAGACTACGAATCCCAGCGTCCCCGGCGGAGGGGCGTGGCCTGGAGCGTGACGTCACAGCCCGTGAGCGTCAATCTTGGTGGGCGGACTCAGTCAGAGTCAGAGAGCGACGAGAGAGAGAGAGGTTCCACTAGTGCTGCTGCTGCTGCGCCTGAATGGCTTTAAAGGCGAAAGCGTAGAGCCCCGGATGTTGCGGCGTTCCATTCCCGCCGGCGCCAGTCCCTTTGATCCTTCGGAACGTTGGGTGCTCGAGCGTTCGGCGCCGGAACGTTGGGGCGCGGGGCGTTCCATGAGAGGAAGCCGCGCCTGCGCAGAAGGGACCCTGCTTCAAGGAGGCCTCGTCCTGCGACGGAGGGGATCTCTTCCCGGATGGAGGCCCCTTCTGCTTCTTCCTCTCCTCCCTTCTCCCTCCGAGTGAGCCTCTTCTCGGACCAAGGGGGCAGGAAGTACATGGAGGACGTCGTCCAGGTCCTGCTGGAGCCAGAACCGGAGCCCCAGGGCCAGGACTCCGCCGGCCCCACCGACCCTTCCTCCTCCTCCTCCTCCTCCTCGGTGGGCTTCTTCGCGGTGCTGGACGGGCACGGAGGCAGGGAGGCCGCCCTCTTCGCCCGCGAGCAGCTCTGGGCCGCCATCCGCAGGCAGAAGGGCTTCCGGTCCCCGCAGCCCCGCGCAGTCTCCGCCGCCATCCGGAAAGGCTTCCTCGCCTGCCACAACGCCATGTGGAAGCAGCTCCGTAAGGAAGGCACAACACAACTCTTCCTCCTCACTTCCCCCTCTTCCTCTTCCTCCCCTTTTCCTCTTCCTCACTTCCATCTCTTCCTCACTTCTCCCTCTCCCTCACTTCCGCCTCTTCCTCTTCCTACCTTCTTCCTCACTTCCGCCTCTTCTTCCTCTTCCTCACTTCCCCCTTTCTCTCCCTCACTTCCTCCTCTCCCTCACTTCCCCCTCTCCCTCCCCCTTTCCTCTTCCTCACTTCCACCTCTCCCTCACTTCCTCTTCTTCCTCACTTCCACCTCACTTCCATCTCTTCTTTTTCCTCACTTCCGCCTCTTCCTCTTCCTATCTTCTTCCTCACTTCCCCCTCTTCCTTCCCTTTTCCTCTTCCTCACTTCCCCCACTTCCTCCTCTTCCTCTTCCTCACTTCCATCTCTTCTTCTTCCTCACTTCCCCCTCTCCCTCACTTCCCCCTCTGCCGCTCCTTCACTTCCCCTCTTCCTCTTCCTCACTTCCACCTCTCCCTCACTTTCCCCTCTTCCTCCTCCTCTTCCTCACTTCCATCTCTTCCCGCCTTCGTCCTTTTCCTCTTTCCTTCCTCCACGTCTTCCTTCCTAACTCCCTCTTCCTGACCCCCTCCTCCTTTCCTATTCTTCCTTATCTTCCTCCTCTTGCCTTCCGCTTTCTGCCTCCTTCCTTCCTGCTCCTCCTCTTCTTCCTCACTTCCACCTCTTCCTTCCCTTTTCCTCTTCCTCACTTCCCCCACTTCCTCCTCTTCCTCTTCCTCACTTCCATCTCTTCTTCTTCCTCACTTCCCCCTCTCCCTCACTTCCCCCTCTGCCGCTCCTTCACTTCCCCTCTTCCTCTTCCTCACTTCCACCTCTCCCTCACTTTCCCCTCTTCCTCCTCCTCTTCCTCACTTCCATCTCTTCCCGCCTTCGTCCTTTTCCTCTTTCCTTCCTCCACGTCTTCCTTCCTAACTCCCTCTTCCTGACCCCCTCCTCCTTTCCTATTCTTCCTTATCTTCCTCCTCTTGCCTTCCGCTTTCTGCCTCCTTCCTTCCTGCTCCTCCTCTTCTTCCTCACTTCCACCTCTTCCTCTTCTTCCCGCCTACCCCGTCTTCCTGCCTTCTTCCTTATCCTCCTTCCTTATCCTCCTCTCCTTTTGTTCCTCCGCTTCCTGCCTTCCTTCTCCTTCTCTTTTCCTCCTTCCTTCCTTCCTTCCTTCCTTCTTTCTTCTCTTTTCCTCCTGCCTTCCTCCCCTTCATTCCTCCTTTCCTTCCTTCCTTCCTTCCTCTCTCCTTCTTCCTTCCTTCCCCATCTCTTTTCCTCCTGCCTTCCTCCCCTCCATCCTTCCTCCTTTTTTCCTCCAGCCTTCTTCCTATCTTCCTCTTCCTCCTCCCTTCCTCCCCGCTTCCTTCTTGGCCACCTGAGCCTTTCTTTTTGGGGGGCTGTGGGAGGTTCTTTCCACAGAGAAGACGGTCTTGGCCATTGCCTTCCTCTGAGGCTGAGAGAGTGTGACTGGCCCACAAGGCTTCTTGGTGGGACACAGCAATCAGGGCCTGTTTGTGTCAACCACAGAGTTGGAAAGGGTCACCCGCAAACTGCCTCCGCCGCTTTCGCTGTTGTTGTTGTTGTGAGGCCGAGAGAGTGTGACTTTCCTAAAGTCACCTAGTGGGTTTCCAAGGATTCGAACCCTGGTCTCCAGAGTCCTGGCTTTCTTTACCTTGGCTTTGATCCTGGATTTATGTTGTTGTTGTTGTTGTTTCGCTACTCATCTCCCCTGTCTCAACCATCATATGAAAAATGTGGCTTTTCGAACTCATGCTCATTTACAATGACAGTAGCATCACATCATGGTGTCCTCCGCAGGTCCTCCAAAGGTCTGAATCTTAAGAGCGGGGTATAATTAATTAATTAATTAAAATTAGCCCTGGAATGAAAAATACCGTAAGACATGCTAAAATGTGGAATAGTTAAAAGCTAGAAGGATTTATATATATAATATATATATAATAAATCCACAGATATTTTATTATATAAATATATATAATATTATATATATCATTATGGTCCACTGATTTTTCTTTTTTGATCCCAACAATTTTTATTATTCCAGACAGTTATTTTTTTCCGTTTCTCTTATCCATTTCCTATCCATTCTTCCATCTTAGGTAAACTTACTATTATTATGTTTTTGTGTTTTATGCCACATTTCTAACCCTTACCCAAATATACCTTTGTCCTCCCTTTCCTTGTTTTCTCCTTACCCCTAACCGGCCTCCTGCCTGATCTCTGCGAAAAATTGAGATCTGGATTGAATTAGTGGGAAGGAGACATTTGCATGCGGACTTCGGATAAAGAATGGAGCATGGCTCTTGTACAGAGCCAGTGTGATTTCGGTGTCGGACTACAACTCGAGAGGCTAGGGTTCGAGTCCCGGCTTAGCCCTGGAAACCCATTGGGTGACCCTAGGCAAGTCACACTCTCTCAGCCTCAGGGGAAGGCAATGGCAAACCTCCCCCGAACAAATCTGGCCAAGATAACCCTGCGATAGCGTCGCCGGAAACGACTTGAAGGCACGCAACGACAACAACGGCGGCTTAAGGGATCAAGGTGTTTGGGTCAGGACAATCTTTTAGGGCCTCCCAACACACTGCTTTCTGGTGTGGGGTTATTCCTATACTCTTGAGTTCCTTTCGAGAGACCCCCCTCTTACATTATTCTGTGGATTTACCTATAGACAGCAAGGGTTTTCAGACCTTATAATAAACAAACAGTAAATAAAACTTTTATTTATATCCCGCTTTTTGTATGCACAATCAAAGCGGCGCACAACAGTTGAAATACAATTGTATACGTATACAAATTTGCCCCTCCTCAAAACAAGACTTACTGTATATACTCATGTATAAGTCTAGAAAATTAGGTCAAAAAATTGACCCCCAAAACCTGAGTCGACTTATCCACGGGTCAATGTAAGTATTGCATCTTAATTTTTATTTAAAAGAAGGAACCATCCCCTGATGAAAAGCAATAGTATAATCTGTCCTGGAAGCACTGACCCCCTTTACTCTCTCGTCCATCCAGTCTTAAGGATGAGCACAAAAAGTTATGTCTGATGGACTTTTGGAAGTTATTTGACGTTGTTTTGCTTTGCTTCATCCTTTAGATCCTTTCCTATATGCCGCTAAATTTTACCCTCGATTTATCCATGGGTTATAGCAAAATCCATAATTTTGGCCCCAAAACTTGACCTTGATTTATACATGAGGTCGATTTATAGTCAAGTATATATGGTAACAATTATAACATTAAAATTTCAACAATTTAATTAAAACTCTTATTAACACTATGTGCAAAGTCGTCGCAACCAGAGCTACGTCAATCAGGAGAGATCAATAAGCTCGTTCCTTATTCAATCTAAATAGAAGTGGCCCACAAGGAAAAAGGGATGAAGTCCAGCAAACGCTGGCTGCTCTTCTCTCCCTCCGAGGCCACAGCAATGGAAATGCGGATGGAAGGAAGGTTTTTCCTTGGTAGTTGGGCCTATTAGTGATCGCAGCAGGGTAAACAATAGAAGTCCCGGGGTTATGATTTTGACGGCTGAGCTTATGGACCCATCCGTGGTTTGGTTTCTGGGGTAAGAGATACCTCACCGCTCCTGCCTGTATTAAACTCCATCCCTTTCTCTTTCCCCCTCTGCAGCAGAGTGGCCAAAGACGATGACCGGCCTTCCGAGCACGTCGGGGACGACCGCCAGCGTCGTAATAATCCGGGGCTCAAAGATGTACGTGGCTCACGTCGGAGACTCCGGGGTGGTGCTGGGAGTCCAGGACGACCCCAAAGACGACTTTGTCCGAGCCGTGGAGGTGACCCAGGACCACAAACCTGAACTCCCAAAGGAGAGGCAGCGGATTGAAGGTCTCGGGGGCAGGTGGTTACCGTGTCGTCTTAATGTTTCTGTTCCTCTTTACGTAGTGTTTAATGGACTGGGTCACAGTTCTGGTCTGCACATCGCAGTCTTGACTCTTCTGATAAGTGTCAGTTCTCTTGGGTTTCAGGGAAAGAAAACACTTTCACATCCCCTGTTACTTCATCCTATTTTCTTGGATTGCTGGGGACCCAGCCTTGGCTTACTATGAGGGCAACCTCATTCAAATTCAATTTCAGATTTCTGGCAGCAGGCAGGGCTAACAGGGTGGCACCAAAAATGCCCATATATTTTAAAGCTTTTAGGCTGCAGAGTAAACCCAGTTTGACACCACTTTAACTGCCATGGCTCAGTGCTATGGAAACAGGATTATTTCAAAATTTATACAAAATTTATTTATTATTTATACAGCCTTTTTGGTCAACAATTTAAGATTTGGGGAGACATTTTATCCTTGGAGAACAAGGGTGGGAAACTGGGAGAGGCTCAGAAAATGTACAGCTCTGCTCCTCTTGCTATTTCCAATGTTGGGAAACTGTGGCTAATGACATTACTTTGTCTTGTGGAGGAGAAGAAACAAATCCCAGGATGAGAATCCTTTCTGTCTCTGATTATTGATCGCTATCAGAGATAGCGGGAATTTTTTCAGATTAGTTTTGTGGAGTTTTTGGGAAAGGGGAGGGAATTCCCTTCAGACCTTCAAGGGCTGAAAATGCCTTTCCTCTGTTTCATCAAGTCTGAAGGTGTTCACCTGGGTTGCATCTATGCTGTAGAAAGATTGCGAGTTTGGCACCACTTTAACTGCCATGGCTCCATCCTACAGAAACCTGGGCTTTGTTGTTTTGTGAGTCACCACCGCTCTTTGGCAGAGAAGGCTCAAGACCTCGTGAAACTACATATTCCCTAGGATGGAGCTGCACTACTTAAAGTGGCGTCGAATTGCATTATTTCTATAGTGCAGGTGCACCCTCTATATCCTAGTAAGTGTGCACTGGATTGCAGCTTTAACTGCTCTTCCGAGCTTGGGGGAAAAAGGTAATCCTTTTTTGTGAACAGTTTCTATGCCGGCTGGAGGATTCTGGAAGTTGTGGTCGAACACGGCAACATTTCCCGATTCTGGTGTCACTTAGATCCTCATAAGCTGCTTTGTTGTCTCTCACCACCCCCAGAATCCTCTCCCTCCTCTCTCCTGCTTTTCAGTCGCTGAGCCGCTCGCCTCTTGTGCGTTGCGTTGTTTGCCAATAGTGTTGCGGCTGCCTTCCGAACACTCGCGAAAGCGTGGGAGCCTTGAAAGGGCTGTTAGGTGCCTGTTGTGCGAAAGATGCTGGAGGGGGCGGCAGGCAAGGGCTGGAGCAAAAGCAAGACGTTCGTAACCGTTCCAGATGACGCAGATGCGCTTCGAGGAGTGTGCGGTTTTCTTTTTTTGAAGCCTTGAAATTATATTCTGCACAGTAACAGAGAGCTGTGCTTTGTTGATCTGTGTCAGCTTATTTAGAGCAAGATGGGGAGTTTGCTCCTTCCTTCTTCTCCTCTTCCTCTTGTTTCTCCTCCTCTTTTTCATCTTCCTTCTCCCTCCTTCTCTCCCTCCTTCTTCATCCTCCCTTACTCCTTCTTCTTCCCCTTCTGTTCATCTTCTTTCCCCTCCTCCTTCCTCTTTTCCTCTTTCTTCCTCTTTTTTCCTATTCCTCTTTGTTTTCTTTTTCTTATTCTTCCTCTTCTTCCTCCTTCTCTTTAGCTTCTTGTTCTTCTTCCTCCCCTTCCTCAATCTTATCTTCCTCTTTTTCCTGTTCTTTTTTTCTCTTCCTTCTATTCTTTCTCTTCTTCCTCCTCCTTTCTCCTCCTTCTCCACCTTCTCCCCTCCTTCTCCCTCTTCCATATCCTCCTGTTTCTCTTCTTCTTCCTTTTCCTCCTCTTTCTCTTCTTCTTTCTGCTAAACCCAATAGAAAATGATTGGTTTCTCCTTTGGTTGGTGGGGTTGATTGAAAGATAATATGGTTTAGTGGTTAGCATGGCCATTCGGGACTTGGGTGCTTGTTCTCTTACCCGGTGAACCATGTAACGCACTGGATAACTGTAGACCAATTCCTCTTTCTCACCCTGACCTACCTCACAGGGTTATTGCTGTGAGGGTAAACTGGAGAAGAGAAACAGACCTCCATATACTGTCTTGAGCCCATTGCAGAAAAGGTGGCCATGAATGGAAGTGATACATTTATTCTGGTGGGGTATGATGACAGAAATGTTGATTTTATTTACCCTTCTTGTCTGTCTGCAGATCCTGAAGGCACCTTGTAACACTACGGTACCATGTACCATACGGTACCATTTACCTTGGGTTAGGTGCCATTGAAAACAGTGAGACTTCCTTCTGAGAAAACACACATAGAATTGTACTATTAAGGTGTTTAAAAATCAAAACCACCTCCAGATGATTCCTGGCCTAAGAAAACCCTATGAAATACATGGGGTCGCCTTGCCATAAATCGATAGGCGACTTGAATACATACATACATACATACATATACACATGCACACAATTCCTTTAAAATACATGTCTCCCTTTACTCTGAAGGCAAAAAAATTAAAGTCTGACTTTAAAAAAAATCATTTGCATAAAAACAATTTACCTAATTGCTAAAACAATTTATGCTTAATCTCTGCATGTTTTATGTTTAATCTCTGCATGATTATCTTTGATTCCATCTGTAATCTTCCTTTGCAGTTCTCTCCAGAGCTCCATTAAGCTTCAAAATGTGCTTAATGGTTTCCCACGCCACTCTACCCCACTGCCCTTGGCATACGATGGTGGTGAGGCATATTAAAACTAGGCAAGTTGGGACCCATCGTAGAATTGGAAGGATCCCACAAGGGCCACCTACTTCATCCCCCTGCCTTGGAAGAACATACACCTAAAACATCCCTGAGAGATACCCTTCCAACTTCTGTTTTGGTGCATATCCAGACCGACTGAAAAATCCCATATGTTGTTCCTGTTGCTTCTTTACACAGAGTTGAAACTAAACCGACCTGGGGATGCTGGTATACCAAGTCCCTGATCATACCCAGTAGCGAACAGAAAATATTTGGGGAGAAACAAAACGTGTATGGATCTCCGAGATAAAATGGGAAAGAACAGGGACAAAATCTGGGACTTTTCTGGGTCTTTTTAATAAGACTGGATGCACCCTAAAATACCTCCAAAGGCGGAGAGTTTGTCAGCTACCTTTGTACCACTCTTGTGACACAAACCTATGAGCGAAACTCGTTCCTGGGACAGCGTTTGGTATTTGCACGCTTAACCCAATTCATGGGCTGTTAATCTTATATACTTCGCCCCCAGATTGTTGTAGGGTTGGATTGATCCACGGGGCACACAGTTCCCTTTTCCTGGAAGAATCATTGCTCATTGGCACCTGCTTGGCATGTGGCATATGATTTACCTTCTTGGCTCTCAAACCGGTCTTGCTGCTCAGCATCTCAGAGCAGGCGTTAAACATATAAAGGTGCAGCTCTTATTCCCAATGAAACCACATTTATCTATTTTTGCTTGAGGGCATATGCATTCGGCTTCGTGTTTGCCAGTCTCATCAGTATTTTCATTCTGCCTCTTAATGTTCCTGGTAGATACCTAAATGGTTTTAAATATTTTGGGTACAGATATACAATATTATTTTTTAAAAAAATTGCTGCTGAGAGTACTCTTTGCTCCTGGGTTTTTTTGTTTCGTTGGCAAGAGGCCCGGGCATTTTTTCAGGCTCTGTTAGCACATTGCTGTTGCTCTTATGGCAGATGGCATCCCAGGGGTAACAGGTTTTCTGCTTCGCGCTGCCTTGAAGGGTCGATTTTCGTGAAGTCAGGAAGGAAATTGGTTTGGATAGCAGCACAGGCTGCTGGTGTGCTGGTTGTTGTTGGTTGTGGTTCTTGTCAAGGGAAAACAGGGAGGCAAAAGCTCTCCCAAAAGCTTTAATGAAATGTGTGTGTGCCTATGAGAGTGAGAGAGAGGTCAGTTTGCCACACAACATGTTCTGGGCTATTAGTGTCATCAGGCTTCCTCCCTTTAGTAGCATGCTTTAAGTTCTCACCCGATTTTAGGGACAAATCCTTCAGGTTTTAAGGTTAAGCCAACAATTCTCAATTACAAAGTTTATATTTCAGAGAAAGGAACTGGCAAAACAACCTATTAGTATTCCTTAAGAAAATCCCGCAAAATTCATGGGGTTGCCATAAGATGACAGACGACTCGAAGACACAAACACAAGGAGGCGAAAAGGGGAGTAAAACAGGTCCCCCCTGGTGTAACAGTCACCCGCCTTGATCCAATATAGGGAGAGGTGGGATACAAATAATAATAATTATTATTTGGCTTTGCCCTATTGACAAACTGTCCCAGCTCCAGCCATCTTTTCCTTCTTTTGGGAGGGTCCCCATTTTCCCCACTTCCAAAGTGATGCAACATGATGTTGGGTCGTCATTCAAAGGGGTTTCTAAAGTGGAAAAGACCACTATGGCTCCCGGTTGTCTCTCCTTGTTGTGGTGAGGATAAACACAAGCACACACCCTTACACATTTTGCAATCCAGAACTGAGATGGGGCATTTTGAGTTTGAAGAGTGTGACAGGTTTAATGGCTATTGGAAATGGGCCATTCCTCAGTGGCGCACCTCCTATCCCGTCTAGAAATTCCAGCACTTCTGGGAAAGGTCAGAGGAAGAAATCTAAACAGCCCAGTGGGTTTCCAAAGCGGCTACACAATGCGGACTGAGGAACTGGGAGGGAAAATGGAAAATCAGGAGGAAGGAGAATAGAAGGCCCAAAGGAGCAAAAAGGCCAAGTGGCAACGTGTTTAATAACAGTAGCAAGCATATCCTTGTGGTCCAGGAACAAAATCCATAAACCGGATTTGGAATTATTTTATTGGACCACTAAAATACCATCAATAAAGCAAACATTTGAGTCCTTCATCAGGCTTGAGATCAGTTCCCCATCCCATACCCAGCCTGATAAAGGGCTCAAAAAGCTTGCTTAGTAAAGGTATCCTGTCATTGAACAATAGTGTTAAGAAATACAGTATTTCTTTCTTGTTAACAGGATCCTTTTGTTTCCTCCTCTCTCCTGCTCTGTTTTCTTTTCTTTTCCTCTTCCTTTTCCAATCTGTTTTAGCGTGATCAACAAATCCGGCGTGAATCGGGTCGTGTGGAAGAGGCCTCGTCTGACTCACAACGGCCCTGTGCGGCGGAGCACCATAATCGATCAGATTCCATTCCTGGCGGTGGCCCGTGCCCTTGGTAAGCAGCTGTTGGTCAGACAAAGGCAGGGACGGAGGTGGAAGACAGCTAATAACATTGTCAAGTCCCTCTTTTCCTCTCTCCTTCCACTCAAGAGATGCCCAGGCTAGGCTCTGAGCTATACTCAGACTCTGAACCCCAGGCCTCCCCCACTCATTGCTTTTGGGGAGAAATTGAAAATGGTCTGCATTTCCTTTTAGTTTCAGTGTGCAACCCTTTGGGTGCCTGCCAGTTCTGTTTGGAAAAATCTCAACTGCCTTGAGTGTGTTTCTTTTGTGCTTCAGCCAACCAGTGGAGGAGTCGATCCCCTCACCTGCTTCCAGACCCTTTCAAACCCCAGTTTCTGGGGCTCAGGTGGCAAAAATGCTCTCTGTTTGGGGGGGAAATGGCTGGGAGCGGGGCATGCTTCTCCATCCTTTTGTGCAGGAGACACTGCAGCGCGAAGCACTGCAGCCCAAATAGAATTGCAAGTCTCAACTATTGAGGAGACGGCTTGAGTCAACAAGTCAGCACTTAAGTAAATCCCACTGATTCAGTGGGACTCGAATTGGACATAGGTCTTAAAATATTAATAGCTGACCATCATTTGGATAAAATCCACATTCAGAAACAGCAATTAACAGCCATCACCAAAAGAAAACAAAGCTTTCAGTAACCATATATAGACGGGTGGGGAATTTTTGCCCCATGGGTTTTCAGAGTGGAAGCAAAGCGGTGTCCTCCCTCCACATTATATGCTTATCCCTCTCCTCCAGAATAGATTTGCAAATAATCTTCCTCCCGGGTGCCCCATAATAATGCTGCAGGCCCGCGTTTGTGTCCGCAGGAGATGGTTTTTAATAGAAGGGGGAAAGGGGGCAGCTTGAACCGGCGAGGATGGTTTGGAAATCCCTTGTCAGGAGTGCACCGGGCAAAAAAATAGCTTTCCCCCTCCATGCGCCTATTGTAAGGAAATGAAAGCCAGATGGACACTAGCAGATGGTTTGTGTTTTAATTATACATTGCTGAGTTAAGTTAACCCTTGCATCCTCCTTGGTTTGCCATGGCTGCCATTAGGACTGAGAAATGGGAGGGTTGCCCATGAATGGGAGAATTCCCCTTAGCCCTGGTCACAGCCTCGCCTTCCCAGTTAGGATGGCGGCAAAGGGCATCCGTGTCCTGTCTGCTTCATGAATGTTTTGCGCTACTTTCCAATACGAGCCTTTTCCCGTCTTGGAAAAGCTTTCTGTTGTGGTGTGCCTTCATGTCATTTCCGATTTACGGTGACCCTCTCCTGCACTTTTCGTGGCAAGAGGGTTTTTTTCCATGACTTTCCTCTGAGGCTATGACATTGTGACTCTCTGTGGCTGGCTAAACATGCAATAGCCCCACCTCCGCCACCACTATGGGGAGCCCAAGGTGGTAGAAACCTTGCATGGCTTCTACCCCATGACCTGTTGTTTGCTTGGACTGGAACTCGGTGCCACTTACCTAGGCTATAGTGTCCCAGCGGCAGCTGTTTTCATGCAGCCTCCGCCTCTGTGTTTCTATTTCTTGCAAGCCGCTTCAGCCTCCTTGTGTTAATTGGCGGATGGACAGAGCGGGGCTCTCATATAATCAGGCTTTAAAAAAATTAATTAGGGTTTTTAATGGAAACGGAGGCTCTTCTCTAGTTTCTCTCTTGTCTGCTTCAGTGGAGGTGAATTGGCTCTTGAACCAGGATGGATAAGAGGATTATTTTCTCCCCCCTTTTGCTGTAGTAGAAAGGAGTAATTGGTTTGAATTGCTCCTTACCGTCTTCCCAAAATGCTGTTGCTTGGATGGGAGCTAATGGTGAGATGCTTATTGCGGGCAACAAAGAACTTGGATTGTCTCCATATTTATTTTTTTCAAGTGGGCTTTTCTTTGTAGGGGTTAGGCAATGGAAGGAGGTGGGGATGGTGAAACAAAAAGATAGTTTTGAGAAGAGCAGGACAGGCCTGCCTTGATGGATGCTTTGGGATGCGAGGTGGTTTGGAGTGGTTTAAGATTGGAGTTTGGAAAAGTTGGGGGGGGTTGGACTATAGTTCTGAGTTGTCTGGAGGATGGTGAGATGTGTTATACAGAAGGATAACGTATCTGAGCTCTGGTTTTATGTGTCTTGTGAGCTTTCTCTCCAGCTAAATACCAGGTGATGCTACTGTAAAAGAATCATAATCAAGCTGTTGTTATATGAATATTTGGGTTACATGTTGTATGAATATTTGTTTCAAAACTCGAGAAAAATTTGTCATCAGAAAGTAGTAGTTCTTGTATGCTTTCAAGTCATTTCCATCTTATTGAAACCCTGAGGCAATCCTATCATGGGGTTTTCTTGGCAGGATTTGTCCCTAGCCGGTTTTCCATTGGTTTCCCCTGAGGATGAGAGAGTGTGACTTGCCCAAGGTTACCCATCGGGTTTCATGGCTGAGTGGGGACTTGGACTACAGTATCCTGAGATCTATAGTTTATGAGATACTAGCATGCTTTAGCAGAGAAGGATAAGGACTTCAGATAGAGCTACAGCACCTAAAGTAGTGTCTAACTGTGTTATTTCTACAGTGTAGATGCACCCCTTGTCATTAACGGTTTTCAGAGCCCTCAACCTGTTGTAATGCTGCATTTGGCAGTGGTGACTTCCACCACCATTCCTGAAATAAAGAAATCTGCCTCTTTTGTGTTTTGCCTCATGCCTTTTCTTTGCCTTTTCCAATCTAGGCGATCTGTGGAGCTACGACTTCTACAGCGGGGAATTTGTTGTGTCTCCTGAGCCTGACACAAGTGTACACACACTAGATCCTCAAAAGCACAAATACATCATCCTGGGGAGCGATGGACTATGGAACATGATCCCTCCTCAAGAAGCCATTTCCATGTGTCAGGACCACGAAGAGAAAAAATATTTTATGGTGAGTGTAAGCTTAGGTGAAACTGTGGAAAGAGCATTTTATCTGTTGGATTTTTCAATTTCCATATATCCCAACCGCCCCCCAAATCCAAAGAGCAGTTCAACATGTTTTCTTAAAGTTGTGTGTGGCCCAGGGATATCCACCTGTGGTGTATAGGATGGTGACTATGCCCTCTTTTTCTTCCCTTTTCACCAAAGGGAGAGCACCAACAGTCTCTGGCCAAAATGCTGGTGAACCGAGCCCTGGGCCGCTGGAGGCAGCGCATGCTTCGGGCGGACAACACCAGCGCCATTGTGATCAGCATCTCTTCAGGTCGGAGCAGCCGTGTGAGCTTGGAAAGCGAGGAGGAGCTGTGCTTCACCTTGGCTGATGGCCCGTCCTACAGCAGTCCCGAAATGTGGACTCCGTCGCGCTGTTCCACTCCACCAGTAAAGGTAAGAGAAGGGGGTCGGGTCCAGATAAGTATCCAAGTTGCGGTGAGTTGTAACCCAGCACACACAGAAGCTGCATTAGTAGCTCACCATTTGAACGGTGGTCACCTTGAAAAGACTAGAGTGAAACGGAGAGAAGAGCCACTCTGTCCCTGCATTTCTGTGATGTAACATAGCATATATCTTTGGCTGCTGCAGTCAGAGTGGTGCTGAGTTCAGCATATGGCTGCAATTGTTATTCAGGGCTGGTTTGGGATGGTGGCTGCTTTATTTTGAGCTGCTATTTGTATTATTGACCTATATCTAATTGTACTGAGATAGAGATACAAAGGACACCTTTATGAACAATGGGGAAATCACTTGAAAACTAGTTGGAACTGAAATTGCACTTATCCCTGAGTGGTTCCCAGCACAGTTAACAAGGATTTCTGGGTTCCAGCAGTTTGGGAGAAACAAAATATTTTATCCATCCTTAGTTGAAGGAAATTTGGGTTCAGCAGCAATAGATTTTGTGTGTGTGTGTGTGTGTGTGTAGTGTGTGAAATATGGGATGTACTAGTTTTGTGCTGGGACTTGAGAGATCCAGGTTCTAATCCCTACTGAACTATGAAGTTGTGAGGATAAAGTGGGAAGGAGGACAGCAACATGTGCTGTCTTGAACTTGCTGGAAGTAAGGCAGTCTATAAATGTAACCAAGAAATAATAAATGAATAATAATTAATCTGTTCAGTTTGGGTAGGCAGTTCCTGGATTCACAACTCTTCATAAGTCTTGGAGCTCATGTAGATCGCCCCTGGCCCATATTAGCCAATGGCAGTGGTCACCTGTGGGCTCACTAATGCAGGTATGCGCACTTCACTGCCCATTGACTAAATGGATTTGAGCTCCTGCATTTTGGGGGACAGAATCAAACATGGGAAGGCCCCAGTATATCTCGGGACCCTCTAATGATATCTGATAGCATTAGTTTGCATATAAGTTTGGCGTAGTCCTTTCCTGCCCCATTAATTCTCAACATGGACTCATCTGCTGGATCCCAGCAACCCATGGTTCCCAAAAGTAACACATGGACAGAGACATCTTACACTCTGTGTCTCAGTACATCAGCTAGAGGGGCATATTTCTGGTGTTTACAGACTATGGTCTCTCTCATAGCTGATATCCTACTCTCAGAGGGGATTGTGATATCCACAATCTTCTTCCAGCCCCCGTTCAGGATGTTTGTGCCTGGTCCGATACGGAAGTTGCTGGGTTGGAGTAGATGGGGCTAATAAGTGTATACTAAGTGTTGTGATTTGGTTTCTCTTCTTGAGTAACGTGGTGCTCTCTGTCCTCAACAGAGAACCTGTCTGTGTAAAAGAGGCCAGAGGGGACAAGGCAAGACGAGGGGCAGAAGGAGGTGGGGCCTCGGATCGATCAGAGGAACGATCCAGAGGCAGGACACAGAACTTTGGCGCAGAGCAGAATAAAAGTAATAGCAACACAGCTCGAGTACCTATGTGCATTTTTTTGTGTGTGTATATGTGTATGTGTATGTGTGCTGGTGGCTTTCCAATCACAAGGGTAAAAAAATGTGAGAGCTTTGGGTATATGGGTGGATGGGGCAGAGGAAATTGGCCTGTTTGTGCCCCGAGAAAGGCTGCTTTCTGAGCAACAGTCTGCTGAGGAGTGAGTGCCTACTCATGAGCCAGGAGACGGACATAACCAAAACGTAAATAAAAAAGTGAAGGTTGCCGAGAAGGTGGCAGAGGATGGTGTGGGCAAAGGAGGTACCTCATACTTAAAGATGGTACTGGGTACAACTCAAAGTCGTGTTCCTTGGACCAGTGTTGGTCCATGAGCCATCAGCTGCCACTTCCTGGTGAATTTTCAAGGGACAAAGAAATCCTAGCCAACGGCTACATACAGTGGTCCCCCGGGGGACCACTTTAAGGGATGGACCGCACGGCCGATTTAAAGAGGCCGCACGGTTTTTCCCTTTCGTTCCCCGAGGATTTCATCGAATCCCGGGGGAATTTTGGCGGTCCCGCCGGTTTCGGCTCCCGGGGATTTTGTTCCCCGGGGGCTTCGTATCCTGGGGGACCACTGTATATGGTATACATCCCTGGAACGTTGAGTAAATAATGTGGCCATTCTCTACATCTTGGGAAGCACTTACCTAGCATCTCAAATCAAGAACTCCCAAGTCTGTCTCTTACCTTTGCCATGGACACATTCAAAGCTACAATTTTGTGCACCCTTAGCTGGGAACAATAAAAAAGCATTAAAATGTAGATGCAAAGATTAAACAACAGTTAAAAAGCTAAAAACACTACAGAAAAAAATGTAAAAGAAAAAAATGTATTAAAAGCTTTATGAAAACCCTGTATAGAGTTTGTGAGATGTGGACTAGTTTTATCTGATAGTCTTGAGCTCTACCAATCCATATATAAGGTTTCTCTTTTGGGACGTGGGCATCTGGAACACACTGGAGTGGGATTTGTTCTTTGGGAAAACAAACTGAATATTTAAATAGAAAAACAATTCTGTATTTAAATAGAAAAAAAAAACAATTCAAGTACTGGTGGCAGAGTAAGTATAGCATGAGCTTTTGGGGACTGTAGAAGCTTTATCCGAGTCATAAAATGTTACTACAGAATATCAGCTGTACAGTACATTACATACAGTTGGGGCTGGAGTGGTGTTGGAGGGAAATTAAATACAGAAAATACTAAATTATTTTTAATTAGACGGTTCCCTGCCCTCAGGCTTGCAATCTAAAAAGACATGACACAAAAGGAGAAGGGAATGGTAGTGGCGAAGGGGATCAAGGGATAGAGCAGTTCTTTGTACCTCAGCAATTTCTTGGTCTAATCTTTCCTTGCAAGCGACAGAGTGTCTAAGGTCAGTGACGGAGAGAACCCTAGGATTTTTCTCCCTGGGTTTTTGCACGTTAAATGTGTCCGTTCTTCTGTTTTCAGAATGACCCACTGTAGAACCCACTGGATAACTTTGGGCAAGTCACACTCTCTCAGCCTCAGGGGAAGGCAGTGCCAATCCTCTGAACAAATCTGGCCAAGAAACCCCCACGATAGGGTGTCTGTGAGTCAGACACAACTTGAAGGTGCATAACACACGGAGAATGCAGGAGATAAATGATTTCCCCCTCTCTTTTTTCCCCATCAGGCTCTGGAAGAGGATTTGTGGCCACGACTGAGTTCCCCCGAGACTGTCCCTTTACTCACGCGTAGCAGCGCCGTATTGAGTAAGTCCCCTGAGCCGCCACCTGGTGAGACCACCAAGGGCAGCTTAACGTTAGCAGCGACGTCTCCCACGGATGCAGCGCCGCAGGAGGAGAAGTCCGGCCGACCGCTGGGGCTGAGGGTCCGGGAGTCGTGTAGCAGAAGCCCGCCTGGTGCTCTCTCCCCTTCCAACTCAGGGAAGGCGTCGGGCACAGACCCAAAGTCCTTCAAGGTGCCTCCGAGCGACGCGTCGAAGGCGCCGGAGTCGGAGCGGGCGACAGCGACAGCGAACTTTAAGCGGACTTTGGAAGAATCCAATTCGGGGCCAGTGGTCAAGAAGCCCAGGCGGGGGCTCTCCCGCAACGTCGGAGCCCAGCCCGAAAGCTTGTCCGCGAACCCTCAGCACAAAAGCCCCAACAAGCTTGCCATGCGCCGTAGCCTTCGAGGACAGAAGAAGCTGGGGAACCCATTGTTTCAGCAACCCAGGAAAGCCTTGTGTGTGTGCTGAAGAGACGCCCAGCGAAACGTGGTTTATCCCACTCCTAGTCAATGTTGTGACGTTTCGGTGCAGTTCCTTCGAAACTGCGACGGTCATTTTTTTTCCTTGTTCATTTTTGATTTTGTTTATTTTTTAACAAAATATAGAAAACCTCTTTCTTTCTTTCTTTCTTTTTGGTATACAGACAGCTTTATCCCAACCTTGTACTCGCTTGTAATATAATAGTGAATTTTTGTAGACGTCAGTTAGGATATCATGTTGTAAAAAAAAAAAAAGTGTGTAAATTTATATTCCTTCATACAAATGTAGTCTCCCCACCCCACTTTCCCTTGCGTAATTGTTACAACAGGGCTAAAACAACGACACACTTTCATTTTGGACAGTGCATTTGCGTGTGTGTTTGTGTGCGTGTGTGTGTGTGTGTGAGAGAGATGAGATGCGAGGAAGTGACCGATTTAGTACAAAGTAATGAATTTGTATAAATTCCATGTGATGACTTCACAACTTTTTAACGAAAGTAAATTATTAAACAGAATGGAAGATAATGTATTTTCGTAGTACTTAATACGTTCTCCTTGGAGTGTGCCCTATTAGAGTATATGAAACTAGGTCTATTTTCTTTTATTAACTTTTAGATTTCTGTATTCAGAAATGAAATGTAGACCGAAGAGATGTCGAGCCTTCGCCCAGCTAAATGCTGGTTTCTGTATTTTAATTAAAAATACTATGCAGCAATGATCATGGTTGTATTTTTTGCCCCATTTTGGTAAGTTGAAGGAGGACCGATATCGT
This sequence comes from Urosaurus nigricauda, assembly GCA_034509955.1. Lineage (NCBI taxonomy): Eukaryota > Metazoa > Chordata > Lepidosauria > Squamata > Phrynosomatidae > Urosaurus > Urosaurus nigricauda. The sequence continues at coordinate 21,023,748 of JAOEGL010000010.1, forward strand.
ATCTCAAAAACATTTCCTCCATCAGGTCTTGGGCTCCCAATTCTTGGGTGCTTTTAAATAAAAATCGTGATGCGTTTGGAAAAGGTACACATTTTTTAATATAATATTCCATGTTCTAAATTTTTAGGTCTCAGTCCTCCATCACTTCAGTCCCTTGGCCGTGTTGTTTAGGGATGATGAAGGTTGTAGTTCGACACACCTGGAGAAAACCAGGTTAAGAAAGGCAGGTCTTGATGAATTGCATCTTAGGTTTTTAAGTTTTGGGGAATGTTTTCTAGTTTTACTTGCATCTGTGGACCATGTATACTTATTAAATAAAGCTAGCCGAAAAAGGAGGGTTGACTTTCTGTTTCTTTTGTCCGCAAAAGGCGAGAGGTCTCCTGCTGTGGCTTCTCTGAGAGAGAGCCCAGTTCATTCCTCACTGCAGAAATAATCCAGTTTGACACCGCTTTAACTGTCATGGCTCAGTGCAAAGGAAATATGAGAATTGTAGTTTCATGAGACATATAGCCTTCTCTGTGGGTGCATCCACACTGCAGAAATAATCCAATTCGAAGCTGCTTTAACTGCCCTGGCTCAATGAGTCGAGGCAGTTGAAGCGGTCTCAAACTGGATTATTTCTGCAGTGTGTTTTTGGGTCAGAGAAGGCTAAATCTCTCACAAAACTGCAGTTCCCAGAACTCTCTAGCATCGAGCCATGATGGTTAAACCAGTATCAAAACGGATTATTTCTGCAGTGCGGATGCAGCCGACATTTCCAGCAAAAAGGACCCCAGGTAAGCTTTCCAGCCTATTAAGTACTATTATCTTTTGCTTTTGTAAAGTAGCAAAAGGAGGATTACCAGAGGTCCTCATTTTCCAGGACACGTCCTACATTTCAGCTTTCAGGAGGAGTTCAGAAATGTCCTCCATTTTGAGAATAATAGAGAGGCATGAGTTAGCGTGTTTTAAGCTTTTATTTTTGTCTTGGTTAGGAGGACATCTGGTCACCTTCATCTCTTTGGTAGAGGAGGCTAAAGACCTTGGGGGGGGGACTATAAATCCCAGGAATGAAGAGGATGGAGCTACTGTACTTTGAAAAGTGGAATGGAACTGCATTATTTCTGCAGTGTAGACACTCCCTAAAGTGACTTATGTCATCTGGAAGTCTTAAATATATTCATTTCCTTTGATTTTTTTTTTTTTTTTGGGGTGGGGTCAAGGGGGGAATCTCAGGGCGAGAACGTTGTCTTGAAAAAAACTAAATATATCTTACTCATTTATTTTTCCTCATGTATTTGTTTGTTTATTATTTTATTATTTTATATTGTTATTTATATTTTTATTATTTCATTTTTTAATTATTTTAATTTAATTTTTATATTATTATTATATTTCATTATTTTATATATAATTCGTTTCATTTTATTATTATATTTCATTATTTTTAATTATTTTTATTATTTTTATTCTCTTATCTATTTTATTCTCATTTTTAATTTTTAATTATTTCGTTTCATTCTTATTTTATTTACTTTTATTTAATTATTTTTATATTTATTATTATATTTCGTTATCATTTTATATTTAATTAGATTTATTTTATTATTTTTATTTTATTATATTTCATTATTTTATTTTTAATTATTTTAATCATTTTTATTTCATTTATTATTTTATTTTATTCCCATTTTTAAAATTATTAATTATTTAATTATTATTTCGTTTCATTCTTATTTTATTTTTAAATTATTTTTATTTATTTTTATAAATTATTTATCATTAATTTAATTATTTTTACTATTTCGTTATTTTTAATTTGATCGTTTTTATTTGTTTATTATTTTATTTCACTGTTCCTTTATTTTTTATTTACTTCTATTTTTTATTTATTTATTATTTTTATTTATCATTTTATTTTAAAAATTATTTTATTTAAATATTCATTTAATTAATTATTTTAAATTTTATTATCATAAAGTTTCCCTCAGGTTGACACCGGAAGTAAATAGTGAGGGACGCTCTGGATTTTCATTTCTCTGTTCCTTCCGGGCGTGCGCGTGACGTCACCTCGTTGCCTGCGAGTGACGTCACGTGCACGCTCCCTCAGTTTGTCAAGTGGAAGAGGTAAACAACCACCGCTTGGGTCGTCCCGCCCCCTAGTGGGCGTGGCTTAGGGCCTGCCATTGCTTCCTCCTTGGCTTGAAGCCCCGCCCATTTCCCCAGAGTCCCGGATGTAAACAAACCCTGACAGCTTTTTTCTTTTGCGCTCTCAGCCTAGCTTGGCTGGAGCCCATTGGAGAGAACTGGGGCACAACCTCCCTTGGTGCCACCGCTGACGTCCCCCGCCGGCGATTGGTTGAAAAGACCCAAACAGTCCCGCCTTCTCCTGCAGGCGATTGGCTGGCGCCTCTGTGGCCGGCGAGAGGGTCCCAAATATTGTCACTGAGGAGAGAAAAACGGGGAGAGACGCCGGTGAGGCTCCGGGGCAGAATGAGACACTTGTGGGGGGGATAATGGGGCAATTGTGGGGATTATAAAGGGGCATTTGTGTGGGGTATAATGGGGCACTTGTGGGGGGTATAATGGGGCACTTGTGAGGGGATTAATGGGGCATTTGTGTGGGGTATAATGGGGCATTTGTGGGGGGGATAATGGGGCACTTGTGGGGGTTATAATGTGGCATTTGTGTGGGGTATAATGGGGCACTTGTAAGGGGGATAATGGGGCATTTGTGTGGGGTATAATGGGGCACTTGTGAGGGGATTAATGCGGCAATTGTGGGGGCATAATGGGGCATCTGTGGGGGTATAATCGGGCATTTCTGGGGGGATAGTGGGGCACTTTTGGGGGGTATAATGGGGCACGTGGGGGGGATAATGGGGCACTTGTGGGGGGTATAATGGGGCATTTGTGGGGGGGATAATGGGGCACTTGTGGGGGGGATAATGGGGCACTTGTGAGGGGTATAATGGGGCACTTGTGGGGGGGATAATGGGGCACTTGTGAGGGGATTAATGCTGCAATTGTGGGGGGATAATGGGGCACTTGTGAGGGGATTAATGGGGCATTTGTGTGGGGTATAATGGGGCACTTGTGGGGGGGATAATGGGGCACATGTGGGGGGTATAATGGGGCATTTGTGGGGGGGGGAATGGGGCACTTGTGAGGGGATTAATGGGGCATTTGTGTGGGGTATAATGGGGCACTTGTGGGGGTATAATGGGGCACTTGTGAGGGGATTAATGCTGCAATTGTGGGGGCATAATGGGGCATCTGTGGGGGTATAATGGGGCAATTTTGTGGGTTATAATGGGGCAATTGTGAGGGGGATAATGGGGCATATTTGGACGTATAATGGGACACTTGTGGGGGGTATAATGGGGCATCTGTGTGGAGTATAATGGTGCGGACATTTGTGAGGGGACTAATGGGGCATTTTGGGGGGGTTTAACCAGGCATTTGGGACTGGAGGAATAGGGCAATTGTGAAGGGTATAATGGGGCACTTGTGAGGGGACTAATGGGACATTTGTGAGAGGAACAGTGGGGCATTTGTGAGGTGGAAATAGGGCATTTCTGAGGAGTATAGTGGGGCAATTGTAAAGGGGGGAGAAACTGCCTCGGTGCATCCGGGAACATAAACATACCCTATTTTCTAATAAATATTCATAAAGACACAGAGCCACAGTCATGATAGGTCCCCCTTAGGGTCACCATAAGTTAGAAACGACTTAAAGGCACACAACAACAACAACACAGCACTACTCCTACTAATGCTAACAGTACAGAAGTGATGGCAGAACAGTACTTGGTCATGGAATATTCCAACTTCTTTGCGTTCCAGGGGACAGATCTCTCTGGTGTTCATTTGTGGCGAGAGGTAAACATCACAATGCCACAACCTCACAATTTTTAGGCCATCTAAAGCTATTGTAGCCCTCTGCTGGTCAATATGTTTTGAGCAACTGAGGAAGCCTGGTTTGTTCTGGTCAGCTTTAAACTTGTTAAAATATTCCATGGATGATAAACGCACAGAAGTGGAAAGAGGGATGAATTGGGAAGGAGACCTCTCTCTTTTGTTCCATACTTGAGGCAGAAGGAGGTAATGCGGAGGAGATTGTGCATGCATACCTGGGAAATATGTCCAGAAGTACAATGAGCATCTAATGTTTATGGTCTGCTTGGCAACATGTTTCATATCTAGATGATATAACAGCAGTACAGAGCATATAGACTGGCATTCCCATTAGCATTGCTGGACTGGCATTTCCATTAGCCATAGCCAGCATAGCTAATGGTGAGGCATGAGGGATGGTGCAGAGTTTTTGAAGGACTGCATATTTTCCAAAAAGGCTTCCATAAAAAGAATTAATTTTTTTCCTCTTCCCTTAGGAATCTATAGATCAACAATGGCTGCTGAGTCTCCCCGCCGTCCAAGCCGTTGTACTGGAGGGGTGGTGGTTCGTCCGCAAGCCGTCACGTAAGTGTTCGAAGTACTGCTTTTGCAGGTTGAATCCTGTGCAGTTCACCTGGAATTACAAAAGGTCAGATCATATTTTGAGAGTCTGTCTGAAGTATGGTTGGTGACCTTAATGCAGGAGCAGGGGATAAGTAGCTTTCTATATTATTATTATTACAGTAAGAGAGCCCTCCCTCCATGCCAACTGCCATCCTCCGGCTTTTGAGGGAGAGAAGAGGCAGGCCCAGCTCCATCGGGGCTTGCCTGAGGGAAAGAACCCTCCCTCCTTATTATTTAGAAATTTAATTTATTTGCTCATTTATGTATTTTGTGTATTTGTTTATCCACTTTTGTAAACTGCTTTGATCTTTTTTGGAAAGGCGGTATATAAATAAATTATTATTATTATTATTAATCTTGTTAAACTATTTACAAAGCACTGTATGTTTACACAGCACTGTACATAAAATAGAGTAAACTAAAATAAAATGGACCTTCCTGTGGTGTACTTTCTAGAAAATGAAATATAATACAAAATTAATACACAATATCATTCAACAAAAACATACAAACAACAGACTAAAATAAACATCAAATAGCAATCAAGTTGTTGGTAGGCTCCATCTCTACCAATCCCACTTAGCATGGCCAGTAATGTTGGGAATTGTATCTCCAAAACATCTGGAGGGACATATATCCCTCACCTGGCCTTAATGCTTTCTCTAATGTATGCTGTGAATGTTTTTCTATATTTGTTTTAACAACTTGCAACCTGTGAAATTGATGGGGTTCTCTATAAGTTGACAGGTGGCTTGAGACACATAGACACACACACAAACTGCTGGCTTGGTGTGGTGGTTTACGCATTAGACTAGTACTCTGGGAAATAATAGAAAGAGATTCCACCTAAACATTAGGAAGAACTTCCTGACAGTAAGAGCTGTTCAGTTGTTGAATATGTTGCCTTGGAGGGTGGTAAGGTCTCCTTATTGGAGGTTTTTAAACAGAGCTGGTTGGCCGTCCTTTGGGAGTGCTTTGATTGTGTTTTCCTACATAGCAGAATGGGGTTGGACTGCATAGCGCTTGGGGTCTCTTCCAACTCAGTGATTCTATTATTTCTTATTTTCTTTGAAAGCTATAAAGTATACTTTTAAATTTAACTTAAATTCACGGATGCTCTACCTTTCCCCGCTCCTTTTCCAGGGAACAGTCATATATGGAAAGTGTTGTTACGTTTCTGCAAGATGTTGTGCCACAGGTAAGTGTAAATATTTCATAGTAGTGAGCTGTTTGATTTTTTTTTTGTAAACATCCTGTTTCTTTTCCTTTTTAACAGCAAAAAATGGTTATGTAAAGTCCATTGTGAGTTAAAATGTAGGAAAACAGAGTGGTGGACCCTCTCAAGATCAAAATGTGCTTTAGTCAGCAGTAGTCTTCTGGTTTTTAAAGAATTAACATAGCTTTGTTGTGTTGTATACATTGCTCAGTATGGCTGGTGGGGATACCAGAGAGGGCCTTCTCGGTTGCTGCCCCTGGACTCTGGAATTTCCTTCCCAGGAAGCCCCAGAATGGCCCCTTCCTTGGTGTCCTTCCGTCACCAGTCAAAGACCTTTTATTCTATCAGGCTTTTGAAATGGAAAGTTTTTAAACGGTGGGCTGAACGTGCTTTTTTAAATCTTTTAATGGCATATTGCGTTGTATTTCTAATGGATAACCCAATATGGGATTTCATATGAGAACAGTTGTCAGAACAGGGCCACTGAGAGGGGAAATGAGACAAGATTGGATGGCCTGGTTTAGAGGAGCTGAGTGACTGGAACTCTGAACAAGAACATTGACATTAGGATGCAGACTCAGGTTGCATCTGCACTGCAGAAATAATCCAGTTTGACACCACTTTAACTACCATGGCTCAGTACTATGGAATCCTGAGAACTGTAGTTAGTTATGGCACCAGAGATCTCCCGACAGAGGAGCCTCACAAAACTGCATGGAGTAATGGCAGTGAAAGCGGTGCCAAACTAGATTGCTTCTGCAGTGTGGATGCAGCCTATGTGGCAACATTTTCAGTGGGTCCCATCAACTTCTTTGTGTTACCAGATGCAAGCTGTTTGGAGTGTGGCGTTGCTGATAACTAATGATAAATACAGTATCTTCCTAGTATGTTAATCTTTGGCAAACAGTCACAATATTTTGAGCTTCTCTTTTGTTTTCTTCCTGATAGGCCTACAGTGGCACAACTCCAACAGAAGAAAAAGAGAAAATAGTGTGGGTCAGATTTGAAAATTCCGACTTGAACGGTATGTTCTTCCCCACGACATCATCTACCATAAAGTGCATGCCTATGTTTAATTGTCTCATGTTTTTGGGGAGGGGGGCAGGTTGAAAGAGGAACAGAATCCCTTAGAGAGTTTCTCAACCTGTGCACACTTTCTTTGATTCAAAGCATCAGCCTAGTTTGTTGTGTTTTGTTTTCTTGCCTGACTTTTGACTTTGACTTCCTTCTTAATCTTAGATACATCGCGGAATGTGGAGTTGCACGAGATACACAGCACTGGGAACGAGCCGCCTTTGTTGCTGATGATCGGCTACAGCGATGGGATACAGATATGGAGCATACCTGTAAGTATCTCCGTTAATATGAGACCTTGTTCATTCTTGTTGTCTGTTTTACCTGGTGTTGGATGTTTTGTAGTGTGACATGAATCATAGAAAGGGTTCTGCAATAGGTAGAAGAGGGAGTACAAATGAAGTTAAGACTTTGTACCTAAACCTCAAGATGGTCTTCAGAGATTCTGCTCCATGAGCCCCCATCAAATGGGGCAAAGTTGGTGGATGTGTGGCAGAGGGTCTTCTCAGCGGTGGAAGTGTGGCCTCCCCAGAGATGCTCACCTGTGGTCTTTTCAGCAACAAGCGAAAAACATTATCACTTTTGATCAGGGACAAATCCTTGATAAATTTTAAGAAAGACTGGGAAATGTTTATTTCCCTTGAATAATCATGTTGAGGCTATATATCGGTTTTAGGTTTTGTAAAATAAATTAAGATTATTTATAAAGTAGAAAAAAGGGTATATAAATTGTTAGAGGAAGTACAGGAGGGAATCTCTCTCTCTGTGAAGTAACAGTGATTCCACAAACTGTCATTTTGGGGGAATGAGCACTAGGGGTCACTAAGACACTGAAGTAAAAACAAGCTTGGCATTCTTAGCAGTTGCTGCCACAGTGGAATTATTCTAGAAATGATTTGGAACAAAGAAGGGGGCAAGCTGGGAATAATGTTTCAGATCCTATTTCGTCAGTTGGCACCCAAGTGAAACAGCTTTCTGCCTCTAGGGAATCCTTTCTGTAGGATTTGTCTACTCAAGGAGCCCTGCACGTGGCGAAGGGTTCTGGGGTGTGCACTTCATTCAGTGAGGATGTTTGTGTTGGGTTTTTGCAGACAGTTGCCCTGTTTGGACTGTTGAGCAAAATGGAAGTCTCCCAAGGGCTCCTCTGCAGTTGCACGTTGAAGGAAAGCTCTTAAGCAGATTGTCTGCTTCAAGGAAATAGTTGGGTTGTGTCTGGCCTTCTCTCATAGGGAGCCCTTGATAAGATGAGTAGAATCTCAGGGCTCACTGGAAAAACACAGTTTCAACCAGGAGGAGAGCATGTACTTCCCCAGATACTAGACTCCTGCTCCTCAGTCATAGCCAGTAGCAAAGGATAATAGTAGTTACAGTTACAACAACCTGACATGTTGCCCATCCTTAGTTTAAAAGCTACAAGATCAGTTCCTTACAGCCATGAGCTTGGAAAGCTTTACCTTTATCAGACCCTTTCCTTGACCATTTCCTCTGATCTAGAACAGGTCCTACTCCCATCCCACAGCCTGCAGAGAAGTGGTTTTGTATTTGCAAAACCTGGAGTAATTGCAGAGGACCCCGGAGTGTATTTCAGGGCACAAGCTTGGATAAAGGTGTGGGCTGCACATGCCATTTGCCCCTGTGATTTTGTAATACATCTGTGGGCATCCATCTGACGCCCACTTTGTAGCTGTGCTGTATTGGAGAAACATTCTGACAGTGTGCCAACCTCTGCAATAACACTGCAAGTAACTGACCCACCCTTAATAAACCCCCCGAGTCCGCTAAAGCTCAGCTTCAAAGTCAGTGTTAGTCTCCTTCACCACAAAATAAGGTACATACCTAAAGTAAGTGTGTGTCAACAGCTTGTCATCTCATTATCTGTCCTCCATAATGGCGTGCCGAGGCTTCCTTTTTTAGGTTTCTGTGTTTAGAAATCCTGACCCCCCCTCCCTTGAAATGGCCCCTAAAGCTCCAGCCCTTTAACTCTAGTGTGCTGAAGCCCCGTGCGAAAGCTAACTTTTATCTGGAAGGTTGTGCTTTCGTCCTCTGTTCAGTCGGACACCTATTCAGCACTTAATAAACTAATGTGCTCCAGGCAAGCCGGTTTGTGTCTGAGTGATTATGAAGTGTTTATGACAGTTCCTAAGCCGACACCCTCCATAATGGTGTTACATGGGGCTTGGAAACACTTCTCGGCCCTTCCTTTCTGATGGTGTGTCTCTCTCCAGTCTGAGTGGTTTTGCATTAAATCCCCTCAGAGTAAGATCTTTTGACTACCGAAGTGTTACTTGCAAATGGAATATCCCATTTAGATTTGCTTCAAAGGGCTCCGGTAACAGCTGAGCCGCAGTAACAGCTTGGGAGACTTTTCTTTTTTTGTGTGAAAGTGTGGCGTGTTAATCTACGATGCACAAGGAGAGGAAGCTGTTTCTTTCAGCTTCTTTCAGAAAAATTTCTTTCCAGGGAAAAGTGTGGGTGGGAAGGTTAAAAGCCGTTTAAAAAGAAAGAAAGGAAAGTACGTGTTTGTGGAATGAAATCAAACAAGCGGCGTTAACGTACGCTTGGTGAGTTGAGTAATGTGGGATTTTAGTGTAATTAGACCTCTTGTTCCCTCTCCCTGCTTTCTTCCACCTCATATTTGGAAGATTTTGTCATAACAAGAAAACATTTGGAACTGCTTTTCTGCTTCAGACAGGTTCCTGGTCATCTGTTCAAGATGGCTTTCTCTGATGAGATAGAAATGTCTACGTGTTGCAGCTATTGCCAGTTCTTTTGATTTTTGCATTTACACAGAAGATGTCATGAAGCCCAACGGCTGAATTAAAAACTTGCCCACACTGTTGCAGAGAAGGATTTCTTTGAAAACAAAACCTTTTTAACAGGACGGCAACGTTTACTGCCTTTGATAAAGGTTCTACCCAAAGTAGTAACTGAGGAGAGCTCCAGGTTTGGGTGAATTAAGTAGCATGCTAACCAAAGGCATTGAAAACTAAGGTGGGGAGTCACAGGGTTTCTCAGTTTACCCAGTGAAGGTGCCTACAGTACACTTGCCAGGTGTGTTGGAATGCAACTCCTGGACCTGACCAGGGCATTCTGGGTGTAGCAATCCAACACATCTGGAGGCCACAAGGTGTGGAAAGCTGTTCCTGTATTGTTCCTGGAAGAATATAGAGAAGATGCCTGCAAGATTGGCGGAAAGCTCCCAGCCAAATCCTTTGAACCAGAGTGGTGTACTAGGTAAACCTTTGCACTAGGACTTGGAAGATCCAAGTTACAGTCCCCTGTGACCCATGAAGGCCCACTGAGGGACACACAAAGAGATTACCTCTTTCAGTACTGAGGATGAATTGAGATAGAGGTGAGCTAAGTATGGTGTCTCACTGCAAGCTGGGCAGAGAACTAATAAGTCATAATAATTTGATGTCCTTCCATTGTTTTGGCATAGTTCAGGGAGGTTCCTGTGCATCTCCAGCTCTCATCAGCCTCAGGCAGAATGGTGGATGGTCAAGGACGATGGGAATGCTACTCCCCCCCCCTTTTTTTAGCATACCGCCTATCAGCTTTGTTAGGTGACAAAGGGGGAAAAGAGAGAACAAATTGTCTAGCTGTAATACAAATAGGATGCCTTTTGTACAGCACATGGCAACATGAGTTTCACTACTGGCCTATGCATTCAGCTTCAGTGCAGAGGATACTGACTCTGGAAGATGGCTGAAATTTGGCACCACCCGCCCATGCATATCCCAGTTTAAAAATTGTTCTTTAGTTATCTTTCCCTCAGAAAAAGATTTAAAAACCTGTTGAATTGAGTTATTAAAAATGCAGGTGTGAAAAGGTACATTTAAATAAGCGCTGTAAGTCTGAGGGATAGTTGTGGTCGATCCTCCCAATACCCAGCAAAATGGTGAATCTTTGCACTACATATTGGATTGAGAAGGTGTGATTTTTACAATGGCCTGAGAAACATGATCATATGGTCTTACGTAGAGTTCCTTTGGCTCCACACACTATTCTGTGATTGTGTGTTTGTGCGTAAATTTAATTTGCCAAGTCTGTATATGTAAACACATACAGATTTCAACCTTCATCATAGTGAGATGGTACACATGTAAACTCAGGGCTGTGTGTTAAGAAGAACTGAGCCCCAGCATTCATTGTGGTTAAAGAGAACCACCAAAAAAGAAAAAGAAGAAAAAAAGAACTGCAATAATAACAGGCTCTTCATTTTGAACGAGAGTAATAGAAATTGCGATGTTCATTGTCTGCATTTCCTACCAGGTCTCCAGTGAGCTCAAAGGGATGTATGCAGTCTTTCACCTCCCCACTTTATTCTCACAACAATCCTGTGAAGTAGATCAGACCTAGAGAGCTTGACCTGGCTTAAGGTCGCCCCATGAATGTCATGGTATGGTGGGGTGTTCAGCTTATATCTCCTACATCCCAGGTACAATACTCAATATTGTACCATGCTACGACATTTTTGTATGAATGTGTACAATGTATTGAACATTTCTAAAATGTTTCACATTGATTGTTGGGTAATTTTGTACAATACTCCTGTACAGGAGGTTTGCAGTGTTCATGTGGTGTCAGTGTTTTGTCTAAGGATTTGTGCATTAACTGCAGAAGTAAGATTTGGACTGGGAAAGTGAAGAACCTGGTTAATCGCTATGGTGCCTCCTTGAAGAGGGTTTGGAGTGATTTATTCCTGGGGGAGAGTCATATATGAGAAATTACATGATCCCACAAGCCTGTCGTTACATTTGTAGTGAGGGTGAGTTGTTCATGTACTTAGCCAAAGGCTTTATTCTTGTCAGTATGCCCAGAGAAAGTTTTTTAAAAAACACACACACACTCAAATGCCCTGTCATTGTCTTGCATTCAGAGAATATTAAAATTGGGAGCTGGTGTAGAGTTTCATCAGCTGTGCAAAAAAGAAGAACAAGAACAAGAAGTAACAATTGCCGTTTGTCAACTCGGATTATTTGGGTTGCCAAATTTCAAGGCTTCGTGGAGACTCCTACAATTTTCAGTGGCGCCTTTCAAACCCTGCCTGCCGAAATAATGAGGATCGCTTCTCTGATTTGGAAAATTAAAGTGTCTCTCCTGCCTGCCCTTCCACCCAGGCAAGACCATGCCCAGTTGGATAGATTGTGTTTGGCTTTGCTGCCCGATTGGAGAACCTGCAGCCCTCTCCTTCACTTCAAAAGTCCTCTCAGTCACGTTGTTCCAGTCAGACTGTTGAATGGGAATGAACGGAAATGGAGAGAGAAAGATGGGGGTGCATGAGAGAGAGAGAGAGAGAGAGATGGAAAGCGAGAGAGAGAATGGGGTGGGAGAGTGGGTAGCAGGGAAAAGTTCTGGCCTTGTTGGTTTCAGTCCTGTCTCCTTCTATTATGCATCCCCTGATAGGTTACTCCAGTGGGAATGAAACCTTGGACAGAAAATAGTTTCCCCATCTTCTCTTGGTTGTTATTATTGTGTGCCTTCAAGTCGTTTCTGACACCTATAGCGACCCTAAGTGGTTAAGATGCCAATTCTGATGTTCGGAAGAACAGAAGGTTGGCAGTTTGAGGCCTGGGTGCTGCATGATGGCGTGAGCTCCTGTCACTAGTCCCCACTGCTGCCAAGCTAGCAGTTCGAAAGCATGCAAATGCAAGTAGATGGATAGGTACCACTTCAGTGAGAAGGTAATAGCATTCGGTGCAGTCATGCTGGCCACATGGCTACCAGAGTTGTTTTCAGACAACAGTGGCTCTTCGGCTTATTAAAGGAGATGACCATCACCCCTACAGTTGGTTATGACTAGACATTCATGTCAAATGTCTACCTTTACCTTTAAGGCAAACCTGTCATGGAGTTTTCCTGGCAAATATCTCTGGAGGGAATTTGCCATTGGTATCCCCTGAGTCTGAGAGAGTGTGATTTGCCCAGTGGGTTTCCATGGCCGAGCTGGGCTTCAAACCCTGGTCTCCAGAGTTAGTCCAACACTGAAACCACTAATACGTTGGCTCCACTATCTTCTCTTTACTACAGTACAGTTCCAGCATATGAAATTCTTCAAGTAGAGCAGGATGAGGTGGGGGAATCTTAGGAATAAATCTTGACCTTCCTAGGATTTCAATCTTACCCTCGAGGGTACCCCAACTGGCCAAACTCAGCTGCTTCGCCATGATAACCATCATCAAGTGTTTCCCCAACTTTTGCATGGAGTTCCTGTCCCCTACTCAATGGGGAGCTCCTGGTCTAGTTACTGGTCAGTGGCTTAGCTACTGGCCATAAGAGCTTTAAACTGAAATATGCTGGTATTTTTGGTACCACTTGTTTGCTTTTGGCAATGTGACCTCCAAGAGCTTTCTTGGAATTGAATTGGTCCTTGGGCTGAAAGAGGAGATACTGTGTCATCCTTCTTTAGAAATAAAAATCTGGCCACTTATTCTTGGAAATGTACAAACTGCCATCTGTGCCATTTTAAAATCGGGAATCGAGAAGAGAAAGATGGGCCGAGGCATTCAAATATCTGACCCAGAAGATCCAAATGCCTTCCCCCGCTCATTGTTGTTAAAAACAAAACAAAACCCAAAGCCCCTGACAATACAATATAATTCATACATTTACATTCTTGCCCTGGATGATACCCAGCTTTGACTTCATTTCTCTTTCTCCACCACCCTCTTTGTCCTTTGCAAAAAAATACCCTCCAAAATCCCCCCCATGTGCAAGTTATTTTCTATGGTTGGAAAATATTTGTTCGCACAGCAAGAAGAGTCGGATCCTTTTTGTTTTTTGTTTATAACCATTCAAGCTGGTATGCTCCCAGACAACAAAGTCTGTCATCAGGAATTAAGACAATGATTCACATTTATCCTTGAAGTCTTGAGGGATTTTTCCTCCCCCTTTTCTTTCCTTTTCTTCTCCCAAAGTACTATGAGAGCCACAGAAAGAGTAGCTTGGTCTTCTCCCCTCCTCACAAATGGGTTGAAGGCATAAACTTGTACTTCGGGTTTTGACGTTTTCGCTCTTTGTGCTTCAGCTGTGGATCTCTTGTGCAACTGAAAGCTGACGGACCTGTGATTTCACTGTTCCTCGAGCCGAACTTGCCAAGTCCCCTGCCTGCAGTCACAGCTCTTGAACTGTCCTTTGGTGGAAAGAAACACCTGAGGCTGCTTTTAAGCCTCATATTCCATTCTTGAAACCTGTCTCAAAAATGTCCTTGCCTTTTCAAACGGTGGGCAAGAGAGGCAGAGTGGAAGTTACAAATGCCTGAGAGTTTCCATTGGGGACTCGCTGCAGAGCTGGAATGTGTTCAGAATGGTAGCCTTGAACAGGTTTTTCCACAGGTGCTTTCTGAACAATTTAAAGCTCCTTTCCTGTCCATTGCTCATTTTTTTTTTCTTATCACATTTATATTTTACTGCCATTTGGGAGTCACTGGAGTGCTGGCTAGGTTGGGAATAGGTAACCATCCCTCTTCCCTGTTGAAAATGCAAAGCTTTGCTTAGGAGGCAGAGCAATATCTTTGCACGGAGGAGGCCCTAGATACAAACCCTTTTGTCTCCAACTAAAGGGATCAAGTAGGGAGAGTAAGTAATGAGAAGGATATTTCCAATGTGAAGTCGGAGGCTTTCATGGCCGGCATCCATAGTTTATTTGTGAGTTTTTTTGGGATATGAAGATGTTACACTAGATGTATGGCTTCAAATTTCCGAATTTATAAGCACTTTTATTTCAACTCGCTTGCATTTCTGATGTTGTAAACAAAGACTCTTGTGAATGTTCTTGCAAGATTCTTTTTATGTCAGCAAATTGGTTTCAAAAAGTGTATCCTCATTGCATCTGTTTTAAAGCCCTCAGTAATTTGTCACGCTGCTTTAGCATGTTTGCTTTTCTCCCCCAGAAAATTGACATTGCCTAGCACATCTCATTACTAAACAACTCAGAAAATGCCTTGTGATGAGCCTTTTACAGGAAATCTAGGCATTTTTTTCTTGACTTTTCATGTTACTCTGTTGAAGCAAAACCAACAAAGTCCCTTTAAAGACTAACAATTGTATTATAGCATAGTTGTTTGTGGATTGTAGCCCAGGTCTTTCTGCTAATGGCTTGTCTTTAGCTTAGGGGCTGCAAATCCTCTTAGGAGGAGTGTGCACCTCTGTTGACTGTGACAGTCCAGCATACAGATTCCTGTTTTGCAGCTCTCCTTTGGCCTCTTCTTTGGAGAGGCAAAGAAACAACAGAAGTCGCACAAGAGACTCCTGTGGTTTAAGTTATTCAGACTGTGGCGTAAATAAGAGATGAACCAGGTCCATTATACAAAGCTAAGCAGAGCTCTTCTGGATCTAACCAAAGGACTGTCAGGTCCATCATCCTGTTCCCCACAATTTCCAACCTGGTGCCTCAATAACAGTGCTACTCAAAGTAGCTATCCATGGACTGGTGCTGGTCTACCATAGAAAGTTTCCTGGAAAGAAAGAAACAGTTGGAGTCAATGGGCACAAAATTGGGATTGCTCCCTTGCAAATGGGCACAAATTTGGGATTGGCCCCTTGTGCATTTAAAAAAGAAATGCTGGTCCCCCACATCTTTGAGAAGCACTGGCCTATGAGAAAGAAATGAGGACCGTTAGCCTTCTCTTGTTGTCGTGGAGTGTTAAACGTTCACAATGGGATATACTTAATACTTGAGTCCATTTCGTGTTAAATCTGTTGCTTACCTGCCGTTGGGCTTGCTTTCCATCGGGGGGACATCTAAAAAATTGTTTTAAAAGATTTGCTTAAAATAAAAGAAATGTTCCCCACAACCCCTCCGCTCTGGGATAAGACGTTTATAACATCTACACACATACTTTTTCCAGTTTCCTAAGAACAAGACGCTAGGGAAGACCGTGTCTTTGCTAAATCTTTGTTATTTTGTTATTCAGATCAGTGGGGAAGCTCAGGAACTCTACTCCATCCGACATGGCCCTGTTCGTACTGCCCGAGTCCTGCCATCACCACAGATCAGTAAGTACAGGGGTCTGTGAATTAATCTCCTCATTGTCTCTTGGATATCCCACTTGCTTTCTCCCTCAGTTCTAGCTCAAGGAACTAATGTAGCTGCTTTCACATGTTCACACAATCTGCATGTTGAACCACCTGGAAAGAGTGCAGCCAGTTTTGTTTAATGTGTGACTTATTCAGGAGTGGGATTTGTTGGACCTTTCTTTCTTTCTTTCTTTCTTTCTTTCAACATTTTTCTTTCATGGTACCTCTGCCCTTATCCATTTTATCTGCCTCTGATGTATTTGTCGAGGTGCTTTCTTCACACAGCTTGAGCTGGCATCTAACTGGACAAAAATGAGGTTTGAGGACTCGTTGTGAGGAAGGCCAGTTAGTAAATCTTTATTTTCAGGCAACCAGTAGTTCAATCACTCTGTGTAAGTATGTTTAAACAAATAACTATTTTTTAGTAGCTTGGCTATCAGGCAGGAGAACTGAGGTCTGACTGGATATGTATACAACACATGGGCAGACCAGACAAGTCAGTTGTTGTTTAGAGAAATAGTCAGACAAAAATTTGTTAAAATAACCAGGTGAGATGTGAGCCCTGCTTATAGGGGGGATTGGAGAAAGAGTTTGACATAATCTAGATTTTTTTTTTTTGTTCTCAGACATCCTACAACTCACTTGCTTCCCAGTATTTTTGTGACTTTGGCAGAAATGGTGGCAGTAATTTAAATAGTAGATTGCTTGCTGGCAGTGAAATCCAACCCAGACTTGAACTAAATTTGAAGCAATGGTGAAACTTATTCTGCAAAGTCCATGGATCTTTAGGGCTGTTGTCCTGAACAGGCTTCTTTTGGAACGGAGCAAGGAATCTTACACATAGTCTGTGATAAGAAATGTGGAGGTGCTTGGCTTTTTGAGGTTCAAAAGGTTTTTGGGGTACCATGAACCACCTGATATATGTCCAAATCACTCTTAAGTTCTTGGCCTTTCACTCAGAATTGCTGGGCTTACTCTAAGGCCAAGATCCAAAGAGATGTTTACATACAACTATGATAACCAACTGAAGTTGGTGAAATTATTTTCCCTTTCTACTGTTGATTTTTATAAATGGTTTAATGTTCAACTGTCCTATTTACTAAATAAGCACGCAGCTCTAATCAGTTTCCATTAAAGTATTTACAGCTTCAGTTCTGTGCCTATTTACCTAGGTGTAAATTCAATTGAATGAATAGCTTTACTTCTGAGCAGGCATGTATAGGCATGCTCTGTAATTTAAAAAAAAAGTTTCTTTTTTCATAGCTTGGTAGAAAGTGCAATCTTTGATTAAAAGCAACCAGATGCGTTATTGACCAGTATCTGGAATCGGATGAAAGTAAATCTTGTAACAGGAGGCCTTGGATAGCCAACGCACGAACCAGGATTGGAAGAGGAATAAAAGAGGTTTTTGTAAAGCAGGAGCCGATAGCCATCAGTGGTGCTGAAACACCCTTTTACTGGGAAGCTATTTTTAAAAAAGTAAGTTTGGACGTGGGGGCTGCCAGTGGATGGATTTGGCGTGTTCCTCGAAAGAGATCGTAGCCTGAGATAAGCAACTCATTCCCAGGTGTGAAAGGAAAAGCTCCGGCTTTTAACTCGGTGGCTGTTTCAACATCATAGCTTAATAGTTTGTCAGCTATGTTGCTAAAGCACCATAATCCTTTTGATGTCTGCTCCTTAGCTGCATCACGCTCCTGGGAACATAAAGCAAGCTCTGTGCGGAGGACTTACTTTGTACCTTGGCTTTGAGAGATATCCCCTGCTTTATCTGACGGAGCAGGTTCTGTCGCAAAGTGTGCCTCTGCTTTCTTGTGTTTCCCTGGACTTTCCAGTATAACAGTTGTTAGGATGAATTAGACCAGAAGCCTATATAGTTCCAGCATTCTGTTCCAACAGGGGCCATCCAGTTGCTGCAGGAAGCCCTCAGTCAAGATTTGAGCACAATGGCACTCTCCTGCTCTTTTTCTCCATTAACTGGTGTTCATTTAGTCTCGACTCGTGGTGAGACCCTATGGATGAGACATCTCCAAGATTTCTTGTCTTCCACAGCTCTGCTTATGTTTTGCAGGCTTATGCCCATGACCTCCCTAACTGAGTCCATTCATCTCACATGAGGTCTTCCTTTCTTTCTGCTTCCTTCCACCTTTCCCAACATTTATTGTCATTTCTAGTTGCCTTCATTATTATCTTGCAGTTTTGATGGCTGTGTGACAACCCCCCATCTGGAAGCACCCTAACATTTGTATGATTAAATAATCTTTTTTAAAACCGGAAGATAGCCATAAAATATGGATAAGTCTGTGCAACCCAACTTTTATCATGTGGAATCACTGTCTCTTGAGTGGAACTGCAAATTTACCTTATTCTCCAAATGCTTTGTTTTTTGAGATACTGTGAAAACAAGGAGGAGAAACAGCCTTGTAGAAGCTCTTCCAGCTCAAAGTAATGGCATGAACTGAAACATTTCACATGGCCTCAGATTTTATTCCAAGTTATACAGCGTTTGTGTTGCTCACATCTGTAACACTGCTTTATTTTAAAAGCAACCTCAAGGGCTGACTTAGCGTGTTTCTCTGTGTTAAATAAAGTAATAATAATTATTTAGGTTGCTCTATAAAGGAAGGCAGATGTTAAACTCCTTATATGTGGTCAAGCATCTTGGGTGGCTATGTGGTTTTCCAGTCTCTTAATACAAAAGTAATTCTTCAGCAGGCGTATTACACAAACTTAACATAGTAGGTGACCCAGAAGTTCCACCATTCAGGCATCCAAAGATGGAGCTAAGTGGGTCTTGGCTTATTAAACAGTACTACTTAAGTGATGTATTTCTGGTTTGAAGGTGGTGCAATGAAAACAGCCCTATGTGGACCTTGAAGACAAATTATAGAACATAATTCTTGTGAGTTATACCTTAAAACATTTCCTAAAGTTCTAATGAAATCTGTGCTCAAATCCCCACTTTGACTGGACTGGTGATCCTAAATTTATTGTCAAATGTGCAACCTGGGTTGCTGCACAATAACCACTTTAAAATGTGATGCCTTTTTCATTACTTGCTTTCCAGTTTTGTCTTGTAGGTCTTTTCCTACTATTAAGAAGTTACAGACTGGAGTTCTAGTGATTATCTTTTTATAGAAAAAGAGTATAAATCACTCCTTAGGAAAAAAAGCAAGTAAATGCAATCTTTGCAAATGCAAAAAAAGCAAATGCAGTCTTTGCCCCCCATTGCTTTCCTTAGAACACTAGAAATTGGAGTTCTTTCTGGGATGGTTGTCCAAGATATTCTGCTATTTGAGGCAAAAGACAGAGTGCTGGTGCAGTGGGGCTCATGTTTCTGAATGCTAGAAGAGCAGTAACATATCCCTGCAAGTAGAAAGCTAGCACCAGAGTGAGAGAGCTTCTACCACAGCCCCGTTTTTGTCTTTCTTGCTGGCTTAGTTTCTACTTGCGAGATCCGTCTTTAAAAAAGTGTCTTTAAAAAAACAAAACGGTATTATTTGTCTGCGGGTCCACGGCAATACAAGTCCATGACACCCCCAGTTCTCATCTCATGTTACTGGATGCATAGACCAGGCCAGGACTATAAGCCAACTGTGTGAAAATGCCTTAAACCATTCTTGGCGCAGCTTTAATATGTGTTTCCCCCTCCTCTACTTCTAATTGAGAATGGCTCGGTCTGACAAAGCTTGTGAAATTCCTGCTGCTTAATGGAAACTTTCATTATGTTTTGTGTTCATTTAAGATAGGCTGAATGATGACAGACCTCTCTCTCTCTCTTTCTCTCTTTTTTAAATGATTCCACTAAATGGAATTGCGGAGGAGGTGGCGCCTCATTGGCAGGGGAGACAGTTTTCATTACTTTAATTGTGCGGTTTATCGGGATTTTCAGCTTTTTGTGGCGGGTGGGCACAGGCAGAGGGTTAAATGCAATAGTGTTATGACAGAATTAAAAGGATCTGAAATAAAAGGGAGTTTAGGAGTGGGGGGAAAAGCTTCCACAACAGGATTTCCATACCTTTTGATTTGATGGATTTGGCGGGAGCTGTGGGCTTAGGGGAAAATTCCCCATAAATTGCCATTTGGCATTTTGTTAAACATGCTGTATAGGGGCAGGTGTGTCGCAGCAGCGAGTCGCACATATGAAACAAACACGATTTTAGATATTAAAAATAAAACCTGTAATCCACTATAACTTGAAAGGATTAAAATCTCTTCCACTCATGTCACTGGAGCGGTGGGGCAGGGCGGGGATGCCTACTCTGTTAAGTACTTGTAGAGGCCAGTGCATAGCATAGGTATTTGCTGTTCTGTGGACAAAGCAGCTCTTAGCATGAATCTAAATACAGCAAGGTCCCTTATCCTAATGAGTTGTTTTGGAAGACAAAGCAATAGCATCACTGTACATTTCTATACCACTTCATGGTGAACTAAGCACTCTCTAAGCAATTTGCAGTGTGTTAGCCAATTGCCCCCAACAAACTGGGTACTCTTTTTACTTTTTACCTATGAAAAGATGGAAGGCTGAGTCAACCTGGAGCCCTGCGGGTTCGAACTAACAGCCTTGTGGCTATAGTACCAGCATTTAGCCATGGCATCAGGGCTGTATGAGAATGATGATGATGATGATGAAGAAGAAGAAAACACTTTTGCAGAGTTGATTAATATGTTCTTTAGGAATCTCTAGGCCATCCAACACATCTGTGCCAGAACTTGACCATAGTCATATTGGAGGACCTAGAAATTCCTAGAGAAAACACTTCCATAGGCATTTGTAGGTCCTCCAGTGCAATTCTGTGGTCAACATCTCTTGGATGTTGACCACAGACTCTCAAGAGGACTTAGACATTCCTGGAGAGGGTTCTGTGCCCCTAACACCAGCAAATATGGAGGGATCACTGTAGTAACACAACAAAATAATTCAAAGACATAGCAGTGTTAGTCTGTAGAATCAATACGTAGAGAGATCTTGTAGTAACTTTGAGACTCACTGAAAGAAATTGGCAACGTGAGTTTTCGTGGACTTCAGTCTACTTCCTCAGATGCATTTGGTGGAGTGGAAGCCAGGCCCTGACATATACAGTATAAGCCATTGGTATGTGAGGGTGGCATATATATATATGTCTGTGCCTAGCTTCCACTCCACCAAATGCACCTGAGGAAGTAGACTGAAGTCTACAAAAGCGCACACTGCCATTTTCTTTCTTTCAATTAGTCTCAAAGGTGCTACAAGAGCTCTCTTATGTACCAACAAAATAATTCGACATTTGTGGACATCTTTTGTTGAAGTTGATCGTGTTTGTTGGGATGTTTTTCAATGTGAGTGTTTCAGCTCACATCAGTTTCTGTCTTAAAAGTTCATAATGGCCTTAAAAGGATGCAAAAGATATATATATATATATATATATATATATATAACTTTTGCATCTTTTTAAGGCCTTACGTTATATATAGTTAAATTGCCAGAATACAAATGCTGGAAACAGACTTGAGCACAGATCACAAAATGACACTATGCTGTAAAATTGAAAACGATGGCCTAAGCAAAATGCTCTAAAAAGCAAAGCATACAGGGTGCTACATTGCGCTGTATGCAATTCTTTTATGCTTTTATTTTGGATAAATATTGATCTGGCTTGTGGTAAGTGACAATTGGCGGGCCACGTTCTTTTCTTTAAGGGTTTCAAATGTTGATCAACAGGTCAGTTCCTATAGTGCAAGTGTGACCGGTCAAAAGCCTTGATGGTGGTACTGATGCTGTGAGTCATTAAATGTTGAATAAACCAAGCCATAATTAGGGGGCTTGGAGGTGGTTCCATCGATGATTGGTAAACCTTTTAAGTGCACAAATTGTACCCGGGCTCTTTAATCTTCTTGAGGACTGTTGAATGAAAAATCTGTCTGTGTGTGTTAATGTTTTTTTCCTGCTCAGATTATTTCAGATTAATGCATTTTAGAAGTCTGTAGTTAAATTGTAAATCGAGCTTTTGAGGGGAATGGCTTTTCAGCGATTCTCTCCATTGAACAAATAACCTGGATTCTAAAGGAAAGTAAACAGGACGGTTAGCCAGGTCCAGTGCTTCAGCGTTTTTGAAGAGCAGGATTCCTTTTGTATGCTTTTTCTGAAACGTTAAAGCCAAAATCTAATTGGTAGTCTCAAGCAGAGAAAACCCATTGAATATTCAGGAAAAAATGAACATTTGTGTAAATTCAGTGGCCCTATTTAAGTTGACCAGGATGGTGTAGTGGTTAAAGTGTTGGACTATGATACTGGAGACCAGGGTTTGATTCCCTGCTTAGCCATGA
This sequence comes from Urosaurus nigricauda, assembly GCA_034509955.1. Taxonomy (NCBI): domain Eukaryota; kingdom Metazoa; phylum Chordata; class Lepidosauria; order Squamata; family Phrynosomatidae; genus Urosaurus; species Urosaurus nigricauda. Next base: position 21,045,861 of record JAOEGL010000010.1, read on the forward strand.
AACCCCCCTTTGGCAAGTCACACTCTTTCAGCCTCAGGGGAAGCCAGTGGCAAACCTCCTCTGAACAAATCTTGCCAAGAAAACCCTAGATAAGTTTGCCTTAGGGTCTCCAAAAATTGGAAATGATTTGAAGGCACGCAATAACAACAACTCTAGTTGTAATTGGCTATTAAATATAGGGCTGTTTTTGACTAGTGACTCAACAGGTTTACTTTTTTTAGCACCGTTGAATCTTTATAAATACATTTGACAACAGTTTATGTATTAAACATTATTTAGATTTCATTAAAACCATATAACTGAAAACCTTACAATTAAAACACTTTAACAGTTTGAATAGTTTCACAACTGTACAGCGTTTAAGGTTTCACACTTTACAGTTTGAAAGTTTCAGACTTTATAATATACCACCTTTCCCCAACCTGGTACCCTCTGTGTATATTGTTCTAGGTTAAGTTCTTCAGTTTTGATAGTCCTTTTGAGACGGATGTATTTTTGATTATGTCCAATGCTTTGTGAGGACATTTCTTTGAAAAGTAGGATATAAATATACTGTATGAATGCACAAATTCACAAACTGCAATATAAACATTATGTGACAAAAATTAAAGTGGGAAGAGGAAGGCTTAGTGATGTTCCAGGAAGAGGATTTCAGATTTGTGGTGTCACCAGCTAGAAGACCATGTCCTTGTTATCACCAGGTAGATCTTATTTTGTTTTTATTTATTTCAAGGATTGATATCCCACCTTTCTCCCACAATCGGATTCAGACTAATGTTTGGACAAGGAGCAGGATTTCTAAGACTGATTTTAAGGCTTTGGTTCCTGTGGGTAAAGATGATGCTTGCGATTATCTGGTGTAGTGGCATTCAATACTTTAAAGGTGGTTATCAACACCTTTGTGAACCTGATGGCAGTGACTTGTTATGTTATGTTCTGTTTTGTACACTGTTGTTTTGTTCAGTGCCACATCAGGCCCTTTTGTAAATAATCTGGTGACGATATAACTCAGATGTGAGCATGGTTTGGGTCTGTTAAACTGCGCTGCCTGTATTTTTTAATGTCGCTCTCGGAATGCAAGGCCTTAGCTGCTCAGAGTCAAAGCCAGAAACTGTGCTGCCTTCCCTTTGGGATTATTTTTATAATGAAACTCAGGTAGTACTTTTTATAAATAAAAATAATAAGCAGTTCCATAAAGCTGTACACTCTTTTTCCCTCGGAGTTGTTAACAATTTCATAAGCCGTTTGGTCTCTCGACAAGAAATGTTTGTACAGCTGTTCCTATAGGGTCAGTGAACACATGAGAAATGCTAATGATGTAAAATGGTGGGATGGACACTGCTGATTTTTTTACTTTTTACCTTTAAAGACAAACATTATAACAAGTTTTTAAAATTATTATCAACTGTGTGTGTGTGTTTTGCTGCAGGTCCTCAGAAGTGTGATAACTTTGCTGAGAAGAGACCTCTCCTTGCTGTGTGCAAAAGCATTGGATCTTCTGGGTAAGAAGACCTAGCTAAATTGGTCTGTTGCAGCATAAATAACTAAGTACCTTCATGTGTTTTATTTGTTCCTTTGTTATATTTACCCCCCCCTTTTTCTATAAAGTGCTCAAGGTAGGATATCTGCTCTTCCATTTTTATACTTAAAACAACCCTGTGATTCAAAGTCTCTCACTCTAGATTGGTTTAAGGTTCAGCTTCACCAAATTTCATGTGGATTTGAACTAGTGGTCTAGAACCAAGGCACCAAATGGTTCTCTTTGTAGATTTAACAAGTTCATAGTGATATAATTTTCCATGGGCCAGAGCTGACTTCTTAAATGTATGAAGTCCAAACTTCATACAGCATGTTTGTTTGTGGTGAGATCCTTTTCTACATAACAGCTTTTTCTTGCCCCAAATCTTCTCCAAATAATTTTTTCTGGCATCATTCCAGTTCATAACAGTAGTCCTAAAGTCTTTATTTTTCTCCTTATCCATTGAGTGACTATAAATTGAGAAATCTTGTGAATATGGGAGATGACTATCTATGTTTCCACAGCAAAGAACATGGTAGGTTTACGTTGGGATACCTGAACCTTGTCCCTGTGATGCACCTTTTGTAGATGGTTGGGATAGTTGAACCCTGCACCCTGTGATACACCTTTTATAGATTCTCATGTAACTCAAAATTGCTCCTTTGAGCTGGACCTAAAACCTTCTGGAGCTAAAATGACAGTGGATACCTTGATATGCAGCGGCCTTTGATCAGGTCTGTGTAATCCATGCTAAGAATTCTGCACCAAACTAATCCGGGTTCCGTGCCAAGGAAACCTGAATCTGACACCTGTATAAATTATGCAAAGTATGCAAATGTGCTTAAGTTAGCTTACATTACTCAGAACTGAATCACTTCTACTTATCACAAGGAGGAAGCAAATGTATTCTATAGAGCACTCCATTCCCGCCTTGTGACCCTTGGGAATGGCATTCATCACCCTTTAGTATTTTTGCAATTGTAGCCACAACATCTAGAGACCTCTTCTTTCTTTTTGATGTTATGAAATATTGTTTTCCTCTTTCCTTTGGGAAAAAAAAAGCAAAGCAAAGCTGAATTCTGTGCCTGGTGCCACACTCTGGACATTGCTTGCAATTCAGTGCAATTGCAGCATCCACACATGCACTCCTGCTTGTGAGAAATGGAGTGTGGTTCGCACATCTCTCGTTCTGTTCCCAGGGGATTAGCTCATAAGACATGTGGGTGGATGGCGCCTATTGTGTTTTAATGGCCTCAAATGTTAAAACATTGTCCTTTAGGATATGTTTATGACTCCCTACGCTGTTTACATGGGTGATTATATGCTTGTCAGGATGTTTATAATCCCAGAAGCAGCCTTTTTGTTCAAAAGGACTCCACGGACGTCTTAAGCTACAAATGATATTTTGCAGTTGTCTGTCTGTAAGATGGGCTCTCATTAATTTCCATCCATTAGCTATCATTCAGCTCATCCAATGAGAAAGTGGAATTCATAGATTGTGGAATTTGGCCCACAAGGGGAAATGGAAAGAGCCTGGTTTACTCTTTGTTTGGTTCTTTGTTGAGATATATTATGCATCATGGAAAACATGCATCATACTGTGTATCATAAAAAACTGAATTTTGCAATTGGTTTTTCTTTCATAATTCCTATTCTTCCAGTGCAGTTGTGAAAAGGTAGGCAGCAGAGCTTCTCCACTGGCTTAAAGAGTGTTCTAAAATGTATGATCTTACGTTTTAAGACTATGCTGTTAACTGGCCAGATTTTCCTGTTTATTGGGAAGGAGTCATATCTCAGTAGAAGAGCATATGTTTTGCACATGGGGAGATTTGAGTTTAATCTCTGGTATTGTAGGACATAGCAACTGGTGGGAAAGATTTCTAGCTGTTGGTAGATGTTGCTACTGCAGTTGAGTGGAGACATTGCTGGCTAAATAAACTAATGTCCTGTATACAACATCTTCACATGTTCTTCTTTGAGGTGGCCCAAGACATCCTTGGTTTTGGCTTTGATGAAGAAATGGTTTTGCAAAGAGTGTGAACTGTCTTTGGGGACTCTGTTTCATGTGGTTTTCTCTTGGGCTCTGTGGCTTAGGCTAGTTTTGGCCAGTAGCTCCTGTCTTAAATCTTGATTCTGTGCTTGCAGAACATACTCTTATGAGGGAGAGAACTGGCATATACCTTTGGCTAAAGAGCAAAAGGGGAAAAAAGATATTGGAAGACAGAGGAAGATAGGTCAGAACAGAAAACTGTGAAGCTGTTTTCAGGAAAGCTTGACTTCTATTGTTGATATGCTCCCTTAGATACCAAATTTACTAAGAACAGAGTTTGAAAGCCACTGGGTTAATGGGGCAAAATGAAATATATTCATTTAATTATTTATTCAGAATGTGTTGCCATGTTCTTTTCTAGTTCCTTTCATACTGACTTCTTTCCTACCAATGTCTGTCTTAATAATGATTGTTCCTTGACTTTCTTACCTTTAATATTTATATCTTTGTGGATACCATCTCTAATTGTTTATATTGCAAATTCAATATTGCCATTTTACCCCAATTTATCTCTAAGAATTCTCTTACTTTACCCCATCCTTCTTTAAATTGTTCTTTGGGTCTGTTTCTAATTGCTTCGGTTAGCTTATCCATTTCCATCACACTGTGTAAATTATACATCCAATCTTCTTTTGTTGGGATGTCTTCAGTTTTCCATTTTTGTGCATAAATTACTCTTGCTATAGTGACCATATGAAGTGCTATCTTCTTATATTTATTTTCTATTTCATCTGCAAATATGAAATATGAAATTCATACTCTAAATTCTCTGGGTCCCAGGCATGTTATGGTGACCATTTCTATTAGAAGCGAAGTGCAGTTCATCTTTAAGCAGAGCTGATGGAATACCATGGCTCCCTTTCACTCCCTCAGCTGCCACCTGACAGAATGACTGTTGCAGGATAATGACTAATGCAAGGAAGAGCTGCATATCCAAACTTCTTCTGTCCTTTGCTAAAGGCGTCCTGCTTCAGTTTACATGGATGACCTAACATAACCCAGTTGCATGAGTCAAGGGCGACAGGCAGTCCTTTCATGTCTTGTCTCCTTGCAAAAGCGATGGTTAGTTTCATGATGATGACCTGAGATTACCAAGTTGGTACATGTGTGACACTTCCCAGACTAGAAAACAAAACAAAGCTACTCGCTTCTGCTGTTCTTTATTAGCAGCCCCAGACAGAGCTGTTGCAAGAGATTCCCACCCCCCCCCGGTAACTCACAGGTTATGTTTGGTTTGCTATTGTCCACAGGTTCCACTACCCATTCTAAGTAAGCTCTAGTGTCATACCGGTTGCACAGAAGAGAGAACTTGGCAAGCAAGGTCTCAGTAGGAGATGTGCAGCAGTTTCAGTCACCAGAAAGGAAAAGTGGCGGACTCATGTCGTTTTACCCCCATGAATGAAATTTATGAGGAATGGGCACCATTTCAACCATTTTGAAGGCAGATGCTGATTTAGACTTTAACACTGCTCTGACAGTTCATGTCAGGTACTGAAATTAATTGCAGGGCCGTTTCTCTGGGTCAGTATCTTTTCTATCAATGTGTCTACTTTGCTTTGGGCTCCATGTATAGGGCAGGTACTGGCTCCTCTTATTCAATTTAGAGGGCTCAGGTAAATTTAATAGGAAACCTGCTTCCTCTCAGTGATACGAGACCTGACTCATGTCAGCAAGGCCAATAGTCAGGAATAGTGGGAGTTCTAGCCCAACAAGATCCAAAAAAGCCACTGGCCCACTCCTCCTCCAATTGTAAGTGCTAACCACATTGATAATAATAAAGAGGAACATGAGAAACTATATTTTTTAAAATTGATTTATCTTTCCAGTTGTCCTTGTAAACCCAGGTTCCAAGCTTCCGAGTTGTGGGGCTGTAAGGCAGAGAGCCAGACTGCATTAAAGGTGACTCATAAAACTTTCAGGGCTATACATGTGTGAGGTACATTCGTGGATGTGCCACATTTATGGGGGCGGAAGCCACGTAACCTGTGATTCATGTGACTGGGGAAGCTTCTTTCAAGCCTGGGAAAATTGTTTCTGGTTTAACTGATGAGAACTCCATGTGCATTTTTCTGTGCTGTGTGAGAGGGTCTTATTTACAAACACATTAACACAACCATATAACCCTCTCTCATAGTTCCAGGAAAACTGCTGAAGCTTTCCATTCATGAGATGCTTTTGATAGATTCCAAACACCAGTTTTTCTGGTACAAGATGTTAGTAAACATCCTCTGCATTGTGTCTCCCAGAAAACATAACATGATTCATCAGCTACCCATAAGCGTCTTGATAAACTATCTTAAAAATACAATTATTTTTGTCCACTGAGGGAATTCTGCTTCAAGTAACTTCATATGATGGGGTGTAGCTCATTGGAAGATGATATGCTTTGCATCCCGAAGGGATCCAGTACTTGCAGTGAAAGAGATAATTTGCAAGCGATGGAAAAGACCCTTTGGTGAAGACCTCAGGTATTGTTGGCACCCAAAGTAGGCCATCCTGAGCTAGAGAAGGAAGAGGCCACCTCTGGCCCTTCCGGTGTTTTAACCTAAAACTTCTATCAGCTCCAGCCAGCATGACAATTTGTGGCTCACTTTCAATATCATCAGAATCCACCCTTTCCTGGACTGGCCTACTGATATTTTAAGACTAGGCTTTTATTCTAGCAAAACTTTGGAGCTTGTGGAGAAGATCTTAGAGACAGACTCCAAGCTGCGAAGTGGGCCTTGATCACAGTCCATTTGCTAATCCAAACTGGAGTAGACCTACTCAAGGAGTGGGGTTTGCATAAGTGTTGATTTACTACTTAGCAGTTGATTGAGTGGGTCTGTTCTCCATCGGATTAGCAGTTGGATTTAGACCACTGACTTCAACCCTTCACTGCTGGCAGTGGCTTTTGGAGGAGTAGGAGATTTCTGGATCTCAGTTATGAAATACAGGTTTTATCATAATAGAGATCCCTGTCTAAAGCCAATGTACTACTGTATTGGTTGCTTAAGAAGGGGTGGGCAGGTGTTTTTGGACTGCAGTGTTATCCATTGGAGACACCATAGTCATAGGGAAGGATTATAGGAGTTGAGATCCAGCAACATCTGGCCACAGTTGCCCACTCCTGTTCTTAAAGTTGTACAGAGGGCAACATGTCTTTACCTCTTCTTAGTTTTTGCCAGAGCTTCCACCTTGTCTCACTGTGTTCAATACCCTCTTGGGCTTTGAAGGTCAATGGCTGCCCTTTCCTCCTTAACCTTCAATTTACAAGCCTCCAGATCAGGTTTGGGCCAGGTCCAACAGTGTCTGTGTATTAAACCCACCTCCGAAAATGTGCTAATTGAGCTTGCTCCATTTGGCTGCGTTTTGTGGTGACGATGGCTTTCCTCTCTTGTTCCAACCACCGAAAAGGATGCAGCCTTGAAGTACAAATGGGAAACACATTGTCTCTCTTGGCAAGAGTTTGCGATGCTAGTTTCATTTCTGCATCGGCTCACTCGGGCCTTAGATTGCAAGACTTGCAAACTGAAAGAAAACCAACCCCCACCAACCAACCCAAAAAAAGAAAAAGAAAAATTACCAGTGAAGAAACATCTGCAGAAACTCTGCTTTTGTATGTCCTCGGAGAAGTGTAGAGATGAGACAATGGGGATGGACTGGGAGGAAACCTCCGATGTCTCCCCAAACAGCTTGAAAAGAGATTAAGTGATAGAAGATGGAGATTAAAAACCCGTGAGATAGAACTTGGGTGACTTGAACCCTCCCCCGTGGTAATTACTTTCCCAGCAATGCAGGATGTGTTCAGTTATGTTATATATAATAGTAAATTGAGGAGGAGGGGGTAAGAAGCAGAAGTAGCTAAGCCTTGTTGATGGTTGTGTTTGCCCATCGGTGTTTTGGAATCTTGTAGTGAATGCTGTTAATACTGGAAAGCCTGATGATCCTGCAACATGAAGACGCTGTTCGATGCTGAAATACATATGTCACCCAGGCTGTGGATTTTTATGACGATATCACAAGGCTTCTAAAGCTAGGTGTTACCTCTGGCTGCAATGAAGAAATCGAAATAGTACAAGAGCTCCCGTACCTTGGGTCAAACATTGATCAAAATGGGGACTGCAGCCAAGAAATAAGAAGTCTAGTAATGGGAAGGGCAGCCATGAAAGAGCTAGAAAAGATCCTAAAGAGTAAAGATACACACCTGAGCACAAAAGTTAGAATCGTCCAAGCCATTATATGCCCCATCACTATGCATCGATGCAAGAGTTGGACAGCGAAGAAAGCGGAGAGGAAGGAAATCAACTTATTTGAGATGTAGTGCTGGAGAACAGTGATGAGGATACCATGGATGGCCAAGAATGAGTCCTTAAACAGATCAAGCCACAAACCAAGATGATCAAGTTGAAGTTGTCATACTTCGGTCGCATCACGAGAAGGGATGACTCAGTGGAAAAGACAATAATGCTAGGAAAGGTGGAGGACGTAAGCAGAGCAGTGGAAGACAGAGAGTCTTGGATGTTTCATCCACAGTGCTGCCATGGGTTGACTTGAAGTTGACTTGTTAACAACAAGTTGACTGCCATGAGTTGGCTTGTTAACAACAATAATCCACCTTGAATCCCATGCTGGGAGAAAGGTGGGATTGGCTCAAGGGTGAATTATAAAGGAATAGACATGGTGACACTGTTGTGTCAGCTAAAGCTATTTAGGGTTTTCTTTTGTCCTGGTTATTCCAGCCATTGATAGCCAAGCCTGCTTCTCTATGCATAATCCTGATTTAAATTCTGTATGAAATAATGTAGTTAGACCAATGGTAGGCTGAGGGCACATATGCATACTCCTTCTCTAACCTTCCTTATCTGGTAAATAGTTACCAGTTACCTGCTAATTGTGTCACAGTGGGATACTGGTGCCAATAAAAAGAATTGGTTTTCGGGTTTATTCTTTTATTTTGTATAGTGTGAACTTTCGTGAAATTGGCACTTGAGATATTTCCTGGAGTCAGTTTATTAATATGTGTCTTGGAAGCTGTTAACATTAATAACCTGGTTCAACAGCAGGACATTTATGGACGTGCTAATGTTTAGTTAAAGAAACAGGAAAAATATTTTCCCAGAAAAATAGCCTGATGTTTAAAGCAAAACTTTATTACCACCTTTCGTCAATTTAATATTATTTTAAAAAAATTAATAGGAACCCACTGCCATTACATTGCAGGCCAGCCGGCAGTGGCGGTTTCTGATGGGAGACTCCAGTTTTCAGCTGTCAAGAATCTGTGGTTCATAATGTGTGTGTGTGTTTCTTTTTAAAGTGTCTAGTTGCGAAATGTGGAGGTAGAGCTTTCTTTAAAGGGATGGATCACCCAGGAGAAGGGAATTAATGTTCATGAATGAACCTTTTATTCATAGTTCTCCTTGATTATTTCTGAGAGCCATGTAATGGTTTGAGTGTTGGTCTAGGGCATCACAGGACCAGGGTTCGAATCCGCTCGGCCACAGAAACCCACTGGGTGTCCTTGGGCAAATCACACTGTCTCAACCTCAGGGGAACGCAATGGCAAACCATCTCTGAACAAATCTTGCCGAGAAAAGTCCATGGTAAGTTTAGCATTAAAGTTGCCATTAGTCAGAAACAACTTGAAGGCACACAACAATAAACTTCCCTTTTTAAAAAATAGGATTATAAGTTACTGAGCTGTACAGTCATCCCTTTGCATTCACAGCTTTGACTTTTGTGGATTTGATTAATCTGTCCTCTTTAGGGATCTCTAGGTCCTTCTGCACAACTTTGCTGAATGTTGACCATAGAGTTGTGCTGGATGACCTAGAGGCTATTAGAGAAAACACTTCTCTAGGGATTTATATGGTCAGCTTCTGGCAGAGTTGCGCAGGAGGAGCTAGAGATTACTAGAGAGAACATATCAATCAAATCCACATGTTTGCTTACATATGTTTGTGGACATTTTGAATCTGCATTTCTTGGCCAGAATCTAAAGAGACACTCAGTGTAATAAAGTCCAACGATGGGTTATTTTACAATTTGGATGTGCTTTTCTTTACAAGTAGAACTGCAGACAAATATTATAACTTGATTTGTTCAAAACTTAGAAAAAACTATTTGGGAGAGCGGGATATAATTTTTAAAAAAAGATCTTCCAGTCTAGAGTCCCCAAATAGGCTTCAGTTTCACCCTCTTTGTTGGAAATAGCCCCTAAAAGTGCACCTAAAATAAACAGTCACCCAGTCCCCATTTTTAATGCAAAGCGGTAAATAGGCACGATTAAATTATCTGCATAAATCTCATAAACTGTCGTGTGACCCTCTCCTATCTCAAGATCTTCTATTGCTCTTTCCTTCCCTGCCTCCTCAGTTCTTGTTATGGTGCCTAAAAATAAGTTTAAATTCAAGCTAGCCTACTTTCCCCCCCAAATTAAATACTCCATTGGGACCTATTGGGGAATTTCTCTCTGTGTGTGTTGTCTGCATTGGTGCAGTGGAACCGACCCAATGAAAACACAAAGCAACAGCCAGCTCAAACCGCAGGTTCCATTTGATTTCAGACATTTCATCTGTGGTTCAGGAATGGCTGAAGCTGGTGAGGGGGAAAAGAAGGCCTTTAAAACTCTTCTGAATGCATAGATTTAGCGAAACGTCTACAGCTGGCATTCCAAAAAGGGTGTGTACGAAGTGATGTGGCAAGAAACCCTTGAGCCCTGGGGACCGGGGGGAGCCACAGATCTAAATAAAACAGGAAATTCTGGTACGCTAATTTCTTCATCACCTTGCCCCAACTATAAACCCAAGTAGAATGTGTGCCTTCTAATGCCAAGGTTTCCAAAAGTGAGAGGGCATTGATCCCTTTTCTCCCAACGGGGAATGGACATGCATTGAGCCTGGTTTTCAAGTCGGAGAAAGGGCCGTGGTGTGATATTCCCCATTGACTCTTGACGTCTTGAAAAAGAACAGGGATGGAGTCAGTAATAGGATATTATGGGTGCAAAAATATTTGCGTGACCGAGGAGCTAGCCAAATTTCCCAGCGGCCGCCTTTGGAAGGCTTTGTGGAGATGTGTGATAGTCTTTTGTGTAGTGACCCTGTGGACCTATCCATCACAAGATGCTAATTTAACTTGTCCTCTTTGGTGGCCTCATACTTTGAAAGGCCTTCCCCAGAGATATTTGGTGGTCCTATCCAGAGATCGTTGGTGGTTCTCTTCTCTGCAGTGTTTCATTTCCACCTGTCCCATGTTGGCTATGAGTTGTGTGGCTTTAGTGCTGCCTTGTCCTTTTCTTTTGCTGTGGGTCTTTTAAGATTTCATTTGATTGTTGATATGGATTTTTAAAAAAAACAAACGTGTTTTTTATATTTCAATTGAAAATTTATTTTTAAAGTGGTTGATTTCGCTCGTCCAAAAAGTTACCTTGTGAGCATTTTTTCTCATTATATAAAGGTTGCATCTTGTACCCTGCTACTTCTAAATGCTGGCATTCACACATTTATATTTTTTTAAAAAGCAATTACTTACTGGTATTTAAATAATGTAATTGTGGCCTTTCTCCCAATATGTGACCCAAGGGAGGGTCTGATGTATGTTTTAGATTTATGACTATTATTAGCCAACAGAGGCAACTTTATATTAAAATCATAGTATTTGGTATCACTGGGTACATAGTACTTGGTATCGCTGGGGTTTGTCCCCCCCCCCCCCCCCCCCGTATAGCAAAATCCATATTCTCAATTAAGTTACAATAGATTAGTAAGATGTACCTTATATAAAATGGTGAAACCAAGGTTTGTTCTTTGGAATATATATATATATATATATATATAAATATTTGTAAGCCATGGATACTTGAATCCGTGGATAAAAAAATCCATGGATATGGAGGGCCAAGTGCATAAATAGATTAGCCAAAGTGTCCCCATTTTCCTAGTCTGAATCCTAGTTGAAGCTTCAGAGGTAAGTCTCAGTGCCTCAGAAGCAATTGAAGGCACATCCTTTGAACCGAGCCCTGCAAAATCATTAGTAGAAGGAACATTATAGTTGGACAAAAGCAAAAGTGGGATGAAAGAAAAAGTCCGTCCTCCTCTGTTTAGATTTGGACAGGGAAGGGCTGGAACCATAACCACTTGAACGTTTAGTCTTTCCCTGTCCTTAAACAAATAAAATACTGAATATAGCTAAACACTATGAGATTAAAGCACATGAGAGAGCAATGAGAGTGTGCCAGTGAGAAGCGAGGTCTGATATTGCTGGAGCCGGGTGGTCAATTCTGCCTCTTTCATAGCCCAGAGATTGCTTAGAGGGGGAAGCCTGTGGAAGGGAAGGTTTTCTTTTCACTTCAGAGCCCTTCTTCCAGCGTCGAAGTGGGAAATTCTATGAATCCTCGTCTTCCAGAATCAAACATTTTGGACAGTTAGCATGGTGTAGTGGTTTAAATGTTGGAGACTAAGGCTCAATTTCTAGATTGGCCATGAAACCCACTGGGTGGCCATGGACAAGTGACATGCTCTCAGCCTCATGGGAAGGCAATGGAAAACCTCCTCTGAACAAGGAAACTCCATGATAGCTTTGCCTTAGGATTGCCCTTAGTCCAAAACTACTTGAAGGCACACAGCAGAAACCAACAAATAGCTAGATTTCTCCTTCCTTGATATAAGAGATGGAATCAGACTTGAATGGTGGGCCAAATTCATCATTTAGAACAGTGCTTTTCAGACAGTCGGATGTGAGGGACAAGCATTACGCCTTTCCAATATGCCACAACCATATTCATGGCCATTGGCTATAGTTGTTTCTTTCTTTCCTGGAAACCTGGCTCAGGGACCAACAGTGGCCCAAGGAGCACCACTTCAAGTAGAACTGATCCAGAAGACTGGTTCTGGTCCTTCAGATGTGTGAGACTTCAGTTCCCATACTTCCTGAGCATTGGCTGTGCATGCTGAGACTTTTAGGAGTCGAAATCCAAAACAATATGGTGGGCAGAGTTTGAGAACCACTGCTCAAGAAGATTTCAATGGACTGGGATGGTACTAGGAGAAGTAGATCTGTTTTCAACCTGAACGTTGTTTACACCTGGATTCAATACAGAAAACATCAACATCACCTCAGCTTTTCAGTAACATTTGAAAAATGTGAGCCTTTCCTTTTTGTGCTGCAATGCTGCATATGTTTGGTAGCTGCTTAGCTTGGAGAAATAGGGCTACAGCTCCCATTATCCACATATGAGCATGAAGCCCAGAAGAGTGTCTTATCCAAACTCTGCAGCAGTCAGACATGAACCAGAAGGAAGGAGCTGGTTTGGGAACAGAGCTGTGGGAGCAAGCCAGGAGTGAAGGCAACGCTGCTCAGGCATGATCCCAGCCCAAACAGAAAGTTTTTATAGCCTTTCCTGTCCAGGAGGGCTAATGGCATGCTGGCAGCTCCAGTCCACCAGCTGAGAGCAATTCCTTGCTAGCAAAATACTCCAAACTATAGTTCTAGTTATTCATTACACAGGGCATCCTAACATTGGAACTGCAGTTATTTGCTCTTAAATGTTGATGGCTTATGAAGAAATTGTCACACGTTAGCACCTTTGCCTTGCCATGTCCTGGAGGCTCTGGAGTTGAGTATTTACCATCCAGAAAAAGATAGCTGAACTTCAGGGATTTGAGTAGACTTTTTGTACCTTTTTACCCTGAAGCCGTGATTCCCAAATTCTGGTCCTCCAGGCATTTTGGACTTCAGCTCTCATCTTGGCCATTTGTCTGGGATTCTGGGAGCTGAAGTCGGAAACATCTGGAGAACCAAAGTTTGGGAACCATTTTCTTAGAGGAATGCTTACAATAATTTTGGGTCTTGGGGAATACCCTGCATGGTTGTTGTTGTTTTTTTTGGGGGGGGGGGGAGATCCACAGCTACGAAAGAATATCAATTATTTTTCAGTCACAATCTCATGAGGAACCTGTTGCAATGTCTCATGAAACCTTCGGGTTCCAGGGATTTCTTTTTGAGAAACCTTTGCTGTAGAGTCCTGCCTAAGACTGTTTTTGTTTTTAACAAATATGCCAATGATTCCACTATAGATCTAAGATGATGGGCATAAAATTCTGCATACTAAAGGTAGAAGATGCTGGAGATCCAAGAGGTTTTGGCCACAGTCCATGCAAGTGATCCATGGCCTTTGAGTTGGCGTCTTTCTTTCCGGCTAGTTCCTCATCATCTTCCATCTGCAATGGAGAAAGCTAAAAGCAAAACACCCATTACATTTGGCCAGATGAGGCCATCTGCTGTATTGTCATTGCTTTCCTCCCCCTTGAAGAGCAGCTATTGGGGTGTTAATGCCAAGCGCCATTGGAGGGGGCGACCACGTTGGTCCAGGATCTGCTAAAAAGCAAAACGAAAACCCAAACCCACTTGAAATTATTAAATGCTGTAAATGGTATCGAGTTAATTAGAAGAGGAACAAATCCCACCCAAAGAAATGTGTTTTCAATATGGGCTTTCTAGGTGGGGTGGGGGGAAAGGAGGGTACAGTAGAAACCAGCAAATGAGAGGAAATCTTATTTCTGGCAGCTCTGCAGACATGGAACTGCGGTTGAACTCTTTACCCTAATTATGTCCTTGCTAATGCCCGGAGCAGTCTGGAATCAAAGCATCCCTTCAGGGCTCGGAAAGCTTCTGATGTGGCCAGCGTTTGTTGTGTGAGGAGGGTTACTGGAGGGGGAAGAAGGGAGGAGAAGGGGCCCCGGGAATATTGTGACAGGGTCCTTTCCGAAATTTTTCTCAGCCACCTCACTTGTTGCCTACAGACATTGTTGGCCAATGTGTGTTTTTGTCTGCTTTTGGAAGGGCTGTTATAAATCAAGATGACAGAGAGGTGCTTGAGCTCCTCCCCTCCACACTTGTGAACCTGGCCCTTCCTTACCTTTCTGTCTGTACTTTTGTGCAATGAAACACCCTGCGCAACAGCAAGGCAACAGAAGTTGCTGGCTTAACAACAACAGCAACACGATAATTTAAAATAGGTTACTTTTCCATTTGTATTCTTAACCCTACAGGGGGTTGGACTGGATGGCCCTTGTGGTCTCTTCCAACTCTATGATTCTATGGTTCTATGTTGCAAAAAATCTTAAGCAAAGAAACACACAGGAAGTTGAAGGCTTTCATAGCCAGCATCCATAGCTTTTTGTGGGTTTTTTTGGGCTATGTGACTGTGTTCTGGAAGAGTTTGTGCCTGACGTTTCGCTAGCATATGTGGTTGGCATCTTCAGATAAGTCGAAAGCTTTCATGGCTGACATCCATAGTTTTTTGTGGGTTTTTCAGGCTATGTGGCCACATGGATGGTTTATTTCATTTAGTGCTTGTAAATGTCCCTGTGAACCAGAATATTAGCATCCAAATAGGTTAGGAGAGTTGTCCAGAGGTTTGGATTTCCCTGGTTTCTAATACTTTTGCCTGGCTTTGCCCAAACAATTTTTTAAAAAAGTAACAACCCATCCCAAAGATAGCATTATAAGTTATAGTTGTGTATGTGGTGGCCATCTTGCACCACTGCCCGTGCATTCTCCAATGCACAGAGGAGTCTAGTGCAACCAAGTTGTTGTGGAAAGACTCTTTTGTAGGCAGAATGTTTAAACACTGTCAGTCATGCTGCCGACTTCTTTATTTCAGTTAATCTCAAAGGTGCTGGAAGATCTCTCTACATACTGAATCTCTGCCCATGTCAGCATGCATCTTTCTTTGTTTAATTTTTGCTATAAGTTAAAAAGTATTCTACATCCTAAACTGCTTTGCTCCAGCCATACATCTCTTTCTGCAAAAATTGAATTCAAAAATCATTATGCTGCAGTCACACTGGAGGGATCTATATTAACCTTCTGGGTCTTCTGAGTGCACTTCTCAAATGTTCTTCTTGACCAGAAATAATACTCTTTAATATATATATATATATATATATATATTATATATATGTATATGGTGAAGTCGTGCAAAAGAGGCAATTTTTTTGTCGAATTGATTTGCAGTTCATGCGCCTTGGCAGACGGCACAAGAGCCAGGCCGGCTGGTTCCCTTAACATCTCTAAGTGTCTTTGCAGAATTGCTGCGTTTTGCCTTCTGTGCTTGCTTGGTAAAAGTTTGGCTGCTGACAGGACTCCTTCAGGAGGATCTGGAGCCAGGCTTTAGTGCGGCAAAGTTTTCAGCAACCCCATAACTTTCTGTTCAAAATCTGTGGCAGCGTGCGGTTACCGGCTCTTAATGTTCAGAACACAGACTTGTTTGTTTGGGGTTCATTGTTTTGATCTCGTTTCCAATGTTTAGTAGAGGTTTCTTCCAGGGTTCTTCATTCTGGGATGGTGGCAAACTTTTGTGAATTATGGTGTTTGATCCAATTGGCTGGCTCTAAGTTACACTGAGTTGGAAATTTTGCTTTCATCGTATAGAGATCTTTTAGTGGAAACAATCACTCCTATTCCATGCTCAGCTGCAGATCTACTGTCAAAAGTGTTCACTAGCCTTGAGCCTGGCATCTTGAACCGTATAAAATGCCCCCTTTAGGACATGTGTGCTCCTTGCACATTTGGATGGCTGGAACATGCCATTTCATGTTGCATTTTCTTTCCCCCAAAAGGGTCCTGTCTAACATACAATGGTCCCTTGGTATCTGCTGGGGTTTGGTTCCAGGAAACCAAAATCTGTGGATGCTCAAGTACCATTCAGTACAATGGCATAGTAAATTTGGTTTTGCCAACGTATATGACCACGGTTCAGAATGAGAGAGAGCAGTAGAGTAGTTAGAGTAGTGGCCTTAACCTTTTGTATCTTTGATCCTAAATCAGTTTGGAGCCTCCGGCTCCTAAAATTCACATTGCTTCCCAAAAAGGTCCATTTAAAATTCCTTTTTTTCAATGGAAATTGCAGGCATACAAGCCATTGAGAATCAAAATATCTGCATAGGGTTAAAGCGAGCCCACTCCTCACTTTAGAGTTAATGTTTTATGGGGTTCTCCATTTCCGAAGTCACAGGCAGAATTACACACAGCTAAAGTTTGGGACATGTGTATGTGTATGTTTGCGTGTGTTCCAAATTTCAGCTTTCTTCTTGTTGGTATCGAAGGAGAGTACACCCTGTTTCATACATCTCAAGAACAGGATGTCTTGGATTGCCTGCATACCAAATGTCAGGTTTTATACCCTGCAATTTTAAATATTATGGATGATCTTGGATTTATGGTTCTGACTCCCAGCTTGAACAGTATTTATGGCGTGCTTTGCATATGAACCGCACTCTTGCTTGAAAAAAAGGCACACCCAAACCTTGTGAAAAGGGGGGTAATGTGAAAGTGTGGTTTGAGTGTTGGACTAGGAGTGTTGGAGACCGGGGTTCGATTCCCAGCTTGACCATGGAAACCCACTGGGTGACCTTGGGCAAGTCACACTCTCTCAGCCTCAAGGGAAGCCAATGGCAAACCTCCTCTGAACAAATCTAGCCAGGAAAACCCCATGATAGGTTTGCCATAGGGTCGCCATAAGTGGAAAGAAAAGACACACAATGACAACAGCAGCGTAAGCTAGTGGTTGTGGATCATGGAGAATATAACAACAGCAGTACCAATTGGCCTAAATCCAACTGTTAGTATCTCATCTGAGTAGACCTATAAGTATATACATACATACATACCTATAATCTCTACATATCTGTAAGTGAAATTTGCATAAGTGAATATTTAATTAATTTCCATTGTTTCAATGGATTTACTCTGTAGAGTAACACTTGATTCCCCCAACAACTGGATTGGGGAAGGTTAGAACTAGTTTGCTATGTGGAGCAAGCCATTTTTGTGTTAGCTGTACATATAAGTTTGTTTCTTTTTCATAAAAATTAAAAACAGGCCAGAATGATGAGGATGGTTTTGTTCAAATTACATATCAATCTTGATGCTTTTTACCATTTCTGTGTTCTTGAACCAAGGTTTTCTTCCCTTCATTGAGAGAGCAAAATATTTTATTTATTATATTTTATTTATTTTTATCCCTCCTTTCTCCCAAGTTGGAATTTAAGGCCATATATATACATACATACATACATACATACATACACACATACATATACATAGGACTGTGACACCAGAGCTCTCTCTGACAGAGAATGCTCAATGCCTCACAAAACTACAGTTCCTAGCATTGAGCCAGGGGAGTTAAAGTGGTCTCAAACTGGATTATTTCTGCAGTTTAGACCTCAAGAAGGGAGCGATGGATCTGGAGCCTGGTGTCCATAAAGCAAATGGAGTTGTTATCTTTATTAAAGGCCACACTCTTGTTGCTTTACAGAAGGCATGGCCAGCCAAGTTCTGGATTCCTGGGGAGAGTTATCGATCGGTTATTGATCATTTTGACTGAGGGGAATTGGCAGTGTACCCCAAATTGCCAAATGTCAGGGACAAACCAAGGAATATTGTAATTTCCACATCCTGAGGGAAAGTAAATACTCTAAATAATAATAAATCCTTAGCAAAATTTGGTTTGGTTGTGTGAGGTAAAAAAAAGAAATAGTTGACCGGCTCTATTTCAGACACTATATACCAATGTTTCTCTTAAAAAAACCAAAAGTCAAATTCTAGTCATTTAACTATTCAATGGTTAAGTTCAGTGCTTTCTTCAGTCTTCTTGTCCTTGGTATTCACAGAGCTTTTATTGTTTTTAATACTGAGAAATATCCACTTGCGTATTCCTTTATTGTGGTGCAGCTCATGCATGCCTTTGCCACCTTTATCACCCGTTTGTGCCCACCGAAACTGGAGAAACACCCTTTTCTTATTATATTTTTCCATTTAAAAATGGTCTGTATTTACACAGCTGTCTTTTTTTTACTGAACTTCCAGCGTGCTATAGCCTAGAAAAAGCCCTTGCTTTGAGGGGGGAAAAGTGTCGCAAGAGCAACCGGCCGGATCAAAAGGTGCTTTCTGGCTTACAAAATGGCGCCCGTCGCTCTCCCTTTAGCCTCTCTCCACTCTCGCCGTTGAAAGAAAGCTGGCTTTTTTAATGGAGCAACAGCTGGAGAGCCTTATTTATACTAAAATGATAAAAGTGGCACGTGCTGCAGATGAATTTTGTGTTGTTGTGAAAACAAATAAGGAGGTCTGTTAAAATGACCATGGGTTCTTTGTACTGGGATGTTGCGAGCAGCTGTGCGGTTCAGCTGTTGGCCCATTAAGAGCAGAATATTGTGTGTTTTTTCGGCAGGGAAATCTCAAGCTTCTCGGCCACCCAGTATCTTTCGGGTGTCCATGTGTCAAAACATTGGGGCTGGAACTAGGTTTGGCAGAGGGTGCTTTCGGAGAGCTGCCAGCCTCCCATCTTCTCTTCTTCATATCCAACGTTAAGTTCTAGCCAGTCAGAATGTGCGAAGAATTGTCATTGTATTGTGAATTTCCACACTGGTTGTCATTCGTGTGGATGGAGATGTTCTCACGACATACTGCACACCTCTCAACTTAAATAATAATGCTGGCTCTGCTTCTGGGCTAACAACTGAAAAGAAATGACACAAAAGGAGAAAGGGATGAGAAGGGGGAAATAATTTAATATTTCATCAGGGATGGTGGAATGGCTCATCCTGTCGTCATTACAGGGAACATATTGTTGCAAAAGCTTCCAACTGGCTACCAATTTGTTTCCTTAAAAAAGTGCTGGTTGTGGACCTCCAAATCCCTATGTTGCCATATTTGTTGACATATGTTAGCTAGCATTAGAGTTGCTTCTGTCAGTATGTATTTTAACTTACTGAATCACCCAAAATATATTGATAAAAACATCTTTCAGCTTTTAGACAATAATATATGTTCAGGTATAGGGTGTTAAAACTCATGTCTCTTTTCTCTTGCAGCACCAGCCCTCCTTACTGTTGTGTAGATCTACATTCTTTGCGGACTGGTGAAATGGTCAAATCTGTGCAGTTCAAAACACCTATTTACGATCTCCACTGCAACAAAAGGTACTTTTGTTTATCAATACCTTTCTATTCCAGTAACCTCTTGAGTGCGGCTATTGCCAGGATCCAGTGGACTGATGGATCTTTTTCTATCAGCAAAACAAGGAGGGAGGCTCTGCCCCATGCAAGAGAGTACTTCCATGCTAAACCCATTACCAGCTGCTGCTGGTTCTTGCTCACCCAACATCCAAAAAATCTACTTACAATAGTTATAGGGCTCTTTCCTTCCTTCCTTTTGGAATAGATAGCTTAGTGACCAACTACCTGTTTTGTATGCAGAAGGTTCTGACTTTACTCTGCCACTAAAAGGAGGATATAGGTGGTATTTACTTTCTGCTTCCCTACAGATCCACTGCCAATCAGTGTAAAACATCCTTCCTCATCCTCCCAGATGTGTTGAATGACAACTCCCATCACCATCAGCCAGCATGACCCACAGTTCAGACTGTGGTGCTTCTGCTATGGTGTGCTGGTTGGTTATGATGTGAGGTTTTGCCCAATTCATTTAGAGCCCAACAGATTAATGGATGATAGTATCCTTTAGGTGTGGGGAATCAGAAGTCCCAACTGCTGTGGCCATTGGCAAAGGATTGGAGGAGGCAAGGTCAAAACATCTGGAAGACCAAAGCCGGCCCAACCCTGAAGTAGACAGTAATAGTGACTTAGATGGATAAACAAACAACTTGTCTAATACAGTTCCCCAGGGGACAGATAAATGCAAATTGTTTTTCACCCAGTGTGAATTCACTAGCAAAGGATGAGATGGTGGCAAACTTAAATAGCTGTAGCAGAGGATTTCAAGAAGCTTATCTTAAAGGTGGTTATGACTCAAGACGTGTGGATGGTTCTGGGCCTCTGCAGAGCATGTCAGAAACTTCTAGAGCTGAGCTTTGCATTTTGATACAAGCCCTGCCCATTTGGTATTGTAGAGTTCATGCCCTTTCCACCAGTTCTTTTTGGCCTGCTGGAGCAACACATTGAAATTTTCTCTGTCCATCAGGACCATGGTCAGTGATTTAGTTGAGTTTTTCTTTGTATTAGTGCTTCCCAAGCTATCTGATGTGAGAGATCAGCTATTGTTTTCCCCCCAGTCTACCAGGGACTGCTACCATTTGTGAGCCCACTGGCTACAGTTGTTTCTCATTCCTGGAAACTCACCAAGAACCAGCAGCAAATGGTTCATGGACCAGCATTGGTTCAGGTGTCACCACTTTGAATACCGGTAGCACTTTTTCTGTTAATCCTGTGTTGGTTCTCTGTCAGATTTTTCTTTTTCTTTTCACCCATGGGCTTTTGAGCAGAGGCCACTGTGAATGGCCTCAAAACCTGTATTTAAAAACTGTGTTGATTGTTGAAATAGGATACCTCAGTTGGGTAGCCATTTCTCCTGTCTCCATTCTTTTGAGCATGCGACATATTGTTGAAAAATGTCAACATTGCCAGACCTATGTGAAATAAGCTGTAAGAAAATTGTCCCTTTCACTCTCTTTTAATATTCAATCATAATCTACCGTCCTGTTCTTTGAAACCATGATCTTATCTCCTGGGCAGTTGATAACAAACCTCTACAAATCTACACCCCAGATTTAGGGAGCTGCAGCAAATGAATCTCAGTTCTTAGGGAACGGGCAGAAAAAGGAAGTCTGTTGCTCTCATGTTCTGTTTGTGGACTTTCCACTGGGGTGCTTGGTTGGCCACTATGAGTCTAGATAGCCTTTGCCATTGCCTTCCACTGAGGCTGAGAGCATATGACTTGCCCAAGGTCACCCAGTGGGTTTCATGGCTAAGCTAGGAATTAAACCCTGGTCTCCGGAGTTATCGTTCAACACCACTATGCCACGCTGGCTCTCTTGGCCCAATCTATTGACCCTTAAAAAGACCAGATGAAATACGAATTTAAGCCATCAGGAAATGAATGGGATGTGTGCTCTTGCTGGGAGCAGGTGAGTTCTTTTTCACAGAGGAGCCTTATAAAATCCAGACGCCTTTATGTCCCGTCCCTTTGCGGCTTGGTGTGTCGCCGAATTCTAAAATGGCTCCCTAGTTCCTCTCCCCTTGATTTTTTAAAAACATTTTTGTGTGTGTGTGTCCTTGCACTTCATGTCCTGGTAATCGTTTTAAGTGATTTATTACATCATAAACCCTGTCCCCTCTGCATCCACCCTCCCTCTTAATTCCATTGTATAGTGGGTGGGGGTTGGGGTGGGTGAATAAACAAAAACACTTTCAGCAAATAAGGCACGGCTGTTAGGCCTGGCAGATTTGCAATGAAAAACAGCAATGTGATTATTTTTCAGGATGAAACACTTTTTTAGATTAATATGCTGGGTACCTTTAGTGGATTTTCTATTTTGAATCACTGTGGAGAAATGAATGCTTTTTAACCCCCCCCCCCGCCCATTAAATTGCAGGAGATATAACATAGGTTTTATTAAAGAGGTACAAGCTCCCCTTCCAATTTCCACATTGATGGAAATGTGGACGCTATCGTGCTGCTTTTGGATTTTATATTTGCAAAATCAGACAAACTTTTCAGCCTTGATTGTTTCCAACACTCCAAAGGTTTGTTCCAAGTGTTCCAAGTTGTTCCTTAGACTGTCACTGCAGTGTTGCCAAGTTTTTCAAAAAGCAGCAAGGGACCCTTGAAATTCATTACCTGTAGGGTTGTCAATCAGGATGTAGCTCTTAACAAGTTTGTGTCCTACCTGAATACCAAATGAAAGCTTTCATGGCTGGCATCCATAGTTTTTTGTGGAGCTTTCAGGCTATGTGGCCATGTTCTAGAAGAGTTCCTTTCTGACTTTTCACCAGCATCTGTGGCTGGCATCTTCAGAGAAATTCCACATAGCCCGAAAACTCCACAAAAAACTATGAAAGTATTGATTTCATTTAAAGTAGGGCCATACAGTCATAGACTCATAGAACTGGGAGAGACCTCAAGGGCCATCCAGTCCAACTGCTTGCCACGCAGGAACTCAATCCAAGCACCCCTGAGAGATGGCCATCCAACCTCTGTTTAAAAACATCCAAAGAAGGAGACTCCACCACTCTCCAAGGCAGCATCTTCCACTATCCAACAGCTCTTATAGTCAGGAAGCTCTTCCTAATGTTTAGGTGGAATTTCTTTTCCTGTAACTTTCATCCATTGCTTCATGTCCTATTCTCTGGACCAGCAGAAAACAAGCTTGCTCCATCCTTGACATGAAAGACCTTCAGCTACTTACACTGGCCTTTCATATAACCTCTTAACCATCTCTTCTCCAGGCTAAACATATTCAGATCTCTAAGTCTCTTTTCCTCTTAACATATGTTAATGGTTTGTTTTCATATATATAAAAAAGAAAAAAAAACACTGCTTTGGCATGAACACAAACTCCATCTCACCCACCATGTCAAGGGATGCTTTCTACCTGAGTGAGACACAATCCATTGATTGAACATCTCCAGTATAGTGTAGTGATATTCACCAAGTAGCATTTGTGGTGATTTGTGCGTGTGGAACTGGGTCTGATAATATTGGAGAGAGAAAGAAAGAAACCAACACAGGGCTATTGTTGTGATAGTCTTCCACAATGTTTAATCACTCTCTTCCAGTTTTTTTTGATGTTTCAGTCATTTTTATTGTGTGTTTTCAGGATTCTTGTGGTCGTCTTGCAAGAGAAAATAGCTGCCTTTGACAGCTGCACCTTCACCAAGAAGTTCTTTGTCACAAGTAAGCTATCTGTCTGTCTGTCTGTCTGTCTGTCTATCTATCTATCTATCTATCATCTATCTATCTATCTATCTATCTATCTATCTATCACATTTTCATCCCACTTAGCTACTCCAGCTGAGTGGGATAAAACCAGCAGATTACATAGAGTCAGCGAAAAGAAGATAGTACTGCCTTCAGGGTTACCATCTAAAAAGATATGGCACAAAAAGAAAAAGGGATGAAGAGAGAAGAGATAAAAAGCAAATGGTCTTTCAATAGGACTGGTGGAAGCCCTTGCTTCTTGTCTCATCTCTGTGTCCTAAAGCTTGCTGGAGTTTAGTTTCCTTGCCTCTCCTTTCTGAACTTAATTTTGTTGGACTCATTGCCTGATTTGTGGGACCCATCTGGAAATCAAGTTCTGGTAATTACTCCTGGCATTGGAAATGAATTTGGGAGCAATTGGCATTATTTTATCTTTTTTCTATTTTCCTTGCAGCAGATAAAAGATTTAAAATGGGTGCTCAAAATGGTAGAGAGAAACGAATAATTTAAAAAGGACAATAAAAAAATATATTATTAAACCTGAATACAATAACTGTTTACCTGTGCCAGCATCATACTCCATAAGCCGTGAATACATTGCCCATAAATATTGTGATTTATCCCTAGTGAGGGAGATGTGTTGGTTCAGAAAGATAACTGTGAATCAAGAAGCTTAGATTGCTCTTTCTCCATGTAAGGAATACAAAGTGATATTGCTTGGTCAGTCCTTTAAAATGGGCTGGGCAGACATTAGGCTTGCAAGGTCTGAGCAAACACTCAGACTGAGTATTTGAGATTAGCCCCCAAACCAAGCTCCCAGGTTCTTTTATACATAACCTCACTCCTTGCTTTGTTCCAAGCATTCTCTTTAAGAAACTATATTTGAATTGATCAGAGCATGAAAGGTTCTTTTTTAGCTGTTTCTCTTGTTAGATAGTTATAAGTCAGAAACCCATGCCAATACATTTCATATGATTCAGACCTTCCAGGAGATGGCATCTATCTTTTGTCAACCCCTAAGTAGTCTGCTGTGGTATTTCGGCTTCTTTGCTAATCATTGTTGAGTGCCTTACTGCCATTGCTGACTTATGGCAACCTTCTCCCCCATTCTACAACTTGCATTGAAATTTAGGTTCTTAGAAGGAAACAACTTTGCCTCTCCTCAACTGGGCTGATGGAAGATGGATCCAATGGTTTATTGGGTTTCTATCCTGCATTTCCAGTCAGCAAGGAAACAAATTGTGCTGGTCAGATGGGGTTGGAGCAACCTAGCGTTCTTCCACTAGCTAGCTCACTTCCCTGCATAGAACTCCTCAGGGAAGTTTTCCACTACAAGCCTAGATTTCAATGAACCCACATTTTTTCACTCTCAGTGCGGAAACTCTTAACAGCAACTGTACCTCAGGTATCAAGATTTTGGAAAGATGTTGCCACTTCAGTTTTATGTTTGGAGTGCCTACGGAGACTCCCATGGAAAAGCAGATGTGTTTATAAACAGATAAGCATATGCATGCCGGTTGAATTCCATGAAGGCATGCTCTCCGTCTCCTTCCGTGTGAAGACTGTAGATACAAGGGCCCCAATTCAAATGAAAAGGGAGGTGGGTGGTGGGAGAGAGAGGTTTACCCTGCCAGAAGTACCAGCTTTTCTCTTGTAAGAAGAAATCTGTCTTTCACCCCAGATGTTAAATGTAAACTCTTCTGACCTTTTTGAAGAGAACGAACTAGGCTGGTCCTTGATCTATATGTGTGTTTACTGGTTCTCCCTCTCCCGCCATTGAGGATGCTTGAATCCAAGCTCACGAGTTTTTGTCCTTAAAAGGAAAGCTGTAGCCAAGTATGCTTAAAATTAAATTGAAAAGGGGGGGGGCAGGATGCCTTGAATTTACTCGGTCTAAGTATTACAACATTTTGCAACTTTAAAACTGGAAGCAGCAGCAGCTTTGCTTTGAAGAGGAGAAAAAAAACAGGAGTGCTTTCTGGAGTAATCTTAAAGTTACCAATAGGTGTCAGTTTCTCCCTGTGTTACGGCCCTAGCAGGCTAGGCGAGGAGGAATCTGCTTTGTCCTTAGCTTGAAACAACCTGGCATGGGCTAGCATCAGTTTTGAAGGCACTGCCTGATTCCTCCATGGCTGTTGGTAATCTCCACACCCACACACTCCCCACCTCCCAAATCAAAGTTGTGAAATCATATCTGTGTGGGTCAGCTTCTTTCCCAATCTACAGATTTTGTAGGGAGATAAAATCCTCAAACTTAAAAGGCTATCTTTCTGACTTTTTCACTTGAAGCTGGCCCACTCCATCCATTTGTTAACTCTCCCCTTTCCAACATAACAATTGAGGCATTATCCCATGCACTCCTGTGTTTCCCATCTATGTCATTCTACATACCTACCTACTGACTTACCTATCTCCCTATCTTATCCTCTATCTATCTATCCATCCATCCATCTATCTAGCAATTTATCCATACTTTTTGTGGCAATTGTTAATCAAGAAGCTCCATTAATTGATTAGAAGTCTTTTTAATAGACTAAAAAATAGCTCCTTATAAATTACATAAAACAAAGGTCTTGGGCATGAACATGCCATTATTTTCACCCTCTTGGGAGCATTAAGAGAAGGGAATAGATCTGTGGAAATGCCAGGGGTCAGTTTCCATTGGGACAGAAGAAGATGAGAAAGGAAAGGGGTGACTAAGGGGAAGGGAGGGCAGGAATGAGAAATTGTGGGAGGCAGCAGCTCTGTCAAGTTAAACCACCCCTAAATTTGCCTTTGGCATTATGTTGTTGTGTGACTTCCATAGCAATAGCATTTACGTTTCTATCCCGCTTATCAGTGAACTCAGCACTCTCTAAGTGGTTTGCAATCTGTAAGCCAATTGCCCTCAACAAGCTGGGTACTTATTTTACCAACCTACGAAAGGATGGAAGACTGAGTCAACCTTAGAGCCCCGGGATCAAATTCACAATCTTGTGGCTGCAATACCAGATGCGAGAGTTGGACAGTAAAGAAAGACTAATTTGAGATGCTGTGCTGGAGAAGAGAGCTGAAGATACCATGGATAGTCAAGAAGACAAACAAATGGGTCTTAGAACAGACCTGGAAGCCAGGACGACTAAATTGAGACTATTGTACTTTGGCCACATCATGCAAAGGTATAAATCACTAGAAAAGATGACAATGCTGAGAAATGTGGTGTCTGACTTATGGTGACCCTAAGGTGAACCTATCTGGGGGTTTCTTGGCAAGATTTGTTCAGAGGAGGTTTACCATTGCCTTCCGCTGAGGCTGAGAGCATGTGACTTGCCCAAGGTCACCCAGTAAGTTTCATGGCCACTCAAGGAATCAAAACCTGATCTCCAGAGTTGTAGTCCAACACGCTATGTCATGTATGTAATAGATAGATAGATAGATAAGAGTATATATTATAGTAAATGGTAAACCTCATTCGAATCTCCCCGGACTCATTGGAAAGGGCAATCCTTGAACAACACCCAGCACTGAAAATTAAAAACCAGTGCCTCAAATTATAATCAGCTTGAGATAGATTTGCCTTTAACATGAGATTCTCATAAAATCATCATGTTCTCTGTTTAAGCCGAATGGGTGCTTAGGATTTTAGCGAGCTTTTTAAAATGCATTCTTTATTGAAAATGAATAAACCGGGAATTATTCAGGCTCTTTTCCTGCTTAATTGGATGAGGTGCTCTAACGCGATCAGCGCCGTATCAGCCATGGCTTAGGAAGCGGCATCGGAAACTGCCTTATTGGTCCATCTAGGTCACTATAATCTACGCAGCAGCTTTCTAGAGTTTCTGGTAAGAGTCTTCCCATCCTTATGTGGAGAGGCCAAGGACTAGTCCCTTTAATCATCTATTCACGAAGAGTTCTCTAATTATTATTCTTGGATGGAATGGCCATCCAACCAGATTTGAGTCCAGGACTTTAAAACTAGATGTCCAGCGCCTTAATGTTTTGCAAGATCTTCTCAGTTGTTTGCTGTTAATGGACAGACACTCTCTTAGTATACAGAAAATATTCTGATTCTTACCTCTTCGTCTTAATAGTCTTCTGCAGCCTCTCATTTTCATTGTATAACATAATGGGTATGAGGAAAAGGAAGAGAGAGAAATATTGCTGCTGGGGGCTCGCCATTTACTGCCATGTTGGCACCAGAGTTTTTCAATAACTATTCATGCCCCCTTGATTTGTACTGAAGATGACAGAATTGTTCCTTCCTTTCAGAAGATGCAAGCAATACAAATATGGCAGTGCAGCGAAGTCTTTGTGTCCGGTAACAGGTGATGGCCCACTTTGTACAACTCTCATCAACCTCACATTGATGTGTTCTTAATCTCCGGGGAGAAAGGACGATGACCAAAGCCATTATCTGGCACCAAGTTTCTATTGACGTTGTATTGCTGACTCCCTAGAGAGACGCTATTTTTTCGAAGAATTTAGCTGGTGTGATTACTCTGTTCTATATTTAAAGTGATGATTCTGCTCTTGATATGTCAAAGGATATAAATCCATTATTTATTAATGCAGGACTAGTGTCCATTCTGCATATGGCCCTTGTCCTCCCCCCAGATGCGCATGATATTAGGACTCATAAATATATTTTTTCTCTCTCTGTCTACTTCATCTTTTCCAACAAGTTGTGAACCCTGGCCTTGAATTTAATTCCTCACCTTGAATTGCATTAACCATCAGTGCATACTTTGCATCCCGTGACTTAATATACAACTTGCTTAAAGTGTTAAATTGGTATCACATTGAAATTTACCTATAACTTGAAAGTCTGTTTTACTTTTTATACTAGCTTGGCAATAACTTTGGTTGCTGCATGTTAAATTATGGAGTGCCTTTTGAACCTTTGAAATTTTGAATTTTTTTATCTCGAATGATTCGTGCATTTTAAGCTTTTTGTCACCGCTTTTGGCCAGCACAGTAAATGTATTGATGATGATCGCGATATGGTGTCTTTCCATAAATGAGCAGTTGGGATGGAACATTATTTTTTTAAAAGTTCTTCCATGAAAAAAAAGCACTTCAGCTGGCTGGCTTGAAATTAAAAACCTTACCAAAGACAGAATAGCTTTGACTTTTAAAAAATCCGTCCTATCTTGCAAGGGTGAGTGTTGTTGCAGCTTCCCAATGCAGCTGTCTTTGATTAGGAAACCACTTTAAACTCCACTTGCCCTGTTCATTTTGAGGTTGAAAAAGCTTTGTCATAGGCAGCTGAGCGGTTGGAGGATGCGTGTGCATGGCAGATCCAGTCTGCTTCTCACATGGTTTCTAGAACTATGTAGGTGCCATTGGGTTTGTGTTTCCCAAAGAAAGCGCTGAGACAAGCGTTGCAGTTTAATTAAAATGAAAATACACTGGAAACTCATAAAATTTATTATTATTGTAAAATGTATTGTCATTGCACAAAATTTATATTCAAAGAAGATCGAAGGAATAAAGAGCGCAACACAAAGAACGAATAAATGAAACCTGGGATTATGCAGGTAAACTCAGAACACAAAAGAACTGGAATTCTTGATAATTCCAGATACTTTTCCCTCTTCTGGATGAACCCTGAATCCCTACACAAACCACTACTCTGCCAAGCTCAGTTCCTTGCACCAGACTTTGAAGAAATCCCAGGCAGCAGGGCTTGGAAAGTCCCTTCTCTGCTTCAGATCAAGAGAGCTAATGCTTGTCCCTAATGCAGTGCTAGAGAACAGACTGGTTAGAAGCTGGTTCAGACAGCTTCATATGTTTCTCATAATGCCTTGCCAAACTGCACCAGGGATTTGTCTTCTCGTGTTGGCAAGGTCTTGGTTGGCGTCCTTTAGAAGGGAGGTCAAGGGCGGATGTAAATGGGAGGAAGTCTTAAGAACAATGGAAGATGCTCCAGGCTGGGAGAGGGATGGCATTTCTATAGGGCTCTTCGACTCCAAAGGGAATGTGTAAACACATTTGCAAACTATATTACTTCATACCCTTTATAAACAAAGTTTAATTTATCCTTTCTTCCTTTTCTTGGGGAATAAACAAAATATTAGTTGAAAGGACTCAATGGTTTGTTTGTCATCTTCTGGTAATAAACAGTGTCTTGCAACAAAGCATTCCCTCCTATCCTTTATTTATTCTGTTCCCGTTCTACACCTCTGTTTGTCTCTCTTCCCGTTTTGGTCAGAGTATCTAGCAGACGGGAGGTTCTTGTGGGCAGACCTTTGATGTTTTAATATAGTTGTGTGCTTTGTGTGCATAGTGTCTTTTATGCTCATGGAGTTCTGTAAACTGTAATAGTTGGCATAGTTTATCAGTTTGGTGGGAGCACCAAGCGTCTTGGTTTCCAGAGTTATGTTTTACACACAGGAGGTTAAAGAAATCTGCAGTTGAATAGGGCTGTTTAGGTTCCTTCACTCAACACTCCCATTCTTCCATAACAGACCCTCGGAGCTTCTCCAGCTATAGCTTTGTGTTGCAACCTATGCGCAGGCCACAGAGGAATCCAGAAGACTGCTGTTGGATTGTCGTGTTCTTTACTCTCTTTTTCTACTCATCTACAGTTGGCCCACTATGTTTTTCCATCCCAGTGGTACAGCATGAGCATTAGGTGCCTAAGAAGGTCTCAGATTCAGTTGCCATGTTTGGCCAAACTCATTTGGGCATAAGAATATCAAATGAAGGACCAGCATTCTCTCTTTCTTGGTAGCCAACCAGATGCGTCTGGGAATTTTATAAGTGGGATGTGTACAATGCGAGAGTTGCACATTGAAGAAGGATGATAGAAGGGAAGTAAACAAATTTGAGTTGACTTGGATTGTAGCCTGCTTATCTGAAGTATTGCTAGCCGTAGTTGGATACAGAAGAGAACAAGACTCCAAGAGGACATTGCTCAGCATGGCTAGGGGAGGCAGTATTGCATCTGCACTGAAGTGCAGGACAGTCTTTAAGAAAACAACTTGCAGGCATTTTCTTCAGAATCATGAAAGAAAACTTCACTGAAGAGAGTTTCATGAGAAACCCAAAACCAGTCTAAGTGGGACAAGATGGAAAGAATGATAGATGTCATTGATGTACATTTTAAAAGCCATACAGAATGGAAATTGGAAGAAGGGAATGATATAAAAAAATCTCACCCTCCCTTTTTATTTGATTTGAGGAGGGGGAAGGAGATAAGTCACTTTAACAGTGTATCACTTTACATTGCGTATTGAGAAGATGGGTCATATATCTTTTCAGCTCATGTGCCCCACCAACAGAATGATATATGTAGGGTAGACCAAACTGGAGACTTTCTTTCCTGTCAGACCTCCATGAAGGAAATGGACGTCCCCTGTGGCCTGCTTAAAAGTACAGTTTGCAAAGATTTTATGGCAAAGACACTATTTGTGTTTGCCACTTCTCATGCATCCCTTCTGAGTAGGTAAGAAAGACCAGACAATTGGGAAATTTCAAGAAGGGATTAGTAAGAGATAGGAATGGCCCACTTATTTAAGAAGAATTGAATTTGTGGAGGACGGTTGCTTTCATACTTAATATTCCACTAAAAAGCATCCTACATGTTTCAGGTCCTCCATTCAGATGATCTGCAGAAAGGATTCTGACTTGTTCGGTACCAGTTCATGTAGAGGACTCCAGCATTATTTTGCCTGCACAGACCATGAACTCTTGAGCAACTAGACCAATGGTTCCCAAACTTAGGCCCTTCAGGTGCTTTTTACTTTATCTCCCAGAAGCCCTTGCCACATTGGTTAACATTTAGAAATTTTGGGAGATGAAGTCCAAAACTCTGGAATACCAAAGTTTAGGACCCACTGAACTAGTTCTATTTGGGTGATCTGCAGAAAGGTTGCAGAATAGTCAAGAAAACCGATATGTAATATTGTGCATCTTTTATTTTTTCTGATGATAGAAACCAAGGTTGTTTTGTTCAGGGCTGGATTATCGACAAGGCTATGAGGTACTAGTCTGGTGCCCATGACATTCGTAATATGGTGTTGGCACAGTTTACTATTTTTCTTCTGAAAAACTACTACTTAAAGGCAAAACTGCAGTTATTAGAATGGGTTAAGTATATGCTTTGATTTCTGGAACAACAGAGAGTTTACGAAATGGTCCACTGAGACCCCCAGCAGTTTTCTAGTGTTCTGCATAAAAACACAAAACAAAAAACAAAATTGAGAGCAGCTGCTCTAGTGGACATGCTTCTATTCATTGGGAGAAGACTGACTTGTGGTGTACAAGTAGATTTTCTCCGGGGTTTCTTGTCTGGTGTGGCTGTCTTTCTTGAGGGACCCCAAGAAACATCCAAAGAACCTCAGAACAAAGTTTGGAAACATCGGCGTTAATGCAAAATTAACGTGGTTGTATGGCATTTGCTAAAATGAAATTAACAATGCATCTCCTTAGCTGCTTCTAATGTAGTAGGAATGCCATGTCAGATTGCTGACTTTTTTTCTGGTCTGCAGTTGCTCAGCCTCCACCCTGGAGGCCATATTCTAGTCTCTGTTTCACAGCTTCTTCCATTGCAAAAGAGAGATGCCAGTTATGGCAAGTGGACCCAAAGTCCTGTAGGATGCATGGAACTAGCTGAGTGTTTTGTTGGATCTGGACTCTTGGGTCTTGTATCTGATGCATGGAGAGAGGAAGTGTGACCCTCCAGACCTTTTGGGCTGAAACTCTGAAGATTACCGCAAACGTTTTTCTCCCGAGCTGGGTATGGGCATAAACTACGTAACTGATGTTTTTGCACACCTGTTTCCAGCTTGGAGGTATCGCGTACCCAATCCTGACTTTGCAAAGAACTTGACTTTCCTTTTCTTTACAAAGTCTGGGAGAAGTCCAGATCTGGTATGCACCCTTCCTATCAAACACACACACACACACAAATTAATGCTTTTTTGCCTCCCCCCCCCCCCCCAAATGCTTCCAAACTCCCTCTAAGGGCATGGGGGCATTTTCACCATGCTGTTCATTTGGTCCTGGCAAGGTGCAGAATTCTTTGAAAGGAGATATATTCCATTATTCTCACAAGATACCTTTTGGATATTTTTCAGGTTGCTATCCTTGCCCAGGGCCAAACATGAATCCCATAGCCCTAGGAAGCCGTTGGCTAGCTTACGCTGAAAACAAGGTAAGGAATCTGTTGGTTAGTCTGAGCATGGATTTTACTCTCCAGAGTCCAAGTCCAGCATTCAAACCACTATACCTCA
Source organism: Urosaurus nigricauda (assembly GCA_034509955.1). NCBI lineage: Eukaryota > Metazoa > Chordata > Lepidosauria > Squamata > Phrynosomatidae > Urosaurus > Urosaurus nigricauda. Next base: position 21,078,340 of record JAOEGL010000010.1, read on the forward strand.
CTCGTTCTCTCCCACACTTTTGGAGGGACCCAGATTGGAGAAAGCTGATGGGTCCCCATGCTGTGTCAGCCTACTGGTGGTTTCATGTTGCTAGGTTGGAACAGTTGGGTAGGATTTGTTCAATTGTATTTGTGGGAGAGCTTCCAACCCCCATATCTTCTCCTTTTCCCTTCAGTCCCCCTGTCTCACTGTCCTCTCTCAGCACAACTAGATAGGCTGAAGGCCTGTCCATTGTGTAATTGCAAACTAGGGACTGTAAGTACAAGACAGTCTGGGTGGCACCCAAAAGATTATTTTAAAAAAGTAAAGCAGCAACAACAAAAATGTGTTATGATGTCTTGAGGTTTGGAGATTTTTGGGGCGCAAGGTTTTGTTTTGTTTTGTGTAGTTTGTAATCTGTATGAAGATGAAAAGCTGGGTCACGGGGGAGAGGATCCTACATGCTCAAGAGGCATTCAAATGCATTGGAACGTGGTGCTGTTTGTTAGAATGACACTGATGTGTCCTCTTTCTCTCTTTTTCCCATAGCTGATCCGGTGCCATCAGTCCCGTGGGGGGGCCTGTGGAGACAACATTCAGTCTTACACCGCCACAGTCATCAGCGCAGCCAAAGTGAGTAGCTCGGTGACTGCTAGCGTGGCTTCCTAATATTTAATTTCCAAAAGCATTTTAATATTCTGCTGCATCAAATCAAATTTCTGGACCGTTGCAGCACAAAGCAACATTGACATCAGTACAGAAACCAAGAAACCACTTAAAGGACACACACACACACATATATGAGCAAACTAAAACTTGTGTGTTTGGATCATTCACAGAATCACAGAGTTGGAAGAGACCACAACATTAAAGTTTATTAAAATGCTTGAGATAGATCAATATCAATAATTTTTATCTGGTAACAAAAGGACAAAGGTGATGGCATCAAGGTGTTAACTTCTTCAGAAAGGGCATTCAAAAAAGAAGGGCACTACTGGGGGTGGGGGGGTGGAGATTTTAAAAAGCACTCTTTCTGGATGTTCCTGGAAGAATTATACAGGGAAGGCTTTGGAAAATGTTTTTAAAAAAATGCTTAGTACAGTATTTGGGGATTCCCAGTTCCTTGCCTGTCCTTTGCTCCCTGCCTTGCTGTGTTCTCCCCATAGTCTGCTCTGGCTAGGCAACAGGTGAAGAAAATCAGGTTGACGAGGCAGAATGGGCTGCATCTTTTCAGATTCCAGGAGGAGCATCACATTTCTGAATGCTCCCCTGCTTTCAAAACCAAACTTTGTACACCGCATAGACTGGCTTGGACCCTGACTCTTTTCATCTGCCCTTCTACTTCTCTACATCCAAGAGAGATGTTGGCTGTTCCTGTTGCTTTTTAAATAGCATGCAAGGGGCGAAGGTAACGTTTCCAATTCCAATGGTGAGAACCAGTGCAATATAGGTGCAAAACAGACTGCAGCAACAATCCAGTTTGAGACCACGTTTAACTGCCCTGGCTCAGTGTTGGGGAATTTGGGGATCTGTAGTTTTGTCAGAGAGCCCTGGTGCCAAAATAAAGTACAGTTTCCAGGATTCCCTAGCACTGAGCCAGGGCAGTTAAAGTGGTCTCAAACTGGCTTATTGCTGCAGTCTGTTTTGCACCATAGTGAGCAAGGGGTTGAATGGGGCAATGGGTTTTAGTCTTGACTGAGCCATGAGGGCTAGGCAGTCCTTCTTTCTCTCTGTGTCTTTCTCTTCCAGTTCTTTTTCATAGGTTTCTTGTGAGGATAAAGTGGGATAAAGGGAGCTTTGGACTATGACTCTGGAGACCAGGGTTTGATTCCCAGCTTGGCCATGAAACCCACCGAGTGTCTTTGGCCAAATCACACTGTCTCAGCCTCAGGGGAAGACAATGGGCAAACCACCACTACCACCAACACATCTATCTCTATATCTGTCTGTCTGTCTAGCTATCTAGCTATCTATCTGTCTACCCTTTGTCTATACCAGTGTATTCTATTTTCAGTGCAGTAAACAAATTGCAAACACTGCCCAGCAAAGGCCTGGCTCTTGCTAGCTTCACTTATTATAACCCTCTAGCTTCTCACTTCAGGAGAGAAAACATGGTGGTTTTGAATAAGAGGGCTTGAAAAAGGATATTTTTTTTTCAGCTGGCTGGCCAGACTGCCCTCAACAAAACAACCAGAAGCAGAGGTCAAGCCATTTCCTTAAGAAAAACAAATAACACCACGGAAAAAAAGAAATGTTTGCCCCATAATGATGGCTGTCTTTGCCAACAGCGCTGCCCCTTGAATGAGGTGACAAAAAAAATCACAGGTTTTGTATCGCTCAGGGCAAATGTGATCTTTTTCTCTCTCTGCATGTTGGTGTGGTGAGCTTTTACGGTCTGTGCTAAATTCCTCTATCCGTAGTGGGATGAAGACACAGCGTCTTGCCCCTTCCGCACATAGTTGTCTTAAACTTTTTAAAAAACGTTAGTGGCCCATTCTTGGATCATCTACACTTGTGTTTAATTGAAGGCCCCTTTAGGTGACATCCTGGGAGTTAAAAAGGTCAAGGAGATGTTCCACTAATGTCAGGGACACAAACTGTTCCTAGCTGTGGTAGCCAACCATGATCCCTGGTTGCCCAGTTCCCATCCTTTCCCTGAAGTCCTGTGGTTAGCGGATCCACACTAGGAGGCACACTAGAGCTTCCAAGTGCTCCCTGTGTGTGATGCAAGGCAATTAGAGTAGCTCCATTTTCCCTCTAGACTTCTAGCTGAGGATGATGGTGGTGGAGAGTACCACTTCTCTTTAGTCCATTGATGCCTAAACGTTGGGTTTCCAAGTGTTTTTAACTTCAGCTCCCACAAGCCCCAACCAGATCTGCCCACAGTCAGGAGTTCTGGGAACTGAAGTTCAAAACATCTGGAGGACCAAAATTTGGGAACCACTGCTTTATCCTAAGTTTATGGAGCAGTTTGAAGCGGCAAGAGAAATTCCCCCATTCAGACTGGAGCACTCCAGAACTTGGCACTTGGTTTACAAAACTGACTCATTAAGTGTTGCTTGTTATTATTTTTTCCCAGAGTAACACATTGCCCATTCCTTGCTAGTGACATGTTATTAGTGTGTTACTTTTTTAAGTTGCCTTGTTATTATTTTGCAAAAATGCACTTAAAAGCAGGGAAATGGCCTAAAGCCTCCCAAGTAGACTCTCCTCAATGGAATGTTTTAGGAAGTTAATAAACACTACCCTTTATGCACTGTCACTAAGCTTTAATGATGCTGCTAGTTGTGTTATTTTAGAAAAGCCCATCACAATGATGAGCTCATTACCTTGAAAAGCAGTGCATATTGGACCTGGATTGTGAGAATTCACTCTTCTTTTAACCAATCTGGAACAGACCCTGAGTAGGTTTGACACAATATTACATCAAGTCCAGTGCCATAATACAGTACTGTAATCTGGCATTGTCAAACTTTATAATAGTGTGGAGGAGTGACTAGAAATCTTTTATGCAAACATTGGTGCTAGGTAGGCGGAGGATTTTTTTTTTAAAGTAAAAATCTTCTTTTGTGTTTGGTTTTATCAAGGATAGAACGAGCTACAAAATCTAAACTCAGAGTTATTATTGTCCCTTTTCCAAACTGAAAAAACAGCATGCTTCTCAGTGTTACACACCAGAGCTACCCACCCAGCCTTCTTTGTCACCTAATAACATCTGTATGTGCTTCGTTCTTCATGTCTTTTAAATCCCAAGCTGGCAAGAGCTTTCCCCCCCTCTTTTTCTTTTTTAAAGGGGCATCTGTTTTCTCTTGTTACCTGATAACTCCTTAATGAGTCCTAACAGCTTATGTGAGAGCATGGCCATTAGCACTAATGGACTGGGAAGACAGCTGATACGGCATGGGAAAGGTTAAAGATTACCAAAGGGAAAACTTTGGCATGGTGGTTTCATGCTGATATTTGTGGATTAATAGATTGAGTCAAATCAGGATCTTTCTTTTTGTCTTTTGGGCATTATCATTGGCTCCTCCATGTAGCAGTTGTTTGCTCTTCTTTCTTAGATATGTGTCCTGCTTTTGAAACAGCCTTCTCAATCTGATGTTCCCAGATGTGCCAGATTATAGTTCTTACCCTCCCTTCCCCTATGACCATGACACTGCTTGTGTTTCCCCCCCAACTTTGTGTCCTCCAGATGTGTGAGCAAAAACTTCACTCTTAACTGCACGTCAGGAGGATGCCAGCATGGGAGGGAACTCTTCCAAATCATCCAGTGCAGCGGTTGGTAGAGCAAATGAACTGTTGGTTTTGGGAAAGAAGGGGAGAAAATGTAAAAAGGGTGAAAAAAAGTATTGGAATGGGCAAGTGGCCAAAATCCTCAAATGAAAAGAGTGTCAGCTGTGCAAGCCTGAAAGGCAGTTGTCCTCTATCCCATGAGTATTTATGAAAGAAGAGTATATGAAGAGTTTCTTGCATGGGAGTATGTGTTCACTAACTTCTCTTTCTCTGCTGATTATATTCTGAACTGGGTATAGTGTATATAATTGTATTTATACAGTTATATATTATAACATGGGGTGAGCTGTAATGAGCCCCTTTGCCAGTTTTCATTTGTTGCGCTCTTGAATATTTAAATATATTTCCTCAAACTCCTTTCCTAGTTCCTTCTTTCTTGTCTTCTCTCTTTTTCCCTCTCTCTTAATCCCTCCTTCTCCCCCTATCCCTTCCATTCTGCTTTTTACACATTTCCTTTCTTACTTAATGTGGTTACACATACTTCAAAGTTGGACCTTGGGGCAAAAGGAAGAAAACTACCAAAATGGATGCCCTACTATCACTTTTTTGTCTTGCAAAAAATTATTTAAGAGTTAAGTTTTAACTTCATTTAAGTAGTCCTTAACTTAACTGAACACAGTTATGTAATAGGTAAGTAGGATAGGATCTACTCCTAATTTAAAAAAGGAAACAAAACCACTTTTTCCCTGGTGACTTGACCAAAATTCTTATATCTCTCAGGTATTTTCCTTTCTTTGCACACTTCAGCCAGTGCAGCATTTAGAGCTCGAATGCACTGATTCAGAATGAATGAGTGCAAATATTGCTTTATTTCATTATCTTCACAATACAAGGTTAAGAGATTTAAACAAATAAGAATTAAGGTGAGCTGGTTGCAGAGAATAATGGGCTTGTTAGCCATGCGAGCTTTTAAACTAGAGATGCCATAAATTGAATTTGGGCTCCCTGGCTTCTGTATGCAAAACCTGTGCTGTACCACTGATCTTTGCAGACAAATCTTCTTGCTTGGGAGCGGGGAGGGATTTTAGGGAAAATGTTCTGCATGTGTTAAAAGGCTGAAAGGGGTCTCTGCAGGTGCCTTTTCTCAAAGCACCTTGTAACTGTTAGGTCTTTATGGATACCATTTCCCAGTGCCCTGATATCCAGTGCCTCAGAAATGCTTCATTGAGGGTGCTGCCAGGCTGTGAAAATAGGTTTAAGAGGTCATTACCAGTCATCCCTATGATGATGGAGCTCTGTCAGAGTAGTTAGAATGATGAGGTAGGCTCTCAGCCTATAGCTGTAATTAATTACTTCGTAAAAGTTACTAATGTCACACTGGGGGCTATCTTCATTCCCATTTCTTGAAGTACATTGCTACCCAACTTTATCTGTAACCTGTTATAATAACAACAAAGAATAAGAAGGTAACAGGATACAGATAAAGTTGGGTAGCAATGTACTTCAAGAAATGGAAATGAAGATTATCCTGTTAGCTGCTTATTCTTTGTTATTGTTGTTTGCGTGCCTTCAAGTCATTTGTGACTTAATGGAGACCCTAAAGTGAACCTATCATGGGGTTTTCTTGGCATGGTTGGTTCAGAAGAGATTTGCCATTGCCTTCTCCTGAGGATGAGAGTGTGTGACTTGCTTAATGTCACCCAGTTTCATGGCCAAGCTGGGGATTGAACCCTGGTCTCCAGAGTCGTAGCCCAACACACAAACCACTATGGCACACTGGCTCTCCCCTCTTATTCTAGTGCATATCAAATAAAATGTCCAGAAAACAAAGCTTTTAAAGTTTAAACTAAATGTCCTCATTACAGAACTGAACTAATAGAGTAGTCCAGACCTAGACTGATCAGGAGACATGTAGCTGCCACTGAAAGCCATATCCCTGCTTCTCTTCCTCCAGGCGTATATGGGCTGTGGTGTGACCATGCTCCATGTTTTCTTGTCCCCCATGAGCAACAGCTGTGAAATGGCATGAGGCATTTCTTTGTATCTTGGTGCCATGTCACATCTCTGATGTTCCTAAACATTGCTTAGGGGAGTTAAATAGGAGGAAAAGGAGACACATATCTGCTGTTCTTAGCTGATTGACTTCCTTTTAATTCTGGTATGTGTTGAACTCCATTCGTCAGTGGGAGAATGGGGGAGAGAAGAAAGGAAAGCATCGAGTTGTAATGTTCTTGCATGCCCTATGATGTTGCTTGTATGCCTCAAGTAACAAGGCATCTTCCGTCTGCATAAATAAATTAAATGAAGCTCTTTCTTAACCTGCTCTTTGATTATATCATCTCTCTCTCTCTCTATGTAAAATTTACTGTGCGTTTATAATGCAGTTCCTTTCTTGCTGCCTGGAGTAGTGCATCTGCTCGTAATTACAGACGTTTGTTTAATCGCTTGTGGATTATAAAACGGTAGTGATTAATGTCTTGTCGAAAATGGTAGTGTGGGGTTTGTGCATGTGTCTGTCTGTGTAGGAAACAGGATTTTTATTTTATTTTCCCTTTCTCTCAAGAAGGCCCTTGAGGTGCACTACTGTCCTGTCCTTCCTGTGTGGGATCCTTTTATTATTTTTATTTGAGGTATAGAGCCCTCCTTTGCCAAAGATTGAAGTTGGATTATGGAGCTGGGTCTTGCAAAAATACACCACCGCCCCACAAAAGATGATGCTGTGTTTTGGCTCTCAGATTCTGGGTGCCATAAAGGTCAGCGGATTAGTAGCTTCTGGTCTCGGCAGAGTCCTGATTTTCAGACTATGGAGAGGAAGGCACTGGTTTCCTTGTCCAGAAACAGGTCCTGAGCATCAGCCAGGAGAAAAGAGCAAGAGCTTAATTGGGCAGCATCTTGAGAATACAGACAAGGTACTTGGATTGAGGAGGAAGGTCTGAGGCCATGGTCTGGTGCTATGGATTGGCTTTTGGAGCCTGCTAGCCATGTTAGGCATTGAAGCCAGTCGATGAAATGTACAGATGTGCACAAAAGGAAACCAGGAAGCATGGGCATAATTGTCTGCAGCTGAAGGCTGGAACAGCAGACAGTGTTCAAGGTCAGACATGTGCTTGATTGCACGTAAGCCTGGGTAACATCAAAAGTCTTCCTGAGTGAAGGGACAACATTGTTGGTGGCACAAGGAAAAAGAGTCACCAGAAGAGGAGGGGTTTGTGACCGCATGGCACAAATCTATAAATAGCCTGCACACCACAGTGTGGGTTGTTGGGTAGTCGGAGTGGATAGATGGTTGGAGAGTTTTGTTGGACGGGCGTGTATATATTTGTAAATATAGCAACTTTAAGAATAAACACCTCTGAGGAGAGAGATTTGGCTCCAGTCTGTTTCATCAGCAGCGGGCAGGAGGAATTCCTGATAAAGCCGAACAGCTCCAAGGTCGCCGGTAGTTCCAAAGGCATCGGAGATTGCTTTACCTGTGCATCTGCTTGTTTACACCAACAAGGGTTACGGGCCCAGATCGTTATCTGATAAGGCATCTCCGTTTGTGCTGAAGAGTTCAACTGGCTGTGTGAGAGAGGTACTTTGTTGCTGTGTTGTGCTGTCAGTGCCGGAAGGCTGGATGGTAAGATTTTTGGACTGTTGTCTGTGTCTTATCACAATTGACAGTAGAAGCTGGGAAAACTGCCAGGACTCTATCTTTACACTGCTTAATGATGGAGGCAGCTAAATTTCCCAAACTAGACGAAACTAATTATGCAGTTTGGAGTTCCTATTGTGAGGCTTTGCTGGTCAGAGAAGGACTGTGGGATGTTGTTGAGAGAGGACCCACAGCAGATACTCTTGACCGAGATAAGAGAGCAAGAGCTACAATTTTGCTTACAATCACGCCGTCGCAGATCAACCATGTCCGGGAGAAAAGAACCTCAAAGGCAGTTTGGGATGCTTTGAGGGAGATTCACCAATCTAAAACAGCTCTGTCAAGAATGATTTGGTGTAGGAGACTGTATGCCTGCAAAATGCAGAAAGGACAATCGCCAGAGAAGCATCTGGAGATCATGGCTGATTTGTTCAGCCAGGTGCAGATGAGAGGTGTCGTCCTTGCATCTGAGCAGAAAGCATACATCCTGCTTGGGAGTCTTTCTGATGATTTTGAGAATATTCTGTGGAGTCTTCAGTGTTTTGATGAATCACAGATTACTGCGGAGCTGGTGGCTGCACGTGTCTTGGAAGAGAGCCAACGTCGGCAGTACGAGGCAGGGCTCCAGAGGCAGCATGCAGTACCAAGACAAACACACCCAACCGAGGCTTTCAAGAAGCTGCAACCGGAGAAGGCAGCTGTGTCCAGGGAGAGAAAGTGTTTCCACTGTGGGAAGCCAGGCCATCTCAAGAAGGACTGTAGAAAGCTGGCAGCAGCAAGGAAACAACAGCCTAAAGATCCTGTGAGCAGGAAAGGTGTTGTTGCTGTGGTAAAGAACAATGACTATAAAGCCCATCAGGCTGTAGACCCCATTTGGTTATTAGATTCCGGAGCATCGTCGCATATGATTAATTGTGATAGGCTCCTGAAAGATAAGGTGCCATCTAATGTACATTCAGTTGCTTTGGCTGATGGTGCATCAAGGGAGGCAAAAGTGATGGGAACTGTGTTCATCCCAAGTTTTGGAAAGGACTTTTCAAATGTTTTGTGTGTTCCTAAGTTGCAAAACTGTTTGGTTAGTGTGTCTGAATTAACCACCAGTGGGTATGCATTGAGTTTCAAAGGGGATGATTGTACTATTAGCATAAATGACCAAGTTTGTGCTAAAGCAATCAAAAGAGACAAAATGTACTATATGGTTGACAAGGCAGAATGTTCAGTAGTCAACAATGTGCCTTTGCACTTAGACTGTGCTCATTACTACCATAGAGTCATGGGACATACAAGCTTCACAAGTTTGGGGAAGCTGGGGGAAGTGTGTCCAGAATTTAAAATGTCCACTTGTTCAAACCACCTGGATTGTTCAGTTTGCAGCAGGATAAAGCTGAAGGCTTTTCCTGTGGCCAAACGCAGCAAATGCACCACACAAAGACCTTTTCAGGTTGTGCATGCTGATTTGGCTGGTCCTTTGGTCAAAACCATGGGCAAAAATCAGTACTTCATGGTCATTGTGGATCGTCACACACGGTTTTCGTATGTGATGCTCATGAAGGAAAAGAGTGAAGCTGCTGAACACATCAAAAATTGGGTCAATATGATTGAAAGGGAGTTTGAATACAAAGTAGGATCTTTGCTTACAGATAGAGGTGGAGAATTTCTGTCCAATAACCTGAAAAATTGGTTGAGGAGGAAAGGGATCCGCCACAACACGACGAACGCGTCCGTTCCCCAGGAGAATGGCTTAGCGGAGAGACACATTGGAGTCTTAAAGCAAATAAAAGATTGCATGATGCTCGATGCAGAAGCACCAGAGCAGCTTTGGGGGGAAGCAATTTTGACAGCAAACCATGTTGCCAATCGCACTTGGAATTCTTTTGTAAAGAAAACTCCATATCACATGCTGTATGGGAGACCACCAAATCTCAAATACCTGAGAGTTTTTGGGCAGTATGCAAATGTGTATGTGCCTGCAAACTTCAGGAAAAAGGGGGATCCTAAATGGAGAAGGTTGATGTTTGTGGGGTATTCTGGGAACAGCTATAGATTTTATGTAGGTCATGGGGAAATCTTGCTGTCCAGAAGTGCCAACTTTGAAAAACATTCAGGTTGGGAAAAGCTCCATGCCAACAAAGAGGTTTTTCTCAAGCTGGGGCAGAGTGACATAGGTACTGGAAATGGAGGGGTGCTAAAACAAGAAGCATCTACTGAAAGTGAACCCAGTACTTCTGCACACCATCACACACAAACACATCCAACTTTGCACTCACCAGTCACTACACAAAAGTTTGAAAAGGTGTCCATGAAAGACACAGAGGTGCAAACTAGTTCTGACAGTGAGGATGAAAGAGGCAGAACAAAAGTGATTGTGCCAAGGAGAACTCAGAGGGTGAGGAGACCTCCAGATAGATTCGTAGTGCAGGGTGCAAGAGCTTGTTCAGTGATGGCAGATGAGCCAGAGAGTTTTGAGGAATTGCAGTCATATCCTAAGGAGGAGCAGGAGAAATGGTTTTCTGCCATGGATCAGGAGTACTTGTCTTTACTAGAAAAGGAAGTGTTTGAGATTGTGGAGAGGCCTAAGAACCACAAGGTTGTAGGTTGCAAATGGGTTTTCAAGAGGAAGGAAATGCCGGATGGAACCCATAGATACAAGGCGAGACTGGTTGCAAAAGGTTTTTCGCAGCAGAGGTTTGAAAATTTTGACAAAACCTTTTCACCTACTGCAAAGCCAGAAAGTTTAAGGCTGGTATTAGCTTTAGCAGCTAGGAAGAATCAAGTAGTGAGACACTTTGATTTTGAAACTGCATATTTGAATGCTCATCTTAATGAGGAGGTTTTTATGGAACAACCTTTAGGTTTTGACAAGGACAGAGATGGAAAGGTTTACAAGTTGAAAAAGGCATTGTACGGTTTGAAACAGAGTGCACGTTGCTGGAACCTTTGCATTCATGAAGAGTTGGTAAAATTGGGATACAAACGCAGCATTGCGGATGCGTGCGTGTATACAAAAGGTGATGTAACCGTTGTGATTTACGTTGATGACTTGTGTGTCGCAGCGAAGTCAGAGAGGGAAATTACATCAGTTCAGAAAGAGTTGTCTAAGAGGTTTAAGCTCAAGGATTTGGGAAATCTCAAGACTTACTTAGGGATTGAAGTTCAGTGGACTGAGAATGGCAGGTGTTTGTTGAGCCAACAGAAAAAGATTGAAAGACTGATTGAAAAATGTGGCTTGCAGAATGCAAAAGTTGTAAAGAGTCCAATGACTTCTGGAACTTCTAGTGCAGAATCATCAAAGGATTTTGAGAATCCAGAATTGTTCAGAAGTGTAGTAGGTAGCTTGATGTTCATTGCAAACAACACTAGGCCAGACATTTCGTTTGCTGTTGGAGTACTTAGCAGAAAAGTAAGTGTTCCAAAAGTAGAAGACTGGACTAGAGTGAAACATGTGCTGAGATACTTGAAAGGAACCAAAGAAAGAAAGTTGGTGATACAGGGCAGTGAACAACAGCTGGATTGTTATGTGGACAGTTCATTCGCATCAGAATTGCACGACAGAAAGTCAGTGTCAGGTTTGCTTGTAAGATTTGCTGGTAGTCCAATAATTTGGCGCAGCAGGAAGCAAAACTGTGTGGCTTTAAGTACTACAGAAGCAGAATTTGCAGCATTGTCTGAAATTGCAGGAGAGATCCAGTGGATAAGGCAATTGCTTGTGGATTTGGGAGAAAAGTGTGAAGAGCCTACTGTAGTCCATGAGGATTCACAATCATGTATTGCAATGTCTGAAGCTGAGAACTTGAAGTGTAGGACAAAGTACATTGGTGTGAGGTATCAGAATGTGAGAGAGATGGTTCAAAACAGAATCATAAATCTGGAGTACATTGACACCAGGGACAACATTGCTGATGTTCTCACAAAAGCTTTGCCAATTGAAAGGCATGAACATCTATCATGTTTGATAGGCATGGCACAATAAACACAGAGTTTGGCTGTTCAACGAATGTAAACATCGGAAGATGGCAAACACATATGTGGCAAAATGATACACATCTGTACATTTTGGAGGGGCATGTTAGGCATTGAAGCCAGTCGATGAAATGTACAGATGTGCACAAAAGGAAACCAGGAAGCATGGGCATAATTGTCTGCAGCTGAAGGCTGGAACAGCAGACAGTGTTCAAGGTCAGACATGTGCTTGATTGCACGTAAGCCTGGGTAACATCAAAAGTCTTCCTGAGTGAAGGGACAACATTGTTGGTGGCACAAGGAAAAAGAGTCACCAGAAGAGGAGGGGTTTGTGACCGCATGGCACAAATCTATAAATAGCCTGCACACCACAGTGTGGGTTGTTGGGTAGTCGGAGTGGATAGATGGTTGGAGAGTTTTGTTGGACGGGCGTGTATATATTTGTAAATATAGCAACTTTAAGAATAAACACCTCTGAGGAGAGAGATTTGGCTCCAGTCTGTTTCATCAGCAGCGGGCAGGAGGAATTCCTGATAAAGCCGAACAGCTCCAAGGTCGCCGGTAGTTCCAAAGGCATCGGAGATTGCTTTACCTGTGCATCTGCTTGTTTACACCAACAAGCCAGACGCCAGAAAGTCTCATATCAATACCAGCAAAAATCTTCCAGGCTTGTGGAGAAAAAGAGCATCAGGGAGTCATGTCCTGGGAGTCCCTGTTCCCAATCTCAGCTGTAATTCCTATTATGATTTGATTCCTGAGTGACTGTAGCTATATCACACATGAGAATCTCCTTTCTCTGCCTTGCTCCAAATGGCACAGAGGTCCTGGATTCATGTTGTTACGATCAGTATCCCCAATCTCTTCCTGTCCCACACTCCTGGCTTTTGGGTGCATTGACGTTGCACAAATACAACACATACACAGACATCTTTGCACCGAATCAAAGAGCCCATGCACCAGCTAGGAAAGGATGGAGGTGGAAGATAAGGCTATTGAAAGCCTCTTTATCTTCAAAACCCAACCCTTCTCCAAAACTGTGGGCCCTGTCTCCTTTTCTGGAGATCTAGGGCAGTAATCCCCAAACTGTGCCCTTTAAGAGATTTTGGATTTCAGCTCCCAAAAGCCTCAGCCATGTTGGCCAATAGTCTGGGATTCTGGGAGCTGCAGTCCAAAATCTTTTTAAAGGGCACAGTTTAGGGACCACTGATCTAGGGAAACACAGCATCTCTCTGAGACATCTGCTACCTAAGATCTCTCTCTCTTTCTCACGCACACATGAAATATTTCATACCAGTATCCAAGTTGCCTCATTATTAATCTAGTGAACTACTATGCATGGTGTGTTATTAAGTGCAGAAGGAAACAGAATGAAATCCGAAAATGTGATTCAACCCCCCTGGACCTGACAGACAGTATGAACAGGGGTATCACTAGGGGAGTGTGGGCCACACCACAGAGGGGATGACACCACTGCTCTCCAAATGTTTGCCTTTTGGCAGATGAGCCTTGGCATTCAGCTATGTCCTTTAAAACCCTGGAGCGCAGCGGAAGACAAGGCATGGGTGACCTTGGGCAAGTCACTTGCTATCAGTCTCAGGGGAAGGCAATGGCAAACTCCCTCTGAAGAACTCTTTCCAAGAAAATCCCATGGTAGGTTCACCTTAGTGTCACCATAAGTTGGAAATGACTTGAAGGCACACGATGACAAACACTCATATTGTAATTGAAAGGTATAATTTTAAATTTTGTTTGGGTCACAACTGTTGTCATTACATTCAGTGATCATGCGGGGATTACAATTTATGAATAACCTTAGTACAAAAAAGCATTACTAAGGATTCTGTAGGGTGTGATATGGAAGAAGGTCAATGGAGGAGTGGCTCCATGAGTTACTGCACCGAGCGATGCCAACCCTAGTGATGCCATTGAGTATGAAGTCTCTGATCGACCTGGTTTGGTTATTAATGCCAAGTCCAGGTTCAGGCTTGGTCATCGGAGCATTGCTTTCTCCCTGTTGTCCTTCATTTTCTCCAGTCTTTCTCAGCTCCACCAGCTGACCCCAAATGCGAGAAAATCCTCTCTGTGTCTAGATTTGTGCCTTCTACAATCGCTGGTCCTTAGACAAATCTATCCAGAACCTGACATCAGTTCTCAGGTTGTTACCCTGGACATCTGACGGTGTAAACAGGCCTGCTGAGGTTGAGTGTATTGCATCCATTTGCTTATTTGTGTATCAACTTATTTTTCCAAGAATTTGTCAGCATGCCAATTGTTTAAGGCTTTTTAAATTATTATTTCTTCCCATTTGTGCGGGGTGCTGGGGGGTCGTGGGGAGGAGGAGGCACAAAATGACAGGATATGTCTGTTGCTAAGAGACTTTAAGAACCCAAAGACTTTTCCCTTTGCTAAAGGCTGGCTCCGACTTTCTTTCTGTCTTTTTCTGAGTGGTAGCATCTCCATTAGCATTAATGGGGTAAGTACATCAACGAAGGCATCTCAGAGGTTAATCGGGCTTCCTGGCTGAATCGGTGCCGTCGATACAGTGGCGCCTGGTTCTGTTGGCCCTTCAGAGGTTTTCCTGACAACACACTAACAGAGTCTTGTGTGTAAGTCATTTCCCCATGAATAATTCAAGCTGAACGCTTGGCTGCTAATTGATGAACACTAATGTGTTTTCTAATCACTGCAGTTTGAGTTTTTAGCACTAAACAAAGCAGTTGCGATTGATTTGTGGCTTCTGCTCCAGTCCATGATCTGGACCGATTCCCCCACCAGCTTTGGAATTTGAACAGGGGAGCTTCATTTGTCATTTCTCCCCTTCTCTGTTCTAATTTCTGTCACAGCTGGAGTTCCTTTCTGTTTGTTCTTGGAAGAAGAGGCTGATATTTGCGATGGGGTTATGACAGGCTTGGCGCTCTCTGATTCCATACTGTATCTTTTACCATTGTTATGTGGAGAGTTCTTGTAGCACCTTTAAAACTAACTGAAATCAAGAAGTTGGCAGTATGAGCTTTCATAGACTTCAGTCTACTACCTCAGATGCATATCACTCTTCATACTGATTCTACAGACTAACATGGCTATATCTTTGAATTTTAGCATTGTTGTTGTTATGTGCCTTCAAGTTTATAGTGAGCCTAGGGCAGACCTATTACAGGGTTTTCTTGGCAAGATTTGTTCGGAGGGGGTTTGCCTTTGCCTTCTTCTGGGATTGAGAGAGTATGACTTGCCCAAGATCACCCAGTGGGTTTCTATGGCCGAACAGGGATTCGAACCCTGGCCTCCAGAGTCATAGTTCAACATTCAGCGCCACTCTGGCTCTGTCTTTAAGCAGTCCTCAAGGAAAACAGGCACATGCATGTCTGAAAGAATTCTAAGTAGACTGAGGACCAAGAGTCATGGTGGGCTCTTAGGAAGGACTAGTTTGAATGGGGTGAAGTTGCAGGACAGTCGGTTTCATGTGGGCAAAAGCTGCTATTTTACCAGGGTCTTTAGTAAACATTGATTTGCACATGGGACCCCTCTACTCTCCATGCTGGCACAATAAAAATAATCGATTGTGGAATTTAGCACAGTGGTTGGTGAAATATAGCACAGACCAAGTGAGTTGTGTTCACTTATGTGCAAGTCTCCAGTACACCTTTCAGAAGAATCAGGGAACAGAGAGGCACAACAGTGACCGCTGTGATGGACAAGCAGCATGATATTTTGGGACTGGTCAAGTGTCTGACAAATACTAGAAATAGTAGTAGTAGTAATCATAATAATAATACATTTAATTTATCCACATTGAATATAGTTCTTCATGTTATTCAGGAATCCACATACATTTTATATTTATATTTCCCCCATTTGAATATGAATACATTCCTGTTTTGCTATGATTTTTTGTTTTTTGCATCTATGCATAGTGCACCTTGTTGTGGTGCAGCGACATAGTTTGTCACTGTGACTTTTCTTGGCTTGCAAAACAAGGACAAAAGTAACAGATTTGTGCTGTCTTTTTTTTCTTCTTCTTAATATAGACCATTAAAACTGGACTCACCATGGTTGGAAAAGTTGTGACGCAGTTAACAGGCACTCTTCCGTCAGGAGCAACAGAGGAAGAAATCTTAGCTCACAGCAATACCCGACGCAGTCCTTTGATACCTGGAATTGTCACAGTGATTGACACAGAGACAGTTGGAGAAGGACAGGTAAGATGGGTGCTAAAGAAGTGTGATTCTTAGATGTGTGTCAAACCCAATTGGACTGATACTTACTTATTCTCAGGAAACAGTTTCTTCTGTACTTTGTCTTGCCTGGAACCTGAGTGTCTGCAGAGACCTACATCTGATGAAGTAGACAAAACTTTAGGCATCCCTCCACATTTCCTGGGGTTAGGGATACAAAACCTCCATGAATGTGGAAAAACCACAAATAACAAAAACACTATGTTTTTATCTGAGCGAACCCCTCTCTAAGAATCTCTGGGTTCTCCAGTGCAACTCTGTGGTCAACGTCTGCCAGACATTGATCATAGAATTGCTCTGGAGGAGCTACAAATATCTGGTGGAGTGTTCTCTCTAGAAACTTTAAAGTTAACCACAGAGTTGCGCTTGAGGACCTAGATATTCTTAGAAAGAACATATTAATAAAATCCGTGAATAATCAAATCCATAAAAGTCAAAGCTGCAGATGTGAAGGAACGAGTGTAGTTACAAAGATGATGAAGTGTACAAGGCAAGCCAGCCTTGCAGGGTAATGCTCTGCATTGTAGCTGAATACAGATAAATGGACAAAACTGTCTTTCAGAGTATCTAGACTGCCACTTCTGGGCCTCTTACTGAGAAACCTCTGACGAACATCCAAGAGACTTGCAGCTTGGAACATAGCATGAAAACAACCCTGCCAAACTAGATGTTAACGGATCAGCTCCAAGTTGAGTTCTCCTACCTCTCCCTGAAAATGTCTGTAGACTAAATCAGCTATGCTGTGATGCCATCAAAATTTTACCAGTTCTTGCTTTCCTTCCGCATCATTGCTACTGCTGATAGGCCAAACCATTAACTCTTCCCAAATACTACGAAGAAAGTGACGCTGGGTGCCATTTTTTGTTGCGACACGTTTGTCCGTCGTGTCTAGTTCTACTCTCAGCTATGGACTTTTTAAATGGTTTTGTGCCAACGGATGCAAAAATATAGGCCTGCTTGTTTTGTTTTGGCTGGGGCTAATATTGTTTGTGAGCAAAATGGATTTATTGAGCAGGAAGTGCTAATTGGGAATGAATGAAAGCCAGTTTGTGTGCAGCCAAAGAGGACTCACCGAAGTGACATTTTTGACAATGCCAAGTGTGAAGTGTCACTCTGCGTCTTTCTTACAGTTGCCCGATGTTGACGTTGATTGGGGGTGACCACTTGTGATGGGGGTATGGTCTGATTGCAATGATGAATCTGTAACGGAGCGGGACTGGAGGGCCCGGCACACTGCTGAGAGAGAGAAAGGGAGACGGAGAGAGAGAGAGAGAGAGACAGTTGCCTCCTAGAAGGCCTCTCTACTAGTCTTGAATCACCCAACAATGAGCATGAGAGTGTGTTAAAGAGCCTTGGTCAGTGAGCTTGCACATTTGCATACCCTCCAACATTTTCCGGATGAAAATCGGGTGACGGCATCGTGCTTGGAACGCTTATGCGCTCACAATAAGAAACACATCCTAGAGTCAGCACACACATTTCTGTGCATTACCTGGTTCATGCAAGATTGTGCAGTAGCACAGTCATCAAATCATAGAATCGCAGAATTGGAAGAGACCACAAGGGCCATCCAGTCCAGCCCCCTGCCACTCAGGAACTCTCAGTCAAAGCATCCCAGAAAGATGGCCATCCAGTGAACCCTTTGAAATGAGCTTCGACAAATACAGTGTGCACAGCAGCCAACTTACTGTATATACTCATGTATAGGTCTAGAAATTTTAGTCAAAATATTGACCCAAAAAAGGTGGGTCGACTTATCCATGGTCAATGTAAGTACTGTACTTTAACTTGTACAGCATACGTGAGTATATACAGTATGTGTGTGTGTGTGTGTATATATGGAACCATCCCCTTAGAACAGAATTCTAAAAGGCGAGAGCTTAGTTCCATCATGGAAACACCAAAAAGAGGCATGGATCCCCTCTACTCTCTTATCCATCCAGCCTTGCGGATGAGCACAAACAGTTATGCCTGCCATAATTTCTGTGGCATCCTTTTCTTTTCCATCATCCTTTCCATCCTTTGTTACATGCCCCTAAGTTTTACCCTCGACTTACCCATGGGTCGTATCAAAATCCATAATTTTGGTCCCAGAGCTTGCCCTCGACTTACACATGAAGGTGACTTATAGTTGAGTATATATGGGTAAGTATGGCAAGATACCTTTTTAGCATGCATGCATTTATTGCCTGTTTATACAAAGATGTTTTGTCAGTTTGTTTGGAATGGCTCCCAAAGCACTTATCAGCATTGGAGCCACAGTTATTCTCCTTTCCCAGAGGCTCTGAGCTCAGGTTTGTAGGTCTCGATATTACATGATCTTGACTTAGTGTTTAACTCTGCTATCCCCTGGGATGACCGCATCTATAATCAAAAATTGTTTTTCTCAACCGGAGTCAGGCCTGTCATATTATGTTCTAATTGTTTATCAGATTGAATCTTCAAGTCCTGTATAAGATTCCCCGTTTTCAACAATTTTTCCCCCAGGCCTATATTCACACCTGATCTTTGGAGATGGCAAATTACTCTTTTTGTATCAATTTCAGTGTACCACTGCGACCAATTTCTTCTGGCATTTCTTCCATTCAGTCTGTGTAATCTTACTACGTGAAGTAAGGCGGTGGTGGTAGTGACGATGGTACTTGTGGTGGTTCTGATGATGATAGTGATGATTGATGATTACTCCAACTCTTGCTTTTAGGTGCTTTGGGTCCTTCTCTTCCCCAACCACAACCCTATGAGAAGTTAGTCAGAGAAGTAGTTGCCTAAGGTCAACCAGTTTCATGATTGAATTCAGAGCTGAACATGGGTCTTTCCCAGTCTTACTCCAAAGCTAAGTCAGGGATAGGCAACCTGTTACCTTCTAGACATTTTGGACTACAAATGCTATAAGCTATAGCTCACATGGCCAATGGTGAGAGGTTATGAACCCTGCTGTAACCATTATACCACACTACTTGCTCAAAGATCAGTGGTGCCTGTGTTGCTGTTTGAACTGTACTGTGTACTGCTTCGCTGTGCTGGCAATCCTTTTTCCTCACTTTTTGCTCAAGTAACAATTGATTTTTCCAGCTCTCGAGATGTTGTTTCAAGCCACTTAAGGACTAGTTCAAAGAAATACTGTATTCATTTGACCTCCGAAGACCTACTGTGTTAAAGGCAAAATAACGTGGAACCCAAACAGGAGAGGAAAACCCAACTATTTCATTTTAACTTTTTACAAGGTTCAGTTCTCTTAGAATAAGGTTGCTGATCTTCCAAGGTTTATTATGCTTTCCTGGAAAATATTCTCTTGGCTTTTCCCTATAATGCCAGGGGGAAGGAAAAAAAAAAGACCGAAAGAAATTCTACTTCATAAATTTCTCATGAAGCCTTTTTTAATGCAGTCATTATTTCTGACGTTCAGTGTCTGCTCCCAGACTCCTCCTGCAATAGCTTTAGTAATAAAATGATTTATCTTAGGTTTTTAAGTTGCCTTATATATGATTTAGAGGATTTTTGTCTTTAATGAACTTGGCCTCTGATCTTCATAGTAATCGTGAGCTAGCCTGCTTAATGGATATCATGAAAAACTGTGTGTGTTTTGTACTCACTGTGTGTGTGTGTGTGTGTATGAGAGAGAAAGAGAGTGTAAAAACGATTGTGCTTGAGATATGCAAGTTATTCAAGTACACGCTATAATATAAATAAGATGTTATTGCTAAGTTGAGGGTTACATTTGAGTCTGAAGCCCCTGGAATAACACAGAGTAACCAAAGACCAAGGCATACACTGGGTTCCCAGATCCTCTCAAGCCAGAAATAACACACCAGCCCTTGTACTGCTATGACTTGGGATTTAGAAACACTGCTGGAATTAACAATTTAATACTTTTCCAGGGGGGAAGGCGGGCCTTTGCAGTGTGATCTTCATAAAAGGAGACCATCTTATTCCTATAGCGTTTCCCAGGTCTCCATTAGTTTGGTCCGCACAAATGATGTTGTCTCAAATGCAGCACTACAGCAATGCTTTCCGAAGCAGGTGGAGAAAGATTCAAAAGGAATTGGTTGAAGAAAGATTGGTAATCAAGTTCCGGATAAAGTTAGGGTTAGGGTTGGGGATGGGGCAAAGGAAGGAAGACTACAGTTGGATCTGCACTGCAGAAACGGTGCAGTTTGACACTGTTTTAACTGCCACTTCTCAGTGCTATCGGATTCTGGGATTTGTCGTTTTGTGAGATACCGTATATACTCGACTACAAGTTGACTTCATGTATAAGTCGAGGGCAGGTTTTGGGGCCAAACTTAGGGATTTTTATATGACCCATGGATAAGTCAAGGGTAAAACTTAGGGGCATGTATCAAAGAATCTAAATATGAAGCAAAGGAAAACAATGCCAAAGAACTTACAAAATTCCAGCAGACATAACTTTGTGCTCACTTTAAAGGATGGATGGATGAGATAATAGAGGGAGGCCAGTGCTTCCAGACAGATTACGCTCTTTCCTTTCACCAAGGGATGGTTCCCTTTTTTTTAAAAAAAGGAGAGTTAAAGTACAGTACCTACATTGATAATTCGATTCAGGTTTTTTGGGTGAATTTTTTGACCTAAATTTCTAGACTTATACATAAGTATACAATGCAGTATTTAGCCTTCTCTGGCAGAAAGCTCTGGTGCCGCAACAAACTACACATCCCAGAATTCTATAGCATTGGGTCATGGCAGTCAAAGCCACCTCAAATGGCATTATTTCTGCAGTGCAGATGCAGCCTATGACATTATGCAGGGAGACAAAACACTGATTGAAACATTTATTTATTAAAATGTTTACTGTCCTATATCAAACTCTCTCAGGGCGGCATACCAATAAAATCAATGCTAGATTAGAACCCAGATCTCTGTCGATCCAGGAAGGAAGGGGGAAACATGCAGCAAATAGGAGAATAAAACTTTTACTCCACCAGCTTTCAAATCTGTTGGAAGGCAAATGTTGGAGTGAACTTTGCTTAACACAGACGCGAGAAGGGGGAGAAGAAGTTTTCATGTGGTAGCCGCTTTACACAGCACTTCTGCATTTTCTAAAGTAATAACTTCTAACAGTCTTCGTTTCTGAAATAAAACCAAAGAACCATTTTTTTATTTTAAAAAAAACCAACAACCAAAAACTTTGAGTTATTGGACTTGGCTGTTGTGTTCATATTTGAAAGCCGAATAAAAATAATTACCGAGAAGCCCAAACAAGTCTGTGGTCAACCCAAATACATTAACAAGGTTTGCAAGCTTGTTTAAACGTTCTTTTAATGAAGTGTTAGCAAACTTTTCAGTTAGATGTAATGGCTGTTTCTTTGGAGCCATTAATTAGCTGAAATGAGTAAAAATAAAGACATACAGATTTCCTCTCCTCCTTTTTTCTCCCTCCCCCCTAATTGAAATTAAACGCATAAACTTTTAGTGGCCGGAGTTATGTTTTCTTTTGACCTTTTGATTTTTGACTTAATGAATTCATTGGGTGGGACCACCCAGAGTTGATCTGGAAGAACGACCCTTTTCAGAAGTTTGCAGTTTGGGGCCTGACTCTAATTTTGCTAACTTTGCGATATAGCTGTTGAAGAGTACATGGCAACGTTTGTGTCTGAATGCATGTCTATGCGAATAGTCACCTTTAGCTCCAAAAGCTGGCCTGTGCTTAGGCACAAGCTCACTGAGAACTGAAAATCCAGATCCGGAATGAGTATGTAGAGAAATTTTGCAGCATCTTTGAGACGAACTGAAAGAAACAAGTTGGCAGCATGAGCTTTTATAGACTTAAGTCTACTTCCTCAGATGCATTTGGTAGAATTCAGATCTGGAATGTGCGTTCTTCAGCCAAGGAGATCAGGGTCAATGGATGAATTTAATGCCACCATGGTGTCATGGGTTGAGAATTGGACTAAGGAGACTCGTGTTTGAATCTTTGTTCACCATGAATGATCTTGGGAAATTTCTTTCAGCAGATTGGATGACCCTTGCGGTCTCTTCCAACTCTATGATTCTATGTAGGCAAAGGCAAATCCCATCTGAACACATCTTGCCAAGAAAACCCTGCAATAGGTTTGCCTTAGGATCGCCATAGGAAACGGTTTGAAGGCACACGACAACACACTTGAACCAAGAAGGGAGTGATGGAGTTGGAACCTGATGTCCAGAAATCAGATGGAATTGTTCTCCTCTTGTTCTTTTACAGAAGGCAGGGCCAACCAAGAGATATGGCAACCTCTGGCTATCAAACCTGGCCCAATTATTGTTTTGTTCATTTAATTTATATCCCCTTTTCTCCCAGGACATGATCCAAAGCACAGTGTTCATCTCCTGGACAAAAGGTTGAAATGTAGCAGACGTCCTGGATAAGGAGGACATCTGGTCACCCTGAGCATCTTTCATTTTAGGAAGGCAGAGTATCTCTTAGAGACAACAGCAGTGGCACTTCAGCTAACTCTTGATAGCATTGTACAGAAGGTGACAGTGGTAAACCACTTCTGAACGTCTTTCCCCTTAATACCTCTCCGATTACATTGTCCAAAAATGAAGCATTCAAAGTTAACGCCATCTGTTTTAAGATTGGTTTTTAAAAAAATACAGCCCATGGAGGATGCTTATCAAGTACCAAGAACTTATAAGAAAATCCACAGGCCAAAAACCTAACAAATTTAGGACTTTCCAACAATAGGACGTGAACTTACCATGTAGACCTCCATTGGCTGTTTTTTATTTACAGGAAAAAAATTGTTACCAATGTTAATGTGGTCTTCAACCCTTAGTATTGAGTTTTCCTCCATCTTTCCTCAATTTTTTTTAGATCTACACATTATAGAAGAATTCACTGTATATTAAAAAAACGCATCAGGATTCCCTTCGAACCTAATGCTGTCTGCCTTAACTTTTATTAAAGGGGCTCTGTTTTTTGTCAAGAAGACATTTTTTTGTCACAGATTAATGGCTCAGGCCAAGCCAAGGGCTGCTCTCAGTTTATGCTGGATTCTATTAAAAGGAGAACAGCAGTTAATGTTGCCGATTTATCACATTTAGCCTTTTTTCCACTGATGTTTGACCTTAGCTATAACATTTTGAGGTGCTCCTTGTTTTTCTTTCATTCTCTGGACCCTTCTTTGTTGTTCTTGCGTCTTAAAAAATTAGAAACGTGAGGTTTCCTTGGCTCTGCTGCACAGGATAGGTCGCTTTTTTACAATTTTCTCTAATCTGGCATTTTTAAACACAGTGGAAACAACAGTGCTTAAAGACCAAAACGATCAAGTCCAACCAAGGCGGCAAATGCACTCACACGCATTTCTGCATCATATTAATTACATAGCTCATTTAATCATGGGACAGTTATTACTGTGGTAAATAAATAGTTCTGTCATTGTTCACTGTCCAGAAGACGTCAACTGCCTTAATAATCCATTACAGTTCAATGTGATTTATGCTGATGCAGAAAAGGGTGATCCAGATAATCAAAGTGCTGGAGTTATCCTATGAAAAATAGGTTATATCTTTTGAGGGCTGTTTAGGAAAGAAAAGTAACAGGAGGCATGACAGAGGCATATTATGCAGGAGTTAACATTGGACAGGCAGACAGTGTTTTCAGTGTGGTGTGTTGTAGCTGTATCTTATGCTTTAAATGCACTTTGAAAAATGGTTTTAAGCTTTTTAACAGAAGTGTTGCTTTTTATATATTTTTGTAAACTTCCACATTAATAGTTTTTAACTGCACTTTGCCTTAGCTTGAGTTCCTGTACCTCGGATCAAACATTAATCGGAATGGAGTCTGCAGTCAATAAATTGGGAGAAGCTTAGGAAGGGCAGGTGTGAAAGAATGACACAAGATCCTAAAATGCAAAGATATAACACTGAACACTAAAATTAGGATCATCCAAGCAACCATGTGTGGATGTGAGAGCCAGACAATGAAGAAAGTGGATAAGAAGAAAATAAATTTGTTTGAGATATGGTGCTGGAGAAGAGCGCTGAGGAT
Source organism: Urosaurus nigricauda (assembly GCA_034509955.1). Lineage (NCBI taxonomy): Eukaryota > Metazoa > Chordata > Lepidosauria > Squamata > Phrynosomatidae > Urosaurus > Urosaurus nigricauda. Next base: position 21,102,368 of record JAOEGL010000010.1, read on the forward strand.
ACCGTGGATGGCCAAAAACACAAACAAATGGGTCCTTGGACAGATCAAGTCTGAAATCTCCATGGAAGCCAAGATGATCAAACTGAGGCTGTTGTACATGAAAAGGCATGACTAACTGGAAAACACAATGATACTAGGAAAGGTAGAAGGTAGTAGAAAGAGAAGAAGACTGCATACTAAATGGATGGACTAGAGAATCTCTTGTTTCATTTCCCCTCCAGTTGACCTGTAAACACCTTTCTCACTTCAGATGTGTGCATATGAACGAGTAGAAGTTAAAGAATTGAAAGCAGTACCATTGAAGTAAATGAAAGCCTCCACATATAACAAGTCTTCCAGTGCTGTAACTCCAGTGGTGAGGAACATCAAAAGCTTACACATTGGATGAGGGATATGGGTGAAGATGTTTCTGTGGCTAAAAGGGTTCAGAGAATTCAAATTATTGGGTGATTTCCTACATTGTTAGTCTCCTTTTTGTTGTTCTCTGAGCATTAAAATGGAGCAAAACACCAAAAAACCTCCCCTAGCATGGAATAAAAAAAAAAGATCAAACATTGCCATTCAGAAAGGCATAGCAATCAAATTCAATCAGGCAGATCCGAAAATTAAAAGAAGAAATCAATTTACTGTTACATCAATGCCTAGCTAAAGACATTCTATACAGAATACCAAACATGGCGAGACTTCGGGCTTTCAAGCTGTACTTTGTTTTAAGTGCAAGAGCTCTGAGATTGACCAAATGGAGCTGGCCACAAAGTGGTGTCTTAAGGTGGGGATAGACAATCACAGGGCTGTTGTGTACATGAATAGAACTATATGAATAGTAAATACAGTGGTAGAAAGCATGGTGTTGTGGTGGTTCCATTCGTTCCTGAAGGACTTACGTTGGAGTGCCAAAGGATGACATTGGAGGCTATCCTTTCAACTTCATGGACTCTAAGCTACAGTGTCCTGTGCTATCTCCCATGCTGCTTAATTTGTATTCCCACCTGTTTAATTCTTATGTGAATCCATCTATTCCTTCTTTGGGCAAATGAGATGGAGCCATTGCCAAAATAAGTATGAACATCAGGATCTGAATAGAAAGAAGACTTGAGGTTGTTTCCTTGCGTTCTATCTTCCTGCTGCCCATCCTCTTTCTCATCATTTTCATCCTGGTAGGGAGAGATAACCGAGATAGCTTTCTGTACATTATGCAGGATAATAGCTAGACTTATGAACCTTGACTGTGAAAGCATTTTTATCATGTGCTTTAGGTTATCACTGTGACAGTTCAAGCTTGGGGTCGGAAGAAGGAGGTGCTGCTTTGTGAGGAGAGGGAAGGAAGGATGTTAAGGGCTTGCTCTGTCCAGAAGGACTAACAGGCTTCTCTGGACCACAAAAGATAACTTTATTTATTTAAGAGTCTTTGCTGCCATCATGCAATGGAGACCATGCTGTTCTGACCCAGATGCTGGATTTCGAGCGCATGCCTCTCTTTCTCTCCTTTACGCTCTGCTTTACAGATTAGGAAAATATCCTGAAACTGAAATGGTTCCAAAAAGATCTGGCTCTTACTTTGCATTGCAATGGATTGAGTGAGGAGAGGAGAGTTTCCCTTACGCCTTGAGAGGGTCCATTGTGACCAGAGATTGAAAATGTATTTGAAGGAAGAATTTGAAGCAAACAAATTCACTATTCTGTTTTGAGTACTATCCCCTGCTTTGTATACAGTGATCCTCGGGGATGGTTGAGATGCTTTGCAGACCATGGCTATTCTGCATAAGCTAGGAAACAGAAGGTGGTTCCAGGAAGGCAAAGGTGATTTTGACCTATTGGGAAACCTCAGAGTGATTCCCAGTAGATCAAGAAAAATTCTAAATTCCTGTCTAACAATAACAGCAATCAGATTATGCCATTCCCTTGTGGGCAGGAGTGGTCCTGTCCTCTCGGTCTTTCTATTCCTTGACCAATTTCTGAATTTGGCCTTAGAATGGAGTTGAGGTAAGACAAAGATCTTCCCAGGGGAGGCTTTCTCTCTGAGGCAAACCTGAGCTTACGTAGATGAACAGGGGATAAAGGAAAGGCATCTGGACTTTTGCTCAAAGGTGGACATTTACATGTGAGCATACCGCCATCCGTCCACAGAGACTGCATACAACTTTACTGAAATTTGTTCATAAGCAGCCATTAATTTGTTTAAAACATTTATTGATCGCCTCTCAGCCTGCCAAGGCCCTCTGAGCTGATGTATAGCAGATAAAACATTACTTAAAACCTTAACTGTAAGTTTGGCATGTCAACTGTTTTGAGAACTTTTCTCTCTCTTGAAAAGCAGAATATAAAAGTGTGTTTTTTTTTAAAAAAAAGAAATGAAAAGAAGTATCATTAGTGTTTTCTTTATTTTGGTGAGCCTGATTAATTGCCTTCCGTTTTCTCAAGGAAGTCTGTGATCAACCATTACGGACAGTTGCAGATAGCTGCTGAAAAATCAGGGAAACCAGATCATCTGAAGTTCAAAGTCAAGGTGTCCAGTGGTTCTCCTCTTCTGTTTCCTTAGAAAAAAAGTCTGGAAGGATAGGGAAAACCCATCAAATATTCTCATTACTTATTATGCAAAGCTGGATTCTTCCTGGCACATTTGTACTGCCGCTGACAGACTATGTATTCCCCTCCCCTTCACTGTTTTTTCTCTTCATACAAGTTCTGTTGTGTATTAAGTAGAAGAATTTCCCTCTCTAATGCAAGCCAGGCTCCAAATATCGTGCTGTCTGTTAATGTCAGAATCACAACAGAATGGTATTTATGGTTTTATCAGCAGCTTGTGTTGTGGGAACATAGAGACGTTCTGATCTGCTCTGCTTCTCTCATTGTAGTTTTGGCAATGTTCTCTTCATATCCAGAATGTAACAGGGATGTATTAATATATCACACTGGTTACTGTGAAGATAAATGTCATTTTTCATAGAGCTGGCGAAAGGGATTGTGGGGAAAGGATGGCCTCGTACATGGAAAAGTAAATTATGAGGTGGGAATTGTAAGGTTACTGATATCTAAACTGGCCAACACAGCTTCTCCTTTGGATTAATACAACCTCACTGTTATATTGTGAAAACCATTATTTTTACTTTATATGATGTCGCAGTTTAAAACCCCATTCTGTGCTCATAGATGAGAAAAGAGAATGAGAAGCGTTCGAGACCAATGCTGCTGTTTGAATTCAAGATGGAAATCACTGCTTTTCATCCTTTGGTCTTCCAGATGTTGGAGACTGCCACTTCCAACATTCCTGACCTTTGACCATGTTGGGCAGGACTGCTGGGCATTGACACTCCAAATACCTGAAGGACTAGAGGTAGAGAGACACTACCCACAAATGGTGAACCGATTCCAGTATTAGGGATTTTCTCTTCTGAAAGCATTTGTTTTAGAGTATGGAGTAAGGTTCTTCTAGTGTGACTAAGGCTAAATTAGAATCTGGTGTGTTTGTATTTGTTGTAATTTGTAGGAAGAGGTTGAGGAAGAATGGATGGAGATGGAATTCCTCAGCAGGACTAAATATCAGAAGCTAGAGCAAAACACAGCATACACACACACAACCACAACAACTTTGATATATCAGTCATATATTATCCTGTATTACTGAAGCAAAACTACACACACACACACACACACACACACACACAATTATGTCATTACTGGAAGATGAGTCGGTCTTGTTTCACCTGTATTTGAACAATATTTGCCATGGTCACCAGGAAATTACAAACTTACCTTTTTAGTAATTTCAGAATTTCTTAATCTTTAATTTTTTTAAAAAAATTGTCACTATATCTGGTATATGGACAGTTTGTTCCAGATCCAAAGTCCTTCAAAAGTGAAGAGTATTTCGTTGTATTTTTTGTTGTTGTGCAGGTGCTCTTGAGCGAAGACTCGGATAGCGATGGCATCGTGGCTCACTTCCCAGCACATGAGAAGCCAATCTGTTGTATGTCTTTCAATCCTAGTGGTGAGTGCCTTTGTTGCAATTTCTCCTGTGTCATTTTATGAGTCACAAACACTAGGCATCTTTTCCTTGTGATCTTGTTTGCATTCTAGGATTGAAAACTGAAGAACACATATGTATGATGGATTTTTAAAATTTCACATGTTAGTGGTAGTACTGTAGCAGTCAGGCTTGAAGCACATGCCCTCATTGTGAGCGTTTCCTTACTCAAGTTTTAAAGACAATACAAAAATGCAGGTAGCTGTGCTGATTCACATCATCAAACCAGTTCTAGAAGTTTTCAACTTTTTCAGGAGCCAGTCTTTTCTGTGTTTCAACTTATCATTTAGGGCAAGACCACCCCACAATGATTTGCATTACGGCAGGGATACCTCACACCAATATCAGGTACTGCTAGGATTGCATCTAAACATAGAACAGGGACGACTAAAAGAGAAGAGTGTTGCAGGTGCCATCCTCTTCCTAATAAATCAGAAATTTTCAGTAATAGAGCTGCGAGAGCCAAGTCTCCTCCACAACATTGGTTAGCATCCAAAGCCCACAAACATGACATGGGCTAGATGTGAACCCAGGAGATCTAAATTCATATCTCTACTCAGTCTAGATGTTACTGAGACAGTGCTATAAGGGAAGCTCATAATCTGTTTGGTGGTTAGCTTTAATGCAGATATAACCTAAATTTCTTGGAGTGTCTCTTATGCAGTTTGATAATCATCATCATTGTTGTCATCATCATCGCCATCTTCTCATCTCTTTAGTTGGCTTGTTTGCAGGCTTACAGTCCAAGGAAAACTGGATGAGGAGGAACTAAGGGGAAAAGGAGCTGGCTTTTGTAGCAAAGCTGGTAGAATAGCTCTGCTTCCAATCTCATCCCACTTACTGGAACACTGTCTGGTGAAGAGAACTGAGATTTAAGGAGGTGACTTTTCGGCAGGGCTAGCGGTCCTGCTTCTCACCTCATCTACTTCTTCTCCAGCCTGCTGGAATGGTGGCCATAAGTGACATTTTACTTCCAAGCAGACATGTATGGGATGCACTGTTAGTCATGGATGTAGCCATAGCACAGAGGGAAGGAAAAGGCAATTATCGCATGAAGCGGGACGTGTGCGGCCTCACAGCATGCTCCCAATCTCTTAACCACACACAGAGACTGGGAATATTACATCTCCCTGGGTCAAGACATTACAACCAGTATCCCCAAGGAACAGGCATTAATGCATCTAAAAAGTAAGGTAATAGAAGGTTTCCTCATCCATTGTCTTTTCAGTTAGAACAGAGGCTTCCTCCCACCCCACCCCCAAATATGATTTTATTTCTTGAGGTTTCTGCAAATATTCTCTGAGATTTAACCCCACTTATCCTTTTGCACTTAAAAGTTTAACCTAGAGATGCAACTCAGATTTCTTTTTCAGTCTGATTTTCCAGGCTTGGTGGGGCAGTGGCGGGGGGGGGGATTATTTGAAAGCGATATTTAAAGCCTCAAAGAGAGCACCTTTGCCCCTCTCCTTCCTTCTTTCAGCTGAGAAGGTCTTGTGGGCAGGTAGAATGCATCCTGTCCATGCAATTTTGTCCAGTCGGCAGGGTAACTTGTTTATTATCCTTCCTACGACAGAGTAATAACTTTTTGATTGACTGCACGGCGGTCAGTGAAAAGGGGCTGGGGAAGATCAAGCGCTTCCGCCTGCCTAAATTAATGAGTTCTAAAGTGAATTAAAATGCCTCGAAGAGGTTTGGGATGAAATCACATTTCAAAGCACAAAAACGGAATAGATGTCCTATCTCCTGCTTGCAGTGGCCAGTCGGACTTGGGGTTGACAGCCCATCTGTTATGTCAAAACTCCTTACTAGCTGCACATGGTTCAGCATTCTGTGGCTCTTACTGCTTTTGACAAGGAAAGGGCTATATTTTATCACAGCATTCATAGTTCTTGTGAAGTGATCCTTTGAAGGGCTTGCAGTGGCATCGTCCATTCCCGGCGCCTGTCGCTGGTGCCACAGTTCTCAAACTGGGAGGTGAGCCTTTGAAAGAAATGGAAACCAGCCTTACTAATAAATTAATAGAAAGTTACATTTCACACACACACACACACACATCAGAATGCACCCATATACTTACTCTGTGCCTGGCTTGTTTGCTTCTTAAGACATAACCATGGTAGATACATCAGCAGCCTGAATGACGAAGAAAGAGCTTCCAGCTTACCAAATCTTGGTTACTTTAAGAAGTATTTTGTTTGCCAAAGATTACCAAGTGGTCTGAGTGTTGGACTCTGAAGCTTGGCCATGTTGCCCTCTTAAAGCACATGTAGAGAAAGTTGGTCAAGGCTAAAGAGGGGTGGCTTTCTCTCATTTTACCCAGGTAGTGTTCAACCCATTGCCACCATGATATTTGAACTTTTTTTTGTTAAGTCAAGGTGGGGGCCTTTAGCCTTCCAGTTGTGTTGGGCTATTCTTTCCTTCCCAGCCCTATCTAGTAAGGGAGAGTGGACAACATTTGGAACAACAGTTGGAAACATTTGGAGTCTCAGAGGTTCACCACTTTGTTAGTGCACCATGCTAAAGGGGTTATTCTTCCAGCTTCAGTAAAAGTGCTTTATACCAGAGGGACGTGCTTTCCCGAAAGCAAAGACAGCCTACTAGTCTTGTCTCCCCAAATCATGAATTTAACACTTAGTATATGTTTCCCTGTTTTTAAGTTAGTCTTATTGTCAAAATCAAAGTCTGCAATGTGGTGTTGGTGATGATTACTCACATGGGTACAGGACTTTATAAAATGTTTCTTGATCGGTCTCTAAACATGTAATATATGCAACTCATTCCCATTTCACATTTGAGAAAGTGGAACTGAGGATCTGGTTGTTGGGCATTTTCAAGTTGTTTCTGACTCATGGCAACCCTAATGTGAGCCTATCATGGGGCTTTCTTGGCAAGATTTGTTCAGAGGGAGCCTCCAGTTTTGGTTGGGCTGCCAGTCCCTTCATTTTATCCTTCACTACTGACTGTGTTGGCTAGAGCTCATGGGAGCTGCAGTCCACAAATATCCCTGCACCATGCAGTTATTTATCACATTAACACACACACACACACACACACACACACACACACACACACAATGTACAAATACAATAAAAGGCAAATGTTTTTACAACTGCCGTAATAGGTAAGCTAGGTGGCAAGAGCACCCTCTTCCAGTCATTTCTGACTTATGGCGACCCTAAATTTTTCTTGGCAAAATTTGTTCACAGGAGGTTTGCCCTTACCTTACCCAGGGCATTTCAGTGAGATCCAGATTTCATCTCTCCTCCACTCTAAAACCCACCACATATTGATTTTTACCTTGCTGATGGCCACCCAGTGAGTCCAAAGGTGATTTGGATCATAGTCTACCAGAACTACATCCAAATCTCGCTGCACCAGATTGTTCTCCCATTAAAAGTTTCACTAGAAAGGAATAAGCCTTGAATCATCCCTTTTATTTAAAGCGGTCCAAACAGTTTACAAACATCACGGATGCGACAGCGACCCTGATGAAAACACATCTGACCCGTAAATGTAAATCCACAAGCACTCCTTGGGGTGAAGGCGCCTCGGACCACAGTTTGGGAGGTCGTTGGCAACGGAAGGAATCTGCACCATAGGGGGCTGGATGATTAAGATGTTTATGAATTGGCCTCCAAGTTCTTAATGTTGTAGATGACAGTCTGCCAGGAATTCTGAGTGTGTATAATCTTGATAACAAGAAGAGGAGGGGAAGGATTAAATAGTTATCCAGTCTAATCAATTGCTCCATCTTAAGCCAGACTAGACTAAACTGATGATTTGTCTAGACTCTGGTCCCTAGGAGCTGAGCGAGTGACTCCGATGCTATTGAGCGTACTTTTATTAAAGACGTCTTCTCATTTAGGCTGGAATAGAGCAAGCTTGCTGAGCTGATAACGCCAAAAGTTATTAAACCAATTATGCCTGTCCCATCTGTTTCCACCACAAAGTAGTTTAATAGGATGTTGGTTTTATGTGTGCTGCCGAGACTGAATTGTTCTGGGAATTTTCCACATGTTTTGTAAAGGAGGAGGACCTTTTCCAGGAGACATGAAGGTAGCAGAGGTAAGGCTTGGCCCAAAGGCTGGGGCTTACTGCCTAAACAACGCTGCTGCTCTCATTTGCCCAGAATGCAAGGTCTGAGGTAGCCCAAGAGCATTCACCCACCCTTGTGGCTCTTACAAATTGGTGGTGGTGTGTCTATTTGCACATAGGTTTGGGTATCGACCACTAGGTATACACTGACCCATGAGAAAGAAAGGTTGTGATGGAAGAACAGCGATACGTACACTCATTGCTGGATTACTCTTCCAGTGCTCAAACTAGAGCATCAGAGCTGAAGTTCAAAGTCGGACAGAAGGTCTTCCTTGAAGGAAGAAAAAGAGAAGAAATCAGGCTGGACGCTGCCATCGATCTTCACCAAAATCAATAGCCAAAAGAAACACCCAAAATGTATTATATTCCTCATCTCAGCTGCTAGAGCTGAGATTGGGAGATGCTGGAAGACAAGGAATTTACACTCGGACAATTGGTGGGAAAGGGTCTCGAGTACATGGTTGTTGGAAAAGCTTTCCTATACCTTCAAGTTTAGGAATGGACAAAAAAAGACACACATTTTCTTTGAAGACTGGTCTGTTTTTATTGATTATATTCATAAAAATACGAGCAATTCTGGATCACCAACCCATCAAAACAACTTCTGGAAAGACACCTCAGCTGAAATGAAGTGAAATGCTGTTTCTCTTCTCAGACTTAGACACTTCTACAATTTCAGGAAGATCCATCAAAAAATCTGCTCGCTTACATCCAAGGTCTGTTAATTGTTATTATACTGATTGTTTACAAATTTGTTAACTAATAATAAATAATAAAATCTTGGAAAAGAAAAGAAAACCACAATGCCATCTTTAAAAAAAGGAAAGAAATCAGACCAGAGAACCAGAACCTTCCAGGAGGCCTGAAAGCTGGCCAGCTGTGACTCCTTGCTGTAGCTGTTTTTGGCTCTCAACTGAGAACTTATATATGGGTTGACTTCTGCTTTCCATGGGCTAGCCTGGCAATGTCCTAAACCAAGCCTTGGTTTTGGGAAAAGGACTAGGAATTGAGAAGATCGGCCTTCTTAAAGAAGCAGACCAAGCAGATACAGACCCAGTCTGTAGCCACTAACTTTTCAGGATCTTCATTGGGGCTGAGGACGAGATTTCTGTAAAGGCCATGACATTGATGAAGGGATGCATCTCTTTTTCTGGGACACTTTTGACCTGGCTTGCTGGGACAAAATAGGCAGGTGGTGTTACAGTCCCTGCCTCTCACAAACCCAAGATCCCATTGGCTTTCAGGCATGGGACTTGGAGGGTCCTAGCTCTGACTTCCAAGATGGACCATTCCAGTCAGGTTTCACTTGTCTTACCCTGGAGGCATTATAGGTGGCAAGAGGAAGGAGATGATCACAAGCGTGGCTTTTAAACCACAATTATAATAGTAAAATAGCACCTTTGGTGATACTTATCACACAGTGTCTCTTCCAACACATAGTTGCTAGTTGTCTCCCAAGCCTGCTGCAGTCCCATTAGTACCTAAGTGTGAAACATCTCAGTTGCGATATTGGCAGCCATGGTGCCACAATCTCCTCCTCTTCCCCTAGCTATTCCCGTGATTTTCTTTATTTTTTGTATATTTATTTTCTTTTCTTTGTCTTTTTAAAACTCAAATCTCATTAGCATAACTCCAGAATTGCATTAAAAAGTGAAAATAAAAATAACAGTTAAACCGCCCTTGAAAGGCACACTGAGAAGGGCACAGGACAAGGAAGTGGGATTTAATGGGAATGTGGAAGAGAACAAGATGATGGAAACAGACCCAGTTGCACAACTTCAGAGATGTGCGACAATGGCTGCGCTCAAACCTGTATGTTTTCTGTTTTCTTTAACTAATGCAATGGTGGAGAGAACGGAGCTTGTGTGATAATGTCCAAAGACAATTCTGTATACTGTGGAGGAATTTAGAATAAATGCTTTCCATGGAGAAAATTCCAGATTCAATAAGCAATTCACTTTGCAGGATTGAGATAATAATTAGTACCAAACTTTTTGAAAATAACAATAATTTGCTTGGCCCACAGTTCCCAATATCCCCAGTGAATGTGGCCAGTGGCCATGTTGGGTGGGAGTTTCTGGGATCTACAGTTTTCCTGAAGGATGTGCTGCCGGCTCTTTTACCTCATAATAGGGATTACTATCTGTAACTTTCAAAAGTTTCATTTCATTTGCAGGAAATCATATCCCATGATATGATTCATGCGAGAAGCATTAGCGCTGCCTTCATGTCATTTCTCTCTGTGATCCGTTCTTATTTAAAGGCCTTTCTTTGTTTTCCCCTGATTCCTTCAATTTTTCACGGTTTAGACTTGACCTGGGTGCCGTAGCCTTTATGAATAGGCCACATTGAAGCCTGTTTATATAATGCCATTAGCACTTAGCTGTTAGCAATTATATAGGCCCTGCAAAACTATTTTCATAGGCTGTATAATAGGGCTCTTAAAAGCAGGGGAGCTACTTGTTAAAAAGGTATGCCATCGAAGTTTGGAGAAGTCCATAAAACAGGGATATAAAGGCTACCTTTTAATGCCAGATATGCAAATAGATGGTATGGTATAATAGCAAAGAGTTTGAGCTCCAAAGTCTCACCTCTTCTGTGGACTAAATAGCCTTAGGTAAGATGCTGTCCTCTTAGCCTTTCATCTGCAGTCCAAGGGGAATTAGTACTGGCCTGCTCTAAAAGGATGTTATGAGGATTGTTGCTCAAGAGCACTTTACATTATGAAGCGTGCTTCAATTCTCCCTCCTCCTGTTCTACAATTCCCCACTCTCTTTACATTTTTATATTTGCTGTGAGAAGAGAATTGGCCTTCCCTACTTTAAATTAATTTAAAAAGAGAAGGGTATGCATCGTATCGAACACATCTCTGCCAGTCAGTTCCTGGAAGGCTTGTTTGCTGTGGCTGATCTTTCCATTCATCAAGCTCAGTCAGTCTTCCCAGAGCGCAGTTTGAAAACTGTAGAATAAAAATGATGTCAATGGCATTTATCATAGACCAGCCTCTTTTGAATGGGTGACCTCCAGATGTGTTGGATTAAAACTCCCAGGATCATGATCAACATCTGCCAGAAGTTGACCATAGAACCACACCGAAGGACCTACAAATGGCTAGAGAAGTGTTTTCTCTAATATTCTTTATTTCCTCTGGAGCAGCTCTATGGTCAATGTCTGGCAGAGTTGCTCTGGAGGAACTAGATATTCCTAGAGAGAAAATAGTCAAATCCACATATAATCAAATCTGCAAAAGTCAAATCTGCAAATGTGGAGGGCCAATATTGTGTGTGTGTGTGTGTGTGTGTGTACACACACACACACGTCCCTCCATATTCACTAGGGTTAGGGGCACAAGATCCCCGTGAATATGGAAAAACCACAAATAACAAAAACATCATGTTTTTACCTGAGAGGACACCTCTAGGAATTCCTGGGTCTTCCAGAGCAACTCTGCGGTCAACGTCTGACAGACACTGACCATAGAACTGCATTGGAGGAGCTACAAAGGCCCAGTAGAGTGTTCTCTCTAGGAATCTCTAGGTCTTTCAGTACAACTTTTAGTTATAGTTGACCCTAGAGTTGCACTGGGGGACCTAGATATTTAAAAAACAGGGGGAAAAAACCAGCTTCATTTATATACCGCTTTATACCGCTTAAGCAGCGTCTAAGTAGTTTACAACTGTAAGCTACTTGCCCCCAACAATTTGGGTACTCATTTTAGCCACCTCGGAAGGATGCAAGCCTGAGTTGAGCCTGAGTCCTTTTGCAGGTATTGAACTTGCAGCCCTATGGTTTTGAGTGTGTGGCTGCAGTACAGGCATTTAACCACTGGGCCACCTAGAGAGAATATATTAATCAAGTCCATGAATAATCAAAGCCGCAAATATCAAAGCCGCAAATATGGAGGGATGTGTGTAGGCTGCAAACAAAGCATGTGCAGCACCCCAGTGCAAACTGAGTTGGCAAGAGGGAAATGGAAGCTCCTTCAGCCACTTGGCGCGATGTGTACAGTGTATGTGTACAGGGATCTATTCATAGAACCTGAAATTAAAGGATGCAGTTAAATGTTGTTGTGAACCAGCCAGTCCCAACAGCTGCATTGAGTTTGTTTTTCAATTTCCCACTGCCTTTCTTGTTTATTAGCTGTGACTCTGAGGTCAGAATTAAAACAAACACTTTAATGGCCACATTTACAACGTTGGCAGCGGGCACCCCGGCTCGGCACTGTGATCTGGACGGGGGACCGTATGGGTGGCGAAGGAGAGCTCCTCCAGACGTGAAATACTGTTGGAACTGGAGAAATTTCCCCCCTTCCTAGCAGAACGCTTGTAAATCACATACCTGATAAGGATCATACAATCCGGACTTTTCCGTTATATTAGAAGAACTGGCTTTGCTTCTCTTTTCCTTTTTTTTTTTTTAAAGGAGGCCCCCGGAGGGGAAAATAAATGTGGATGTGGACATTAAAAAAGAAATAAAAAGCCATGGAAACACATTTCCATGGTTTGCTGTGACAGGCCCTGAAGATTTGTGACCCTTGTAAGATGATTAGAATTGAAGCTGAATGTAGTTTATACATGCCTGCTCCCAAAAGCTGGTCTGTACTTTTTTTTTTTTTACACTGAAAATACTTCTTTCAGTGCAGAAAGGAAGATGTATCTCCCACCACCCTTTAAATGTCAAAATGTCCCATTGCTGGTCTTCAGGAAACTTAATCTATTAGCCCATTTGGCTTTTGTACATTTTGGCCTTGAGCTGGTCCTGTGTGAGAGGCGCTTTGCTTTAAAGAAAAGTTAGATACATCTTTCAAAATTGCCTCATACAGATCTCTTTGTCAAAAGTTCCTTCCAGTGTTCAGTCGAAATCTCTCCTCCTGTAACTTAAAACTATGAAATCTGGTCCTACCCTCTGAGACAGAAGTAGCTTCAGGACTTCTGGAAAACCCTTATTATCCCACAAACACACTTTGAAGGGAAAGATTAAAAGAAATGCACATGTTTAGAAAGGATGTCCTGGCCTCCAAATTAGAGCTACACTATGGCTTATCATGTGCCCATGTGTCTACTGAATTAAAGCTATATTTTAGACATTGTTCTAGTACTAGCAGACTGGTAGTTAAGCATTGGTGTGAATCCAGTCAAGAGTACATACCCCCAAAGAGCTACACATGATTTTGACAGTGTAACGGAGAGCTTCACTGCAATTTCTTGGCCACCCCTCCTGTGGAAATAGCTGTTGCAGTAGAATGATTACTACTTCCAGTGGCAGAAGCAATATTTCAGCTTTCAATTTTTAATGCCCAAGCTTAACCCGGAGCTATAAATGTTAAGATTTGAGTTAAACATTAGTGCAGCGGTAGATAAACATAAGTTTCTGTATTGCCTCTAGCTCTGTTCTCGTGGTTTCCTTCACTTAGCAGCACCAGTGTGAGCTCAGTCTACTGCGGAATTATTTTCCAAGCCTTGTTTCTCAGAGAAAAACTCGGCATTTTTGTGGTGTTGAAATGTTCCTCATGGTTTTGATTCACACGTAGAATGTGTAAAATAATAACCCCCTGTGTGCTATGTGTTGTTGCTGTTCCTTCCTCTTTCTGGACAGATGATTCCACCCAGTTAGGAATCATTTAGCAGATGGTATAATATCCCAGTGTAGTAATGCATATCATATTTGTTTGTATGTGTGATACTCATAAGTGGTGGTCTATGGACCATTTGGTGGCAATACGAAATGGAGTGTTTGGACCAGGTGGACCAATGATGGCTTCTCAGTTATAGATTACTCCGGCAACATTGCTTGGGACCATCTAATTTTTCAGGGAGAACCTGGCTAGACATCTGACATAGGTTAGATTTGGTTAACTCAGGTTTTGAGCCAAATGTTTGTTGCCAAATGTTGGAGAACAGCTGTTAGCCAGAGGGAGGCAATCCTAGTGCAGACAGGTCAGTATTTGGAGAGGTCTGTGATCTGTATGGCTTTCCATACAGATAGTCTTACACTCCGTCCCTGATGTATAGGTATGTATATGTGTGTATGTGAGTCCATCCACCTGTAATGTGGCTTCCACCGTATCCTACTGTCTTCTGTATGTGTGTATTCCTTCAAGTGGCCTGTTGACTTATGGCAATGCCAGGAATATCAGAGTTTTTTCTTAGGCAATGAAGGTGGTTTTCTCAGTTCCTTCCTCTGAAATATAGCCTAAAGCACCCAGCTATTCATTGGTGGTCTCCTATCCCAAGTACTAACCAGAGCTGACCCTGCTTATCTTCCAAGGTCAAATGGGATCTGGTGCCTTTAGGATATTTAGGCTGTCCTCAGTCCCTGGTAAAAGATTGAGTAGCAAGAGATGGGAAACTATCCAGGCCTGACACAGTTTCATATGTTCCCTTCCAACAGCTTTGGTGTCACATCCCCAGCTGCTATTTAAACTTTGAGACATTTAAACAGCAGTTTGGGGGTTTGGTTTGGGGACTATCTGAGATGGAGACTTTCAGAATAACCACCACATGTACTTCCAGATTGATTGCAAAAGAGACATGTTCAACTGAGATGTTAAAATACACTTGGAAGATGTGGTCCATCTTTTCAGAAACCCTGATGCCCAATAAATACCTGTTTTCTCCATTGTAATTTAGTAAATAATTGATCTTACCTTCCACAGGCGTCACTCCTGCCGGCTGAGAGCTGTGAAATGTGACACGTCTAAATTTTAAACAGAGATCCCTCCTTTGGCTCAGGGAGAGCTTTTCCACCCATTAATAACAGGCAAAATTAATGTTCGGCCTGCAGTAAAACAGATTAAACTGTGTACCCCGTGGATGCCTGACTGCACCTCTAACAGAGCTGAAATTCCTCTGGTTAGTTAAATGTGGTATATTGAAATACGATGGTGGTCTTGGGTTAATAGTTAAAAGAGTTTAAATTGGAATTTTCTCCGCAGAAGTGTTTTCTCATTTATCAGAGTAAGTGGGTAGCCTCCCCTCCGAAAAGCCTTGTTAGCTCGTTGAGAAGCCTCAGTAATGCCTCACAGGTTAAGCCTGCTGCATAGAGTACAACCATGCTTTATCAAATGTATTGGGGGGGTTGGTGACAGAAGGCCAGGTATTTGTAGAGTTTTTAAAGTGGGGTGTTCAGAGTAAGCACCAAGGCATGATCCTTTGCTTTTTTCCTAATGGTCCACATCTGGCTGAAGTCCCAGGTAGCTCTGGTACTGGTACATGGTCTTCACAAATGTAGGTAGATGGCTTGTCCATGTTGCTTCAAATAGGGACCATCCCATCACCTCTGTATCAGCAAAAGTGTGAGGTGTTTTTGGGTTCAGATAGGAATTCTTTTGGATCTGGCAGTCTACTAAGTCTACCAAGAGGAGGAGGCAAGTGATTGCCGCTTAAGATGGGATATTAATGCTGCAGCTTAGAATCAACCAGGAGATTCTGTCATATCAGAAGACTGACCTGGTGCCACGATTAAATTCCCACATTTGCTGCTTTCTTGTGTATCAACATTTGTCACTGGAAGGGAGGAC
Organism: Urosaurus nigricauda; assembly: GCA_034509955.1. NCBI lineage: Eukaryota > Metazoa > Chordata > Lepidosauria > Squamata > Phrynosomatidae > Urosaurus > Urosaurus nigricauda. The sequence continues at coordinate 21,118,006 of JAOEGL010000010.1, forward strand.
ACCCATTTTCTCTTGAGCTTAGAATTTCTTATTCCATTGCCTGGGCCATTGGCCACTGTGTCTCTTCAAGAAGTACATCCTTGGTTGAATGTCACAGATAGATTAGCATTTGCCTTTCTGTGCCCAGTGAGGGTCAGGATCCACCCTTTGTAGAGCATAGAGAGGCTTTTATAAACCATGAGTCTGACTCATCCATGACTTTTTGTATCTGAGGTGCTCATATGAAGGTAAGCCATGTTAAATCATATAGCCTCCATCTGTTCTTGAGCACCAAGGCCTTTGAAGTCATAGCTTTGATTTTTTTTTAAGATGGGATGTTCGCTCAGGCATACTTCCTCCCCTATTAAAACTGGTGCCAGACGTCATGTCAGTGGTTCAAAACATTTACTTTTAGAGCTGTGTGAGGACTCTAGCTGGGACAGACCAAAGGAATGGCCCCTGTAGGCCAGTCCCCTGATTTCCAGAAATTATTGTCCAGATTCCTCTGCAATGTCCACCAATCAAGACATAAACATACTATCCCTCTTTTGGTGCAAGTTGCCTTTGAATTTGGTACATCAGCATCACTTTCATGGTTAGCATCTCTAGTCTTCTACTGTAGTCTTCTGGGAATTTGTGAAAGTTGTCCAAGCTAACAGCCATCACTAGATATTGCGGTGATGAGGACTCTAAATCAGTTTTGTGCCTTAAGAAGAACTGTGTGTGTCTTCAAGTTGCACGTTGACTTATGGGGGTCCCATGAATTTTAGAAGATTTTCTTAGGGAAGGGATCTTCAGAGGAGGTTTTGCCCATTCCTTCCTCTTCACAGCACCTGGAGCTCACCCACCTGTGTGGTTGTGCCCTGGATGTGCCTCCTTTGAGAGCAGTCATGGGTGATTTGCATGTTACAAAAGATTGTGTGTGTGTGTGTCAGATCATATTGGTTGGAGGGCACCAAGGCCAGACTGGCAGATCGCGCCAAGGTGCTTTTGTGTGGATGGAAAATTTGGGCTGATGGGAGTCTTTGATTACTCAAGTAATTAATTTCTCATGGCATTCAAGCAGTTCTTTCCTGACAGGCTAATGTGTGCTTGAGTGTACAGTTTGGAAATAGCTCCTTTGAGGGACGCCACGATAATGGTTTGAATGTGTGTTGAATTCTTGACTGTTATTATGTGAATGGCCTTAGAAGTGCCCTTCTTTCCAAGATGTTGATACTCAAAAAGGAACCATATTTTGGGGAGGAAGGGGTTGCTCACTGAAGCTCAGCCCAAGGCAAACTTGCCTCTCGCTGACACAAATCTTGCAACAGCTCTGCAATTAGAGAGGTGTTATAAATAGGATGTACCGGAGATGTTTGAGCTGTGTTGGTTTCCTTCTTTTTCGTTCTTTCCCTCTGTTTTAAAGGCAAGTACCCAGCTGAGATTTTTTTCCCTACCCTTTAATTTGGCCTTCTTGGGCTAACCAACTGACGCCTAGTTGAAAAGACTGATGTTACTACATGGCCGCAGAAGCTGTCCTTACCTCGTCTCCATCCCGCTCAGGTCCTGGAGCCCTTTCTGCATCTCATCAGCAACTTCGATCCCACCCTTGAGGGCCAACCTCATCTATCAAGGAGAAAAGAGGGGAGGAAGCTCTCAAGTAAACATACAGCAGTGCCTCAACTCCTAATCACTCATGGCTTCCGCTTCCAGGCCCTATAATTAGAAGTTCTTCTTTTCCTTGTATTCCCAGTTGACGCAAATTCTTTTTGTGGCTTGGCACCTCATTTAGGGCGTGGGTTTGAGTTTATGGCCAGGCCGGAGTCTGGTTTAGTCTCCTTGATACTGCAGAAATAGCTCTTCAGCCACAATCTAGATCTGTACCCGTTTTACCCTTTTATGTATATCTCCTCTGCGTTTCTTCTCCCCACCATCACCTTCGATGCCACATCTTTTCACAGCATGTGCAACAAATGGGAAGTTGCAGATTAAAGCAAATGGATTGATTCCCTCTCACAATTTCAAAATACAATTTCAAGGGGTGTGAGAGGATTATTGTATGTTGTGCATGCACAAAGCATGTCAATTCCTCCCGAACAGCATGTTTCCATCTCACTGTGAATTTGGGAGAGATTCAAAAGCCATCATTAATTGAACTTAACTCACAAACCACTTGCAAACAGCACTGAAATGTTCACGGTCATATCTGCTGTGTTCATAAATTCTCATCAAGGTATTACATACCCACAAGAATGTGAACCAGTTACAGATGTTTTCTGCTAATGGGGATGAATGGCAGTTTGAAAAATAAGTAGGAAAGCCTGGAGAATGAAGATGTGATGATTTCTCTCTCCCCACCTTGGTCTGCAATAATTTGTTTGGAAAGTACATTTAAATATGTTGGAAGATTAGAGCTATGTTTTTCTCAAGATGTAATATAGGATTAATTTATATTCGGGGAAAGAAAGGAGATGATGAACTATATCCCAGTGTGCCACATTTGATCAAAACCCAGCAAACTTCATGAAATATCAGCATATTTCTTCAGTTCAAGGCTAAACTCTCACTAGAAAAGAAGATGGTTAAACTGATGCTATTGTACTTTAGACATATCATGAGATGACGTGGCTCACTAGATAAGACTCATAAGACTCACTAGAAAACGAAGGATCTAAATACCCTAAAGGCACCAAAAACTCTCTGATCTTGGAAGCTAAGCAGGGTCAGGCTTGGTTAGTGCTTGCATAGGAGAACACCAATGAATGCCAGGTTTTTTGGCTCTATTTCAGAGGAAAGAACTGATAAAAAACATCTCTGAGTATTCCTTGCCTAAGAAAACTCTAAGAAATTTTATGAGTGCGCCATAAGTCTGCAGGTAACTTGAAGGAACTTGAGGGAACATCAAATCAGCGTGCGAAAGAGGACCTTCTCATTTGTGGCATCCAGATTGTGGAACAACTTTTCTGGGGGACATATATCTCCAGTTATGACATTTCTGTGGATTCTGCTCCTTTTAGCTGCCTGCCTTTCAGTGATCAGTGAAGATTTTCCATTTTCTTTTCAGCCATTTTCTCCAAACTTCTGATGATTTTAATGGCCAACCATTTGCTACATTTAAAAAAAAATGTTTTTAGTATACCTGTTTTAGTATACTTTTTTCAATATGTAGGTTAACTTTGTTTCATAAACCACCTTGCACGCACTTGGTTCAGAAAAGAGAGATGGAAACTGTTAGAATAAGGAACGAATAAATGGCTTGTCTGCCCATGAAGCGTTCCCATAATTAAGCTTAAGCCATATAGGTCTGTCATGTCTTCATCTACCCAGCTCTCTCTCTTAACTTCCACTGAGGCAGTCAGAAATTGAACAGCGTAAAGTACTTTGGCTTATACAGTCAAACCTATATAGCTTAGCCACAAAAGCTAGAAGCCAAACCTACTCAGTGAGAAGTAATGGGAGATGGAAAATAGCACATAAAAAGAGAAATATACACACATACGTGTGTGAAAGCAGACAAATGTTCCAAAACCGCAGCGAGTTATTATTTTTGAATAACAGTATGGAATGTGTATATAAAACCAGCCTTCCCCAACAGGGTTCCAGATGGCCATGCAGGCTGGGGATGATGTGAAAGGTAGTCTGGAAACCATGCCCTAAGAGGAACATGGGTAGGTTTAACTTGTAGAAGAGAAGGTTAAGAGGTGACATGGTAACCCTGTTTTAATATTTGAAAGGATGTCATGCTGAAGATGGAGCAAGTTTGTTTTCTACAGCTCCAGAAAATAGGAGCAATGGATTCAGTGGATTCCAACTACAGGAAAAGAGATTCCGTCTCAATGATAGGAAGAACTTCCCAACAGTAAGAGCTGGAAGACAGTGCCTCAGAAGGTGATGGAGTCTGCTTTGGAGGTTTTAAGCAGAGGCTGGATGGCCATTGGTCATGGAGAGAGCTTGGATTGTGTCTTCCTACATGGCAATATGGGGTTGGGTTGGATGACCCTCAAGGTCTTTTCCAGCTGTACAGTTCTAAGTAGTACCATAGATCTGAAGGGCGGCAGGTTGGGGAAGTTTAACATGGGGACTGGACAATTTCAAAACACTGCTGCTCATGTTCTGCTTTCTTCCTGATGGATTGGACCCTTACTTTGTTTAGGCTTACCTCACTTGTAGCCCATAACTACTTTCCTGTGTGGTCTCACAGTGAGTCCGTCTGATAAACCTGTTCCTGCTGTTGCACACCATTGCTTTTGCTTTGTCTGAGGCAGGATCCGCTTGCAATCCTGTTGCTTGATCTGTCATCAAGCATCTATCATCTTGATCTTTTAAAAAAAATCATTGTTCTTATCTTCTATCTTGTCCTGTTTTACCCAGCTTCTTCAGCAGACATGTGGCCAGCCTTGATTTGGGATCCTAGCTCCCCTAAAATGTTAGAAAGACTGAGTCTGTGGTTTTACTAGGCAGAGGAACGAGTGACAGGAATCACTGACCAAGCTTATGTGACTCCCAGACCATGTCTGGGGCAGAGTTTGATGGGGTATTGGGACACATTTGTCCATGGATCAGTCCAGAGGCAGGGTCAGCCAAAGCTGGAGACCTGAATGAGGATACAGACAGTCAAGGGAGTGGAAATGCTTTCTGAATGGAAGAGGAACTGACACAGAGATTGATGGAGGATCAGGCAAGGTAGTCTAGAAAGCCAAGTGTGCCACACCAAGAAGAACAGAGTTTGGCTGTTTCCAAGACAAAGATCTACCTTTGGCCCAGAGATATTAACTGGCCTCTTGGGTGAATTGGAGTCCAGGAGCTTCCTGGTCAGGTGAACCTTATCCAGAGAAGAGCAGCTGTATTAGTCTGTTGTATCAAAGGCAACCAAGAGTCCTGTGGCAACTTACAGAGCTTCAGGGGATCAAGAAACCCTACATAGGGACTATTGGTTCAGAAGACAAAGAGGGTGCTCACTTGAATATACTGTAGGTTGATCCTGGCAGCATTCTGGAACCCTGACGTGAGAAATGGCCCATTTTTGCACAGACCCCTCCATGCTGGATTGCAGCCAATGTAGGGCAGGCCGCTACGTGATGAAGAACTTCTTGTGCAAATATGGCGATACACAGCAGACCTCTCTGTTAGCCAGGCGAGGGTCCAGATCGGATGCCATCCATCTTTCTGTTGGAAAGTGGACTCCTTCTCCTCCCGCAACTGTTGTATCACTGTCCATCTCTTTACTCTTCCAGCAAGCTGAACAATTACTGTTAAAACTATTAAAAAGGGGGTAGGGAGAAAGGAACATTTGTGTGCAGAGCCGAGACTGCCGCCATATGGATTGAGTTATAATCCCAGATATCTAAGTGTGTCTGGCTTCTTCAAGGCAAGGAGGCTTTGCAAGTTTTGTAAAAATGACACTAGGGCAATATGTGCATAGTTGGAGATGATAACCCATTGCTACCTTGTTGTTCTGTATTATAGGGGCATTGATATAAACCACAATCTCTGTCCACTTCTATTGTTCGGTTGTAATGACAAATATCCGAGCACTGGTCATCTAGTTCAGTATTCTTTATACCAAGACAGGGGAACCTGTTGGCTTCCAGATATTGAGCTCGAATTCCAACAAACCCAAGCCAGCTGGTGTAGTGGTGAGGCATGATGGGAATAGTAGTTCATCAACATCTGGTGGGAGAGTGGAGAGCTTGTGTAGTGTAGTTGTTTGAGTGTTGGACTAGGACTCTGGAGACAAAGGTTTGGATCTCGGTCCCGCCATGTAAACCCACTGGGTGACCTTGGGCAAGTCATACTCTCTCAGTCTCAGAGGATGGCAATGGCAAATCACCTCTGAAGAGTCTTGCCAAAAAAAAAAAACCTATGATAGGTTCACCTTAGGGTTGCTATAAGTCAGAAACAACATGAAGGTACACAACAACAACAACAGCAACAAGTGTTTACTGTCCGACAGCAGGTTTCTTGCATTATCTCCTACCCGGAGATAATAGGGACTGACTCCAAGACCGTCTACATTCAAATTACATGTTCTACACAATAAAATGTACCCACTGAGGTAGTGAACCTCAGGCAGCTCCTTAAAAGAACAGATTTTTTAACATTAATTGCAAAGCTGTTCACTGCCAGGAGAAGAACTGAATGCCGAGATGTCTTTTTACAGCCTAACGGAGAGTCCTTTCCATTCTTGCGTTACGGTTGAGCTTTTATACTGGCGAAGTGGGCCTATTTTCCATCCCCATCTGCTCACGCCTTTTACCCCACCTTGGTTGAATCACTGTGTGGAAGGAAAGGACCCTACAGAACGTCAGTCCTTTAATGTGGGTGGCCCCACTCTGACGCCTACGTATTTTCTTAGTGAGCGCATTTAATGGACCTGGCTGTGCATTTGAAGGTTGCCCACTGTTAATTCCAGGAAAGCGTATCGCCATGTGTGCATGTCTTTCCCCCAAATCAAAAAGGGCACGTTTGGGTATGTCCTGCATCCCACGCGTAGGCCACGGCTGACCTCAGAAGTTTTGAAGCTTCAGCTTTTAGCCAGGCACCAAATCTGTCTCCTTGACAAGCAAATGGGTATATTATTTGGGTTGGGGTGAGGGGTAGACGTCCAGGCCTTTTCTAGAGTCCAGAATTTGGAGTTAACTGGAGCCAATTTACTACCATTGCTTTTGCCCAAGATCCCATCCTCTTCATCCCATTGAAATGAATGGAAACCAGTGAGAAGTAAGCCAGGCCCTACCTTCATAGCCCCTCCACTTTATTTGCATAACCAAATTTGTGGATCATGTCCATAGAGTATTATAAAGAGAGAAAATTTGGGGAATGGGTTAATATGGATTTAGATCTCATGGCAGCTAATGTTAAAAACCTAACAATAAGCTTGCCTCACATATTTTTTCAGGCAGGCAGGCAGGCAGGCAGACGTTTGCAAATTCTTCTGGCTGTGAAGTTTTCCACCCATCCACCCGCTGAAGCTTTTGTTGTAATTTTTTAAAGGGATGTCTTTTGGCGAGGTTTCCTTTAATCATGCTTAGGTCAGGGTCAAGGTTGTATCCATATGGATGTGATTCTTCTTCTTCTTTTCCTTTCTTTTTTAAAAAGTTTGGGAACCCACATGTGTGCGTGGTGGGTGGTTTTCCAACATGGCAAGAGGGAAGAGGGTGCAGTTTTTAAATGCTTTGCCAAAGTCAGCGTGAAGCTCTTTACAAATGGAAAGTGATTCTCTGACAAACTTCCTGTGGTTCACCAGAAAAGAAGAAGAAGCCCAGCTTGGCAAATCCACCAAATCCTGGTAGTTAAGAAGGAACTTTGTAGAAACAAATGTATTCTCTCATTCTCTCTCTTTTGCATCTGTGCTAGGTGTATGAATTGATTGCTTTTCCCACATCACTTCTTGGACTGTAGAAACCTTGTGCTTTGCAAAGGATTCTTGGAAGTAGTCCAACTCATGGCTTGGATTTTCTGGCTTATCTATAGCCAACAGTAGTGTACTCAACACTCCTCTGTACCTGCAGGCTGTAGAACTGTTTGGTACTCAGTCCTCCATACCCTCAGACTGCAAAGGAAGAACTTTTTGCTACAATTGCAAAAAATAGGGGAGCTTGGAAAAGATACTTTTCGGACCACAGCTCCCAGAATCCTCCAGCGAACATGACCACTGGTGTGCAAATGGGAGTTCTGGGAACTGTAATCAGAAGGTCAGTAATTCGAGTGTTGAACTATGGCTGTCAAGACCATGGTTTAATTCTTAGCTTGGCCATGAAACCCACTGGCACTGAGTGACCTTAGGCAAGTCACATTCTCACAACCTCAGAGTAAAGGTAATGGCAAACTTCCTCTGAACAAATTTGCCAAGAAAACCCCATGATAGGACCACCATAAGTCAGAAACAACTTGAAGACACACAAAACGCCAATCAGAAGGTACCTTTTTGAACTACAACTCCAAATTGGGCTGCAAGAAAATACATTATGCAAGCCAGAGAATTTTGCAGAGCAGCAGCTTTCGAGTGAGAGGGCTTAAGGAAATGTTTCATAGACGAAAACCAGGAGGTCAGACAACATTAGGGTATGGTCATAATGGCAAAAGTTATTACAGAGGAAGAACGCTAACTAGAAGAAGCTGCATCAGTTTGCTTTTGCCTGAGTCTCCTGGAAAGGGCAAGATTCCTCTCTTCTCCCTCCATTGAGTTAATGGAGTGCAAACTACTTTTGCACTTTGAGCTCAGGTTGCAGCAATGGAAGAAAGCTGAGAACAAAGAAGAGAGAGAGAGAAACCAGGACGTTTTAAAAGCAGCTGAAAAAAATGAGATGACAGAGGATTAATCTATCCCTGCCAAACAAGTTGAAGGGTGTGAAATAGGAACCATTGTCATAGGTTACACAAAATCCAGCTTTTTGGCTGGTGATGGTGAGCATTTAATACTTTTTATTTAGGTGACAAAAACACCTGTATTCCACCACAGTTCCATTTTTCTTTTTAAAGACATCAGTACTTAGATAGCACTGTTGAAGTCTGCTAGAATCCAGAAGGCATCCAAAAGGAGAGGTAGCTTTAACGGTGAAAGTGTAGATCTGGATTACAGAAATGGTCTCATGACTTCTGGGCTTGGCTTCTTTTCATTTACATCCCAAGAGCTTTTTCTCCAGAGAGGAGAGAAAATTATGATGCTCAGGCTTTCTTGAGAAAAGGAATTGTGGATGCCAAATATCTCAAACAATCTAAGAATGGTTTTCCTTGGGCAAAGTCAACAGTAATTTTGTGCCTTCCAAAAGTCACCGACAACTTGCTTTACCCACTGCCCAGTAATTATGTTGGATTTGGAGGAGAGACTAAACACACTCAGAAAACAGTGAGAGGAAGACTGATTGCAGGCCTGGCTTGATTCTTGCAGATAAATCATCCGTATCTACGCTGCTTTCCCAGTTTGCACCTTTTTTGCAATGGGAAATCCAAAATTCCTGACAAAACCTGAATCTCAAATGGGTGTTGAAAAGTTTCGTACAGTATGTACTCTTTGGCACCCCATCAGCTTGGGAAATGTGCATTTTGAAATACCTTCTTTTTTAAAAGGGAAAGTTAGGTGTGCGAACTACAAATTCCATTAGTTAGTGTCTTAAAGTGCTATACTACACACACCTACTGCAAGGATAGCTCTCTGAAAACCCAATGGGATTTATTTTGGAATAAATCTACATTGTCCATTATCGCATTTGTTGAATACAGGTATACGTCAGGCAATGAAGTAGATGTGTTTCTGACCATGACTTCTTTAACAGAAAATTTGGGACCAGAGGCAGAAATAACACAGAAAGAAAGGAGTTAGGTTCCTATGCCACAAAAAGAAAATGAAAGAGCAAGCAGTTCAACATGTGTCGGCAAACTTTTGATTCAAAACTTACAGTATGCATGTGTGAAATGGGAGCAACTGTGCATAAGTAAGCAAAACCAGTTTGAACTTTCAAGGAACCACTTGAAGGCTTCTTCCAAAATACTATACATACAAGGAGAGATTTTCTTTGAGTTTTCCATATATTTATGATTTCAATGTTGATAGCTAATTCTTGCTCTTCCCAGTTTAGACGTTGTTGGTTGCATTGTCTATTTCAGGCAGGGTGCTGCAAATGGACACTGGATGTCTGTTTCTCTAACCTTCCTTCACCATCCTTCCAATGCTGATACTGCTAAAAATCTTCCAACCAGGCAGGGGATGAGGTAGTTGGATAAGCATGAAAAGGAGTTTCACAGTGAAAGCCTTTAGTAACTGAGATATGCCTATAATAGCATCTCCCAAGAATTTTAAAAATGGCATGTGTAACATCTCAGTTGTCAAACTTCTGAGTTTCTCCCTTAAAAGAGGTTGGGAGGGTTATTTTTTGTAATACAGCTCCCAGAATACTCCAGACATCAAGGCCACTGCAGCATACTGAAGATTTCATTCTTGGAAATGTAAACTTTTCAAACTTCATTCTTATTCCACGGGAATGAATGCTCTATTCGCCCTTCTGTATGAAGAGTGGAAGTAATATAAATTGTGCGAAAACAACAAAACATGAACTTTGATTACAAGCAACTTGACTGAGTGTTAGATCACATCCTCCCAAATTATTTGTTCAAATCAGAGGTCATGACAAAACTGAAATCAATTGGTCTTTGGTGTGTGTATTTTTTTTAACCTGTTCTTATCCCCATTGTTTCCTTTTTTCCCCCTCCCAGGCATGCTTCTAGTCACAGCAGATACTCTGGGCCACGATTTCCACGTCTTCCAAATTCTCACCCACCCCTGGTCATCTTCGCAAAGCGCCGTCCATCACTTGTACACATTACACCGCGGGGAGACGGAAGCCAAAGTGAGTTGCGTAAGAAACCACACAAGGCTTTTATCTAACTTGGCAATGGGAAGGGATCAACGTGGGTGTCCTTGCAAATTGCTTGTCTTGCAGTCAAGTCAGTGGAAGTCCACTGAAAGATGGATATGTGTGTTTTTCTAACAGATTGTGTGCGTGTGCATGTGTGCACGTGTGTGTATGTGTGTGTGTTTTAACATGATAATAAAATACGGCTGCACTCACTCGAAGTTCAGAAGCCAACAGTTTGTAAAATATTTGTTGAGTTTGGTTGGACTTTTCACATTGTGCGATGGCTGGAATGTCAAGATAGTGAACTGTCAGCGCAACATGGCTAGCCTGAAAAATAGGGTTTGTGTGGTCTGTTAGCTGGAATATATTTGGTGGCATTGCTCTTTTAGCTAGCAGAAATCTATCTCAGAGTTCTTACTTATTAAAATGATTATTACAATAGCCAGTTTTGAATGGCACATCAGGGTGATAATAAACATGTTTTAAAATGCCCCAGAGAAACTGCTGGAATTTTTCTCTTTCCTGCAATAGTGACAAAGTTAACCTTGGTCCATCAGGGATTTTGTAGTGAATGGGATGTTGTTACTGAGAGCAAAAGAAGTGAAGGCGACTGAGGGCATGCAAAGGCAATGTCAATGAATGGGTGGATATTTTCATATGGGTTGCTGACCAATTGTCAAGGAAGAGGACGTGTAGTGGCTGGTGTTCACAAAAAGCTGTGGGTAGTTCTGGTTTCGCTCTTATTTATTTAAATATATGCAATTTTAAATTGGCTGAGAGACTAGGCTTGAGAGTGAACTTTGTAAGAATCCAGAGGCCAACTAGGGGGAAAACATATGTATATATTTGTGTGTGTATGTATGTGGAGTGGGATGTGCGCGTTTGTCTGAGCCACTTTAAAACCAGCCGGGTTGGCACCCTAGTTGGCAAGAAGCACAAGTGCTGGTTTTATAGCCCTCCCCTTGCATCTTGAAGATGTCTGGCAACGGTGCCAAATTGGCAGTTGGGAGTGCCAAGGGTATCCTATCATTTTGAATGTTTATATAATTGCACGTATATGTTTTTAGTCATGGCCGAGAACAAAAGTACGTCTCCTTCACCAGTGAGAAAAACAGTGTCTTGACAGTGCCTAGCCCTGTGAATTGCTTGTGCAAATTGCAGTGTGAGCAACACAGATTTTTGAGGCTGTGTTCTCAGTCTGAAGCTCACCATACTTACTGCGTCATTGGATTGTTGTATTAGCTTGCAATAGACACACACACACACACACACACATATATATGAAGGATGGTGAATGTAGAGCTTGGCAGCAGCATCCAATTGCTGCTAAAATGAGTTGATATGGGATATAGACATTATTTGTTTTATCACTGACCCATCCCCATTATGACTGGACCTAATAGCTCCTGCTTTTTGTAGGCTACTCATTGATGATAGTCCATCCTATTAGCATATTTTCCTGCAGGTTGAGACCACAGCAAGCCTGAATGATGCCCCCCCCCCCTCAATTTGTGGTTCCCATGAGCTTGTGATTTACAAGATCCTTGATCAAAGGATGCATCCAAACCAGTCTACATTAACCACACCACATGGAATTCATTATGGAACTCACTGCTGCAAACTGTGGTGACAGACACCTATTTAGGTGGCATTCAGAGAGGGGGATTAAATTAATGTACAGAGGATCAGTTTGACACACTGGCAACTAGTCATAATGGCTATATAGGAGACTTCTGGATTTACAGACAGAATGCCTTTGAGAACAAGTTGTCAGGGAGCAACAACAGGAGAGGGTTTTTGACTTCATGTCCTTGGGTTTCCCTAAGGCATTTCGCTAAGGCCACAGAGGAAAACTAGAGGGTCATTGGAATGGACTGTTGGTTTGATCAAGAAAATCCTTACAGATTTTGTGTTCCTCATCTATATAACCCCAAGCAGATCTTTCTCCTACGGTTGTAAGGAAGCTGTAATTAGGACCTTCTCCCTTTGGGTTCATCTTAGATTGCTTTTGCTCTTGTCAAATCTAGTAAATCTAGTAACTGCTACACTAGGAGGAACTGTATCACACTGCTGTAGAAAGAACTGCCCTGTTTGCCTATTCCCTTGGAAGCCCAACCTTGGCATCCCAACTATGAAAACCCTCCTTATTGATGTCTGAGTGGTGCCAACAATGCCGTTGTGTAGGCACTAGCTCAAACCCCTTTTGGCATTTTAATTGGCTGATTCTATCTGTTTTCGTTGCACATGCTGCTCTTCCTTGTTTTTATTATGAGGACACGTTTGGCATCTGTTGATGGGTTTCATTGTATTGGTACACTGCCCTAGCACCCATAACTATGACGAGCAGTTCTAAAATGTTGTAGTAAAGTAAATAAATCAATATTTAAGGCCAATGCCCTTCGATAACCTACAGGCTCTCTAGGTCTGCTGCAGGACAGTACTGGGCAGCTTGCTTGACCTTTAATCCTGCCACTATCCACCATATTTTTTGCTCCATCTTCTGTTTACTCCCATTTAACCCCGGTCAAGGCAGCACAGAGGGAGGTTATGCCATGGGGTCAAATATAAAGAATACATGATAACATCCTAGAACTGAGAAAAGTCTTTTTGTTTGGGCAGCTACCCATCCCAACAGGAAGCACTTTGCAGCTCTTTCTGTCTGGTTGGGTCCAATAATTCGAGGTCATCTTTGTGAAGAACACTGTACTACGCAGGTAGATATGTTATTGTTCATTGGGTTTGTGGATTAAGTACCGAATTCCAATATGCCATTCCAGTACAACTACTTCCCTTCTTCCTTGGAGATTTGCAGCAAAGAAATGGTAGTCTAGACACACATTGACACACACACAACGACATATTTCAGCATTGGCCCCCCATGCACACGAAGGGCCTCAGACGCTTAAGACACACTCGAGCATTGTTATCATTAGGTAACTGAGGCACACCATGTTCTGGAGGTGCGCCGTCTTCCTCTGTAAACAGATAAAAGCTTTGGTTCTTGGCCCAACCACACTTGTCTCTTTGATCTTTGAGCGTAAACACACATACCAAAAGGCCCGCGAGCCACGTTATCTCAGTCCCGAGCAAATAAATGCAGTGATAGCAAGGCGGGCTGGTGGCCAGAAAACCTGTGTAATCTTTTTGGCCGTCCGACTCCTTGCTTATTCTGACTCTCTGGCTGTTGTCACAAGCCAGATCGCCTGAGCCTAGTTAAACAGAGAGGACAATGTAATCGTGCCGCCGTGTGCCGCTGAAAAGGCTGGCGCTGCTTTTCCAGGCGGTATAAGCTTTGTTTTCTTTAACGCAGACTTTTCCAAAAGTATGTTTAAGGTGAAGCCTCGTGTCCTATGGTGGCTCAGTACCTTTTTCTTTTTAAAATTGAGCTCTGTGGGCTGGGTCAGCGGAGGTGTGTTATGCTCTGCTCATGGGAGCCAATGAGGGACAAATTCCAACTCAGTCCTGATTGGTATTTCCAACATGAAGTTGAATTTGTTGATGCTTCTGTTGCCCATTCAATTACCGTAGAGGCAGGGGAAGACCAGAAGTTATGCCAAGGTCTTCCAAACAACTACCGACAGCTTTCCATTTAATACCAGAAGTTCAGTCTATCTCCCTCCCTCTCTCCCTCCTGTTGTGCAAGGAAACAAGATGAGGATTACCTATCTGTCCCAGTAGCTGTGCCTAGCTTTCTGGACACATTGGATACCCATGCTCTTTAGTCTTGTCCTCCCTGGCATGCACATCAAGAGGTATTGGAAAGCTTCTTTTTAAAAATCTTGTGTGTCTCCCATGTATGAGCTGAAGCACAGGCAAGAAGGATGGAGTTTCCAGGATCAAAGCCTCATCTGTCCAACATGCTGGGTGAGAATTTAAGGAAAGTGGCAGACATATTTGCTTACCCATTTTAGCCAAGCTGGGAGAGGAAAACCCATATGAGCACTATGACCCTTCGGCTGATTCCCACTCTTGCGTCTCCACATGCGGTCAAGAAGAACTCTGCTCTTCTCACTGGCACCCAAGTTAGAGCTTATTGGTTTGGCCTTATGCTGCCAAGGTACTCTAAAGCTCTTGGCCATGCGGAAGAGGCAAGCCAACTTCAGCTTTTGAAGGGATGTGCTGGGCGCATCTTAAAGTATGAGCCTTAGGCCAATGGATTAACCCTATAAGTACAATCAAATGGAGCAACCCACGTCCACTCCAAACTTTGATGATGGGGAAGAGAAAGATACCAGAGTGCAACTGCAGCAGGCAATTCTCCAACCTGTGTCTGCTCCATCTTCTCCAGGTCCAGGCTCAAGAGGACATCTGCCAGTTCCAGACTCAAGAGTACTAGTCTCGTTCAAGAGAGGTCTGCATACACTTGCTGTGATAGATGTGAATGCAAAACTCTGGCTATGGAAACTTGTTCTAGCATGTTCTGGTACACAGTAAAGGACCCAGAAGAGCTTTGCTGGGGAGCCTAATGGGAAGCCTTTGAGGCTGGATTTAAAGCACCAGTTCATCTGCTGATACGTAATTGTAATCTAAGTAACAGACCAGACACTCCCAATCGCTTGCACCAACCTAATGCCTTTAGTGGTGCTGGTAATATATGGCTTGGCAGTTCCCCCATCATGAGCATCTGCATGACCAACATTTCAGTCTCCCCTCGCCTTATCCTGCAACCCTTAGACCATCTCTTCTTCCCTTTGGTATCTTCTTTCTTGTAATTGACATGGGAATAAAACTTTAAACGACAGTTTCTAAATGTACTCTGTGTTGTGTAATTCAATAGGTCTGTGATTGCCGAGTGTATCTTTTCACTGATCTTTAACGGAAAAGGTGATGCTATAATAAGCAGAGCTGTCTGGGCCCACAGAAGCACTGCCCTCTTCGGTAATGTGGAAAAAGCCTAGAGAATCTGAGCCAGCATTTCCCATATTTCTGGTAGCTGATGCACATGCTTCTTCTGAATTTCAAATTGGAAGCACTGACACCCAAAAATACCTCTTGCGGTGGTAAACTGAACTTCTACGCCAAGTGTTTCAGATACGGGGCCCAGGTTGACTTCTCAACAAATAGCATCCCTTGCTAAGCAAACTCATTGTGCATAATAATATCATGCGTGGTATTGAAAAAGGAAGGACTCTTTTTATCATCATCATCATCATCATCATCATCATCAAAAATATTTATTTATATCCCGCCCCTCTGGGTAAGCAATCGGGGCGGGGTACAACATTTAAAAAACAAGTACAATTAAAATGTAACAACTCAATCCCCCCTCCCACCCCTTAAGATTAAATTAAACTAAGATAAGATTAAAAGCAGTAGAATAAAACCATAAAACATTAAAATGGCTCTAGTAAAAATGAATAAGCAGCCTCGAAAATATCTGATGTCTCAGTAGGTGAGGCTGGATAGACAATTAACGGTCACAGAGTTTAATCATTGTCTGGGAAGGCCTGCCATGAACTTTATGGATTTACATTTGAAAGGAACTGCAGAATATTGTGCCATAAAGACCACCATTCCCACCTCCTCCAGCCTGATAGAATACCCTGATGGTCTACTGTAATGAAGGAGGTCATATAACTTTCCAGGAGTGAAGTGATGCAGGAGTCTATATAGTTAATCTACAGAAGGTTCATGCGACCCAGCCTGCTGATCTAATAGACATGGTGTTGAATGGTCAGAGTTCATTGCTACGTAGAGGCAGGGTTGACCCAAGACATTTTCTTTCCTGAGTCAAAGCATCAACTCTTTGTTCCTACTCATATAGTCAAGGTTCATAGTACACCTTGGGGCAGCCAGGGTTTGTTGGTCAGAAAATTCTGCAGCATCACTCCCAATTTCTGGTAGTAAAAGAACGATTTCCTTAACCTTCATAACAACCCGAATCTGCTGCCAAAGGTGCCAAATAGTACAGCCGGATCTGCTTAATTTTGGTTCAAAATGGACATTCATATATGAAAACTACTTTGGTCCAGGGACAAGTTCTCTGGGTGCTGAATCCTGGGCCTTTTGTTAGCCTAGGGGAGAGATAACTAGGTTCCCATTTTGAGAAATGTTTGCTAAACAGGTACCTATAAAACAGCTAAAGCTTGACATTATTGGAAATCTCCAAGGCTAGGGTCATTAGAGTCTAGTTGATTAGACTGTACATTTTTCAGGGCAGTAACCTTTTTCCTGATTTCTCACCCTTATCTTGTACACAGATAGCATGCAGAAGGTCCTGTTTATTCCTGAGAAAGTCCAGGTAGGGGAAAGAAAGAATTATGCTTGAAATCCTGGGCATGGATGCCAGTCAGCATTGATCATACTGAATTAGATGGACCAGTGGTCTGACTCGGTGTGAAGCAGTTTCATCCATTCCTCCGGTGTAAAGTGCAGCACTTCTAATACATTCCAGCTTAGTTCCAGTCAAATTGAACATGTCCTTTAGAAGCTATGCATCCATGTGCTTCGGGTCTGTGCCACCAGATGAAATCTAACAGGTGCATTTGTGAATGTTAAGAGTTTTGCCGCCCCAGATTCTGTGCCATGCCTGGGTTTGTTGAGACTCTTTCTGAGTAAACTGACCCTTTGATCGTTCTGTTATCGGAAGCTGATGTCCTCGGATCGATTAACAAATCTGAGCGGGGGATGAAATTCCATGCTTTGTGCTGTTTGCGCTGTTTGCGCTCCTTGGGTTTGCTCCTGAACATAGGACCTGTATTTCCATTTCAGTCCTGGCAAATTTGTATCAGTTTTGATGCAAAAATACTTAGCAAATTTAATAAAACATATATGAAGAAAAGAATCAAATTGGTGGAGGAAAATGGGAAACACTATGGGCACACTTTCCCCAAATCAGAAATAGAAGCAGCCACTATAGGATTATAAGGAGCTGTTCCTAGTGCCTTCACATGACCATCAAACTCCATAAAAGCTAGTCATAACATCGAGTCTGAAGGATTTCAGCTTCCCCACATCTTTGTATTGGAATCGACGGGAGGGAGAGATGATGAAAGACTAGTTAAGTGCATCTTAATAGTAAAAACCAAGCATGGGGAAAATATGGCTTTCCAGGTAATGTTGGAATTTAACTCCCATCATCCCTTAACATTGGCTTTTCAAGTTTGGGCTGCTGGGAGATGCTGTTACATCTTCCTGGAGAGCCACTAAAATCCAACCCCTGCTGCCTTCTCCAACTAGGATGACTATTACTGGAAGAGTGATGGGATTTGCAAAAGGGAAAATATTATGGAAAGAGTAGCTGACCAAGAAGATGTTTGACTTGTTAAACAAGATGCTACAGTTAACTTGAGCTCATGTTCCTGTGTGTAATATTGAGATATCATGGAAATGGGACCCAAGTCTGAACATGAAATTAATTGATATTTCATATACAGTGGTCCCCTGGGTTACGAAAGTAATCCGTTCCGGATTACCTTTCGTAACCCGGAAATTTTCGTAACCCGGGGGACCGCTTTATTTGCTGGACCGCGCGGCAAATTTAAAGGGGCCGCGCGGTTTTTTCTTTCTTAACCCGGGGTTTTATTTGTAAGCCGGGGCCGTTTTTGCGGCCCCGGCTCTTTCGTACCCCGGGGTTTTCGTACCCCGGGGGATTCGTAACCCGGGGGACCACTGAAGGTAATTTTATATGTAAATATTTCATGTATAAAACAACGTTTGTGTACACTGAGCTATCAGAATGCAAAGTTGTCACTGTCTCAAGCCACCTATTTTGAATTTTGGAGTATTTTGGATTTCGGAATTCGAATAAGAGAGACTCAACCCATCTTGATTTTCATCATTCTTAAAATGTTGTTGTTTCTTGAAGAGCTGAGCAAGGATTGAAAATGGCTGAAGTTTGGCCTTGAGTTTATAATCGAAAAGACACAACACGAAAAGGAGAAAGTACAGAGAAGGGAAAGGAAGGGAAAGCAGGTACACTGTGACTTCAGTGTAACTGAATTAGATTAGTTTCATATCATTGTGACATAACTGTGATTACAGTTGAATCTCTTGTTTGGGTTGGAAAGCCTATAATTGGTTGGGAAGATAGTAAATCCATAGGGTCCCCCTTCTGAGCTGTAGACAGGCAGGAAACAAAATGGGGCTGAAACATCCACAGATGTGGAAACAGTGAGCAGAAGCAGCTTCAAAAGTGGTCGGCATGTGCACAGTGAGGGGAGAGTTATAGGAAATACTTCTGTGCTGGAAAAGCGTTTCCTACCTGTAGATGAGAACAGGAGAATGTTCATCATGATTCCTACAATATTCTAACTAGAAAAGAAACTGCAAGGGAGCCAACCAGTTTTGGCACTGCGAGGCCTGAGTAAGTGTTACTTGGCCCGAGACATGAGAAGCCTTCCATCTTGAAGCACACCCAGCATGATTCGTAAACCCAGTGACCGAAGAGTGTTCAGACTAGCGGGACGCCCTGTACGTGAGCAGCGCAATCGAGGCTGTTAAACACCAACAGGAGTTGGAAAGAAGCAAAAAATTGGATTAATCAAATCCTTGCAAAAGGTTTACAGCCAAGAGCACCACCTTCTACACTTCTTTACAAACACCTTTTTGGGGTCAGTATATATTGGTTTGGCTCTGGGAAAGTTCCTTTGCTTCAACTGCTACCAGATGCTGAACAGTGGCTGAGCTTCAAGGAAGGCTTCCAAAAGAAATACCAAATTGGTCTTGTCAGAGGTGGCTGTTCGGCGTCGAAGAAGAGCTCTTTCCTTGTGCATACAAACTAGAGTTCCTTTAAAGCCGTATGTGGAACATCCAGGAATTGATTCATGTATTCATATTAGCATAGGGGAATAATAAATAATAATAATAACTATAACAGCAACAATTTCCATTCCACTTTTCTCCCAAAATTGGAACTAGAGGCAATTTACAGTTTGAAAACAGTACAGCTAAAATTCCTTTTCTGGAGAAAAAGGTTTGAAGTCCAGATGTAATATGAGAAGGTCAGTGCTAGGCACCAGAACATGCTGATATATTCCTTATTTACAATATTTTTTAAAATCCTGCCTTCCTCCCCAAATCTCTCTCAAAGACAAGTGGATGAGACATAAAATGTCCATCTCCATCCTGTGATTGTGAAGGACCCTCAATATATCATTCATCAAACTTGGGACCTTCTGCTTGTCCTGATGTTGAGCTGTAAGTCTATGTTCTGGTCAGAGGTCATCATTGAACGCCATGGGTGACTGGACCATGTTCATTCCAATATTTTGATCCCAGGTCATAACAGTTTGACCCTGACTCCACATTGGGTCCCAAGAAGTTCCTCTAATAAGTGACTAAACATGACAAGGCTGGTGCAAGGTGACAGCAGTGCTGATAATGCTCTTCTTTTCCTCACTACCCTCACTCGATTTCTGAGAGATTGTGGGATAACAGATAAGCCTTGAAAGAATTACAGGAGAAATTTAGGGTGGGGAAATGCAAAAGTAGGGTTCCAGTTGAAAATTAAGATAACAAAGATAATGATCGCAGATGACTTATATAAGTAGGTGATGAAGATACATAAAGATTTCCTTGGACATCAATCAAAGTGGAGACTGTCGCCAAGAAATCCGAAGAAGACTAAGATTTGGAAAGACAGCCATGAAGGAACTAGATGAGATACTCAAGTATAGACATATCCTTAAATACCAAATTCAGAATCATCCAGGTCATAGTATTTCTGATTTCTACATATGGCTGTGAAAGCTGGACAGTGAAGAAAGCTGACCGAATGAGAATCAACACATCTGAAACGTTGGGCTGGAGGAAAGTTCTGCAGATGCAATGGACAGCTAAAAAGACAAAGTGTCTTAAGAGCAAATTAAGCCTGAGCTCTCACTAGATGCCAAGATGTTTAAACTGAGATTGTCGTGTTTTGGACATACCAGGAGACAAGATTTGAAAAGACGACGATATTGGGTAGAAGGTAAAGCAATTAAAAAAAAAAACAGATTGCATTACAGGTGGATCGATCTATTCAAGGAGGTATCTTAGTGGTTTCTCATTCACAGTCCAAAGTTGATTTGATGGCAGTTAACAGCAACAACAAGAAAGGCAACAATCCTTAAAGACCCTCCTGTTTGTCTGGATAGCTGGCATGCTCTCAAAGTCCAACAAATAGTAGGACTCCTGGCTATACTGTGAAAAGTGTCTGTGTGGAGCTCCTGCCTCTTACCTGGACCTTGGAAAAATGTCCGACTGCAAATAAGTTCCTGGCATGGTGACCTGGGATTCTGGAAATCAAGAAGTAACTTCTCTAAGTTGTGCTCTAATCTTGCCACGTGTGCAAATCTATTTTCGTTACCTCCATATCTGCTTATTCGCCCAATGGGGGTCCCAGTTGTTCCACCCCCCCCCCCCCCGCTCATTATATTTCGTGTAATGGTTAATTTAGTTTCCATTCAGTCCAGGTTGGGAAGCTGCATCGCTCCCAGGAATCCCAGCTTTGTGTTGTATCTGAAAGCCTCCCACCCAGCCCAGGGGAGGGAATAAAAAAACAGAAAAAGACAGGGAGTATTAATGTAAATATGTGGGGAAATAAAGAGCCCTGATGGATCTTTACTCTCCAAACATAACCTCACAATTAACAACAAATGCAGAGCGATGTTATAAATAAGTGGAACGCTTGGTACATTAGCCCACAGGATGGCCATAAATTGGAAGGCTTTAGCGTAAACTTGAAAAAGCCACTAATGGGATCCTGCGCCGCTTGTTCGTGACATGAGCAGCAAAGAACTCGGGTATGATGTACACCCTCAGTGTGGCGGGTGACATGTGAACATCCCAAACAACATCCACACTCAGCACCGCAAGCTTCTCTCCATGGTACCCAAGGGCTTGTCTTCCTTAAAAAGCCTGCATCTGCTGAGATTATACTTGTTACGGGCACCACTTTAACTCTTTGGCATTCTTTTCATATTGTGGCACCTTTGAGACTAAAGAAAGGAGTTGGTAGCATGAACTTTTGTAGACTTTGGCCTACTTCCTCATGCATCTGAGAAGTAGACTCAAGTCTATGAAAGCTCAAGCTACCAACATCCTTCTTTCAGTAGTCTCAAAGGTGCTACAAGATCCCTTTGCACTCTCTACACTAGCTTTTTGTTTCCAACTGGAGTGGAGGATGCTCTCCCACTAATATTAAATGAAGGCTCAGCTGTAAATCCAGTTGTCTTCTGTATATGGAACAGGAGAAGGGACGAAATCCTATTCCTTGCCTCAGGTTTTGATTCTGCCCTGACCCTGCAGAGCAGGATGGAAACCCATGATGATTTCAATGTGTATGGCATGTGATTTCCAAAGGACCTTGATGGCCATTTGTTAGTTGTATATTCATAAAAGCCCCTTGGGCAAGCCATACTCTCTCAGCCTCAGGGGAAGGCAATGGCACACCTCCCCTGAACAAATCTTGCGCAGAAAACTCCATGATAGGTTCACCTTTGGGTTGCTGTGAGTTGGAACCAACTTTGAAAGCGCACAACAACAAAGTGAAAAGGGAAGTAGTGAGGATTTATGTAAAAAGAGTCCTATTCAACCTGTTCTGAGCAGAGCTGTTTTGTTTGCCCCAGTGGCTATTCCTTTATTGCAGTGGTTCTCAACCTGTGGGTCGCGACCCCTTTGGGGGGGTCAAACAACACTTTCACAGAGGTCTCCTAAGACCATCGGAAAACACATATTTCCAATGGTCTTAGGAACTGAGACACATAATTATTTTATGGTTGGGGGTCACCACAACATGAGGAACTGTATTAAAGGGTCACGGCATTAGGAAGGTTGAGGACCACTGCTTTATTGGTACCTCCTCTTGAATACTTATGATTTCCCTTCTCTTGACAGTAAGTGGTGGGGACCTGTATATGCTTTCAATGCTAGATATATTTGCTGTTTGGTCTTTTAGTTTTGCTGTACCATAACCAAGGAAGCACATGGATGGATGGATGGATGGATGGATGGATAATGCTCTTGTTCTCCATTTCCTAGATCAAGTGTGGGAAGCTTTGGTCTTCCAGATGTTTTGGCCTCCAGCTTCCAACATCATCTTCCACCATGTCTAGTGGGAAAGCATGCAGAAGCTTGGGTCTAATCATCTGGAGAACTAAGAGGTGCTCCAACTCTGCCCTAAATAATGATCTCCTTGCCTCAGATCTGACAATTTTTATTCTCTTGCATGAGTTTCTAACACCCACATTTTGTAGAATACAGATTGACAAAATTATCCTAAGTCTCCAATAGGTGTTAAAAACTATCAGTTTTGTGGAAGATACTCTTTAAGGATGGCAGTTGGGCTGAAAGGTGGTGTGGCTATATTTGGGTAGAATGATGGGATGGGATGGAATGTGAACTGTTAGCATCCCATCCACTGAAATATTTTGGTGACTGCTTGTCTTTGTCTTCCAGGCAAAATCTTGCTGTAAGTCACATGTTTAAAAATCCCTTTTTATTTTAAAGGCTTTAGATATTGGTACTTACAGGTCAGCAGATCCTTGCTGCTTCTGTCTGGAATATTTTGAAGTACATTTCTGGAATGCTTTGTCAAGACTTGATGGTTGGCCTCTTCCAACACTGAGTGGCCACAGTATTGTGAAAGCCAACCTTGTCGAAAGCGCTGCCGAGTTTCATTTTAAGCCCCATGCCATTTAATAATATAATGAAAGCTAATCCTTCCTTTTGTCCTGGGTGTTTTTGTTTGCCGAGTTCAAACCCCATTCACTTAGGATGAGTTTATCTAAAAATATTTTCATTCAGTTGTTGCTTCTTAGGACTTTTCTTTGGGTAAATCACTTGAGTCCATGCTACTTGAAGTGGTTTTGTCTGTTTTTGAAAAGAAGAGGAATGTGATTTCCACCTCAGAGTTCTGTAAAACAGACATTGTAAAAGAGTTAAACCCTCCCTCGCTTTAGCTTTGAGACCCACATAAGAGGTCATTATATAAGCAAGGGACTCTTGGCTTTGATGAGAATGTTTCTCAGAAAAACTAACCTAGCATTCAACGAGTCCTATTCTGCTGAATCCAACCACTGATGGTTCTCAGCCATTACGGTGTCAGCATGGTTGGCAACATCTGTCTCGGCTTCTCTGTTAGAGCCTTTGATTCTGTCATTCCCAAGTTGCATGCCACAACGAAAATGGTTAGTGTGCCATGTGAATGAAAGCAACATCAACATTGTCATCCTAAACACACTTAGCCAGAGTTGCCAGATCTCCACGCTCAGTCCTGAGTCTCCAGTTTTCATGAATCATCTCCAAGCAGAAGGTGCAAATTCCCCAGTTTTGGGGGGCTCATCTCTGGGCAAGAGGAAAGGGCTGTCTGCAAATCTCCAGGTCAGCCTCTAGAGCAGCAGCTTGGTACAGCTGGCAGGGCTGGAAAGATTTGTTGCTACAGCTTCCAAAGACTCTCCTGGTAGTCTGTGCATTTAGTCAGCCTCCTCCTTCCCTCCTAGTTGTGGTGGTGCCAGGACTTATCCTCCACTCTTCTCTTCATCCATCCTCTTCCTAGAAGCAAGTGGGTTAAACTAAATGCTCTCATTCTTTGTCTCTAAGTAAGAAAGAGCAATCCTCTCATTTCATATTATTTGAGTACACTTCCATTGATTAAGAATTTCTGTCTTAATTTCCAAACAGGAACACATGTTACATGTCTATTTGAGCATGCATTATGCTAGTCACTTAATGCACAACATTTAATGACACCATCAGGGAATTTCCTAGGTCTCAGGTTTTGGTCCAGGGCCTGGGATGATCCTAACCCTACACTCAACAAGGTGAAAAGCGCCACTGAAACAAATCAGGATTTGCTTCCAAACATGCTTATGTAGAACTATGATATAAATCAGGGGTGAGGAACCTGAGAATCTCCATCTGAAGTGGGATTATACTTTGCATAATTCCTGAACCTCCATCATGCTTGCTAGAGCTGAATCCAGTATATGGGAAACCACCAGGTTATCCACCTTTACTTCAGATCAATAAAAAAGATTCTTGTGAAACCAGAGTGCCCATTTGTAGAGGAGGATGCCCATTTTGTCTTGGCATAGCTGGTTCTTTGGTATGGTTCCACTGCCTTCGAGCCTGCCTTCTACTGGATGCCTATTGGTAAGACTGGTCCTTCTTACAAAAAAAACAGCCCTCAAGATGGCTTCAATTTGGCCTCCATCCTAGGCTCCCTCCATGCAAAGCCACATGCCATTGCCAAGGACAATATGTTTCTCATTTGGAAGCTATACGTTTAAAGTGTGCCTTGAGAGTTTTAGGAGCAATGTCTGCAATTATTTTTTTAAATCTTTCATAATTTCTTTGGTGGTGTGGCAGGGCTTCAGAGCCTGTCATCTTGACTCACTTCTTTGGCTTGGCCAAATCATCTTGGCCTCACTTATCATAAAGGGAAGTGTCCTGGTTTTGCCTCTCTCAGGGAAGCTGGAAGCGCTCTTCTCCTAAATGACCCTCTGTGGAAAAACCATAACGGCTGGCAATGTGGTGAAGACTGTCCTTGTTGCTTGCTTCTAGGTTGGGTTTTCTCTAGTCAAAAAGCATAAGGAAGCTCCCTTAATACAGTGTCATCCCATTGATCCATCTAACTCGGTATTGTCCACACAGACGTCCGTTCACTTTCCGTGTTTCAAACAGCCAGCTATGCCAACCAAAACCTACCTGGAGATGCAGGGGATTCAACCCGAGACTTTCTGCATGCAAGACATGTTCTCTGCCACTGTGGAGTGACCCTTCCCTGAAAACCATTGAAGAAGAAATCTGAAGATATGCCCACCTGAACACATCGTTTGACCTATTGCAGCTATCTTACAAAACTCAACACATCTTTGTTTTGGAAACATGTCTGCCATTTTGATCCAAGGGCTTTTCCTCACATTTTCTTTCATATACAAGCCAAAATCATGTACAAGCCCTCACTTGGGCAGCTGAAATCTGCAAATATTTGACAGGACTTTTGGAAATGAGGGAGACTGTAGCTCAGAGTGGCAATTTATGCCCTGCCAAAAAAGAGAAAGACTTGATTTGCATAGAACCAGCACCTGGTAGTTTATATACATAGATGCACATTCATAATTAATTGCATTGCTTTATGTAGAACACAATGCGTCTTACCCTACAAGGAAAGACTGGGACCAAATCAACTATGTGGCTATTTAGTCAGCTGCCCAAGTGATGCCAAGACTCCAGCTCTTCTCTCTTCAAGCTCTTCTTTAAACTAAACGTGATGCAGACAACCTTCCAGATAAAACCGGGATGTAAATCGTGGCCCAATTTAAGCCAGTAGTCCTTGCCACTATAGCCAATGGTGAGAAAAGACGAGAAGTGCTTCAAATTGTCCTCTGAAGTAGGACACATGGCCTCCTCAACTCAGTGGGAGAACATATGATTTTGTGTACCAAAGATCTTAGTTTTAATGCTGGGCATCATGTAATATTGCTGGAGAAGTTAATACCTGAAATCCCAGAGAGTTACTGCCTGTTTAGACAAGATTGAGTTAGAAGGACCAATGCCTGAAATTCAGGTGCATGGAGAAACAATTAAGGAAAGCTGAAGAAGAAGAGAAAGAATTAAAGATTTATACTAAAATGAAGGGAAGAATGTTGATTTACTGCATGAGAGAGATATTGATGGGTTTAATACTTGAATACATTTTTATCTTTCTCCTTTCTACCACATTGCATATTTGTACACACTCTCACCCACCCCCCCTTTCTTGTTCTTTTTGCTGTGCCTTTTCTTTTTGCTCTCTATATTGTTGTTGCTCTGTTTTATTATATGTAGAAAAGTCTCAATAAAAATTTCTGGGGTCAAAGAAAGAAAAAGGACCAATGGCCTGAATAATAAGACAGTTTCTGGTGCACTTCCCGCATTCTCTGCCTCCTTCTCATATGGGTTCATTATGGATTATATCTAGCTCAAAAGATCTTTTAACTAAAGTAGACACAGAGCCAGAACTGGTCACAAATTTCTTGTAACTTAAGTTCTTACGTCTACATAGTTTGGTTGTTTGCTGTTTTGTGAGTTCTGAAATAGAGCAAATTATGGTTTCACAGACTAGATCCCTGGTAAGGACTAGCCTTCCCATGCACTTGGTTCTATATACATTGCAATTTTTATGCTCCTGCATTGAGAAGGAAAGTTCAGAGTTCTACCTCCTTAAGGCCTCCTCTTAAACTTTTAAAAGCAGACCACATCCAAAACCTTGGCACGAATCGATCATTTTTGCCGACGATTATTTACCTCTCATTTTTCATGTTTTCCCAGAATGAAAAACGAGCAAGCAGCTAATACGCATCTTGCCTGCTGTAAAAACTAGCGTGCGGGGCCAAATCCAATTAAAAAATTACACCAGGCTCCTGTGGTTTTTTTTGTGGCAATTTTTTCCCCCCCTGAGTAGCAACTCTGCTTTATTGAGCTGTGCCCTTGCTTTAGCTGGGAAATGTTTTGAGTGGTTCTCAAGATACTGAGTTGCTTGATGCTGTATTAAAATTCTCAGCAAAATTCTTGGCTTTGTATTTAACAGGAAGATCAAACTTTCGACCCCAGAGTTTGAACCGTAACTTTTGACCCACTTCTGAGCCTGCTGCTTTGTATTAATAAATTATCTCTTCTATTTCGCATGCGGACGGAACACTGAATCTCTGCTGTCTTTCAACCCTTGCCATCCTCCTCTGGCTTATGAGACTGATTATGAGCAAGGGTTGCCCTCACATGTATCTTTCAATTATATCTTCCATTAGAGCTATCACCTGTATTATGTTCTGTTTTTAGGAAACTGAATTCGAAGACCTTGGTATCTACTGGGATTTGGTTCCAGGATGCCCAAGTCCCATTATGTTGCTGTTGTTGTTGTTGTTGTTGTTGTTGTTTGTCTTCAAGTTGTTTCCAACTTATGGAGATCCTAAAGTATAAATACTTTATATATAAATACCATAAATAAATAAATAAATAAATAAAGTGACCCTATCACTGAGTTCACTTGACAAGCTTCTTCAGAGAGGGTTTGCCATGGACATCATCTGAGGCCCAAGGTCACCCAGTGGTTTTCCATGGCCAACCAATGATTCGAACCCTGGTCTCCAGAGTCATAGTCCAACATTCAAACCACTACGCCACACTGGGCATACTTGGTGGCTGCTCCCAGACTTTGAAATCCCTCCCTAGGCAGACTAGGTCTGCATCCGCACTGCAGAAATAATCCAGGTTGACACCACTTTAACCGCCGTGGCTCAGTCTTGTGGAATTCTGGGAATTATAGTTGGTTGTAGCACCAGACCTCTCTGACAGCTCCCAAAATTCTATAGGACATGATTGGGTTTAGGCGGTCTGTCAAAATGGGAGCTGGGAGAGTTGATTGACAGATCAAATGAACTGTTTTCCATGTTTTGATTCCTTCTTTAGAGCCAATTTCTCAATGCCCATCAAAAGTCCTTAACTGTTTGCTTTCCCCCTTCCCTCACCCTCTTCCATAGGTGCAAGACATCTCCTTCAGCCATGACTGCCGCTGGGTGGTGGTCAGCACCCTTCGAGGGACGTCCCATGTCTTCCCCATCAACCCATATGGAGGGCAGCCCTGTGTCCGTACACACATGTCGCCCCGGGTTGTGAACCGCATGAGCCGCTTCCAGAAGAGCGCAGGGCTGGAGGAGATAGAGCAGGAGCTGACAACTAAGCAAGGCGGACGTTGTAGTCCTGTTCCTGGCCTGTCCAGCAGTCCGTCTGGTTCACCTCTGCATGGTAAGAACATTTTAAAAAGGTTTTCTATAGCAGAAAAGGATTGCCCATTGTAACAACAGTCAGGAACACTTTTTGGTATGATGAGCCACCCCAAAGCTGGGCAGTATTCACAATAGAGGTGGAAACTGTATAGCTTGCCAAGGGAACCTTGTTGCACCTTTGAGACTAACTGAAAGGAAGAAGTTGGCAGCGTGGGCTTCCGTAGACTTCAGTCTATTTCCTCAGATGCATTTCTAAATACTTTTGGAAGTGCACATATTTGTAAATGCATCTGAGAAAGTAGGCTGAAGTCTATGAAACCTCATGCTACCAACTTCTTTATTTCATTTAGTCTCAAGGGTACTGCATGATACCTTTACACACAGATTTTCCAGACTAACATAGCTATACCTTTGCATTCTACCTGTATGGCTTGCTGTTTGCATACAGTTGGCCTGAACCCCTAATGTCCTCAGACAGCCCCATGCCAAAAATCATTTTTAGCTAAAAATGGCTAGTCAAACTCTGGAAGTCTCCAGGCAGCAGAATTTACCATTAAACCCTTTTAGGGGAAGCTCTCAAGCCTGTTTTTGGCCTGAAATAGTAATGGGTGGTCATTTCTGGTTTAAAAAACATGATTGGGGCATCCTATTGAGGCAAGGAAGGTTCAGCTATGGCACCTGAACCATCAGCAGTTTCTCCTTACTTTTGTATGGTGTTACGAGATTTCCTTGCTTTTTCTCTCCATGCTCCACTCCACTCATGCACAAAACACACACAAAGCAGAAACTGCTCCCAGTGAGCACTGCTGGGCCCACAGTCTCGAGATAGCTAGAGATCTAGTTGTATGAGATAGACCAAGGGATGCAATGCTGTAGTAAGAATAGGTACTGGGATGTGGGCCTCCCACAGTCCATGCTTTGGGCAGCGTTTTTAGGCGCTCACCCGACAGTTGGACTGTTTGCTAGTACAATGTTTCCTGGACATCCTGAAGACAAATATTTATTGTTTTGTGAGGAAATGTGAAAGCTAGCTCAAGATGAAAGATGTGCTCAAAGGAAAGGATGGGTTGGTCATTTCTCTTTTTGTTTGTTTTTGTGTTCTCTGATCTCTCCCACAGTTTTCTGATGGAAGAGCATTCCCATGTAACCTTGGTCCAGTTGGGCAACTGTTTTGCTGTTCCTAAATTGTATTAAGAGCAGGCTTTGGATGCTCAGTCATTGCCCATGTTCAGAGAAATGCTTCCTCATCTTTGCAAGGTGGCCAGTGAGCTCCCTACCACCCGGCTTCTCTTGAGCTGTAGCTTCCTTCTTGCATTACAATACAGCCGTCTGGTGTGACATGCTTGGAACAGACACCAGATTGCTGTAAACCATTATTATAACACATCCAATCATTTTTAACTACTGACATCATATAGAGAACAGGAAGGAACGATCAACGTCTGTAGCTTTCATCCCTCGAGTGCCTGTTTTTTGTCAAGGGGGAACTACAGTAAGTTGTCACCTTTATAGGTTTTCCAAACACATTTGAAGCTTTTTCTTCCTAAACAGAGGTAAGCGTTTGATACTCAAGAAGTGTCTGAGAGGCTTCATTTGGTTTTGATTAGCATAACCTAGGAATTTCAGGGATGGGCTGGTTGATACTTTGGAACCAGTTGAACCTGTGAAGGCAGATGGATGGAATTGCAAATGCAGCTTTCAAAAGTAATACATCAGACTAGAATACATCAAGTGATCTTGGACAGGAGAGCTGGAAAGAGGATTTGGTTTCTTCAAAGCTCTGAATCCTTTCACCTCCAAATACATGTCATGCCATTTAGTCACACAGGTTCCTGTTTTTATCTTTTATGGCACTGGGCTAAGATAGTTCGCCAAATTTGTCATCCTGTTTCTTGGTAGTGGAAAGAGTGTATGAACGGATGTTTCACCATGTTTTCTCATGAAGAGGCAGGATATCCATCCAGTTTGCCCCACTCCCCGAAAAACAAAAATATTCTCATTAATTGCAGCATAATCACACAAAGAAGGAGCAATGGGGTGGACCTGGTTGCTGCTTGCCTGCCTGCCTATACATAGCCTTTGTCACATTTTGGTATGATGGGACACCCCAATATCACAAGTGGTCAAGGTCCATATTAGAAGTGTCACATTTCAAAAGGGCTTCTGGTTCTTAGAGGGCCTTTCCTCAGACCTATAGAGGGCATTCTATCCAATAGTCAAACGGCATGTGATATAAAAATGTAGGATCGCTTTTAAAATGGGAAAACATTCCCTGCCTCGTTTTTCTTTTTTCTTTTGTCACAGGACCCAGAGTATCTTGTCTGTAGAGCATTGCCAACATGTACTGTCCATGTGACTCCCTTTCCCCGGATATCTTTTATCTCTCAAGTGCATTAGGTAGAGCGGAGAAACAAATCTATTTATGGGTTTATTCTGGACCCATCTCTAAATTGTTTACTTGTGCAATATAAACCTTTTTAATTGGGGCAGGGAGACATCATACAATGAGTGCATGAATGAGTGAATCACTTCTGGCTCTGTCCACATTTCGCCTTCTGAACAGGAAGAACGGGAAAGGAAATGGTTAACAAGCATCCGATGAGGAGATCATTTCCTTTGCACTTGCCAGGGCCAATGTGGGTTGGTTCTGTTGTTATCGGGGCTCTTTTCTCCCTTGAATCATGCCCTTCTATAGGCTTGCCAGGTTTGTTTCGTCGGCAGTGACCTTAGCAACACGTTGGAGTCCTTCTGGGGGTTTATGCTTTTACGGGAACGACGTCACGGTACCCCTCGGTTGCATAGATGGAAAGAGCAAAATTAGACGTTCCCTTTCTACACCATCAGCAGGCAGTTTTTCATTTTTAGTTCTATTTAGAACTTCAAGGTGAGAATGCACACTTATGTGGTTTGTCCCACTAAAAAATGGATGAGATATTCTTTTCAAATTAGACATGCCATTACCGTCCCTAAATGCAGATGCAGTCCTATCACATTCCACTCCCTGATGCTCTGTTTGGTTCTAATTTATTGTATTATTCCCCCCCTCCCCATTCTGACAATTGCTTTGAGAGCTTTCAATTGCGACGGTGGGGGTGGATGACACATCGATTGTCCAAAATCCACAAGACCAATACCTTTATTGAGCCAGCTCCAATTGTCCAAATATATGAAATCAATCTTTATATGCGTGGTGCCATTGAAGCACTCCTCTCGGCTCTCCATCCAAATCAGGCTTGCTTCATTTTCATTTCAGTTAACTCATCAACCTCAAACTGATTTGTTTTTAAAGAGGGGGTCTTATAATTAATGGTTGAAATAAACGGAGCTAAATATTTACAGATTAAACAAAGCATAACTCGTATGTTCAGATAACATAAGTGAACACGTCGCAATTAAATAACATTTAAGGAGAATTCAAAACAAAACCACAAATCCATTAACAATGAGATAAAGAAAATCCACAAGGTTACTGAAGTTCAGGGGGTCACCGTAAATCCACCAAGATCATTAGGCTCCACAAGGTTTAGTATAATCCACTAGGGTTGTAGTGATCCATAGGGAGAGTATTGTAATCCATTAAGCGAGGATTTCTGCCTCATAAAAAAAAACACCTCCAGCTTGTTCTGGTCGGTCTGTCTGTCTCTTTCACTCTCCCTCATCTTCAGATCTCACCTACCGGTCTGAATTCCCATGTCCCAAAGCCACATTCCCCTGTTGAGTTAAAAGAAAGTGAGGATGTTCATAGGAATTATCACCAGCCTTCCATATATTTCATTGTTGGTTAACTATTATCTCTTAGGTAGATTGGTATCCCACATTTCTTCCAATTGAGCTCTAGGAAGCACATGTGGCTTTCTTTCCCCCCACATTTTAACCTCACAACAACCCAATGAAATAGATGAGGATGAGAGCAGGAGGCTGCAGCCACACTGCAGAATTAATGCAGTTTGACACTGCTTTAACGTGTATGGCTCAGTGCTGTGGCATCCTGGGATGTGTAGTTTGTTGTGGCCCCACACCTCTCTGACAGAGAAGGCTAACTATCTCACAAAACTACACATCTCAGGATCCCAGCGCATGGAGCCATGGCAGTTAAAGCGGTGTCAAACTGCATGAACTGTTGCAGAAAGATAATGGACAGATTCTCTCGTGTCTGAACTGTGAATGTGGAGAGGCACGTAAACTACAAATCGCATATAACACTCAACACTCAAGCTGCCAAGCAAATTTATTTTGAAAGGAAAAAGGAGGAAAAACAACTGCTTAGGGGCTTGGATGAGAAGCTGGTTTTTTTCGTGAGTATATAAGTGGCCAGCTAAGGACACTTTGAAAAAGAAGTATTTTCCACTAGAACGTGTAGTTTGGCCCTTAAAAAAACAGGACAATTTACATTTCAGCATCCTGCCAAATTGCAGCAGAATATAGTTCGAATTGCACTGCTTCCCTTTAAGGGAAGAAAGAAATGCCTTCAGCCTTTAACCCTACGTTTGTGTGTGTGTGTGTGTGTGTGTGAGAGAGAGAGAGAGAGAGAGAAAGAAAGAAAGTGGGAGAGTATGTGTTGCATTGGGAGAATTTGAGGACAGAATCCAGAGGTTTGATAAATATACAAATCTCCAAATGCCTGCAGTGTTTCTCTGTCACCGTGCCCGATTTCCCATCCTTTCCCTCGCAGGATTCTTATGGGAAAGCACGTTTGAAAGTCACGACGGCTCCCCTTCCCTCCCTGAGAAACAGATTGGCTTCCTTTAAGTAACACTCAGTTAAGAAACCACCTTTTAGATCACAGCAGACCTAAATAGTCCTTGCGAAAAGGAGCCGGAGCAGAACGTGAAGCCCTGGAGGGCAGTTCCTTTCCAAATTGCATTTCGCATCCAAGCCTGTAAACAAGCAAAGCGGGTTGGCTGAAGTTTCTGGGCGCTTCCATCTTTGAGGCAGGTCTTAGCAGTGATGTTGCCTCCTGTGATAGTGGCCACAGCTCAACATTGCTTAAAGGTCTGTTTGAAAGCACTGGGGGAGCTATCCCCATAAAATAATTCTTCTTTTTGAACCGCAGCTCTCCCCATTTCTCCAGTTGGTATATTAGAAGATTCCTTTGTCTTTCAAAGCACCAGAAGTCAGGAGTGGGAGTCCAAACAACCACAGCCAGCTTAGCCACAGAACAACACTAACTGTAATAACATTGTTAGATATACAGAACCACATACATAGCACTTTTTAAGTGAAGTCTGTCTAGTCCTGTGCCCGTAAGTAGCTTACAATCTACTATCAACAGTCATGAACACAACCAAGGGAAGGCAGGTGGAGTGATAGGTAACACAACTGAGAAAAGCTGTATACTTCAGTAGTGTAGGCTGGCTGGGGATTGGGGAAACTGTACTGCAAAAAAGCATGGTCTCCTCATTCTGCCTCAAATGCCTCCAAACCTTTCCCCCAAGCAACATATTTCTAGAGAACGCCAACCCTTACAATAACGTGTCCCTTCTCCGTTAGAAAGCAGTAATGTGTCTCTTCATCCTCACCAATACCATCCCCACTACTTTTTTTGTGCTCAACTGCTATTATTTTCCCCACAAAAAGCCAAGGAAAATAACACTTTGGTCTCACAAGAAAGGGTAGAAGATGGGGTTTTGTTCCAGGAATGCTTGTGCCAGTTGGCTCTGCATATACAGATTTTTAATCCACAAATTCAACCATCCATGGTTTGAAAGTGTAAATATATATATGTGTGTGTGTATGTATGTGTGTTCCAGTAAACAAACCTTGATTTTTGCTATTTTATATAAAGGACACAATTTTATTGTGCCACTGTATTTAATGGGACTTGAGCATCCACAGATTTTGGTATCCACAGGAACCAAACCCCAGTGGATACCAAAGACCTGTTGTATGCATCTTTTATCCTGCCACCAAAATGTAACAAAACCTGAAATGAAAAGTCATGTCTAAGTCTGGTCTTTATACATAAAGAGAGTGAACCAGTATTTCCAATTTTCTGGCGAGAGGGCTTGGGAGGTCAGAGTCCCATAGATGGTGATGCTGGATCATCTGCAGGCTCCCCCTTTGCTCTAAATATCAGACCCGTAATCTCCAAGTGCCTTGTTTAAACAGTACAGAATTTCCCCTGTCACATCTAGTTGAGCCTTAATACAAAATAATCTTTGCTTCCAGTGGATATTAGGATGGTTAAGCGAATGTCCTCTAGGGGGTGGTAGTTTCTCAGCTTTTGGCATCAATGCCTTGGAGGAAAACTCAATTTTTCCTCTCGGCTGGCCCTCTGCGTGTGTTAGACTGACGGCCAATTTATGATGTACGAGGTAGCAATATTGTTTTATCTTGCTGTTGCTGCGATAGGGGAAGGCTGTCACAGCCGCTTGTTGACTTCTTATTTGAAATGTTCTCCGAGCAGTTGTTTATACATTTGCCTCGGAAAGAATTTGCTTCAGATACCTTCCCCTTTTAAAATTCCGATCGACGCTCAACAAGAATTTTTCGAAAGCTTGCAACATTTCAGATCGGCGGTGCCTGTGACTCGTGCTCCTTAAAAGCTGTGGGGAATGTGGGATGAGGCGGTAGAAATCGGGATGGGACCAAATTGCAAGAGATGCAGTCGTATTTTCATATTAAAAAAATAACGCTGCATATGAAACCCAGAGAGACTAAGTAAATGTGAGAGAAGGTTTTAGCACACATTCATGTAGCCTCCACTGGTATTCATTAGTACATGAACGGGGAATTTTATATGGCGAAATAAAAAATAGGAACACACCATCAGCTACTGCAATCTGTAAATCCAGAATTCTTCCATTCAATTCTTCCATTTTGTACCCGCCTATGGTACAAAAACAAGTCTCTTCAGTAAGGCCACACAACTAAAATGGTTAAAGCGACACTGTCGAAAGCAGCAAAGTCAATCCCTGTTATGTTGTTATGTTGCAATCATAACTTCACTTAGTTGCGCTTCAGTAATTGGAAAAAAGAATTAATTAGAAAGGCCCTGTTATTTGTAATTTGTTACCTCCAAATGCAGAATATGTTCTGTACACTAAACAACATTTTCACATCTGTGTGGTTCCTGTGTGCAGTTGATTCTTCTGAGGAAACCCAGATATTCATGGTTTGTAATACGCTTGCTTTTCTCTGGCAAGCAGACCGGGGAGCCATAGAGAACTGGGGATTGGCAGGAATGCATAGTCCAGGAATAAGTCGCTTTCTCTGACTCCACTTGGGGTCATGGCAGATTCATAGTAGGGGAGGAGAAATAATTTTAAAAGTGTAGACAAGTTGAAGCTTGATCCTTCCCTCCACTGCTATAGGACCTACTCCTCCTCATCTATTTTTGGCCTGGGAATTTCTGGTCTTGGAGCTCCATGGGAAGAAGAACTAGTGCAGGTGAAGTAGTTGCAGGGGAATAGGAGAGAAAGGGATAATAGAAACCCAGACTCTTAGATATGGAAGGGGCTGCAAGAGCCATCTAATGCAACTCCTGCCATGCAGGAATACCCAACTAAAGCACTCCAGAAAGATGCCCAAGAGCTGTGTGAGAGTGGGAGAGTCTCCTTCTTTGGAGGTTTTAAAACAGAGGCTGGATGGCCCCCTCTCGGGAGTGCTTTGATTGTGTCTTCTTGCATGGCAAAACAGGGTTGAATTGGATGACCCTTGGGGTCTCTTCCAACTCTATGATTGTAACCTCCAGTCTCTCCTCTTGCTACCTATCCTTGTCTTAGAGGCCTTCTCATCTTTTAATACGAAGGCTGTGATTTTACAGAGATGTCCCATGGTAAAATCTTTGGTGGCTCCTGTCTAGTTGAGCTGAGCCAAAATCTTACCTCCCAACTTACGTTGCCTGTCTGGGATGCTCAAAAGGCTAGGTTACCAACTATTTGGTTATTACCTTTGTTCTCCAAGGGTAATTTCTCTCTTAATGCAGGGGAGGGCACCAATGCTATATTTCCCATACTTCGTTGATCTTTGTATCCTCATTCATAAATCGGCTCAAAGGCAAAGTATGCGACACAAGAGGAACTTCAAGCGACAGCAGAAGAAAATGAACCCATACCAGAGTGCAAGCATGCCTTTTCTCTGACCCTGAGCGAGGCTGCTGAGCAGGGAGGTTATTTTCTCCCCCTTCTCTCTGTGTATAAATATGGTGGTGTCTTTGAGGGCTCTTAAAATGGCTCCCTTTTCCCATCCAGAGGAGGGAAATGCATCTTTGACACTTCTCAGGACCTGACTTACGATTTCTGACTCGGAGCCAGAAAAATATCCTTCACTGTAAAAGGAGAAGCTGCTGAGAGATGAGTGGAAAGAGGGAACCTCGGGCACCTTGGCACATCAGAGCGAAATATTAAAATAGATCCGCCTGCCCTTCTCTTCTCTTGCTAGATCCAGCCACATTTCATTAATTTTGCCTTCCAGTTTCACCATGTCTATTTTTTTTTAAAGCACAGAAAAGTTACTTTTGTGGACCTTAAACCACCAAATCATTCATACAGCTTAGCCACATGGTAACTTTGTCAAGCTCTGTCATTTTGAGGGTGAGGTGAGTGTCATCTTCTCTCTTTTTGGGGAATCCAACCACTCTTCAAGTTAATGCCATCCAAGTTTGTAGATTGAGAGCAGGTAAATTTCTGTCCATTCATGGTGCAGGTGAAAAGTTCATTTAAAAATATATATCGTTATTTCATTTTTAAAAATCATCCTCTATGAGGAAGCTTTTTGATGTTCTTGCTTCATATTGGGTTCAGTCCTGATGCTCACTGGGCGATCCAGTCACTCACAGGGCAGAAGGAGCACAATTGGGACAATCCGATCAACAAAGCCCACTCCAGAGATTTGCTCTGGTCGTTCCATTTTGCACCAGCTAAAGTTTCCAAGCTCTTTGTTGCATCATTTTGCATCAGCTAAAGTTTCCAAACCCACAGAGAGGATATTAAAACTAATCCAGTTTAGCTGTGGTCGAGACATGTGCAATGGTAGCCACCAGATCATCATTTAGTGCCATAGTAGGCAGCCTGGGCTACTAGTAATCATTGTGTCAGAGGAGGAACGTTAAAGTTTTACACGCTCTAGGAAGACTTATCGTGTCACTAAGAGCTTGTGTTGGTCAAGTGGGACACCCATCCATCCATGCTAACTTCATGACTTGATGTTAGGCATGCCTTGAATGCAGACAGAGATGCCAGGACAAAGATTTATGCTTAGGGAGATGTGAAAAGGGGTCTGCAGACAGATCTCATATCAGAGCATGGATGGATAAGGAAACGGTGCATGCAGTTCTCCATAATTTGGACATGCTGCTGTTTTATTAGGTACATGGTCTATGTTCTCATTATGTGTGCTGGGGTGTGAATTGCATTAGTTCCTGACACTGGAGCTTATTGACCCCAGAAACCTGTGCAGTTGATGGAGTCTCACTCATCCGCTGAGCCTTGTGGGCTTTCAAGCCAATCCTAAAAATCCAAAATCCTTGTCCTCTTTTGGAGAATGAGAATCTGCATGCCATTTTCAGGGGACGTAGCATTGATATCGAAAGGATGTTGAGAGCAAGTGTGGTGTCCTGGGTACCAAGTTTGTTGGGGGCAGTTAGCTTGCAGTTGTAAGCCACTTCAAGACTGCTTGGTGCAGTATGAAGCAGTATATAAATGGAGCTGCTATTTCTATAGCTATCCAAATGTTGAACTGGGACCTTGAGAGACCCAGGTTTTACTTTCCCACTGAATCCTGAAAATGCACTGGGTGACTTTATGTTCATCATTTCCTCTTCCTCTCCCAAGATGACCTTCCTTGCAGGGATGTTGTGAGGATTAAGTAGGGAAGAGAGCGAGGTCAGCTGAGTTTAATGGAGAAGAGGCAGGATAGAATAGTTACTAATAAAAGAATAAATCATCATCACCATGAGCACCATCACTGCATGTGGTACTTGACAAGTGAGAAAATGACAAAACAAAGGCTTAGAATTTAAATAAGAGATGACACAAAAGGAAAAGAGGATGGCGTTGTAGGATGGGATTGAATCTAGCTGATATTGCCTCTTCTTCTCTTCTTCCAAGGCCAGGACAGCTGCAGCTGGGATGAAAGGAAGGCCTTTCATCTGCTTTTGGGTGCAGGTATGATGGAGCTATGTCTGCCTCTCCTTCTCCCCTTCTCAGGCCACAGCAAACATGGACAAATAACTCATACATGGACACCAAGGATTAATGCTCTGCGACCCATCTGTATATTCTTACATATTTAGTCTGGCATCTATTCAAGGAATTCAAGGCCTTTTCTCACCAGTATGGACAAAGACACATTCCTGTGAGGAAGGTGAAGTAGACAGCAAATGACTTGGGCCAGAGTCATTCAGTGAGCTCCATGGCTAAGTGGAGATTTGAATCCAGATCTCCCCACTTTTAAACCAACACCGGCCACTAAGCTTCTGGCTCTCGTGGGTTTCGTGCATCTAGCCTTGCTCTTGTCTCCAACTTCACTAGTCTGGTTGTTCCATTGCCTTTATAACCTCCTCTGCTCTCTTTCTGGCAGCCAGTCATAGTTTGTCTCTTTAACACTGCGACAGGTGTGGAATCTGATCCAAGATCCAATCCTACAATGCCTGAGGGATTTCTGGAGCACCTTTTTTTGTGATATTATATTTCGTGGAACCCCCCAAGTTGTCGTCCCAGCTTTTGGTTTTGGTTTGCAGGTTCATAGCTACAGAATAGGTTCCAAGCCATTTTCAAACTGAGACTCAAATAAAGCCCCGATAATGGGATATATATATATATATATATGAATGAAGCATGGATTTGATGTTAGATTGGCTTCTAACCAAAATGAACTAGCTGCAGTGTCAAATGTGTGTTTTTATGTTTTGAAGCACTCGAATTCTCCAGGTTTTTGTGGAACGCAACTATTTTCATGAGCCAGTGTTGCTTCTGTCCAGATCTTCCACTTGGATCCCAATCCCATCGTTTTTCTCTCTGAGACGCCGCCATTTCCTCTTCCGACTCGCACAGATTTGCTCATTGTATTGGGTTAGGTCTGAGAAAAGGTCAAGAGGGGAGGGTGAAAGTCCTGGAACAGTATGTGGGAAGTTCCCCCCCTTCTCTTTTTGTGGATCTTTTCATTTTGCATTGAAGAAGAAACAAAACAACAGTAAAACAAAATAAACCATCATATACTCTGTGCTTATTCTCCACCCAGCCCCGTCTTTCCCTATTAAAACAACATCCTGGCACTATAGAGATTTTGTTTGTTTCCATATGAAAATAAATTAGCAGGGACTTTGACCTGAATGCAAAAGCCAAAGCAAATTGCTTGACCAAAAGAGAGTGTCCTGTCACACAAGTATTATTATTATTATTATTATTATTATTATTATTACTACTACTAATATAGCGCTGTTAAATTACACAGCGCTGTACATAGAATCAATCAAAATAGATAAAATAAACCTGCTTGGCATATATTCTACAAAAATATTTAAATATATACATATTAGATCATGTTAACGTTCAATAAAATAAGGCAGACAACAAATTAAAATAACATTGGGGCATTTGGTTGGCTTTTCTAGGAACCAGAATGCTGGGCTAGATAGGATCCTATGCAAAGGCCCTTCTTATGTTTTCAGTGTTGTGTGCCTTCAACTCCTTTTTGACTTATGGCAACCCTTATGGCTTGCCTCAA
The DNA here is from genome assembly GCA_034509955.1 of Urosaurus nigricauda. Lineage (NCBI taxonomy): Eukaryota > Metazoa > Chordata > Lepidosauria > Squamata > Phrynosomatidae > Urosaurus > Urosaurus nigricauda. The sequence goes on from JAOEGL010000010.1 coordinate 21,157,676, forward strand.
AGCACATCACAGAGTGTATTTCTCTGTGTATGCCCATTTATCCTCTGTATGCGCCAGAGGATAAATGGACATACATCAGATGTTAGGAAAAGGAATACACCAAAACCTGTTGCAGAAGAATCCAGCCTTCCTTCGCATTCAGATGTCACAACAGCAGTCCTTGAACAAAAGACAAAGAAAGATTAGAACGAGAATTGAAATGTATCCACAGACTCCAGTCCTTTAACAATGGGTTAAACAGAGACAATGGCTTCCTGGCCAACTACACAACTTATAATACTAGCTAACCCACCAGCCTCATGGTCTTTCTCTTGGTCATTTCATTGAATCTCCTTTCTGGTTCCCACACTACGTTCCAATTCACATCCATACAGTTGTCTATTCACTTTGGCCATAGGTAACATCCTTCCTCCTGCTTTTATTCCCTAGTGACCATAGCTAAAACTGAACTTGTCCCCTCATTGCCATATGCACAAAGTTCTACATTCCTATACGCTGCTTGCTTATATAAGTCTGTCCCTGGACCTTCCATTCCATCCCATGCAACTGAGGAAGTAAACCGAAGTCTACAAAAGCTCACACTACCAACTTCTTTCTTTCAATTAGTCTCAAAGGTGCTACAAAATCCCTCTTCTGCACTCTCATAACTTCCAGGTTTATACCCATCCTGGTCAAGGTGAGCCCTTGATCTGGTCCATTGGTTTTTTTTGTTTTTGTTTTTGTTTTTTTGGTGTTCTTCTCAGTTTCAAAACAGGCTTATTCCTCTTTACTACATCAGTGGAAACTTTATACTCCAATGATCTTTTGATGATCACAAGGACTTTGTCTCTTCTTAACATAAGGGACATCTTGGATAAGAAAAACACTTCCCCCTCCCCGGAAACACAGAGGCAGTCAACAACTGTCTTGATCTTGTGACTATCAAGTGATCTGGACCTGCTTTCTCCTTTTCCTTGTTTTGCTTTTATTTAGTATTACTTCACAAATTTATGTCGTTTCCATCATGGTGCAGTTTTCCAGTTTGACCATTTCAATATGTATAGTCCAGCTTTCTGGTTTCTTTCTAAACAGCAGCTTTAGTCCCATTCGGTCTCTGGCAGAGGTATTTTTTGTTGTTTGCCATCGAAGACCATTTCATTGTCAGATACTAGTTAAACCTGTGGAGGGCTGACCTGCTTAACTTGTTTTTGAAACTAATGTGAACATTACTGCAAGTGAGGTAGACATACTTGTCCCACTCCAATATCCCTTTGGCTTCCAAATTTTCACCCATACCTTTTCAAGATCATCTTTCCTGTGGTAAGGACTAGAAACATGAACATTGAAGAATAAAAAGATTCTCCAGATTCTCCTATCTATCCCCTCCATTTATGAAGCTGAAATATCAGCCACTCGAATTTTCCAAGAAGACGAAGCGGGATGTCCATGCAGAGGACAATCAAACTGAACAGACAAATGCTTTGGAAATGGCATTACCTGGCTGTTGCTCCTGATGTCTTTTGCACAAACGCCCAACTTTGTCAAAACCTGTAAATCATACAACGTTTATTTTCTTTGCACCATCTGTGTTTTATAACGGCACTTTTAATTGGTTTTTCCTTTGCCTGTTGGGATTTCCTTTGTCTGACATTTTCAGGCCTTTCGCTCCTTGCTCCTGCTTTCCAAAAAGAAAGTCCTGGGTGGAAGCGGGCCTATGAAGGATGACTAACTTGGGAATATTTCATCCACAAAGTTACTCTGACAAGCAACTATCCCTTACAAAAGCCACAAAGGCAATGCTTGATTTCCCCCTCCCTCCTTTTTAATCTTTGCCTTAATCCATTTTTCCGATGTGCATTTGCGGTAGAAAAAAATGTCTGGAAAAATAAGGATTCCCAATGTTGAATGGATGATACAATGGTTTTGATTCTTCCCTCTCTCCAGTGCTGCCTCTTTCTGATATGCTCGGGGTGGAAAATAAACTGTGGGCTCATAGATATCTTTCCCCCCTTATTTTACTTGTAAGTTTGTATTTTAGGGAAATGTTCTGCTGTGTAAAGAAATATCTTTTACTGCTGGTATGAAATCTGAAGAGGCAAATACAGGACTGGCCCTTCTGTTAGGCAAAACAATGTGATGGCTTCAGGCAGCTCATACCAGAACTTGTCTGTTCCCTATGCGTTCGAGGACAGTTCTGTAGATTAGATCCCTAAACAGTTTCAGTCTTGTTTTAAGAAGCCACCATCTTATTGCCAATGATGAAGTGAGATTTCATTGTCTTTTCCATTGGCTTCCATGTATGACTTAAGCCCCATCCAACTGTCCTGACTTGTCAAGTAATTGTCACCCTGCTTTTTTCATTTGTTTTTAAAACCTCCCAGTTTCATTCTCTTCCTCCCACTTTCCCCCTTTGTCTTCAATTCGCTTCAGTTGTTGCAAATGGCATTCAATATGCAAAAGTAGCTTGTACCCATTTGACTTGGCAAGGATCATCTTGCCCTTCCCAGTCAACTTAGGCAAAAGCAAACTATTGCAGCTTTTCCTAGCTTGTCTGTTCTTCCTCTTTAATAATTTTTCCCATCTTGACCCTACTGTGATGTCCCAGTTTTCGTTGGAGGGTATGTTAGGTATGTTTGGGGCAGACCTGGCTAAATATCCTGCCAATCTCTTAAGGACAAACCTTTATATCAGAAGTCGGGAAATGCCAGGCGTTGGGTACAGTTGCCTTCAAGGCCACCTTAAATCATCCCCACTTCTGGGCATCCCAAATTTTTCTTGCCTTTGGAAGTTGTTGCTGTTATCATTGTGTGCCTTCAAGTCATTTCCAACTTATGGTGACCCTATTGTAGGGTTTTGGGGTTTTTTTGGCAAGATTTGTTCAGAGGAGGTTTTCTGTTGCCTTCACCTGAGACTGAAAGAGTATGACTTGCCAAAGGTCACCCAGTGGGTTTCCATGGCCAAGCTGGGATTCAAACCATGGTTCCCAGAGTCATAGTCCAACACTCAAACCACTAAGCCACACTAGCTCTTACCTTTTGAAAAAAAGGCCCTAAAAATATTCTGATAGCTTTCCTACTTTTTTGGCTCTCCATTTTAGTTTCAGAAGAGTCCTTTTTCAAAACAGAAAATCAAGTAAAAGTCAGAAGTGTGGGGTATTTTAAGCTTAAAAAAAAAAAAAGACTGAGAAAAAATGGGGAATTAAATTGGAGATTTGAGCCTTGCCAACTGCACTTCCCCCATCCCTCGCTTATAGTCTGTCCATTTTGATTTTCTGGCCTAATTCAACCTATTTGTCTACAGCTCAGGAATTAGACTTATTACAACAGCGTCAGTAGCGTATGAAAGATGTTACAATTTCAGTACAGTGTGGCTATTTCATCTGTGTGGTATACAGATGTGTGCACCTTTGTGGAATATTGTACACACGTGTGAGACAGAAAGAGAAAGAGATATGTGTGTGTGTGTTGTACATACGCATGATAATGGCAGAGAGAGAGAGAAAGACTTTGGAGCCAATGTCCTAAGTCTAGTGGCATCCGAGAGATTGCACCGATTCATGAAAAAGGTGCTGACGTACTACATTAAACCACCTTCCAAACAAGTAAGTAGCGCACAAGAGGTGATGCAAAGACCTTCCCTGTACCGTCTTAACCTCGGCGAAAGCAACCCTGCACCACTGCAGAGATGAGTGGGAGCATTGCTCCCGGACAAATGGTTAACCAGGAATGCCGTGTGATTCACTTGGAAGGTTGGTTGAACTCTGGCACCTAGCTTAGGACATTTTGTATTGTCTTGGTGTCCTGTGTTCAGAAATCATGAAGACCAAGTGGTGCATTTCATTTCCCCTTCTCATTTGCAGTCTAGATAATATTATTTTTTAATTAAATCTATCTGCATACTCCAAACAAAGCAAAGACGGTATCGGCTGACCATAATATACACTTGGTAGCTTTTGCTCAAAGTTGAATGGACGGGTACAGATACGAAGGTACTTTTCAGTCTAAGATTGACAATCTGTTCTCCTTTTCCTATTTGTGAAATAGCAGAAATAGAAAACATCAGTGTTGGAAGATTCGGGTGGTGGTAATTGGTTGTTATTACGATTTTGCTCTTCCAAGGAAGCCCAAAAACACATTGTATCAAGGATCGATGGATTCCTCCTTGACGTTCCCAGTAAAACGCATGCTGAAACAATTGTTGACACCACGTCCCACAAGCTCTTTAGAAGCGGTGCAAAAGTGAAACATGTTAATCCCCTTAACCTTTTCAAGTTAAAATTTAAAATGAGATCTACTGACAGAGATCCCTTATGACCTGATGCCTTGGCCTTGATCCAACAGAGGAGGCAATTGTGCCGACACATCTTTTTACCTTCCTAGCCTTGGGAATATTTGCAGCATCCATACTGCTATGTTCGGTCTGATGTGTGGTTGTGGAGCTGTTTATTGTTATTTGCAGCAAGGGCTGGGCTGTGATGCTTGAGCTTTGCCAATTGATATATAGGCAGGGGAGATGGAGGCTATACAACTAGGCAAAGCTATATGCTTAGATGAACAGTCACACAAAGTATTGCTTGCTTTTCTGAAAAACTAAAACGAACCCATCACTGTCAAGTTAGATGTCTTCATCCAAAAACACCCCAATTGGTTTGCGCGATGATGGGGTTGACCTAAAGCCTAATGGGAATGGAAAGAAGTGAAAACATTTTTTTTTTAATGGTAAAAATTATATTCTTTTTAAATGTGGGGAAACCCTGACGAGGAGAATCCTGGACTAACAAAAATATTCAGAGCTTGTTCTATACAAAATTTGCACGCGAGTTTTTTTTTTTTGTACTGAAAAGAGCATTTTCTGTGCAAGAAAGAGAATTGTCCATGTAGAAAATAAAATCAGGGCATGGAAATATTATTTTTGTGTGGTAAATGCTGTTTTCTTTCCTGCACAAAAACACACATTTTGAGCAGGATATGTCCTCAAGTACAGCATTATCTGTGCAGAAAACAGCATTATTATTATTATTGCCCAGAGAATACCATTCCTGCGCAGCACATGTCCCTCAACTACAGCATTTTCTGCACAGAAAATAAGATTTCTGCACTGGAATGTTGCTTCCTCTGCAGAAAAGGCCGTTTCTGTACAAGAAAATGAGAAGATGCTGTGTGCAAATTTTGCACAGAAGTAGTCCCAAATAGCAAACACTAGTAGTCAATTTTCAAAAAATATTCTCTCAGCTGGGAAAAAATTAATAAAATTATTTCTGCTTCCTTCAAGAAAATGGAATTAGTCTAGAATTATATCACTCTTTTGCTTAAGCAGTCAAGACAAATTAAACCACCAGAAAATTCTGAAATATTAAGTTTCCAATAGCCAGTGGAAAAACACAAGTGATGCTCACGGTCCTGAGTGCACTTGACTTGGAAGCATATTCCATGATTTTTAGTGAAATTTAGCCTTGGGCTACAAGGCTTTGAAAGCTTTGGGAAACTACTGGGAAGGGAATATATTGGAAACAGCTCCTGTGTTACTCACCTGGCTCTCTCCTTACTGGTTGTGATGACCTTTTTTTATCCACCATCATTAAACAAAAATTCTCTGTGAGTGAGAGTTTTGTTGTTGGTAGCAGTGGCTTGGTTTGGGAGGTTTGGGTTGCTTCAAAATTGTGTTTTTCAGCCTCTAATCCTTTCTCTCCATGTATCTACCACCTCCCAGCTCCTTGTGGCCTGTTTTTATCATGTCGTGGACCCAGACACATCTAAAAATAATAATGGTAATAATAATAATGTATATCCCTCTCCTCCGAACAATCAAAGCATCTTACATTAAAATGTAAAAATCTTAAACTACTGTTAGTCAAGTCCTCAAACAAATGAAATAATTTTAATAGATATTAATTTCTGGTCTGCACATTCGGAGACACGGCATGCAAACAAGGAACACTCCTTACGTCTGAATTTTCATTTGGAGGTGTTTGGAGAAAATGAGAGTGATGCAGGGGTGTGTGTGTGTGTGCAAGGGATGAAACACCAGCTTCGGTCTTCTTGGACACCCGTCCCAATTGAATAGATATAGTAAACGTTTATCCTTTTTCTCTTTTTCTCCTGTGCTTTCTCGCAAACTGTTAGTACAACTTGACTCACTTCTACAGGGCAATGCCAAGCTAAACCCACCCTTCCACACACAAGTCAGGCAGACATCCATGCACCCCCAGTTTTCAGTCGGATTTCAGCTGCACCACGTTTGTTGCCGCGTCCTTTGCTTGGAATGGTGGAAAGACATCTGACGCTTGACTGCACCCTTCTGGACTTTTGGCCTGTTTCGGCAAGGGTTGCTTCTGCTCTCAGTCCCATTTTGTTGCAATGGGAGTTGCTTGCTTGTTAGAGCCTGAAGCGGGGAGTGCAATAGGGCTTTTTCCCCCTCCTTTCCTCCCCCTTCCCTCTTTATTACTGAGTGTTTTCTCATGCCCAGATACAATAGCTTGCCATAAAGTTCCCCCTTTCCCTTCCCTTCCTTTAAAAAAAAATGACCTGTTAAATATAATCCGTGGAGCGCCACTTCATCCCGGTAGCGGGAACACAATGTAGCTCTTCTTGAATGCAAGATAAAAGAGCTGCCGGAGCGCATTTTGCTTGCTCCCCACGGCCATGCAATTAAGAAGTTAAGCTTGGGTCTCGATGGTGCCGACTGCGGCAACATTTCTCTGTTTGTGTATATATGTGTGTGTGTGTGTGTGTACATGGTGCATCAGCTCCCTTCTGCAGTTAGGTCCTTTCAAAGTATTGAGACACAGGACATAAAATCAGCCACTAACGTTACCGCACTTAGCAGGAACAAATGGAAAAGGTTAAATGGCCAACGCGAAGCTAAGTTAAATCTATTTGGGGGGGGGGGGAAGGCAAGTGATGCTGTTTATTGGTTCATGATCAACTGATCGGAGAGCTTCTCCCCCCAAAGAAATGAAATAATGGCAAGTGGAGGGAGAGCGCCATAGTTACACTTGGTCCAACTTTTGGTTCCTGGTCAAAGCGGTCATTCTAGGAAATTCACAAGAAAAGGCATGTAGTCCATTGCCTCCAAGCATGGAGGTTTCATTGCTTCCCTGTTTCTAGTCTTTGTTGGTGGATGTTGGATGTTGGTGTTGCTGTTGAGAAACTAGAAACTTGACCCTTCTACTTAGAAAAAGTTCAGATTTGACCAGAAGTGTGGTGACAGATATTTTGACCTCATCTTCAGTACTATGTCAGGTGGAGAAACTGATAACCAACACTCAAGAAACATTTTATTATAACTCTTGCCTTTCTTTCTTTCTTTCTTTCTTTCTTTCTTATCTAATATTATCTAAGTATAATGTATTCCCCAACATATCATATAGGTAATAAAATGAGTTAGGGAATTAAAGGCACATTAAAAGGGGTCTATTTAATATATAAAATTGAGACATGACAAATTTTCTCTTGCATTTATTTCATGAAGGAATATTCATGTGCAAGTTGCATCCCCTTTAACCGCCATTATTGCCATGATGACAAATAATGTTTAGTGCCTCTCCTAACTTCTCAAAGCACTTTGCGTACATCAGAATCTAGTATATAGCATCGCTTGTATACATTTAGCAGACTTTTATATGTGAAAAAGATCCTTGTAAGCTCACGATCTAAAATTCAGTAGTTGAGTAATGGAGGGAGTTAGCTCCGTAGGGAAAAATGTTTATGCCTGCAAATACAGTGGTTTGTTTTTCACCTGGTTGGTTAAAGTTGAAGCCAACCTGATTGCAACCTACAATCTGGAGAAGTGGGAATGGATACTTAAGTCTTTTCAATTCCCAACAGTTCTGCCCACTCAAAACCAATTCCTAAATATTTATTGAGTTGTTTGAACCTAGCTACATTGCAAATAGAACAGCTGGGTATTCCTTTTGGCCTAGGGGAGCCATGAAAAAATTACCGAAACACTAAGGGAGTCATGAACCAATAAAGTTTGGAAACCTCCAGGTTAAAGCAAATCTATGTATTTGTTGAAAATCACATGGAAAAGAAGGGATGAGTGACTCCTTCGGTTTCCCTGCATGGAGTTTCAGTCCTCCTCCTTGTTAAATTGGCATTTAAATACATAACAAAGTACATACTTTCAAATGCATTCTTGCTCTGTCTCTCTTTCTATATTTGTCTGTGTTTTCTCTTCAGTCGTTTTCAAATGTATTCGATACGCTTTTTGAGCCAAGACCTTTATCGGAGCATCCAGGAAACATGAAAAGCTGGCGGATAACTTAAGTTCCAACCTGCGCATTAGTCCAGGAAAGTGCCGACTGAGTCCCATCGTTCAGGAATTTGCACAAATTCAAATTCCTCGAGCATCCTTGGTTAAAACATCTTCAGCTGTGTCCTTTTCCCAATCGAAAAAGTCACTGCCTTCCCAATCCCTCCCCAAGGACTGTCCTGGCAAACAATTACTTGTCAACATTGGTATTATTTTTCTTTTCTTTCAATTACCCTGTATTTCAGAGTTGTTATCGGAGAGCTTGGTTGTTTCCCCCTCCTGCTGGAATATAATAAGCATACCTAAAAATAATGCTCTTCTGTGAGGTCCGTGCCACATGGACAGACCCTTTTATTTTCCTTTCCTTTATTTTTTGCTAAGTTCAGGATTGTGGATTTTATCTGTTAGGATCTTAATTGTTCAGTAGCTTCCCTCTGAGAACGATTGGTTGTATTTAAACTATTCACCTCTTTCTAGATTTGGATTTAAGCCTGCTCAAAAGGGAAGTGTTTCAGGATGCTGAAAGTTAGGCTTATGGTGTATACTCCCTTGATGGGGGGGAAATATGAGATGCGATGTTGGGGATGGAGCTGACTTCCTGAGAATCTCATCTTTTTTTTATTACCATTTTAATAAGAAAGGTCAATTTCTTGCTGTCCTAAACGCCTGAAAATTTGTGTGCAATGCCTGCTGCAGAAGATGAGTAAGACTGACAGTGTTTCGGCACAGAGTCCTGCATTTTCCCGATATCTGATTAGCAGAAGCAAAACGAGTTACCTGAGGAGAAGAGGAATTACATCTGCTTATTTTTAATGACATTTTTGCATTTCACAGAATTCCTTTTTTTCTTGACGGAACGTTTTACCTTATTGAAAATGAATGATACGCACAACCCTGGGTCTGCATACATTTTGTCCTTCGGTCTTGTGTCAGGCTTTAACGTTTGGTTATATCCCTCCAAGGTTATACATTGATATTAATGAATAATATAAATTAATTAACTTCTCTGAAGTGTGCCATTTATGCCACAATTTCATTTTGCAAACAGAGGTGCTATTTCAGTTGTAAGTTATGGGAGGTTGGAGGGAAGAGATTTCAGAGTTGTAGTTCCACCAAGATACAATTAAAGTTAATTTATGCTCAGATTGATCTGCACTGCTGACTTAATGTAGTTTAACACAGCATTCTATGGAATCTTAGAATTTATAGTTTGCTATAGCACCAAAGCAGTCTGACAGAGAAGTCTAAATATCCCACTAAACTACAACTCCTAGATTTCCATAGCATTGAACCAAGCTGTGTCAAACTCCATTAATTCTGCAGTGTAGATGCAGCCTTACAGGTGTTCAAGGTAGATTGCAGAAAGAAATGATGAGTGTTTGGGACTACTACAAATAAATAGAATAATAATAACCGCTCTAAGTCCCACTCCTGGGAAAAGAGTGGGATATAAATAAATATAATAATATAATACTATGTTTTTTTCGTACAGATAGCTTCATTCTCAACATATCAGCAGTCTAATGCGATCAATTTTAATCTGGTAAGCAGTCAAATATGGCTACCCTAAAAGCACCAAAGTAAAAAAGAAATGCCACTAAAGAATTGTTTGATTGCCAGTATGGTGTGGTGGTTTTAACTTTGGACTACAACTCTAGAGACAAGGGTTGTAATCCCTACTCATCCATGGAAAACCACTGGGGGACCTTGGGCAAGTCACATTCTCTCAGCTCCATTGGAAGGCAAGAGCAAGCCTCCTTTGAACAAATCTTGCCAAGAAAACCCTATGATTGGTAATGCCTTAGGGCCACCATAAGTAGGAAAAAAATTGAAGTCACGCAACAACAACAACAACAACAACAAAGAGTCGTGTTTGTAGAGCATTGCAGTTGCTGAGGAGGGCTTAGAACACAGAACAAACATTTCAACCGCCAGCGAAATTAAAAACTATCGAGTAAGATAGTTCTGCTAAATTGTGTTTCTGAAGGAGTGGAAATCTTAATGGGAAATGGCAGAGCCAGCAAAACATACCAACTTGGTAGTTATGCGCCGTGGAAAGTGAGCTAAAGAAAACCATTGAAACTTACTGGAGGCAGCCAATTTCTGTAAAAAGTAGGTGGGTAACCAAGAAGCGTGTCTTTGTATCGCTGCATCGTCTCCGTAAGGTCTGTTGTGCTTTGTGAGCGATGAAGGCTTCTTTTGGAAGATGCCGCTAAAAATAGAATTGGATTGGGATTAAACGGTGGTTACTATGGTGTTGTAAACATTGTTTTTCTAATTTATTTTTTTTTTAAAAGAAAAGGCAAAGTCTCAGCGCCAGATCTGAAGAGGCAGAGAAGCTTATCGGAAAGATATCTCTCTTGCTATTTTGTTTTTCCTTCCCCCTTTCAAATAATAGACTTAAATTTATTTTGTGAGTCGCAGTAATTGTACTTTTTTGCACATATTCTCTCTCTCTCTCTGTCTCTCTCTCTCTGAGATAGTGATTTAAGGTTGTAAGCTTATCTACATTCACTACAATCATATCTACATTCACTTAGAAATAAGCTCCATTGTACTCAGTAGGTCTTATTTTTGGATAGGAATGGAGACCAGTGATTCCCAAACTTTGGTCCTCCAGATATTTTGTACTTCAGCTCCCAGACGCCCCAGCCAGCTTGGCACAACAGCCAGGGATTCTAGGAGCTGAAATCCAAAATATCTTGTCAGCCAGAGTTTGGAAACCACTGATGTAGAGAAGATTGCACTGTTAGGCTGCAATCTTAGGTCTTGTCTGCACCGGCCACGATATTCCAGGGCATCCCGGAGTGTCCAGACCCCGAAGCTTTCTCGATCTCCCCCCATTACCTCTGTTTTGATGCCGGGTGGCTGTTTGCATTCATGTCCATGTGTGTTTGCCACCACCGTAGGTCTTAAGTCAGAATAAGGATCACAGTGATGTTCACATGGCTGAGGGCCTCATTCTGACCTCAGAGCACCAGAACTGGGGTTTGGGTTAGGGTCTTCCTGCCAAGAAGATAGCATTTTATTTGGCCCGTGCAGACAAGGCCTTCAATGCGATTATGAAGGAGGACACAACAGTGTGGCTTACTTCTGAATATGCATAATTGTGTTGTAAACCTGTCTCTTACTTTATGTCCCTCTGTTTTACGATCCTGATGATATTTCTTAGCTGGAAAGGAAGATGCTGTTGTGTGCTTGTATGGCATTTTTTTGTAACACCCAAGATCAACACCTGTGCGCCTTCTTCATTTAATATGTAGTGGGAAGATGTATTCCACCAAATTCATGTTGTGCAGTGCATCTGATAAAGTAGATTAATAGCCATGAAAACTGACAATGAAATAAACCAGTTAGTAACAAAGGGGCTGCTAAATTTCTTCTCCCCACCATCTCCATTTCCCTTTCTACAGGCAGGGAAGTGAGTACAACACCAGCAAAGTTTACAGCACTTTGACAAACCCATTTCATGGGCTTAAGTCTACTGCATTGGATGCATGAAGGGTGCAGGTATCTACACAGTTGGCAGCAATATCCACTTGCTGGTATACATGTTTTAAAACTCAGTCATGAGCAATGCAATACAAAAGTATAGCTGGTATTAGCTGAATTAAAGCTCAAACATATCCAGAACAAGCCCAGCAATTATTTAAAGTAGTGAAGTAAATTAAAGGAACCATCCTGGAATTACCAAGCAATAGAATAGAATAAGAAGCCCATCTCTCTGTTCAAATCTAGACAGGTAAAATCATACTTCCACTGTTAGTTTCCCATTTGCTTTTTGCACTTCTGATTGAGTTGTCTCTAGTCTGTGAAAGTTTCTGCCATAATCGATGTATTCATCTTTAAAGTGCTGCAAGATTCTTTGTTATTTTGAGGGAACTAACACAGTTAATGCTTTAGAAAACTGTGAGCAAGGCAGGTTTCCCTTTCGGTGAGAAAAAGGAAAATAAAGCCATCTCCTAGAAAAACTTTTAGCTCACAGAGAAGCTGGCCTTACTTAGTAAAGAACGGCGAGTGCACAAATACATTCAGCGACCTTCTGTCCCTACAAAGGTAAACCAAGGAAGACCCCGTTCGGTGTAGAGTTTCACCAGGGAACAACTATACCTGTATAGAAAGCAGAATTGCAAAGTATGAGGTTTTGTCAGCTATGCCTTTCAGTTGAAATTTCAACAGAAAATCTTGCGGCATTGACCAAGCAAAGCTTTTTAGGCTTCCAGGTATTATAAGACTCCGTATTACTTTTGCTATGACAGAATGACACAGCTCCTTGCCCTTTAAATTATGTGAAGTAAGAACTCTTAAATTTCAGTGATTCATTGCATCCTCTTTAGACACAATCAGGCTGAAGTAAACTCTATTTAGCTGTTTATAATCAGTTTGTTTGGGTGTGCATTTATAATGACTAGACCCATTAAATGGATATGATTTGTGAGTCACATCTTGTGTGATTCCACTGGGGTGGCTTTAGTTGGGATTGACATTCAGTTTAGCCCAATATGTGTGTGAAATCCCTAAATTAGGATTGCAGCGTATAGTCAGTTAATGAGTTAGATGACTTGATTTTTTTAAAAAATTGGAGCCATGACATGGTTTCTTCAATAAATCGCTCGGCTGATTTCGTTCCCTCCCTGCCAAAAATTAACTATTCCACCATCATTCCACATCTGAGGCTCCTCACAAGTTAACTCCTTTGGTGGTAGTTACAATATTTAGGGTTTTTTGTTACTTCGGCATTGTTCTTGTTGGGTGCCTTCAGATTGTTTTCGACTTATGACAGCCTTAAGGCAAAGGGTGTACTTGACAATGTGTGTTCAGGAGGGGTTTGCCATGGCCTTCCTCTGAGGCTGAGAGAGTGCAACTTGGCCAAGGGATTTGAACCCTGGTATCCCAAAGTCCTAGCCCAACACTCAACCCTCACCGGCTCTTGTCATTGTGTATGTTCTGTCACTGTGTACATCCCTGGAATATGATAAAAATTACTGTATATAATCCTGCATAAGTCTAAAAAGTTTAGTCAAAAAATTGACCCCCCCCAAAACTGATTCAACTTGCAAGTATTGTACTCTTATTTAAAAAGGAGTTATCCTCAGGCGAAAAGCAAGAGCATAATCTGTCCTGGAAGCAATTGGCCTGATCTACTCTTTCATCCATCCAGCTTTTAGGGTCAATACAAACAGTGATGCCTGCTGGAATTTTTTAAGTTCTTCGGTATTGCTTTCCTTTGTTTCATCCTTTAAACACTTTGTTGCATCCCCCTAGGTTTTACCCTTGACTTATCCTTGGGTCATATCAAAATCCATAATTTTGGCCTTGAAACCTGTCCTCAGCTTAACATAAGGTCACCTTATGGTTAGGTATATCCGGTAATGGTTAAAGAAAGAAGATCCAATATGGAGACCATGTTCACAAACAATACTGCTTTGCATGGGGTGGGGAGAACATAGTCCCAGAGCTGTAATATCTGTAAATAAAGGTTTCCATTGCTCCATTCCACCCCCTTCTGTGTCCATCCTTAGTGGTACTGTTGCCTGTGTACATTGCAAACCACCGCTTTGTACCCGTACTGCAAATAATACCAATGCTATTGTTCACAATGAAGGCTGTCACTCTCTGACATGTCGGCTCACGAATAAGGAAACCAGCAGCGCAGTTGGACGTGTTTTCATTTGACATTTACAGCCGCCAGTTATTCTCCAATGTGTTGGTGGTGGAAGAAATAAACTTCCCACCTGCAGGTGAATTTCCAGCATTTATGAAAAATTGATTTCTGGCAAACTGATTACGTTTACAAAAGAGGCGGAAGATTCGTGAAACTGTCTATTTTAGACTGTTTTACCCAATTAATTTCTCCGGGTTTTGTTTTCAATTTGGAATGACGAGCCACGAAATTTTAATACACTTTGTTCGACTGATTGAACATAATGAATGATATGTCAAATCTGTATTTCTGGAACATAATGCTATTCGATCTTTTTGCAAGGGGTGAAATATATGAAAGGATGTGCAACACCATCTCTTCACTTACCATATGTATCTACTATTGTTACCTAGTAGAAGTTCATTTCTGTTCTTTTTAGCTTGTTCTCTGCATCGCCTCTTCTTCCAGGACCGACTAACAAGTCTAGATATCTGGAATTTCACTTCTTTTACATATGGCAACTTACCAGAAAATGGAGGATATTTTTTCATTAGAAAGAGTGGAATGCACTTTCTTGCGCAAAAGTCATAGTGGCTACTACAAGTTAAAAGCAATTTAACTTTTTTTTTTACATATGGCAACTCACCAAAAAATGGAGAATATTTTTTCATTAGAAAGAGCAGAACACACTTTCTTACACAAAAGTCATAGTGGCTACCATAAGTTAAAAGCGATTTAACTTCTTTTACATATCACAGCTCACCAGAAAATGGAGGACATTTTTTTTCATTACAAAGACCAGAACACACTTTCTTACACAAAAGTCATAGTGGCTACTACAAGGTAAAAGCCACCCAAAACCCTTTCCTGTATAATATGCAATTAAAAAGAGAAGTTGATTAATAATTAAAAAACAAACACTTTCTTTCATTAAGTGGGGTTGTACCCTAGTTTTACTCTAGAAATAGTGTGATTCAAGCTCAGTTTGTTTTTGATTGGGTTGCGTTTTTACCCCCAAGTTTAAAATAAATTAGGTTGTTTTCTGGAGTGATTTTTGGATCTCCGCAACCGAAACTCTTCCTTGGCTTGGCGTGATCTGCAGTACAGGAATCCTGGGTTTTTTGGTAGGAAAACAAACATTAAATACACCCACATCACACACACACACACTATGGTAATGGTTATGTGCGGGATTAAATGGCTCAGAAAGAGAAAAGGAGTGGGTAAAGGAAGCCTTGAGAGTCTTTAAGAAGATGAGACTTTCATTAAGGCCGTGTTTTCCCCCTTCCTGCCCGAATCTTCCTTTTCCCTATCTTCAATCCATCTGAAGTACCATTATAGCTTTTCAAACAGCTTCCTGTGAGGAACCTTTTTTCTCTAGCCTTGTTATTCTTCCTTGGGAAGGGAGGAGGGGAGGGAAAAAAAAGAAAAGAAAAGAGGTAGTTCCACTTCAGCGAGGAGTTTTGAGATGGTTCTGCCTTAGGACTTGTATAATATCTTGACAAAGCACAAGCGGGTTGTTCAGGGACCTAATTCAAACATGGCTCCCTTTCGATTCATCTCGTCGCCGTCATTCCCCGCTCCCTGTGCGCCGTCGTCTTTTCCGCCTCCTCCTGAAGAGAAAAGCCACCATTTCACAGCGTTGGGCCGACATAGAAAAAAACAAGTTAACAACCTAAACCTTTTAATTCGGGGAAGCTTGTCTCTTTTTGAGTGCTTTTCAGTCGCCTGTCAACAGACAAGGCCTCTGCTTTCTTCTGCCTCTCTTTATACATTATTTTTGTGCCCCTTCATTTTTCCATTTTATATTTTAAAAAAATTAGAGTGTGTTCTCTTCTCCCCTCTCACGGCAACCAAAGACGAAGGATTGTTGACTGGAGAGTGATGTACAATAGTCGAAAATGATGTCAACCATGGACATGTGTCTTACTTTGCCTCTTGAGCTTTCCGGATTAGATTCCCCTCAATGCCTAATGATCAAGGAGAATCGTACGTTGTTGGCCTTAAGATGAAGGAACAAGTTTACTATGGAGTCTTTGGGGTTGTTTCCCCCCCCCCTCCCATTGTTCCTTTAAGACAAAACATTTAGATTTTGCATTACACAAGCCATAGTGGTCAACAGGAGACCGCTGTCGTCTTGCAAAGCAGTAAGTCCCATTGAACTTGCTGGGGCTTGCTTCCGAGTAAACATGAGGAAGATCGGCAGCAAGAATGCATAACATTACTCCGGTCTCTTCCTGCCAATGCTTCCTTTGTACTGTTCTTTTCTGCCATTAATGAAGGGTTGGAGACTTGCCTTGTTGCAATATAGCATATGGCCCTGATCCAGCCCAAGTTTAATGGTTCTAAGTGCCATTGATTTCCATTCAAGAGCTTTAAGCGCCGGCTTAACTCTCTCATTAAAATCAGCTGGTTATCAACAGTGTTTAACTCTGGATGGATCCGGTCATGTATAATTTATTTCTTCGTGGCCATTGCACGAACAGGAAAGATCAGGGAAGAAGAGAACTATCTCGTGAGAGAAAAGACGAGATAAATACCAACATTTTTTAGGTGGTATTAGGTGGTCGGTATATCCAATACAAGGTTGGAGGTAGCCAAGGCAATGTTCGATGCACAGTTATAAATACACAACAAAACCCACCTTTTTAAAAGAAAGGCATTTCCCTTGAGTCCAGGATGAATATTTGTGTTGTGGAGGAGGAAACACACCAGTACAGGAGTACATTTTGTAGGGTAATGAGGTAAGTCCTCAAGTGAGCCACAGATGAATATCCTGAATTTACTGAAATGCAAAAGCAAGGCCCGAGGGCAGACCCCAGAGGAACATCTGCTTTGAGGCAGGTTCTTGAGAGTTTTCCGGGGGTTTTGTGCCCCCCTCCCGGCCCGATGTTTGGAAAATAAGTCTAGCAGCTAATAACTCAAGACATTATATATGATACTGTATGCAGTATATCAGGGGTGAAGGAATTTGTCATTTCAGGGCTCCGAAATTCGTAAGACTGGAGACTGAGCGATCAAACTGGCTGTCCATGTATAGCCTTATTTTGCTGAATAATTCTTTTATCAGGATAGATTTCTATAAATAACAGGGAAATGTGATGTTAGAGAATAAGAGGAAAGTCAGCAGAAACACAACAGTGCGCCTTGTACAAAGGCAGGCTTTATTTTGACTCCTGTATCAGACAATTCTGTCTTCCAGATTTCTACTCAGGAGTAAGCCTCCTTGATTTCCATGAGTCTTCTTCCCAAAGAAGTGTGTTTAGAATTGCAACTTAGATTAACAAAACTAAAGCAAAAGTCAGTAGAAAGCACAGCAATGACTATCCTGGCAAATACGCCATGGACAAAAGCAGGCTTTACTCTGAATCGTATATCGGACAATTCTGTCCTGCAAATTTCTGCTCTGGACGAAGCCTCTTTGATTTCCATGGGTCTTCCTCGCAAGGAAGTGTGTGTAGGATTGCAATTTAGATTAACAGGACTAAATCAAATCAGAAAGAAGGAAAGAATGAGAGAGAGAGACTGTAACGAAACCAACATTACTTGAAGCAAAAGTGGCACAGAGTGGTCTTCCCGTTCCTTCAAACTATTCAAAGGTAAGACAAGGGAAAGACTTTTGTCAAAGTGAACGGATTTTGACGATGCTTCTTAAAAGAGACAGAATGGTCCAGATCTCAGTTTGGCAAAGGTAGTGCAAATATAAGACCATCCTGGGAAAACAGCAGCACATAAAGACGGAGGAGTGTAAATCCATGCTTGCAAGGGAAGCCTGAGTCCAAGGAATGGAGCAATCAAGGGGGGGATGAGAATATGAAATCAAAGAGGAAAGATAAGAAGGAGCAAGAGGGAGCAAATGCACTTAAGTTAATAATAAAATCATGGGTAGGATTGTAGAGAGATGAGTCCTGATGCAATGGGTGAATCAGAGGTCAATCGAGTGTGATGGGGGCACATTGTGCGATACCAGGGAACGCGTCTGAAATGGGGATTGAAGAAGAAAATTGGAGAGAAGAAGAGCAAGACAAAGGCACAGAAATGACAACATAAAGCACATTAAAGGGGATGGCGACATCTGCCAACTTGAAGGAAGGCTGAGAAGAAAAGCCCGTCTTTGGAAGCCAATCTAGAGATTAAACGCACAGTAGTAGGGATTTTTAGTATAATTTTTGCATTTTGAGTTGGGGGGGGGCGGGATACAGGACTGAAGGCCAGAAGACTCCAAACAGAAAATAGCAATCGGCTCACATTAATCTCGGTATCAAATCACTTGTATCGGTTACACAGCCGCTTCAGCTAAAAGAGTCTTGTTTCTGTTGCTGCCATATGTATATGCACATATATTACCTTCATGGCTTCACCCCTTAATAAGAAAGAACATGAGACTTGGTCTTTCAAAGACTTTTCTTGTTCTGAGATTGAATTTGAGGGATTCATTTGATAAACAACAAATTATTCTCCGGGTTTTTCTTCCGCATAGTTTTTAAAGGATCCGCTTTCCTATAGTCACATAGTTGTCAAAACAGTCTCTTCATTTTTAAACAACTGGATTGGAGGTGTGGGGATCTCTTGTTTTTATCATTAAAATTTAACCGATTTTCTGCATATGTCATTAGATCCTATTCATTTTAACAAGTGGGTTTTAAGTTTAAAATCACACTGTATCATTTTTTTAAATTGTGGATAAGTACTGACTTTTTAAAAGTATTTTAAAAATATTTATGGATTGCTTTTTTAAAAAATACTTTCAGTTTAATGTTATTTTATTACAGTATTGTTTTGAAGATGGATATAAGCAGAGGGAGGTAAACACAATTCTGTTTCTGAGAAGTCATGGTGGGACATTTGACAAAAACAATCCATAGAAACGCTAAAAACGAAGCTGTCCATAACTTTGTCTTTGCATAGGTCTGTTGGGGAATTTGGTATTTGCACCATACCAAATGCATTCAACTCATCCACAGCTCTTGAACTAATACACAAATTAATATTCACATTTTCACCGGGTTTAACACTTCTCAGAATGTCAGAACACAATTCTTAGCATTTTAAATGGATCAAAAGCACACTTAAATGTATTCTGGGGAGAAATACACATTTTAAATAAGTATTGAAATATTTCCCCCCCCCCCCTTTTTTTTTAAAATGTAGTGTAATTCAGGAATGAAATGAAGTGAAAAAGAACAAGGCTGGCAGTAGGGAAGAAGGCCAGTCCCTGATAATAAGTGTGGTCTCTTAGGAAAGCGGAATATTTAGAAATATTTTGTGTCTGGGGTGAACAGATCCCTGGATCTACTGGGATATTCCTTGGTGAGCTGAATATAATTTCTCTGTTGTTGAACAATTCCCACCACAAAATAACTCTCTGAACTATACTCTCTAATTTATACTTCTGAAAAGGAGAGGTCTTAGGGTAACTAGATCTGTGTATGCAAGTGCTGTAAGCTCTGTTCAGTTCAGAACAATTTCTTGGGCTGGGTATTATTATGATCAAATAATGCATACATATTTTTTTTCGCACTCAGTTCTGATTTGTGGATCTCAGTTCTAATAAATAAAGAAAGTCTGCTCACTTCAGCTTTAGATGTTTAAAAAAAGCCTTTTCTCTCTTTCTTTCTCTTTCTCTCTGTGTCTCCCTCTCTCCCCCACCAAGGAAAACTGAACAGTCAAGAGACTTACAACAATTTCACCAACAATAATCCTGGAAACCCTCGCCTTTCCCCGCTTCCGAGTCTGACTGTGGTGGTCCCTCTCGCTCAGATCAAGCAACCCATGACTTTAGGAACAATCACCAAACGTACTGGGTAAGTAAAATGATTTTGAATGACGGTTCTCCTCCCTCCCTCTCTTTCTCTCTCTCTCTCTTTCTTTATTTTCATTTTGGAATCATAATCCTTTGGAGCAAATTCGTGATGAGTTTGTACCACCTCCATTTTGCAGATAAAGCTTGCAATTCTACCTTTTCTTAGAAGAAAGCCCCCTTGAACACCGTAGGGCTTCCTTCTGAGTAAATGTGTGAAGGGGTTGCACTGCAATTTCCTTTGGTGCATGCCATGGAGGAAAAGAGTAGAATGAGGAAAGCAAACACAAATAACCCCAGGGCGTCTCAAAATCAGATTTGTAAATATTTGTCCACAATTTCAAAATTATTCTTCTTTTATTTATTTATTTATTTTCTTTCCTGATGGCTCATTTTCTCTGAACCATCGGAGAGATTTCCTTTTCTGCTTGAAATCGGAGGTAGTTAGTAACTCAACCCGAGGATTTCCTGCTATGTCATGGCTGGTATGTTTTCTAGTCGTTTAATAAAACATGGCATATGCATGATGGAGTTTCTGGTTCTGAGTTTTTCACTTCTTCAATTATTGTTTTTCAAGCGTTACATTATCCGTTTCATTTTTCTTCATTTCTCTTACGTTGCCCTCTCTTATGTTAGCTGTCCATCCCTAGGAGCTTGGTGAATGTGGCAGAATTAATAAAAGCCGTGGTTGCAGTAAATGCATTTAATCGGTGTCATCCCGACCTTTCAGGATATTCACTTTCCCAGATTGGTTTTAAAAACCCATTGGAGAAACTACACTAAAATAAAATTGCAAGCCACTGACACAACAAAAGATAACAATTTTCAGTAGTGTTCTGTATCGAACACTGTTCAGTAGTGTTTAAAATAACAGTCGACAATAAAACCAGTATTAAAACACTGTGCAATTAAATCACCCAAAAGTATAATGGAGTAGGAAATATGGTTCAAGGTCTATTCTAAAAGCCAAAAATAAAGGATTTTATCTTCTCCTTGGGGAAGATATTTCACAGATGGGGGTACCACAAAGAAGACCCCGTCCTTGTTACTTACTAACCTGATATCTCCAACTAGTAAACCCAGGAAACAGGGCCTCGATTGTTGATTTTAAGGTGCAAGTAGTTACACATTGGAGTAGGTAGCCATTCTGATAAACATTGGGGTACATTTCACTCTTAGATTTCCTTTTGTCATTGTGTGCCAATCCATGGCCCAGACTAAACAACTGGCCGCCATAAACACTGAAAGTCAAGCAGCATGCTAGAGATTTAATTGAAAATATTATACTATGAAACACATTAAAAAAAAAAAAAAACCAAACCTCTCTCCCTCTGCAAAACTCATTGTTGAGAAGAAGAGCATTGGTTACATCTGTCTGTACTGAGATATGTGTTTTCAGACAATGCTCCTTCCTAGCCTTTTCAGGCCCAATAAAACAGATGTATCGTCTCGACCATCAGCACAACAAACCAAATCTATGGGGTTACCAGAAAAGAGAGATGAATACTAATCTGCAAAAGCAGACAAATAATATAAAATGACAAGGCATATGTCACACAAACGCTTCCCCAAACATTGCCTTGATCTGTTTACTATTCTGGTCTGTATTTATTTGCCTGGAAACGTGGATTTCCTGTTTCTTGTACCTACGCACTGAAAATGAGCAAGGAATTGAGGAGCAAAAAGGAAATCTCTATTTCGTTTCCAGAATTTGAAGGAAGTTGAGGCTAAGGGGGAAGGTGGGAGGAGGAGAGAGGAACTGGGGCATTTTAAAGCACTATCAAGTAAATAATGAAGAAGACCTTCAAACTGATGGTGGTAGCCATCTATGTTCAAACCAGATCTTCCTTATTACCTCTTCATATTTGAAAATTTGACATTTTTTACTGCTAGGCGCATGTGATGGTGAAGATTTCATTCTCCACATTGGCGCAGAATGCAATATGTGTGTTCAACAGCATTAAGATCACATACCCAGCGACTGTACCATTTTGGCAAGGAGAATCTGGATTAATCCTCTGCCATCCCATTTTTCCAACGGCTTTAAAATGTCCCAGTTCCTCTCTCCTCCTCCTGCCTTCCTCTTATATCCTCAACATCCTTCAAATTCCCCAAATTGAATTTGAAGGGCAAAAGTAGTTTGTCTGGAACTTAGCAGAATCATGCCCTTCCCTGAAGACTCAGGCAAAGCAACCTGCTGCATCCTCTCCTAGGTTGTCTGTTCTTACTTTAAAACTTTTGCAACTGGGTTACTTCAGGAAAATAAAATACGCTTTGCAGAAATAATCCTACTGGCATAAAATTGTCCCGTTTGGTATTTTAAAACACACTTTGTTTGACAACAATTGCAAACTGAATTTCTGTTTCAAATGTGTGAATGTTTGTTTAATTTCAATTAGGACTTCCAACATCCTGAACTATAAGGAAAACCTGAACTCTTAAGAAACCGCTTTGGTTTTAATAGTTTATTAAAAACAGAGCATACAAAACAAAGCCACACAGAATAAAAAAAAATGGGAGAAATCCTCAGCATCCGTAAAATAGAGAAAATTATTTTATATTGTTATTATTTTATTATTTTAGTTCTTCGTAATGTCAGATAGAAACAAAGAAACCATTCTCATAAAAGAAGTGAGGCCAGAAATCACAGGGATTTGATACTGTACATAGTCTTCCATAAAAGTTTTTCTGTTATATAATTTTTAGAAATAATTTTGGGGGTGTAAATATAATTACTTTGTTTTATTATATTAAAAGAAGATATTCGCTGGCCAATTTTTCAGCTCCCCCCTCCCAATTATCAGTTTTCCTATTTTTCCAGGGGAAAAGGTCTTCAGGTGGATTAAAAAACAAACCTATGCATAATAAACCTAGCTTTTTAAAACTGATTTTTTTTCCTCCTGGGCCTTTGCATCTCTACCTTCATGACTCATACTGGACTCTGCTGTGATAAATAGGTTGCTGTTCCTTGTCCAATTGAGATAAACAAGTATTTTACAGTGTCCCCAAAGCCTTATTGTAATTGTTGCTTAATATTTTAAAGCCTTTCCTCATCTTTTCTCCTTTCCACTGCTTAGAAATGGCCATGGGAGTTGTTTAGGAGTTCATACAAAGAACTCTGTCCGAAAAGAAAACAACATCTGTGCCAAGTTTTGTTTTGATATCTGAGTCCGTTTCATTTTGCCATACAGTATATTTTTGCATTTCCACCACCACCTATCCCCAAAATGAGAGCAGAGAATAAGCTAGTCATTTGTAATTGCAGTTGTTCATTATGTAATTGTAGCTGTAATAGTGCTTGAATATCGAAATGTCATGGGAAGTGTGTTGCAAGGGAGATGAGAATCTGGAGATGGACTGCACCACTCTCTTAAGGCTGCATCTGCACTGCAGAAATAACCCACTTTGACACCACTTTTGCTGCCCTGGCTCAATGCAATGAAATTCTGGGAACTGTCATTTCATTTACCCTTCCCTGTCAGAGAGTTCTGGGCCACACAACAAACTATAGCTCCCACAGTCCCATAGCATTGAGCCATGGCAGTGAAAGTGATGTCCAGCTGACATAATTCTGCAGTGTGGACAGAGCCTAAATAGCAGGGGAGGGAATCACATTTTGGTCTCCTAAGAAAGGAGGAGAAAATACAAGAACTTATGTAAAGTCTGGAGCAATTCTAGCTTGCAAAAGCAAACACTATGAATATCCTCAGACCCCTGAGAAGTAAAGGATGGGGAGAGAGGAATTTGAAAAAAGGAAAGTCCCAATTGCAGTTGTTATAGGGCCAGCTAGGTGAGTTACTTGAGGTAGCCCAGACATTTGAGAAGGAGAGTACAGAGGCAACAAAGGAATGGCCTCTCTACCATACAGAAAGCTATTCTAGTTGGAATCACACTGGTACAGAAGTGTTGTCCCTGACGCATTTCAGGTTTTTAAAATTGTATTACATAGGATGGTGGTAGGATACTGGTGTTAGCCAGCATCCTACCATCTCATGCTGTTGTATGTGGAAATGGAAGTTGGGTAGCAGGCAGCTGACAAGCCATATACCACCCATGGCTGTGTTTGAAGCCCCTAATGCCCCCTTTTCTGAATTAAAAATCTGTTTTTATACTGGGAACCTGTACCTTATTGTACAGTGGGCCCTTGGTATCAGCCAGGCTTTGGTTGTAGGACCCCCCGTGGATAGCAAAATCCACGGATGCTCAAGTCCCATTAAATACAATGGCATAGTAAAATGGTGTTCCTTATATAAAATGGTGAAACCAAGGTTTGCTTTGCTGGAATGTATATATTTTTAAAAAATATATCTAGAGTGAGAATGGTTGAATCCGTGGGTACGGAGGGCCGACTATATAGGATAAATGATGCTGCAAAAATGGTTTCTGCAAAACCCGAAATGTTATCCCGCACTACCACTTCCACTTGGCACTCTGCCGCTGAAATCCAATGGTATGCAGCAGAGGGAGAGAGTAGGGTCTGCAGTGGAATCTAGGGATCGAAACTACACACTCAGACCTACTAAGGTTGCCCAACCTTGGCCTAGACCGAGGCCTGCATCATGGCATATCAACCCAGGTTGCCAAACAGACAAGTTAAGCCCGAAATCTCACAGTCATTGTTTTCCTCTTCCGTGCATGTTCTGCCTTCTTTCAGCACACCCTCTCTCTGCTATCTGCTGTTACATTTCTCTCTCTCTTTCTTTGTGTGTCTCTGGCTCTCTGGAAAGCCTTGTTCAGAAAGCACTTTTTTTTTTTTTTGCCTAGTTTGCCTCCCTCTACCATTTCCGTGGCTTTAGCTACTTCCCCGAAGGGTGGAGAAGCAAACGCGGATTAAAGGGGGAGCTCTCCTCCTTTGCCGGCTCACACAATCTCTGGTGTTTGCTCAAGAAGCCACAGAGCTGAAACACCTTGGCTTCTCCAGGCTACACCTCGACAGGTTTCAATACGGTTGACTTCACCCTCTTGCCTTTGGAGACAGGCTAGTTAAACACTGCCCCGCTTCCTGCAATCTTTTGAAGATCTTTCAGGTCTTCCAATGCTCGAGTTGTCATCTTTCAACGTCGAGGAGGATGAAGAAACATCCCGGATGTTGGGTTGTTGAGTTTCCCCCTTTCTCCTCCCAGTCTATATCAAGAATTCTGCTTTGAACATCCAGGCACCAGTGTGCATAAACCATCGCTGTATATATGTATAGCCCTTGGCTTGTAGAAGAGCACAAGCTGCAAATACTTGGACCCTGCAGGGACTGGTGCCATTGAACCACCCTTCGAAGCCATGAGGGTCAACTGCTTGGACTTTCTGATGGGCAGTGACCATGTTTTGTATAAGACCTTTAGGCTACAATCCTACATTTATTAATTAATTAGTTTTTAAAATCTTATCCTCCACTGAGCTTGTCAGCATATGTGGCTCTCTTCCTTCTGGTTGTTGTTGTTGTGCCTTATTATGGGGTTTTCATGGCAAATTTCTTCAGAAGGGTTTTGCAATTGCCATCCTCTGACTCTGAGAGAGTGTTACCCAGTGGGGTTTGCATGGATCTCTTCCTGGCTACCTGCAAAGGGATCTTGTAACACCTTTGAGACTAACTGCATGAAAGAGGTTGTAGCAGAAGCTTTCATAGACCTTCCTGTTCCCTCCTTGCATCTGAGGAAGTAGACCCAGTCTACAAACAGTTCTGCTAGAAATTATTTCAAAGGTGCTACGAGATCCTTTTATATAGTGATATTCCAGATTAACATGGCGGTGTCTCTGAATTCTTCCTTCCCATGTTATTCACACAATAACCCTGGGAGGTAGGCAAGGTGTTTGCAACAGCCCTGTGAGAGTAAGTGGCCCAAAGTCACCCAGTAAGTTTTGTGGCTTTGGGTGGGACTTAAACCTATATCTTCTTCTTGTTGTTGCTGTTGTGGTTGTGTGCCTTCAGGTTATTTCTGACTTAAGGTGAACCTGTCATAGGATTTTCTTGGCCAGATTTCTTCAGAGGAGATTTACTATTGCCTTCCCATGAGGCTGAGAGGATGTGACTTGCCCAAGATCACCCAGTGAGTTTCACGGCTGAGTTGGGAATTGAGCCCTGGTCTCCAGAGTACTAGTCCAACACTTAAACTACTACACCATGCTGGTTGCCATAAACCTATATCTACTGAACTCAACAGAATGTAATTCTGGGTAGACAGTGTAGGATTTCATTGTTCTGTTGGAACCAATATGACCTTAAAGCTTTTGTGGTTTTCTGGATCATACCCCTCTTTGTTTTAAAAAAATAACATTTAAAAGCAGCTAACCACCCCACTGTATAGGGATATATAGCATTCCTATGTCCACAACTGGCATGAGCAACACAAAATCCATACCAAAAAGCAGTCTCGGAGGAGAGTAATTTAAAGCTGCACCACCGATTCTGTTGCTTGTCCAAAATGCAGTGCACGGTGTGAAATAAAGAAGTGCATTAGAAGGGTAGCGATGCTACCGAGTCTGAGACTTTGAAGGAGCTGTGGCTGGTGGATTGGGCCCACTGACTGGAAAGAGGAGGGGAGGAGAAAGGCGTCTCTTTGTGGAGCAAAGAATGAAGTGGAACGCCGATGTTCCCTGAAGCCTGATGAGACCTAAAATGGCCAAATTGAGACAGCAGCCTTAACTTAAGCCTCCAGGGGGCAAAGCGTGTGTTTAACATATTTAACATCTGCCCTCCTATTTCTCGAAACACAGAGCAACACCGCCTGTAATAGGAAGAACAGGACAGGGACCATCTGCCTGGCTCTGAGAAGTGGAGGGCGCGTGGATTACCACAAATGGCAAAAGACAGATGTATTTACACCTACGTGGGCAACACCTTGAAGCGCTGCTCTGAGGAAACATGCCCTCCCTCCTCTCTCTCTGCCCGTCTCTGGAAGCATCTGCCCATCCTTTGGTGCCTGAGCATCAGTCTTGCAACCCCACTGGATTTTCACCACTGGCTCCTATTTAGCAGCCATCCAGGGGAGGAAAAAACATGGTTGCTCTTTCCTTTTTCTGTTCACCTTTTGAAGTCTCAGCTCAGTCAAAGGGTATCCAAGGAGTGCGAAACTGAAAAACTGCCAACCTAAAACCATAGGCTTAGACAGAGCAAATCCACTGTTAGGCATGAGAGAGCAGCAGAGGCTACAGGGCAATGATGGGTGCCTTCTTGTTATTCCTTATGGACTGCAAGGGTATTCCCCTCCATGGGCGGACAAAGCTGTGCATGCCACATGGTCGAGCCTGGACCTTATCTTTTCCTTTATTGTCTTTTCTAATGGAGTCCTGTCCTCTCATGATATGGCCAATCTCAGTTCAGTCATCTCAGCTTCTAGGGAGAGTTCTGGCTTGATTTGCTCTAGAACCCATCAATTTGTCTTTTTAGGAACCCACAGTATCCATAGAACTCTCCCCAGCACCATTTTCAGATGAGTTATTTCTACTTCCTATCAGCCTTATTCACTATCCAGCTTCTGCAACATTATACAGAAATTAGAAATATGATGTGTGCCAAATGTTTATTTGGAATTACTCTATCCTCTAAATCATTTTTTGAAAGCGCCTTCCGGTTTGGACGTTCCTTTGGAGGTGGAATGGAGAATAACTGGTCTGAAAACACAAGTCCATAAGCCAGCATTGGATACCTGGGCCTTGAATCTCAGCCCTGGGAAATGAAATGGTTGTACAGAGCACAGGCACTGGAATGCTTTTCAGTTGCATTTGTTTTTGCAGTACGGAAAGAAGAATGCAGATAACACATTTTTTTGATGTGGGATCTGGCTGAGATGTTATCGTCTCGTGTACGATTTGTTCATAAAATCACTGATATCCGTTTGATCTCTTTTGAACTCTGAAGACTTTAATCCTTTCCAGGACCTATTAGTGGTACAGACACAGATTTTTTAAAAAAAGAAAAAGAAAAAGAAGAGCAATACCAGCTGAATAGGAAATAACAAGGGAAAACCAAAACCAAACTCTTGAAAGGGAAGGCAAAAATCTGAATTCAAGCACGCTGTTTCAAACATGCAGAGTCAATCAAAGGCAACACATTTGTGGAAATTATTTTCACAAATAATGTTTTAAAGGACTGGATTAGATCTGTAGATTCCAGTCCATAGCCTACTTTATTCCAGTTGGAAGGAAGTTTAGAAATAAGTTATTTGTTTTCCTGCACTCCTACAATATACATTTTGGGATAGGAAACCGAAAGAAAAACAGGAGATATAACCATATGCCCAAATACTTTCCAGCTACCCCAAATTTCTTAAAGTGCTCCAGAGGTCTAGAGGTTTATGCTCTGTCTTCTGTGAAAAAGAATATAAGAGACGACCCACAGTTAATTGTAGTTTATTATGGCACCAGAGCTCTCTGACAGAGAAGGCTGAATGTCTCATAAAACTACAATTCCCACATTGTAGCACTGAGCCAGGGCAGTTAATGCCGTCTCAAACTGGATTATTTTTGCAGTGTATTTTGGACCATTGTTCTCCAAACTTTGGTCCTCCAGTTGTTTTGAACTTCAGTTCCCAGAAGTCCCAGGCAGCTTGGCCTATAATCAGGAATTCTGGTAGCTGTGGTCCAAAACATCTGGAGGACCAAAGTTAGGGAACCACTGCTTTAAATAAACATTGACCCCGGAAATATAACAATAAGGCACTGGAACAGCAACAGAAAATCTCAAATACACCAAGAAAACTGTTTTTATAGAAAGGGATCTTGCAGCCCCTTTGAGAAAGAAGCTCCTTGGAGAAAGATGCAAAAGCTAATTCTACAACTTCTTTCTCACAGTTAGTCTCAAAAGTGCTGCAAGATCCCTTTGCGTACTGATATTCCAGACTAATGCCGCTATACCTCTGCATTTGATTTTTTAAAAAGTGAGAGATTTTGCAAGAGTGTATAGGTAAAGGAATATTTTGCCAGCTTCAAAGATAACCAAGGAAGATTAGTCCAACCAATTGAGCAACCAATCGTCGATAAACTAATAATAGTAATTTTTAGATTTTGTACAGCCTTCCCCCCCGCTTCCCCTGGGAGTTTAAAAAAGTTCAGATGAATCCTTTTTTTTAAAAAAAATTATAACTTGGGCTGAAAATAGCAGTAATCTGTTGTATGCACACAGTGAAGCCAGTGGCTGTTGGACAGCTCTCATGGTTTCTTTGGCTTGACATTGCTGTGTTATTGTCACCCAACAGAGCCATCTGGTGCTGTCGATTCAAGGATGGGTTCTCTTGTAAAATTTGTACACTGTCCTTTTTTATTAATGCACACTGAACCACGACATGTGTGAAGCAGCCCAGAAAAACGTGCTCAGGGGGTGATGCCTGACATGAACTGTGATGGCAGACCTGTTCCCGGTCGTATTTCAGTCAACCTTTTTGCAAACAGTTGGCTTTCCGTTCCTCTCCCCCACCCCTGCGGAAAAGGAGGCTGGGTTGGAGGGGATCATTCACCCCCCTTCCCCATCTCCCCATTTTAACAGATGTCAAACAAAGTTGGGGGGGTTTTGGCTTTGGTTTTATTATTTCTGAGCCTTGTCAGCCAGGCCTGAGTGCTTTTGTGCTTTCCGCATCTAAAAACATTCTGTGCATGGGCAATCCACGTGCCCCATGCAAATTAAACAGAAATGCACCATTGTGCACCAGCGATCATGGTTTCCTACCTTCTAGGTTTTTTTCCGGTTTGGCAGGGATGATCCTGATTATTGGATATACTCATGTATAAGTGTAGAAATTTGAGTCACAAAATGGATCCAGAAACCATACACGAATCTGCAGTGTGAAATGTGGAATGTGCAACCAAAGTCCAAACTGTGTGATGCATAAGCACAATGCACGACCTTACCAGTCAGCAGAATGTGTCTGTTGCGCAAATAATGCATCCCGCATGCATGGCAAAACTTACGCATGCGTATGTCACTAGCAGAATGGCAGCCTTCGTTCCCAAGCTTTCAAGCATGATCATAAGCACTAGAAAGTTCCTCCTTTTAAAAAGCACCCCACTGCAACGTTCTGCCAATTTCGTTGTGCTTTTGCAGCATGCACCCCAGATCAGTCATGTTGCTGTGATTTCCATTTGTTGCTCAAACCTATAAATCTATACTTTAAAAAAAGGAGAAAACATGTTGGGGATAGCTAGTGAGACAGCCTTCTCTGCTTTCCCCTTTTCTCTCCATTTTGCTATTCATGCACACTCAGTAAGACGTTGTGGAGGCAGCTGCCATTTACTTTGCCTTGTTGTACACCTTGCTTTGTTGACACACAGCTACAGTAGCATTGGCTAAAGTAGATTCCCATTCTTTCCCAGTTCAAGTATTATCCCACTGTTTATTGCAGACATGCTGCTGCAATCGGATGCAAAAAGCTAGGTTTTTTCAGCCTTCCTTCACTGTCCTCCCAATGCTGCTAAAATTTTCTAACCAGAAGGAGGACGATGAAAAAGAAAATACGGGTTGGGCATAAAATGTCTTTGTAAAAAGAAGCTTCTTTGTCAGAGGAATTATATTGACAGTGTGGGAAGAATTATATCTTATAGAATACGGTTGGCCCTCTCTATCCATGCATTCTGCATCCAGGAATTCCACCATCCATGGCTTGAAAATGTCCCCCACCCTAAGACAAAAAGAATATTCCAAAAAGCAAACTTTGATTTTTGCCATTTTATATCAGAGACACCATTGTGTATAATGGGACTTGAGCATCTACAGATTTTGGTATCCATGGGGGTCCCTAGTGGATACCAAGGGCCCAATATATATGAAAAGAGAGTTCAACATGAGACTGATGCTTCTAGGAGTGTGCCAGTGTTTCTTGTGGCACATTTTTAGCCCTCTTGTTTCCTTGGGCGAGGGAATGCCTTTTTGCATTTTGGAATATGATAATGTTAATTTTTTTTAAAATTCAAATGGTCTGATTTGACACTGTTGCTTGTTGATGTTGACCTCTTCCATCTAATTTCTATGCATTTTCCCCTTCGTTTCCCACGAAGACCTTACCTGTTTGGAGCAGGATGTTTTTCCATAAAAGCTCCATGGTGAGTTCAGTTCAATCCCAGCATGCCTTCTAATTATTTTGCTGTACTCACTGGAAATTATCATAGATTTGCTTTCCTTCTTCTTCTTGTTCTTCTTGCTCTTCTTCAGTTGCATGAACTCATCATTCCATACATGCAAGTGGCATATGACGGAGGGCAGAGCTAAGTGGGATGCCCAGTGTGGGTTCCTCCACAATGGGTTGAGTTTCCCATTTCCTATCACTGTAATTCGTTGTGACGTGTTAATAGTGTTATGTACTGTGTTTCCTCAATGCTCCTCCCAGGGCCATCTCCAAAATGGTAGAAATCCCTGGTGGGCCTCCTCCTCCTGTGGTCCTCTTGGGGCCATCTGCTACTTCCTCTGATCTGTGCTGGGCAACAGGTATCATAATGCTTCAGAAAAGCTTCATATTAATGCTACCTCAGGAGTTTTATTGGAAATTGAGAAGCCACCTCCCTTGCACTGAACCAGGGGAAAAACCTGAACATGAATGGAGGGGATCAGACATGAGTAATGGTCCCTCTCTGCTGCCCCAGAAGGTCATCTGATCACACCAGGGTCCTTCCAGAGGAGGTGTTTCATCATCCAGCAATTGTCCTTGTTTATTCCCAGAATTTCACAAGGCGAGGTGTGGTTTACACTATGTTGTCCTCTTATATTTTATCACTTCCACGTCAAACTTTTCTCAATAAATCCATTAATAAGGACTAAAACAGAATAGCAACACAATGTCTATTGGTTGATAACACTAGGAGCTCTCCAGGCTCTCCTTTCCACTTCCCCATCATAGCTGGCCACGCGGAGCATTTGTGGAAGCGCACAACCCAATGACCATTTATCATACATCTTCATAAACTACCTGTTGGTGGAAGAAGGGTAGAAACCTGATCTGGAGTTGTTCTTTTTGACAGCAACCGGATGTTCTCCCTCACACTTAGTTCTGCCCTTAGAACTGTCAAGCCACTGTCTTCTGTTATCCTCTATGGCTGTTTCTTCCTTGGGCATTTCTTGTATTCATGGCTGGCCTGAATCGCTGCCCAGATAGCTTTGCCATGACTTGGAGAGTCTTCGTTACCTTTGCTACTTAAGTTCCTTCACTTCAGCTTGTTCTTTCTGTGATCTTTGGCTGAGGCAGTGTGACAGAGACTTTAAAACATGCCCTATAAGATTTCACAGATGAAAACTGGGCTAAGCAACATCAGACTGTGGTTATGATGGCCAATGTTTTTAATGACAAAAAAGAGAAACAAGACTGTGGAAGAAAGTGGGATGAGGAGAGAGAAACTGGGACTCTTTAAAAGGCTTAACAAGTGGGAAACCTCTATCTCTAACTTCACTAAGATGGAGGTAGATCAATACTCTTCTAGCCCCTTGGATGCCCCTAGGAGTATCAACCCAGCTCTTGGAAAGGTTTATGGGAACTTTCCCAACTGGCACACTAGCAGTGCAGAAATGAGTCAAGATAAGGATAGATCCAGTCTCCAATGGAGTGGAGGCTTCCAGGGCACCTAATTCTCCTGCATAACGGCCAGGTCTTTTTGTGATAGAGAAATATTCCTCTCATAGTTTTGTATAAGTCAGTATGCTCTGCGAATTAGTTTATGGCAGCCTGTCTCAACCTTTTTAACCCAGAACAACCCTATAAATGATTTTCAGGTCTCAGGGAACCACTTAAAAAAGTTTATTTCACCCCAATCCCGGTCTCTTGCAGAACCCCTAGCAACCTCATGTGGAACCCTAGGGCTCCTGATTGAGAAACCATGGTTTATTATATTCTTCCCTCTAAACATGGACGGAGATATGGGGTGGAGAGAGATTGTACAAAATTACAACACATTGCTGTAGCCATAAAGTTGTGCCTCACATCTTCTGAGTAGGTTGCATGGTGGAGAGGAATGAGTTTGGTAGCCTGGAAGTCTGGGAGCCAAGCCAGTCTTTCACCTTGTGCACTCTGCATTACCTCCCCTGCTTATTACAAGGATTACTGAGATGTGAGGAGCTTGGAACACTCGAAATTGTCATCCAATGCTATTACTATTTTTTATTGGCGTGTTCTTGTTAGATACAGCGGGCCCTCTTTCATTTCATTAAAGGAAAAGAAAAGCTTGAATGTGGATTGCTTGTCAAATACCCATCCGTGGCTTGCACTGGGGGACATCAGTAGAGATGCTCCTTGCGTCTGTCAGAACAAGCACATTCCCTTGTCAACCAGAGATGACGTTGGCCTGAGCCAAGATTAAAAGCTCTAGATTAAAGTGACGAATATATGGAATGTAATAGACCTTAAATCATTGAATATGTGCTCGCAAAAGTCTCTTGCGGTCCGTTTGATGCCGCGATTATAGCGCTTTTGAGAAAATGAACCCCTGTTTGCTTATGCAGCAAATGGGGGCAAAATTAAGAACTACAGTGGATTTGATTTTTTTTTAAGCCTGCATACTGTTTTCATTAAGATCTTAATGAGACCTAAAATAATGTCAGCAAAATTGAGTGTAGATTTATCTGCTCTGTTTGCTTGTGCTGAGTCAAAGAATAATAATGTAGGGGCTTGTAATTATTTTTGGTAGTTGATTTTAGGCTTGAAAGAAACCACTAAAAAGAAATCTCCTGGAGGAGGAATTTGGAACGGAGCTTAGTTTTTGGGGAAAAAAGTTCATTACGGATTTGCCGAATACAGGGTTGTGAATGAGCCGTGTGTGTTTCAGCAAAAAGATTAGTGCCAGAAACCATTGGGAAGTTCTCCCATCCTAAAGAGAATGAACAGGGATCTTGAGCAGCTGCTATGTCAGTGAGAAGGTCCTCCATTCAAGCCTTTGCATCGCCAAAGAAGATTGGGAACACTCCCTGAAATACATGAACGTTCATGTAGATTTGCAGATGGGGTACCATTCCTTCCAACATCTCACAAGTTAAACTGGAGATTAATTAAACACGTGGGACCAAGCAACGTCAGAGTGAGGCTAGGATGGCCAAAGTTATTAATGCAGAAGAAGACACAAGCTAGGAGAAGCCACAACATTTTGCTTTTGGCCTAAGTCTACTGGGAAGGGCAAGACTTCACCCTTACTTGAATTATAAAATTGTTCTATATAGATTTGATGTTGGTGGTGCCTACACTGCCGTTGTCAAATCCATATAGAATTTTTAAAATATAATTTCCTATTCTACTATTCTATCCCCTGTCCCAGGCCTGCAGAATATGTTGAATATGTTTAAAACAAAAATAATACCCCCGGCTGCCCCCTTCTCTCTTTCTCACTTAGCGTTTAACCACAAGAATAATCGTGTTTTACAAGGCTGCCTTTTTTCTGTCTACAAAACATCATTCTTCAACTGAAAATGTTTTGGCACTGGAAGCCAGGGCTTCAATGTGCACCGAGGAAGACGTTTGTTTTAAAGACTTGGTGTAAATAGAACATACTTTATTCCATTTCCTTGAAGATTGTTTAGACCTGTGTTGTGAAAAATCATACGTCTTTGGGCTGTTGAGGGCTTGGGAAGCGATTTGGTCGGAGTGACCTTTCTCCTTACTGTCAGCTCCTGGTTTACTGTAGTAGATGTAAAGAATCCACCCATATTCTTACTAATGGTGTGTAAGTCTGCATGCACTTTCTGGTTTTCCAGTGCGTTAAAGTGTCTGTCCATCTGTTCAGGAGCCAGATTGCTTCATCCTTGCATGATAAAGGAGACAACTTTTAAAAATAAATCATCTTGATTTAAGCTGGTTTTTTTTTTTTTTAAAAAAAAAATTGATCTACAGCATTGATTCCCAAACTTTGATTCTCCAAGGGTTTTGGACTTCAGCTCCCAGAGGCTCCAACCAGCTTGGCCATTGGTCAGGAATTTGAGGATCTGAAGTCCAAACATCAGGAGGACCAAAGTTTGGGAACCACTGATCTAGAGGAAAATAGATGAGATGGGAGGATAGACCCCAAAACACCAGTAAGTTTCCCATCCTGACTGCACATTGCTGGCAGCTTACTACACTCATCCCTCCATCTTTGTGGCTTTGATATTTGCGGATTTGACTATTCATGGATTTGATCAATATGTTCTCTCTAGGAATATCTAAGTCCTCCAGTGCAACTCTGTGGTCACCTTTGACTAAAAGCTGCACTGAAAGACCTAGAGATTCCTAGACAGAATACTCTACTAAGGCCTTTGTAGCTCCTCCAGTGCAGTTCTATGGTCAGTGTCTGTCGGATGTTGGCCACAGAGTTGCCCTGGAGGACCTAGAGATTCATAGAGAGGTGTCCTCTCAGGTAAAGACATGGTGTCTTTGTTATTTGCACTTTTTCCGTATTCATGGGGATCTTGTGCCCTTAACCCTAGCGAATATGGAGGGACTCTTAGTTTCTTCCATGCAGGAAAATACCATCAAAGCACTCCCAACTGATGACCATCCATCCTCTATTTGAAAACCTCCAAAGAAGGAGATTCCACAATTTGGAGCATTGGCTTGCTTGTCTACCAATGGCAGTCTCTTCCCCTCCCAGTCATTTCAAACAAATACGTGAAAAAAATTGAGAGTAAAAAAAAAAAAATTATCAAAAAGTATTGTGGAGATGTAAGAGATTAAATCCCTTCCATTTCCCCAGCTGAGAATGAAGTAGCTGGCATCTCATATTTCTAGAGGTAATCCCACCGCAGGGCGTGATATAGAGGGCTGGGGACTTTGTTTGACATTGTGAAATGAACGATAGGGCGCTTTCTTATGCTCAAATTATGAGAGAGAGAGCAAGGGAGTGCTCCGACTCCTTACCTTTTCCATCAGAGCTACTGTTTTTTAGAGAGCTGCTGGGTATGTGTGTGGGTGTGCTTGGCTAAAATTAGGAGTCGCTGTGTGAGTTTGGGGTTTTTATTAAACGGTCCTATAATTTGAACGCTGTCAAGTCTTAACTCCCTTGCGCAGTCCCTGCTGAAATGCACGGGGAGCACGCAAGAGCATGGTTGCGCTCGCCAAGATCACGTAGCACAGAGAGCAGGTGTCACTTCATAGAATCACTTCCTTCCTTAAATGCAGGCCTTCAGATTACTTTCAGTCTATTTGTGCAGACTTTCACACCGTTGTGAGTGAACGGCTTGACAACTGGTGCTTTGGCCCGTAGTATCTTAGCTCTCTCCTGTAGTATCTTAGTTCCTTTCCCTATTGTGGTGGCGCGCGTTTTGTTTGTCTGGGTTTTTTGGCTAAGAGGCTTCCCAGGGTTTCACACCTTTCCCAACACAATGTAGTAACGCACTCCCTTTGGCAACACTGATTCAGGAAACAGATATAACGTTTCAGACACAACTATCCTTTGGGTTCATGTGGATCATAGAGACCAAAAGCCTGTCGAGTGTGAAGGCGACAACACACTCTTGTTGTTTCCAGACTATCAGGTAGTTGCCTCTGAATATCAGGCAAAGACCTTTTAGTTCTAGGAAGCATTTATTTTATTTTATTTTCCCACATAAAACAAATCTTTAAACCCATTGTTATTTTAATTACACATACCCTACATCTCTAATGCAATCCTTTCCATATCTTCAGTCCATCTACAATGTGCAATACAATATTAACGATACTATACCAACATATATTTCCCCTTACAGTATTTGAAAAGGAAAGTTTTTAAAGAATGGGATGAGGCTGCTGTACTGTTTTAGACAGAACCACTTTAATAATTGAGTTTTAACATTGTTTTATATTTTTAAGGATAGCTTTCAATCATTTAAACATTTTCAATAGTTTAAACTCATTGAAACACATTTGAATATGTTTTTAAACTGTTAGCTGCTTTGAGTCCCAGATTTGAGGGAAAGGCAGGATGATGATGATGATGATGATGATGATGATGATGATGATGATGGCGGCAAAATCAAGCTTTGCTTTTTGGAATATAGATATATATTTTTTGCCATTTATAAGGAAGACCATTTTACTACGCCATTGTATACAATGGGACTTGAGCATCCCAGAGTTTGGTATCCATGTAATCCATGAGGGGTCCTGGGACCAAACCCCAGCAGATACCAAGGGAAGGTCTCACTGTATCTTAACTTGGGGTTGTTTGGTCTGAAGACGCTGTCCGAATCCAAAGTCTCTGCCATGGATTTTTTTATTTCTTTATTTGAGGTATAGAACGTGTGAAGGCATTTTGGTTAAAGTACTGTACAGTTAAGACACTTGAATGACTGCTCTAAGAGCCTTTAGAGCTGAAGAGCGGGGTAGAAATACTGTAAATAAACACATAAATAAATAAATAAGACACTGTTTGCTGAGACCATATCATGACAGAGCTCCTCCTTATGCTCGATATCTTTCTAGCTATTACACAATTTTTGTATTGTTTATATACACTCCATGGAAATAAAACACGTGAGGAAGGGGCTTTCTGGCTGAGGTAAATTTATCAGCAGAGTGAGCAGTTTGGGCAATTTTGGCGGGAAAAGGGGGATCGTTAGAGGGCTGTTATGGGAATGGGCTTCTCCTCAGCTGCTTCCTTCTGTATCCAGGATAGACAGACATAGCTTAACATTTTCTTCTCCAATGAGTCAACAGGATCTCTTGCCAGCGAAACCGCAACCCCAAGGATAAAACTTGTGACCTGCCTACAAAGCATGCCACAGACTCTTTCTGGGCACACACTTTTTAAAATGGCTTCCCTCAAAGTTTTAAGGTGGTTTCCTCATACATTGCCCTATACCTTTAATTAATGCTCCCTTCAACTAAGGTCTAGTTAAGCATGCTCTGTTTCCAAAGAAGCCAGAGAAGAAGCGATTAATAGAATGTGACATCGTCCTTGCATTTTGCTGAATGGTTTGGGAGTGCTCCTGGGCCTCGTTCTTGGAGGCATGCTTGTTTTTACCATGTCGCTGTGCATGTGGACCCGGTCTCCATTTCTCATACTTTTGCATGTTAGTTCAGCTTGGCTTGTGGTCTCACTGTGTGAAAAAAATGCTGGTTATTTCCATTATAATGCAAAAAAGAAAAAGAAAAAAGGCTGGGGAGAAACTGCTTACAAGGCCTGACAAGAAAGCACTGAAAAGGTGTTTGGAAATTTATTTCCTGGACTGAGAATTATTATTATTAGGGGTTGCCTAGCTTTTTGATTTTGTTTGCCAAATGACCAGTTTTAGGTTATGTCTTGTTTACACTGACCAGTCAGAAACCTGCAGCCCCTCTCTGAGGTTGTCCAGTGTTAATTTTACACAAATTCAAGGTCAAAATTAGATAAGAGTCCATCAAAAAGGAGACGTCTGGTGTCATTGGTAGATCAAATTACTGTACTGGTTACCAAAATGAAAAACCATAAATTGTGAAAAGTATGCTCTTACAGTTCTTGTTGCCACCCTTGTTGCTTATGGATTTGAAGAATACTCTATGAGTGGCTGATTCCTAACATAGTCACCAAGCACTCGATCAAATAACCTAAGCTATTTTTGCCTTATCTGAAGAACATGTTGAAATAACTTTTTCTGAAATGCTGAGGAGCCACTGTTCTGTCTTTAGGCTTTATCGATTCTTGGTAGTTCTGAAAATACAGCTTCCCTGCCTTCTATTGAATCTCAAGTAGAACTTTGGTGGACTAATAAATAATTTGGTGGACTACTAAATAACAATTAGACTTCGATCTCTCTTTCTCTTTTCTTTTTCCCCCTCTCACAGCAAAACCAAACCAGCTCCTCAAATTTCACCCAGCAAATCTGTCGGAGGAGAATTCTGTGTAGCTGCTGTCTTTGGGTCGTCCAGATCTTGGTTTGCAAGCAATCCGGGTCTTAAAAGAGAGAAAGGTTTGTATTTTAAGCAAATAGTTGACATATAAATGACTTGTATAATGACAATACCTTTACACCTCTAAGTTAGACCATTAAGTTAGACTGCAGTATTGACTACTCTGGCTGGCAGTGGCTTTCCCAGTTTCCAGGCAAGGGCTTTCCCTAAATCTCCATGTTCTAACTGCCATTGCTCTGTCCTCAGAGGGAGAGAAGAGCAGCCAGGCACAAGCTCCATCATGCCCTTCCACTGGATTGTGGTCTTTTCCCAACCAATACTAGTTTTTCCACTCTTTCCTTGATTGTGAATTTCATTTTTGTACAGTTCTTGTCCCTGGGGGGAAATACTAATCACAGTGTTTCCAGAAACAGTTAATTCCACCTTTGGGACGTTGGCAAGATGTGAGCCATGGCAAAAAGCAAAGCTGCAACCACCAATTTGTTAACTGAACAAACACAAAGATGATCCCACATCTCCCTTCACTCTCCCTCCATCCTTTTGGAAATGCTAAGAAAATTAATGATTGAGATCAGGAGTAATATTTATATACCTAATGCCTTCAATAAGCTTGGCAGAATAATGTCTACAAAGTGTGAAAAAGAGATTTTTTTTTCTACTTCAAGGATGATTTCACAGTTTTTTCCTTCAATAAACTCTTTGCAGAATAGTATCTGCAAAACAGGAAAAAGATTTCCCCTGTACATTTCTTTAACCCTAAATACAAGTCAGAAATAAATCTTGTTAAGTTGAATCAGGCTTACTTCCAACTAAGTGTAGAATTTCAGCCCAAAAAAATGTATTGAGAATAGTCAAGAGTTTGTATTTAAACAACCTGAGAAATTTAGGGATAAATGTTTAGATTTTCTCTGCCTGATGGACAGTTTAAAAGTAATTGCTCTAAAATTTATTCTGCTTTCATGATCATAGAGCTGTGGGAAGTGGGGGTTAAATATACTCGTCTGTTTTGTGAAATATTGTTTGTAATTAACAAATCAGGTGATAAACCTACTGTTCACGAAAGCATTTATTATTGTTCACAAAAGTGCTCATGTCCTTTGAGACGTACTGTGGATGAAAAGCAATTAGGGAACATCTGGGAATGAATTAAATGACATGAAATATCCTTCAATATTCTTATTCGTGAACAGATCAGTCCAGGCAATTCGTGGTTGAGTCTTTGTACATCATCAGCTGCTACGGGACTCTGGTGGAGCATGTCCTCGAACCCCGGCCGCTCAGCACTGCCCCAAAGATCAGCGATGACACCCCACTGGAAATGGCCACTTGCCCACGGGCCAGCTGGACACTAGTCAGGTAGCCCACCCTTTCCAAATTTCTGTGCTTATTTCCTTTTGTGGATGTGATAGGGATGGAAAGAATATTTAGAAATATTTGACAAGTAGTCCAAAAATGTTCTTGGGATGTCAAGAAATCCTGACAAGAAGAAACCTGGACTCATGAGAATCGTCACAAAACAGTATTTTCTGCACAGGAAGCAGCTTTTTGTGTACAGAAAATAAAATGTATATGCAAGAATATTATTTCTGTTCAGAAAAATGCTGTTTTCTGTGGAAAAACAACCACATGGGAATTTTATACCGAATAAGCCCTGAGTTGCAAATAGGCTTAAAAAACTGTGGTTTTCTAAGACCTTCTCTGAGCAGGAAGAAAATTGTACAAATTACTAATCGCTTTCTTCAAGGATAAAATTGGTGACAAATTACATCTCTTTAGGAATGTCAAAATCTGTCAGTTCTGTTCTTACTTGCATTTTTTAGCATTCCTCAGGCATTGTCATATTATACATATGGCTCTGGTGGGGCTACTGAAAAAAACTCCAAGTAGATGGAAATCTATATCTACTTCTCCAAAATTGTTATTTTAATGCTAAACAGTATAGAGGGGGCCATGCAATGTCTTTACAAGGTAAATTGTTTTACTGGGAGCATCACTTACTCCTTTTGGGGGGGGGGGGGGAGAAAATGGTCAGTCTGGGGATTCTGGAGGTAACCAGGGCCATAAAAATGTCCCTTGGGGCCACATGTGGTCCAGGGCCTCACTTTGTCCACCTCTAGTATGAACTGATGAACAGAGTACTTCAGTCCCATTGGTTTCAATGGATCTACTTCTTTTGGGTCTAGCATTTGGATTTACGCTTGTGTCTGGCATAATGGTTTGAATGTTTAGACTCTGGAGACCAGGGTTCGATTCTCCGCTCCGTCAAGAAACCCACTGGGTGATCTTGGGCAACTCACATTCTCCATCTCAGGGAGAGGCAATGGCAAACCTCCTTTGAACAAACCTTGCCAAGAAAACCTCATTATAGAGTCGCCTTAGGGTCGCCATAAGACGGAAACAACTTGAAGGCACACGACAATAACAACTGCGTCACTTTGCCTAGTTGCAGCCTAGTTGGAAGAGAGGCAGAGAGAGGCGGCAGACAGTTTGGCCCCATGGAAAAGTCCCATGAGCCAGATCAGGCTGAGGAGCTGTCCACTGGCTCCTTGGTAGCATACCATCAGTGCCTAGACCAATTTGTCCCATGAAATCTCAACCTGGTGCTTTTTGAAGGCCATTAAAAAAAAAAGGAAAGAAAGAAGGAAAATGGGAATAAAGTAAGAGGGATTGCTGAGGGAGAAAAAAAAACTATATTGTCTGTGCTTTTGACATTTTAAAATATTTTTCTTTTGATTGATTTTGTTGAAGAGAAGGGATAGGCTCCAATCTTCTTCAGCACTGGCTCATTCCTGGCCTCAGCTAATCAATACATGATTTACCAAGTGACTGACGAGAGGCCAGCCCTAATTAAAATGACAACAGACAGTCTTTCAGGGCTGTGATTGTCAAAACAAGCAACTTATAATGGGATTGCAAATTCTGGCTGGATCAATATCCTGCAACTTTGCACACAAGCAGGTTTTGGCAAGCCAAGCACTGTTTGGAGGAATCCCATCGTTCTGCCATGGTGTGCACACATCAATGCAGGACTAAACAACATGTTATATGGGGGGATATTTGGACACGGTGACCCCATCCGGGTGTGGGCGACTGTGATTTTTCACAACTTGCTTAAGTTCTGGTCACTCGTTTCCCCTTTCCCATATGCCTGTGGGACACTCTGTGCTTGTAGCAAACGACTTTAAATAATTATAAACACTGCACTCTCTTGCATAAATAATTGGGATGCGATGACACAGATGCTGATTTTTTTGTCCAGCATAAATATTAATGCTCTTGTGTTGCTTCCACAGAACTCCCCAGTGGAATGAACTACAGCCGCCCTTTAACTTGAATCATCCGCTCCTCCTGGCCTCAGATTCCATGCAGTGTTACCAGTATCTGCTTGTTGGCTGTAAGTAGCTTGGGATATTCCCTTTGTAAGGCCCAGCCATGTAGGTCTTGAGGAGCATAGCCCCAGAATAGAAGCTGTTGTAGTTTGAGTCTTTTGGTGTTGACAATACATAAGGCATGTATGTGTATCCAAATGAAATGTGGGAAGTGAAACACTGCATATTCAACATACTGTGGGCCTCTCAGTGATCTCAAAACCTCTATTTACTAATAAAGTGGTGACTTCACATCAGGTGTAGGAATCTGGCCCTTTAGATGTTTTGTTTTGCTTTGCTTCCATCAGTGAGAAGAGAACCAGAAACATGTAGCAAAGCAGCAAACAAAGAGGAGACAAGCTCTGCGTGCTCTAAGATGGTCAACTGTTCATTCAATGGGCTTTTAAAACATTGAATCTTAGAGCATCTGGATGCATTTGGAGCTTGTCTCCTCTTTGTTTGCTGCTTTGCTTTACTTCCAAAACACCCTTCTTTTTCTCAGAGAATCCAGAGTGGTTGGGTGTTAAACAGTAACATCACTGGACTACTCTTCTCACCA
Source organism: Urosaurus nigricauda (assembly GCA_034509955.1). NCBI lineage: Eukaryota > Metazoa > Chordata > Lepidosauria > Squamata > Phrynosomatidae > Urosaurus > Urosaurus nigricauda. The sequence goes on from JAOEGL010000010.1 coordinate 21,200,019, forward strand.
GGGGCAAAAGATGATATGATGTGAAGCCAACAACATCTGGAGGGCCACATATTCCCAACCCTGCTTGTGTCATTCCCAACTATTGGCCAATGTACATCCAGCAGATTCTTCACTCATCCCTATGTACTGGGCCAACTGGATCTTTCATCTAATCCTTCTCTGGTTGGTAGGTAGGTAGATAGACATACAGATAGAGCCAGACCCTCTGTTAACTAAGACTAGGGTCATTGATAAGATTAAAGTAGTCTCTGTACAAATATTGGTTAGGCTAGATTTGTAACCTGTTTTTTTTAAAAACAGATTTATAGTACCTTCCTGTTTACTGTCAACATTGGCGTTTTACCAATGAAGTCACCTTTAAGACCTTCATATGACTGTGTTGTGCATGTGTATGTTCTTTCAATCTCTTGAGACTCCTTGGCTTGAGATGCACGAGTTTCATTTGCCTCCCCCCCAGACACTAATTTGTGCGTGAAAACTGAAAAAGTGGAGACTCTAATTTAATATCTCTAGATCCCAGGCAGCAAAGTGGAAGCGCTTAATCCAATCGGCTTGGTTGATGGCAGGCCTCCTGTAGTATGTTCTCTTGTATCGGCAGACGTCTTTCATGCTATCTGGCATGCGTTGCTATGGGAAGGAGGGCTAGGCTTGTAAATTAATCTCACTATTAAGAGGAGAAGGAAAACAATAACCATAAAGAAGCTGAACTGTTTTTTGTGGCGGGAGAAGTGGAGAAAACACAAAAGCTTTGAATAACAAACTTTGCTGTAGACTTGGGAAGGTTATTGCACACTTGACCAAAGGTCAAGGATAGATAAATAGACAATCTGGATCACAGGTGACACTCAATTTCAGAACAAGATTATCCTGTCTTTCCTTTTCATAAAATCTTTCTGGTTGTCCAGGAAGCTTCAGAGTCATTTTAGTAGTGGATGACCTAAAAGCAAAGCTTGGAGAGGTGTCCAAGATGGACTCATGAAACACTCAGACACATCTGAGGTGGACCTCAGAATGTCATCTATGACCAGAGAGAGAACTTAAGCTGGCAAACCATTGGGAACTACATCAGTGAAAGCCCCTTGATAGGAATGACAATTATTCAAGAATGCAGATATGATCTTGGGCAACACCTTCTTTTAGCAAGGCTTGTGGAGATGAACAGATCAATTCAGCCAATTTTCCTTTGCCTGCCATTACCAGAGGTGTGTTGAGCAGTAACGTGGTCTCAACCTCTGACACTTATTAGAGATTACAACTCAGGTCAACAAAGCTCTCAAATTTAGGAAAGGCTGTGTGCTCATCTGTTCTCCAGTAATACCATTGCCTCCATTGGCGAGTTATGCTTGTTAGTCTACCCCATGTCTGAGTCAAAGCAAACATGAAGGAGAAGAACAAGGGCCTTACCTGTAACAGTGGTTCTTCAGGTGATCATCTGTGAATTCACACAACCCTCCCTCTTCCCCTCAAGGATACATCTTTGCAACCAACCTCTTGGTTTCTTCCTCTTAGTGGACTAGGAACTGAGGGGTTTAGGCAGAGGCCCACAGGCATGTTGAGGGAATGGGACGCTTGCCAAAATATTAAACCTAGCTCTGGAAGGTACCAGCTAGCTCTATGCAGATACTGAATAATCTGTATGTACACATTCACAGATGACTACTCAAAAAACCACAGTTCAGATAAGCAGCCCATTCTTCCAATAGTTACTGGTGGCGGGGAGAGAGGGCACATGGGATGGCCTGGATTCGGCTGTAATCCAGAATTAATTTTAGGTTGGTCTGGATTCAGGTGCAATCCATAATTAATCAGGTAGATTGGCAGATCCCTGAAATCTGACGTTTGACTTCCCCCCGTTTTGAATTTCATTCCAATAACAAGTTTTCTGTGAATTTTGTCATACTCACCAAGATGACATGGATTCCAATGTTATAATACCATTCTTCTGAAATAGTCTTAGACATTAAAAACAAAATGCCTCTTGGAGAAAGAGCAACAACTATGATATACAGCCTTTAGAAATCAGTTATACCACATTATAGAATGCCTGAGCAATTAGATCCCATTAAATACAAGAAGATGGCCGAAGCTGGGGGTGGGAACCTTACCTGTGTTTCCTTCTTCTCCCCCCCCCCTTCTTTCTCCCTTAGGGAAGTATCTGTTAAAACACAAACGTTCTGCTTACCTGCAGCAGCGATGTAATGGTCTCACATTAGCCGTGGCGGCCGGCGGTTTGATGCGCTATCATTTCCGTCAGTATGTTTAATTGCCAGCAAATGGCTAAATGGGAAGTTGCGGGGTGAATGGCTGCGGCTGTCTGCCATGTGGAGCAGTAAAAGGAATTCTGGCGCCATTTCAGGGCCGCGATTTGTATCTGTCTATCAGGGTTCAGAATGCAGCCGTTTTCTCTCCACGTCTCAGACCTCTGGATAGCATTTCTGCCAATTGTTTGGCTCCATTAAGTGTGCGGCGGTGGGGTGGAGAGGTGGTTGTAGCGGTGCAGAAGGGGGGCAGAGGAGGAGAGGAATGAAAGCCTGAATGGCCTGAGCCGCAAGGGGCTACGGATAAGCCTTTTCTTTGTCCAGGCTCAGAACATTGCATTAGGTCTCATTATCCATTTATAATAAGTGACCTTTGCCCCTCCAGGGTCATTGAAGAAATACTCTGTGTGCTTTTCGAACAGAAGATACCCCTCTGTCAGACAACAGACTCAACAATGAACTGTCTGATGGTCTGGTCGAAGGGTATACTTTTGGGGGGGGGGGGGGTAGAGGAAAGGGTTTATAAATATACAGCTTGATGCCAAAGCATTTGCCTTTTATCTTTTCCTTGTGGACAGTTTGGAGCATCTCAGCTTCTGGAGTGGGACAACTAATATTTCCTTGAGTGTGAATTTTCAGTGGTATTGAGAAAAAGGAGATTTTATTTCTTTAGGAAGTAGACAAGGGGAAGTTGACAACAACAGGCTTTTAGGGTGGTAACAAGGGAAGTGTTGTCTATTGTCTTAGATGGGCCAAGTGTCCAAAAGCCATATCCCGAGGGGGCTTGTAATGGGGCTGGCCCAGCTGGGAGTTTTGCTTCTGGGGGCGGAAGGATCAGTGACATCTGCTACGAAATGCAAAGGCAGAACATTCCACTCGTAACTTACCTGGACTTTTAAAAAGATTATTTCCTGACCTTTTCTCCTCTGATGACACCCTTCCCCATCCCAGATTTTGAAACAGGCCATTGTGTTCAATTGCTATAAAGGCAGGGTGTATGAGAGACTATAAGAACTTAAGAAGTGCCCTGATGGATCAGACCAAAGACTTGTCCTGTGCCAATGTTTGGAAAAACCACATTTCTCAACTATAGCTTTCCAAATTCCTCAGCCAATGTGGCTGCTGGCCACACTGGCTTTGGGAATTTAGGGAGCTGAAGTCAAAAGCAGTGGCATTTCCAAGCTCTGTACCAAACCTATTTCCCACAAAAATGACCACCAGATGCCTTTGAGAAGCCTAAAAGCAGTACATGAGTGCTATGGCCTTCTCAAACATGTGGCCTTCAAGCCTTGAACAAGCTGTTGGAAAACTGTTCCTCCATGAATCAAGGGGGCCAACCTAAGTCAAGAAGCAACTTCAAGGCACGTGCTACTGCTGCTACCTAAATAATCCTTGTAGAATTCCTATTACAATTGGCCCTTCATATCCATGGATATTTTTTATCTAAGGGTTCAACCATTCATGGCTTTAAAATATTTTTTAAAATACCCAAATTCCCAAAAGCAACCTTGATTTTGCCATTTTATATAAGGAACACCATTTTACTATGCCATTGTATTTAATGGGACTTGAACATCCACAGATTTTAGTATCCATGAGGGTCCTGGAACCAAATTCCAGCAGAAACTAAGGGCCCACTGTAACCATAACCATAAATTATTACATTGTTAGATTTCTTATTGCTCAAAAAACCCATAAACAGTTTCCAGTCTTTTGTAGAATCTTCAGTTGGTTTATCCTTTGGAACCAATGTTAATTTGGCCATTAGGACAAAATGAGAGCCTTAGATTGGACCCAGAAGCACATTGACCTCACCTGTACATGAAAGACTAGCAAACATTTTAGTTCATGGCCTATATATCTTTTTTTATTTGTTTCCCAGAATCGTGTCATAGGGAGAGGGCACCTTCTATTTACGGGTATTATCTTCTTGGTCTGAAAATATTTATACATATCTAAAATTTATGAAGAAGTCCTACAGAAATTAGGAGAAGGCTGATAGCAAGAAATTAATATATTAACTAGTGTGCAGCATTCCTTGACAAATTGCTTACTAAATACATCAAAATTGATTGGCCATTGTGTGTTTTTTTTGAATTGACAAATGAGTGCATTAAGGGAAGGAGAGAAATCCATTAATTACAGCTGCCCTCGACCGTAGGAAATGTAATGATATAAATATAGATTTTGTTAAAACAAACAAACTAACCCCCTCCACTTCATTCCCTCTGGACTTTATTGTAGTGTTTTCTGGTAAGCTTACCTGGCAGATCTTCACTATGAAATCTCTGTGGGGAGGCCTTGGAGACAGGATAGTAGGATTGATCTCTGAATGATTACCTAAAAAGAGAGGTAGGCAAAGAAGAGAGAGAGAGAGAGAGAGCACCTGCTTGTTGTGTTAAAATGAGATGTCACACTCCACTATGCAATTATTTCAAGCTTTCTGGCATCAGGGGTCTCCTCATGGGCTTATCTAGAATAGAATTTGATGTGGTTATGACCTATCAAACTCTCTCTGGCTCAGGTCCAGGCTATCTGGCAGACCCTTTCTCCTCATATGAGTCTGCATGGGCTTAGGTCTTTCTCTTATGGTTGGTTGGTATGTGAGAGGGGACCTTCTTGGTGGCTGCCCCCAGGTTCTGGAATTCCTTTCCCAAGAAGGCCACAATGACCTCCTCCTTGTTCTCTGTCCACCAGCAGGCAAAACCTTTATTATTCTGACCAGCTTTTCAAAGAGAATGAATAGGCTAAGGGGTGATGCACTGAAGCAGATGATAGAAGGCAGAGGAATTGGCTGCTGAGACAGAAGATTCACTTAGTTTAAAGAGCTGGTTTGGCCTGGAAGGAAATGTAGTACATTCTCAGTTGGCTTCTGTGGGATCCATCTTCTGGATTCAGGCTGGACGTTTCTTCCAGGTGTCACCCTTGTTCCCCCAGAAGGAGGTCTCCAGAAGGGAGCATGGTTTGCTGAGGAACTACTAGGGCTGTACTGGTCCAGGAGCCAAGTTGTCAAAGGGATGCTGCTGAATACGGTTGCCACATCAGGACTATTCCAGGTCATGAGAATTAAGGCTCAAGCCTGAGACATAGAAATGATCTTGCTGTTTTCTCTCTAGATGTTTGAGGCCCAAGAGAGGCCTTTATTTGCAAGGAAACATACCAAAATGAATTTCCTATGATCTTCCTGATGTTTTGGCCAGTGTTTCTCAAGCTGGCCTTCTCTAGTTGTACCCAATTGCAGTTTCCATCATTCCTGACTAACGTGGCCCAGCTTGGCATGGGTGGGAATCATGGAGGGTGCCAGTTTGGAGGAGGCTCATTTAGCCACTCTTTACCAATGCTCATTTCTTCACCTTCAGCATTAACCTACAGCTAATGACACAGAGCGTGATTCAGGAGTTAATGGAACTTCATTTGGCACATCCAGTGTAGGACCATCCCTATTCAGATAATGCCCACAGCTTTCCACTTCAGCTTTTTCCTTGTCACAGCTTAGCAGGCCTTACTCATGCAACATTTACCTGTCCTGGTTATTTCATTTCACATGTACGTATTGTTAGTTTTGGATTCTTCTTAAACAATTGCTGAAACATGTAGAACTGCTTTTCTTTTCTTTCTCTTTGGTGGCAGTGTAGGAACCTATCCCTGTTCTTTCCATGTTATTTCTGTCTCTGGTACCAAATTTTCTTTTAGAGAAGGAATGTCCAGGGACACATCACCTTTGTTAACGGAGGTCTATCTGCACCACCAAAGCAATGCAGATGTGTTTGGAGCAAGAGGAGACGCGTTCGGATGCTCAGCTAAATAAAAGTGCTGTAGGCTTAAATCGTATTGGTAAGGTCAACCTGAGCTGACCCACTGTATCAATGGAATTTACTTATGTGTTAACTCACCATTCAGCAGTTGGAGCAATGGATTTGCTCTCCTTGGGACAAGCCTGTAGGATTCAGGCCAGAAAAACTGAAGCATTTTTTTGCTCAGTATATCTTAGAATCCTTTGCCTGACAAAGCACACAGAGTTAGACAGCCTTTAAAAAACAAATCTTTAAAGCCCGGTTGGTGAAGTCAAAAGTGATCATCTCAGTCATTCTCCCCCTGCCTGCCCCCTTTCTGTAGGCTTCAACGTATGGTGATTTCAGGGAGAGGAAATCTGCCCCCATGTCGCTGCCCAAGACTCCTTAGATGAAGTGCTAAGGTCACCGCGATAAGCATTTTCATGTCTTAACATAACCTTTCCTAAGCCAGCCTGCATTACCTCTCTTTTACTTGAAAGGCGTCTGTAAGTGGAAACGTCAGGGTCCGCATTCCGTGGGGAAACGTAAAGGTTGTGCGCACGTGTGTTTTTACACCCCCCTCCCAAGACCTGATTGGTGTCGGCCTTTTCCTGAAGACAGGGAGGTTAAGTGGTGAAAGGAACTACAAATAATAATTCCATTGCCAAGCCTGTGACAGAGTGAAATGAGGAGAAACAGGGCAGGCTCCCCCTTTCTCCATTGAGCTGAACTGTCTTGGACTGGCAGCAACTCTCTGAAAAGGCTTGTGTTGCATCTTGTGACCCAACAACAAATAAATTTGAACATACCGGACTGAAGTGTAGTAGTCAACCCCAGGTTGTTTATGGGAGTCTGAGAAAGTTCCTAGGAATATTATATATTGCTTTGTCTGTTGCTCTCTGCTTGTCCATTTTAGCCATTTTCCGGCCGTAAACACTGGTCTCCCACCACCGCTGCACCTTTCAAACACTCCAACACAGAAGTAGATCTGAAGGGAAGAGAATTAAAATAACTTTCAGATGCCTACAAACAATAATAACATGATGAAATGGTTCTTTTTGCTGGTCTTGCCTGGTCATCTGGAACTTCTTAAAAAACGGTGGTGGTTGGAGAGAGTTTGGGGAGGGGAGGGGGATTCCATCAACATGGAGAGGTCAGTTTTCAAAGCGGCATGTGAGGATTTAGCTGTGCGAGCCCTCCTGACGCTAATGGGAGTCAAACGGCTAAATCCCGGCGCTCCGCTTTGAAAATTTACTACTAAGCCTCTTGACTTCTCACTACATACTTTGATTGTAACAGTAATCCATGGTTAACATAATTTTCCCGACAATAATGTCAAACATACTTTTGAAGTCGGTGAATTATAGAAAGAGTTACCTCTTCCGTAACACTTTAAAGATGGCCCCATCAGGCCGATTTCACAGTTGGTCCTTGTTGCCGAATTTATTTCTTGAACACAAGAGGAGACTGGAGTCGTTGCCAATGTTTGGATCACATGGCTACAAGATTTCCTATATTGAAAAAACCAATGCTGCTTGGTCATGGGAATTCAAAGATATAGCTGTGTTAGTCTGTAGAATCAGAATATAGAGAGATGTAGCACCTTTGGACATAGACTTTAGTCTATGATGCATCTGAGCAAGTAGACTTTAGTCTATGAAAGCTCATGCTGCCAACATCTTTCTTTCAGTTAGTCTCAAAAGTGCTACAAGATCTCTCTACATGCTAGTCACAGGAACACTGATGGCCTAACTGGGCTGGTTTTGGTCCTTTTAGTATTAAGTTTGTGTCTACATTGCTCCCTGATGCTGTTAAAAATAGCTTGTACTATTAGCCCAGGCCTGTACACCTTGCGACCTATCAGCCATGCATTTTATGTGGAAGTGGCTAGGGGATTCCAGAAAAAGTATGGCTAGCAACATCTTCAGTAATTATAAGATTAATAAATTGGATTTACAATCTAGGGACCTATGTTTTTGGTTGTTAATGACTGAACATGACCCCGGGACTTCTCTTTTCAGGCAGACAGCACCCAGATTGAAGGATTTTGGAGGGACTGCAGATTAGAATGCTGGGACATGACATCTGCAGTGTTCCCCCAGTCGTAGGGTGTATTGGGGACACACAGCTGGAAAGGCCCCTTGGGGCTCAATACCCAGCGACCAGGAGAGATCTGCAGACATTGTTGCTCAATGCCCTTATCTACTGCTCCTCAGAAACCCTTTGGTTGTGGCACTGCTAGGCTGAAAGGGAAGGGTTTTGGGGGGGAGGGGGGGAGTTCATCAAACATAACTACAGTTGGCTCTCCATTCTCCATGGATTCTTCATCCTCAGATTCAACCATCCACAGCTTGAAAATATTTTTAAAATATATAAATTCCAAAAAAGCAAACCTATTTTATATAAGGGATGTCGTTTCTCTATGCCATTTTATTTAAGAGGACTTGAGCATCCATGGATTTTGGTATCCATGTTGGGTCCTGGAACCAAGCTTCAGCAGATACCGAGGTCCCATTGTACAACAACAGCCCTCCATCATCCCAGTTACATCCAGTGATGCAAGATCTGGCCAGCTTTTTCAAGCTCTGCTTATGCATTGCTGCTAGCAGGTCCAGCTCAACTGTCATCTTCTGGCTGTACTGTTAAGCGATACGTGTTTGAGTGAGCTCTTCAAATTTCAAGCGCCACGGACAGAACCCTTTGCATCATCACCCCTTGTCAGCTCGGTGCCAAAACATTTCAAGGGGAAGGCAGCTCATACCTTTGGCGGAGAGCCAGCCAGTGTTGCCTTGATCAAATGATGAGTCAGAGACCAAAACGGCCGACCTGCCTGTGTGAACCGGAACTCTTTTCTTCTTTCCCCACTTCTGTAGAGCAAAGTTCCCAGAAGCCACAACAACTCATGAACAATCAGGGTTAGAGCTGGCAATGTTTGCTCTCTGTGCACCTATTGCAATGGGGAAAGCTATAACCGGATCATTTTCCAGGCAGGTCCAACACTATGATTGGGTAGAATGAGGTGGATGTGGTGGTGGGATGGAGACGACAATAGCATCCATTTTTTCCTGAGCTATTTCCCCTCATTGGGTTGGCATATCCATGTGTGCCCTATTGCCTTTCTACCTTCCTAAACTGGACTGCTATCCTATTGGGGAGAGCATCCCATCACCAGTATTGAACCAAGACTCATTTGGGAGTCCAATCAGCTTCTGTTTGTGGAACAATAGAGAGAGCACCATCTTGCCCTTTGTCTCAAGCAGGAACCTCTCTTGTCTTGGCACTGCTTCTAGGACAATAAAATATTCTCAAGCTTTGGACTGGCTCCTCCTGGACAGAAAGAGCTACAAAGGCGTCCCTCTGAGGCTCAGGTCTCTGTCTGAGGAAGGAGTCATGTTTCTCTGGATCCTTGACTTATTTCCACTTCAGTCTCTCACTTCTGATCCCCAGCTCAATTGTTTGGCTTCTCTCTTCCCGCTGCCTTTGACTCAGTCTTGACAAAGGCTGCCCTTGATGAGAAATGCTTATTGATTAACTTTTGTGTTTTTGACATCCTCTTGGCCTCTTGGTTTATTATATTTTATATTAAAATAGAAATAGGTACATATCTATGCTCTGCAAAGCAGGAGGCAGTGGGGAAAAGAGGAAGAGCACATTGTGAATGGATTGATTCAAGAAAGGAAGCCATGGCCCTGACTTTGCAAGGCCTGGTAACAGGCTTATGAAGGTCTCTCACTTATAAAGTAGCTGCAAGTGGAAGTTGATTTGATGGCAAATATTTACAATAGATAAACTAACCGCATCCACACAAGTTTTGATATTAAAGATACTGGCTAGTATTCTGTATTGTACTTACCAATTCATAACTTACAATTGTGAATCTGCAACTTCTCCGTATTCAGTAACATTTTATAGTTACCATTGTGACACCAAAGTTGGCCCTCTGCATCCAAGGATTCTTTATCAATGGATTCAACCATCCATGCCTTGAAAATGTTCAGAAAAAAATATTACATAAAACCAAACCTTGCTGTTGACATTTTATATAAGGGACACCCATTTTATTATGCTGCTGTATTTTATGGGACTTGAGCATCCACAGATTTTGGTATCCATCTGGGGTCCTAGAACTAAACCCCAGGAGATACCACGGGCCAACTGTATTCCCACAATAGTAAATTCCACTTTAATAGCCAGGTGCCACATTGGGTGAAGGAGGTCTGTTCAGTCGACAGTTGGGGTGCAAGGAGAAGGATGTTTCCAATCTCCTGTTGCAAGAATCAGAAGCAGGACTCCTTTGCAATTCCTCATCGCAGCCTTGCTCTGTAGCAGGAGGTGGCTGGAAACATCTTCCTCCTTACACCCCAGTTCAGTTCACTGGCTGAACAGACCTCCTTCATTCAGTGTATCTACTGGCTGTTAAGATGGGTTTGGGGGATTCAAGCCGAGAGATTATACTTAGCTGTGCATTGTAGTTAAGTAGACAATGCAGGATATCAGTGAATGTTTTTAAGCGCAAACCTAAAAGTGTGAATGAGACATGGGTTATTCAGGTACATGTGTTTGTGTTCAGGGCTTGGCCCTCACTTTTTGAGGAATTAAAGTTGGTGGTGAGCTTGGTCTTCGTGATCTCTAACGAACAAAAAGATATTGATTTATTTCCATGTTTGCCAATCCTCATTCACGTGACTGCTATTCTTAGTGTGTTGGACGTGTGGACGTATATGTGTCCTGGGTCCTGAAAGTTTGAAGTCAACATCCCCGCTGCAGACATCCATACTGCTAGAGATCTTACACTGAGCAGTGGATTGGACTTGATTGTCCATGAGTTCAAACTCTATTATTCTGTGCCAGCTTACAAACTAGATAAAAGTGTGAGTCCACCTCACAAGATTCAATTTGTTGTGTGTCGAGGGAGAGCGGGGGGAGCAAGGCACCTGTGGTTGTTGAGAACCCACCATGTCAAAGATCTCTTTGCAGCACACAGAGATGTCTGTTTCATAATTATACTCTGTCTGTGACTGTTCTCTCGGGAGGAATGTAATGAGAGGAAAAGGAAACCAGATCCCCGCATTGAGCTGCTGATAGAAAACCTGAAAAGATTAATAATTGAACATCTATTGTACCCTTGCGTCGGAGGGCAAGGAAGAGCATTGACAGATAACACAAGCAGAAATAGCTGGTTGGAGAAGTTTGGGGAGTTCCTTTCTTTTGTTGAATTCCTGCAGTGCTGTGGCTATGCCCCTACAGGAACCAAACACGATCGCTCAGCCCTGTTTTAGCACTTCACAGTGCTGATGGTGCTGTCCTTCTCTTTTTAAAATCTTAGGAGCTTTCTAGATTGGCAGGAAAGTGTGACATGAAGTTGCCTTTTCCTTAATGCTTAGCAGCTGCACCACAGCCTTTAGATGGAGCTGCGCTGTTCCGCAGTTTTTAAAAAAGAAGCTGGGAAAACCAGCACCTTTTTAAAGGCGCTTCTTCTCCCCTAAAACGCAAAAAAAGTGTTTTCATGGCATACTTTCCCTTTTTCTCATCTAAAGGCTAGACTTTCATGCAGCCATGAACACACTTCTTTTTGCCAATATAGAAAGCCCCAATATTTTGTTTATTTGGGATGTATTGTATTTTCATTCTCACATTCATTATATTCATATTTTAACATTTTATAAAGCAATAGCATCATTCAAATTAGAACAGTTTTATTTAAGTAAATGTAATTTTTAATTCAATGCATGTGTAAATATACACATGAAGAAGTTAGGGAAGAGAAGGAGGAGAGATCAGGGCCTCCAAGTCTCATACACCCCTTGAGCAACTATTGCAGCCCCCTGGGGATCCCTCCTCTCCATTTGAAAACTACTATACTAAATCATCTCAAGAATAGGCTAGGATTTGTTTGGCAGCCAAGACATGAAATAGGAGTAGACTACCCAAGAAGTGACAACAATTTGGCATCTCCCCATCCCTTTAAATTTAACAAAATGACTACTTTTGGGGTTCAAGATCAAATTGAACCTGAATTCTCCCTAAAAGCCAAGATGACTAAACTGAGACTATCACGCTTTGGACATAACCACGAAAAGACATAACTCACTAGAAAAGACAATGCTTGACAAGCTAAAAGGCAATAGGAAAAGAGAAGAACTGCATTACAGGTGGATAGACCCCATCAAGAAATTCACAGCTGCCTTGAGTCTACAGGACCTGAGCAGGTCCTGTTGAGGACAGGACAATGTGGAGGTCTCTCATCCATAGGTTTGCCATAAGTCAAAGTCAACTCAACAGCAGTTAAACACAACAACAAAGTGTGTATGTGAGAGAAAGTGTACGTACATCTCAGGGTTCCCTGGATATACTAATAGCCTTCTAATTTTTGATGATTCCATTTTGACTCCAATTGTCTTCGCAATAATCACCTGCATCACTTATGAGTTAAAACATATAATTTTCCTTTGCATGAGGAGGACAGAAAGTTTCTATTTGCCTGTCTTAGCCCCGTATTGTCTTCTCTGACTGGCCTCCAGGGTCCCTTCCCTTTACCTGCGACTTGGATCGGTTTTTGCTAGAGATGCCAGGGATTAAGCTTGTGAGCTTCTGCCTCCATCCCATGCGGCGCAACACTGAGCTGCTGTCCCTGCAAAGATTTTTTAAGATCCATGTCCGTTGAAAAACAGTACCCCAAGTGACTCTTGCCTTGAGGCCCATTTTGAACATCAGATTTTGAAGCATCGGTTCTTTCCTGAGTAGGACAGGGGCTGCCCCTAGCATAAGCTCACTTGACACTAATTTTAATGACTCAAGGAAAAGCAGCTGGGAGCCAGCTTGAAAACTTCCTTCTTTTTTTCCACAACCCCGACATTCTCTAATCCCAATCTTTTCTCAATCTGGCAGCCCTCCGATGCCCCCCCCCCCCAGGGCATCCCACACACATTTGGTACTTTCTGATCCCGGAGGTCCCCCAATTGCAGACAAATCCCCTAGTCCCCAAAGTGTCCTGACTGGAGTGTGTGTTGTGCGTATGTGTATGTGTATGGCAGTTCTACGCCATTGTATTTCCCCCCCAGTTATAGATTTCACTTAACGGTGATAAAGTGTGGCTGTTTGGTAAAACAGCTGCTGCCGAGATGTAAATCATCTGCTCCCACCTGCCAAAAAAGATCTTGGCCAACTTAATTGTCAAGGCAGCTTCAGATAAGTTGCATTAGCGTCAAGGCGACTTGATGGTTGTAGCTCCTCAGGCCAAGCAAAGTCTGCTGCGTTTTGAAGGGCGGCTGTGTGTTTTTGCCCAATGCTGCCCGAGGAGAGGTTTTGTCACTGTGGCTTAGCTTGGTTCCTGCATCTGCTAAAGTGGACAGTTTCTTGAAAACTTTGCGGCAAGGGGCTGTATCGTTGACAGTGGCACTTGTCAAAGGGGGTGAGATGCCCTGGGAGTTGTCAGCTTGACTCGGAGCTGGGTTTTTCCAGTTCCTTTTCCTGCTGCCAGCCGAAAGGTGCCAAGAGCTAGTTGGATTTATTGTGGCGCCCACATCACACATCAGTTCTGGTCACTGGAGTCAAGGTTTTCGACAGAAGTATGTGTTTCACATCACCTCTCGGGACACATTGTCAGACAAAGTGCAGCTTGACCCAGGGTTTGCACACTGGAGTGGCTCAGGGTTTGTTTAGGGGAAAGGGCATATGCAGAAAACTATGCCTACATTTGTAAAATGCATATCTTTATAAATGTATAGATTCTTTTAAAAATGTAGAAACATCCGTTATCCCAGTTGATTCCGTACTACTAGAAGAAAACAGTAAAGGCTTTGAATGATTATTGAAGAAAGTCAATCCAGTTCCCCACTTGGTCATGAAACCCAGCTTTCACAACCATACAGAGGAAGTTTGCCATTGTCTTTCCCTGAGGCTGAGAGCAAATCACATGCTCTCAGCCAAGGAAGGCAACGGCAAACTTCCTTTGAACAAGTCTTGCCAAGAAAACCCCACGATAGGTTCATATTAGAGTCATCTTGAAGGAACACATCTTCAAGAAAAACAACAGCAAGTGCAAAGGCAGGTATGCATTAAACATTGAACATCAAGACAAAAATAATGACCACAGGTATAACTTTAAAGTAGACCATAAAGACTATATATGTTGAAAGTAAACTTTAAAGTAGACCATAAAGAACTGAAATAGTTAAAGATTTTCCATACCTTAGTTGAGTCATTAATCAGAATGGAGACTATAGTCAAGAAATCAGAAGACTAGAACTTGGAAGGGCACCTGCAAAGGACTAGACAAGTGTAAAGCTATATCTACAACCCCACACATTGGTGGAGCTTTTCCATATGAGGTCTCTTTGAAGGGTTTATTATTTCTGAAGATGTCTTGCAGTGGGGAGAAACTTTTAAGATATTCATTTTCCTTTGCAAAGCAAATTATTTAACATAGTACATCCCTAAAGGAGCAACAGCTTTGATCACAATTTGCCATAGTCATTATACTGGAGCGTCATATTTACAAGCAGTACACCTTTGAGTGTATTTTTGCTGCAGTAAGAAGGGGATCTTGCCCTCATATTCTTACTCTAAGCTTCCACTGGGATGTTTGTTTGCCACTAACAAAAACAGGTTGATACAGACTGGATTTGGTTTTATCTCGCAGATCATTTCTCCTGTTCTGCTGGTATACATGGTTCACAAGAGAGCTTCTCTCTTGGAAGATACTTAGAAAGATTAAACTTGCTTTGTTTGAGCAGTAGAAACTATACCATGCAAGTCTGTAATTTTCTTACCCATGTCTCATTTTTCTCCTTCTTTTTATACAGTAGTTCCACTTGGAAGTCCAGGACCCATCACTCGGCATGAATCCTATGATAGCTTAGCCTCTGACCACAGCGGGCAAGAAGATGAAGAATGGCTTTCTCAGGTAAGCGAGAAGGGATGCTGGGCTCTAGAGTAACCAAGCAGACCAAGCACAACTTAATTCTGTGCAGACCTACTATCTTTACATAAGTAGGTAAAAACCTTTTTCATAAAATCATAGAGTTGAAAGGGGCCTCATGGATCATTGAATCCAACCCCCCTTGTATTGCATCTGGCCTTTGAGAATTGATTTGGCTTTGTATAATGTGCCAAACTCTTATTTGTTGTTGCTTCAATTTGCTTTAACAGGTTTAAGGTTTTAAGATGGTTTGGTTGCTTTTTAACTTTTGCATGCTGTTAATTTTTTACTTTAGGGGCATCAAGACATATTTAAAATACCAGAAGGTCTCATATTTTGTTTGTGTTCCTTCTGATTTTATTTTGGAGATCCATGCATCTTTTGTTTATCCCAGATTGTTTTCTGTCAGATCCTAGTATGGTCAGATTCTAGCCAATGATAATGGTAAGGATGTCGTTGTCATCTGATCAGGAATAAGACCTAGTAAACAACTTTCCTGACAGCAGACTACAGGGCATTTCATACCTTTAAATACATTTTTATCTCGTAACATCAGTTGGGAATAATGGCAAGAGATGCTTGTGGGACACACAGGGAGATACCAAAAGTTGCAATTGGCTCAGCAGTGGGATGATCCCCTGTTCTGTGTTCATGGCAATGATGGTATTTTTATATTATTAAAATTCAGTCCAGATTGGAACTGTCCATTGATTCTGGATGAAGTTCAGGTCACAGTTTGGTGGGAGGAAGGATATCCATTTACATCTATCTTCAGTGGTGCAGTTCAGGCTGGACTTTAAAGCCTAGACCCCAAATCCAGAAGCCCAAGTGTGTGTTTTGGGTATGTGCGTGAGAGAGAAAGTTAACCACTTGAAAACCTGGGCATCCACATTTGAATTGACGCGGGCATGCTGGCTCTCACAGGGGCTGCCACTGGTTACTACAACATCTTTATTTTCCTCATATTTCAAACAAAACCAAATGTTTTATAGTCAAGGTTGGCCATGTACATGGTTTCAGGGGCTCATTTTATTATTTATTACTTTTAAAATCTATTATCCTTTCCCAAGCAAATGTATTTGGCAGGCAAGGTGGAAGTAAAAGCCAACTCAGTTGTATTCCTGTAGTCTTGATGGCGCTGTGATATAAATGAGCTTAAAATGAAAACTTGCCCATGCTTCAAGTATTTCTTCTTCATCTTCTTCGATTTTAATCATGGTTGGCAAACAGTTTATTTTGGCCGTGGCTGATTTTTGCTCTAACAGAGCAGAGAAATAGAAACTGTTGTAAAGTGGGGGGATAGCACACTGACAGAGAAAATTTCTTTATGTACTTCACCAATGAAGTGTACTTCACAAATGGCTGGGGGGTGGGTGTGGAAAGGCTGAAGTGCAAGGCCTAAAGGTTCCTGGCTGCACCACTGTCTACCATGTGGTTCCATTTTTGCCAGAACTCTACACTGTGAAAAGAGATCAGGACCTTTGGTGGATTTTAAAGTCATTTGCAAGAGAGCATTGTGCAAGGAAGCCTGTTGGTGATTTATAGTATTCTAACTGGCCAGTCACACAACTTTTTATTTGCCTGCAAAATGCTTATTTCCTAACTTCCATATGCAAGTGTTGCCTGGGTTGTGCACCGGTCCATGGCATCCCTGGAAAGGGCACATGGATGCATGTTTTCCCCATCTCAATCTGGATGGCTCAGTCCCCTTCCAATCCCAATCCCATTTTAAAGGAGAATCCCCAACAGAAGCATCTCAAGGGTTGCTTAAGGCACATTCAAGAATTCCTCTTTTTTGTTTGTGCGGTATGAGCAATTGCATCTCCTTGGAACGTCTAAGATGCTCTCCATCCTGGAGCCAGCCACTTCAGATTAAAGCCCACACTGCATTGGTATGTTTCATCCCAAATGCAAGTGTTGTTATCGACGGTAACAGCATGCAGCGAAGAAACGCTGCCCTTCGCTTCCACTTCTCAATTAGACGAGCGCGTAATGCGTGCTGTCATTGGGAAGTAGATACAATATGTTTGTCCTACACACGGCGGGGGGAAGGAATGGGGAACATCTGGCTCGTACCCTTGGTGAAATTGCAGAGGCATCTGTTTACCTCTCGGCTCTACGGCGCTGATGGTTTCGAGCTGAAAATATATAGAATGCTTTAGTCGTGGCCTAATTTGCATAGCGGTGCAAAAGAGCTGTTTTCATCAGGAGGACAACCTGCGTTCCCTCTACTTCCCCCAAGAAGGAGAAATGTGGATAGAGAATCTAAGTGGCTTGGGTGCTCTTCCTCCTCCAAGGCTTGAAAAGCATTGCCCAACAGAAAGATGCTGTTGAAAAAAGAAAGATGAAAAGAGAAGGAGAGAGAGGAATTACTTGTTATCACAATCACTAGTCACCTAGAGCACTAACGTTGGAAGCATCTGTAAAAACAATAGCTGAATGAAGGAAACACATCTGTGCAAATATGAAGCCAGCACTGAGAGGGATGCAAACGACTTTGGAAGGCCATACTCTGTGTCAGTTTGGATTTGGCGGCCTTTACTTTCCTTCCATTTCCCTCACCCTCTTTGTAGGCATAGCCGTTTCCTCCCCGCCTCACCCCCCTTTTGTGATGTTGGATCTCATAGCCTTTGAAATCCTCTACTTCCTTCCCTCTTCGTGTAGTGGATTCTTAGAGCCGTTATACTTCCACCTTCATTTTGCACTTGTGACCTAACAACTGTTCTATGAAGGTCACTGTTAAAAAGATAATTATCACTGCTGATATTGCTCTGCGTTTCACTTACCTCTCTCCTCACCATTGGCACTTTTTGCCACCCTTCCAGGTACATTACAGGCTCTTAGTTACCATCTGAAAGCTACAGGCAAACACATCATGCTTACAGATACAGGCAAACACATCATTTGTTGCTGTGTGCCTCCAAGTCATTTTTTACTTATGGCGATCCTAAGGCGAACCTATAATAGGAAGTTTGAATGAGGCTGCACTTACACTGCAGAATCAATACAGTTTGACACTGTTTTAATTGCCCCAGTTCAGTGCTATGAAATTCTGGAATGTGTAGTTTTGTGAGACCTCTAGCCTTCTCTGTCAGACAGTTCTGGTGCCAAAACAAACGTCAAATCCCTAAATGTCATAGGAAGGCGAAGGCACCATGGCAGTTAAAACGGTGTCAAACAGCATGAATTCTACGTCTTTACCAGACACTATTATGTTGCATCACATGTTACCATGTGACTGCAACCACTGCAGTCAAGGAAGTGCTCAATGAGATGATGACCCTACATTAAGTTAAATAATTCATGTCACAAGAGGAACATGCTAGAACTCTCTAGGGGTTGCCATGTCTGGCATCAGCATTGTATTGACCATAGCATATGGTTCTTCTCTGAAATCTTGGGGATGCTGCATCTTATTCTCATTCCAACAGTTCTGTATTTCCGTGAAGCGGGTGCAGAAGTGATGATCAGGACACAGTTCTTGTACTGTCATGTTTGGTGTCACCTTAACCTTTAACATGTGCTTCTTTTCTAGGTTGAAATTGTGACCCACACTGGGCCTCACCGGCGTCTGTGGATGGGCCCGCAATTTCAGTTCAAGACCATTCACCCCTCAGGTCAAACGACAGTCATCTCCTCTAGTTCTTCAGTGCTCCAGTCACATGGCCCGAACGATACCCCACAGCCTCTCTTGGACTTCGATACAGATGATCTGGATCTCAACAGTCTCAGGTTAGAGATAACATTATATTTGTCAAGAAGGTGCTTCCTAGTTCATATCCCTCTGGCCCTGCATAACTGGGAGTTAACTGACAAAACAAGGACATGTGAAATAAGTCATGGAGGAGATGGCTCCTAATCATCATGGGCACCTAGATGGCCAGTGTGGGAGCAGGATGTGGGACTAGATAAGCCTTTGGTCTGGTCCATTTTTTGTATTTATTTATTATTTAAAATACTTATACCCTGTCATCATTCAGTGGAAAGGCCTTCCAGAGCAGCTTCCAAACATGAGAGTTCCTTACCCACAGGCTTCCCTTCTAAATGAGACAGGACACTCTGGCCATCTAGGTAAAGGTGATGGTGTTGGGTTTGTTCATCAGATGCTGGCTGCTCTTCCTCTCATTTAGAGGCCACAAAAATGGCAAATGAAATATGCATCTTATGCTGTTTATGTTGAGCCTTTTTACCTGCATTTCTCTTTGGACAAAAGAGCCTAAAGGTGTATGTCAATAAGTAAGGGATTTGGGGATTAGGGCCTGTGTTGGGGGGCCATATGTGAAGCCTTTGGTGGCCGAGTTTGTTTCCAGGGCCTCCAGTTTGTTCCCATTTTGGCACATGGATGCCTTCTTCCACCATGTAGTGAACTGAAAGCCATTCTTGCAATGTCCACGGCTCAGTGCGCCTGCTCTCCCTCCTGTGCTTTCATCCTTCCTCTATCTGCCTCTAATTTGCTTCATTTTTGTGTGCATTGTTAAAAAGGAAAACACCCTCTGGTCCTCAAGCTGAACTTAGCGATGCCTTGAATAACCTTCCATCTTCTAATCCGTTGCTGTTGTCACTGGACAAAGCTAAATCATATGGTGGAAATATGTTTTTAGCTGCTCCTGTGCCAAGAGCAATAGCATCCCAGGATAACAAAGCAGAAGCGAAAGCTAGTTCATGAGTTCTGTTCCTCCCCAGAGTAACTCAAGACTCGAGCAAGAGGAGAATATCTCTTACTGGTCTTTTATTATGGAAAATAGTGGGCAGAAGTCCTTACCCTAATATAGGGTAATCGATCCATTGAGAACCTGTGGATAGGCAACTTTGGACGCTCTTAAAGGAGAGGAATCTGGGCCGACAGCACAGTCCACCAGGAATGTCTTCTTTACAAACTTCAGTCCCGTGAATAGAAAAACTAGAGCACAAGAGTATACCAATGGCAGCCCCACCTTGAGCACATTACAATAATCTAACTGGGATTAAGATGTGTTTCACCGCAGCCAGATCTGCATCTGCTAGTTCTATGATATGGCCCCTCTGGGTGTACAAATCTTGGGTTTAATTTTTTTTTATTCAAACCACTATTCCACACTTCCTCTGCCTAGAGCGTTTGTTACCACAAAAGCGCCTGATGCCATAAACAGGCCGTCTGGGGAAAAGGCACCCCTGAGCCTTTACAAAGTGCTGCTGGGATTCCGGGCTCCAACCCAATGCATAGCCCAATTTACAGGCCAACCATGACGGCCTCTGTTTTGGCCATGTAAGCACTGAAGAGCTATTAGCAACAGACCAGCATTGTGGCCCAGCAATGTGTCTTCCTTTATATTTCAGGATCCAGCCTGTGCGTTCTGAACCCGTGAGCATGCCAGGTTCATCACGCCCAATGTCTGACCGCCGAGGCATTTCAACTACGGGCGATGCTACCTCAGGTAAGAAGAGACCTTTTAGATTATACTTCTGGCAATGTTCTTCATGAGTTGCATCCCGAGGATTTCCTACTGTTAAACTCATGTTGGCTGAACTCAAAGTTTGAGGGTTGTTGTTTTTTTGCTTTTGCGCCAAGCGGTTGTAATGTGGTAGTAAAAGAGTATTTGGTTCTGCTTTGGCTTTTCTTGTGACCAGTTGAATCTGGGAGCACAGGGAAGGCATGCGACTGTAAATGGTATTCTAGGTATTAATGCTTGTGTCCATGTGAATGAAAGTAAGGGTTCCTTTGGCATATGCGACACACGAACATGCTTCGACTGTTGTTATATTTAACTTTTTAATCTTCTTTTCACTGGTTATACTTTTAACTGCTTCTAGTTTTATTGTTCATTTTGTGCTATTTTAAACTTTTCTGTGATGTAAATTTTTTAGCTGTTTGTATTTTAACTTTTGTAAGCTGCCTTGAGACCTGGCCTGGTAAAAGGTGAGATAAACTATTACTACTACTACTACTACTGCAACGATTGTTACTATTTCACATAACGGTGCCACCAGAAATGTCCACCTTGGTCTAATCCTCACCAAAGTAACATTTCTACATTAACAAGCAGACTTTACTCTTTCTGTAAAAAACAACAATTGGTGTTTGTCTTGTTTTCCTTAAAATATCTACGATTAGCCACATTTGCCCTTGTAATAAGGGACAATGTTACTCTGAACATAGTTATTTATGGTATTTGTTTGTAAGCTGCCTTGCAAAGGTTTGTATGCTGAACAGTGGGTATAGAAACCATTGTAATAAGAAGCAAAGTAAATAAATGAATTTATAAGGAAGGCATGTATGGGTGAGAGAGAAGGGCCTTTTTTGGAAAACGGTAGCCTTAACCAGCTCATTCCCCCAAGAAAATTACCCCCCCCCCCAAAAAAAATGGATAATTCGATACGTTTTACATCATTACTACTAGCCAGAGTTTTGCCGCTCATTCTGTTCCATTTGCCTTGGACCATCTGTGAGTTAAAAGCCATTTACTTTGCTGAGCCTGCAACCACATGAAGTAGTAGCAGAGCAGCATGGGGTTTCCTGAAAAATGCTTCTTCTCCTCAGACTTTTTTTTAAGGGTATGTATCAGCAAAATGGAACCACAACATTTGGGAAGTCATTCCACTGGCCTGTATATTTTCTATTGCCCATTCAAATCCCTGCAAAAGAAACAGTGTGTTTGGGTAAGTAGGGCCTGAGACTAGCCTCTGAGTATCTTCCTTAGATCCTCCTTTCCTTGTTTGGAGCATAACTTAGGAGGAGCCTTTGGAGGCAGAAGAAAAAACCTCAAGGATTGTGATCAATCAACCAGGCCCTAATCGGCGCCTGATTGACTAAAATACACATCCTGCTTGAAAAGAACAAGCAGAACCTCTTAATTCTTAACTTCCTTAATCTCTAATGTCTCCATCTATGAGATACAGAGGGTTTATCCGTGATTGGAACAGACAACCTGTTAACTCTGTTGTTGACAAGTGGTGATTTTCTTCACCGTCATATAAGTGCTGGCTGTTGTTGGCTTTGCTTTTGTTGTCCTTCCTGGTGGCAGAGTACCTGCTTTGCATGTAGACAAACAAAGTGACACAGTGCCTACCTTGCATGTAGATGATCTTATGCTTCGTTCTTCCTCTCTCCAATTAAAAAAGTCAAATGATAGGTGATGGAAATGGTCAATGCAAGAACATACACAGCTCCCTGCACTCTTGGGCAGATACCCAACCCCCAGCACCCCAAAGGAGACCCACTGAAATCCTCCTTAGGCCCTATTTTTAATATACAAATCCCTCCCCCCTTTTTTTAAACCTTCCTTGCCTTGGCAGTACAAAATGTACGGTTGCAGTCTTGGTTAGGCACCTTGTGCATTGGAAGTTCTTGCGTGTCGTGGGGAAAAACATGGGCCATGCACCAAAACAAGTGTCGCCATGATATCTTTGTGTCTGTCAGTAGTCATGTGCCTCAGAATGACTAACTGCCAGAGCACTGGCAGGGAACCATCTAGTTAAAAATAATAATGATTGTAAGCCGCTCTGAGAGCCTTTAGGGCTAAAGGGTGGAGTATAAATAACGTAAATAAATAAATTGTAGGGAACCAAGATGGCGTTTAAGAGCCATATTGTGGCAGAGCACCCAGAATGAAAATGGAGTTTTCAAATTTTTCAAAAGGGGCCACTTGGCAGGTGTCAGGTATGGAAAGAATAGTTAAAAAAATGATTAAAATGTTTTTGAGGTGTTGAGACATCCTGATAATCCTGAAATCTGGGACTGATGCGTATCTTTGCATTTCAGGACTTATTCTGTACAAAATTAGAAAATGGTTGTTTTGCTCAGAAAACAGCATTTCTGCAGGAAATATGTCTGTACTGAAGTATTATTTCTTGTGTAGAACATGCTGCAATTGGGGATTTATTGTGCGTAAAATTTGAGCATGGTTGATCTGAACAGAAAACACCATTATGAGCTGCTCAGCAAGAAAGGAATATCAGTGGACAGGGCCAGCTCAAGATATGTTGTCTCTTGGGACAAAAGGCAAATGGCAAACCTCGGTTGCCTTCTCAAAAGCCACCTGAACTGATAGATAAATCTTGGTTGTGAAAATTCAATAGCGTTTCCCACCACACCTGAAGATAGCTTCATGGCTTGTTCACCGATGTCCTGCAAGATAAGGTAATGTCCAGGACCCAGTATTTTCCACCTGTCCCAGTGCAGGCATTGCCAGTAAAAATGCTGGGCTTCTGGTTATCCAAGGCAAGAATCTTCCACTAGTTGGTGAACTTCCTTTGGGTTTATGGGAACACCCCGAAGCCATTTGCAGCACTGCGTTGTGCATAGGATGGGTTGAAGTTTGCTGGTCAAAGTGGACAGAAGACGAAACTCTGCTGGACATGCCCATGGCATTGCACATGCCTCTGATAGTTCCATGGAATTTTGCCCTTTGCAGAAAAACAGCAAAAGAAATGCTTTAAATCAAAACCTTCCTGCACCGACTGCATAGTTCAGCTAATTTAATTCAGAGACATTCAGCCAGAAACCAACAGTTGTGTTTCTGCCAGAATGTCTGTCGTTGTATAAAGGGATGTTTGATGTTCCAATCTGTAAAGTATATTATATTTCTTTAAGCTGGACTGTTGACCCACTCCCGTAATAAATGTCGTGTTTGGTTCTGCAGTGGTCACTTTTCCGATTTCGATTTCTTAACTTAATCTGACCAGGTTTGTTGCTCAATGCTTTGCTTGTCATCAGGAGTTCCTCGCCACTTATATCTTCCATGGCATTATAGAAAACCACATGCTTAAATTTGGTACATGGTTTAATTTTGCCCAGGCCCAAGTGATGCGGAAAGAGAGGTATCTCCCCAGCAGGCTGGTTCTGAGCCGACTTCGGTGATTTCATGGCAACACCTTTATCATATTTCTCCAAAGACAAAGGCAGGGCAAACTTAATATTTTTTAATTCAACTGTAGATACTAGCTTATGGAGGTTTCTGCACTGGTGGATTTTCTCCAGCAAAATCTCTCACAAGTGGAGTTATTAAACACACAGCATTAGCAAAAACACTTGGGGCTTGAGGAGGATTTTAATCTTTAGTGATTCGGAAATCCCTAGAGACTGCTGATTGGATTGAGGTTTAAACTGTCAAAGGAAACTGAACCACATAGAGAAAATTGATTTGTGAAAGTTGTTTAAAGGGGACTGAGGAGGGAAGCTCTCAATCCCCAACCCGCCCTTCATTCTTTCCCTGTCTCTCTCCCACTGCCCTCGATAGAAGCAAAGTTGTAATCCAGGCACCATACAAGCTGCCAAGTGTATTTATTGAAATGTTTTAATAATTGCTTTTTAGTGTTTGAATAATGAATGTCCAAGCCTCTTGTGGGCAGCTGCTCTAAGCCGGTCGTTTGTAGAGCGAGGTGCATGTTACACAATGAGAGTCAAGGTGGCTGGGAGGTGGGGAGGCAAGCTGAAACACCTCAGGCTCCCATCTTTTCCATGCCATGAACCTGACCTCAGGCAGGCTACTAATATCTCTCTGTTTCTCCTCTCCAGGCTGCTTTAGCATGGAGAGGCAAGCAGGCAGGTCCAGTCCAAGCTGTTTTGCAACCTGAAATGATGACCAAGTATACATCTCCCCTTCCTGCTGTTGGGTGGACTATTTCTGATAGGGGGCAGCTCCGTTTGCATGTCTGACCCCTTTGCATGTAAAATGGTGAGATTGGGATACACGTGTCGGGAGTGCTGAGGCTAGAACTGGTAATCTGTGGCTTTGAGTGTCCTCTTTATCATGTTCTAGGGTTCTGTTATCCATGGGCATCACACCAAGAAACAGAAGCTGGTGATGTGCAGTTGAGAGGGCATAGTGAAGGGACCCAGGAGTGGTTTGGCTCACTTGGCAAAGTGGACTTTTATGGGCTCAAATGCACTTTCTGCAGTCTTGCACAGATAGAGCACCCAGGGGCTTGCGTATGAGAAACAAGAGTCTGTGACAACATGGGTCATCCTGGCTGCATTGGTCAAGGACTGCCTGCAGGGCCTTGCATCATCTCCAGGCTTCTTTGATTTTTCCAGTCCAATTTGGCTCCAAGTGTCATTGGCCCATTCACTTTAGCAATGCAGGAAGCCAAGCAAGAATGTGGAGCTTCCCTGATGGTTCTGGAGCGCCTTTTGGTTTTCTCACATCCTGACATAGAAGGCTTCCCGTAATGCTTTCAGCATCTGTTTCTATATTAAAAATTGCCAAAGTCAGTAGGCGAGATTATGACAAGAAAATATATGTCTGCGCGCCTGCAGCAATACAGTTCTGTTGTTACACCTCGTAAGTTTGCTGGAGACAGTACGGCAAAGGTTTGTCAGTTGACCTTCCGATTGTTGTATTTCATTATAACCCAGCCGTCTAACAATCAGAGTTTTGAGTGGAGTTTTGATTGGGGAACCAATGTAATGTGCTTTTTGCTCTGGTAGTATTACTTTGGAAGTATAGCAGAGGATTCCCGCCCCTCAGATGACTTTATGATGTCCACATTAGTCCATCTTACTTTGTAATGAAGCCCTAAAAAACCTGAAGTTACAGCAGACAGGTAGGATTTGTGCTAAAGGTATCTGAAAATGACTGTTGTAGCTTAAGTAGATGTAATTCTGAATGGATTTCTTCAAGCAGGGCATGGGGTAGGGACTGTATGGCAGTCTCTTGTACTGCAGCCCACATCAGCCACTCGTGGAGATGATGGGAACTGCAGTTCAACAACATCAGGAGAAGGGCTGCTTAAAGTTTTGATTTAACCATTGGTCCCAGAGCCAGTGACTGCTGGTCACTAAAGAGTTTCCAAGTCCCTGGCATATTGGAAAGAAACAGCTTGCCCCCTACATCTTAAGAAACATTGGTCCAGTGGGCACTGTGTTCCCTATCCCTGAAATAAGGATGAAATAACTGTTTCAACATTTTGCCTGGCATATTCTCTCTTGATTAGTTATGCCAGTTTCCTTTCTTGTGCCCTGCCACTTCTGCCTTCATTTTCTCACCTCCATCCCTGTTACGTATCAAATGTTTAAATGCACTTTGGTAGATGAAGTATGAACCAGCCCTCCCCGCACCCTCATAGGGGATATTTTCCCACTGATACTGAAGTCCAAAAGCCATATGATGAAGCTGCATCCACCACCAGTGGGATGAGCAGCTCACCATGGAGCGTGAACTTCCAGTACTCTCCTATAGGGTTGAGTGACCTTTGGGGACTCGTAGATTTGGAAGGGCACTTGGTCCCCATGCTTTAATTCATCTTTGATGAGAATGCTGGACTAAGGTAGGACTTTGGCCTGATCCAGCATGGATCCTATTGTCCACCTGTGTCTCCATTTTTCACTCCTTCTACCATTCACTACCAGAATTTGAGGAAGATGTCCTCTTGAGGGTTGCCCTGCCTGAGTAACCTTCCTTGCTGCCCCATCATTTGCTCACCATGTCCCATCTTCTTGGTGGGATTTCACTAAACGGTTGCAATCGGTTCAGGGGACCTTGGAAGGAAAGCATCTCATTTTCATAAAGCTGCCTAACAGTGCGTTCTACAGTAAATATCTTAGCTTCCTGCTGAGCCTGCCAAGCACACGTCCAAAAATGCCTTTAATGTTCTTCCCGATGACCGGTTTATTGGGAAGCTCTCCCCCCCTTCCTCCGCAGGGCTTTATTTCATTTTGTAAAGGTTTGGGGAGGGTTAATAGGTCATAAATTTTTACTGCCCATCCCCGGACCAGGAAGTGATTCTTCTCTTATGACTCGTGTGCGCTGAGACTCTTGCCCGGCTCTGAAGATGCTTATCAAGCCCTTTGATTGCCTTTTGCTCGGAGAGATATGGTCCCAGTGGCGCCTTCCCTTATCGAAGCCCATCGCTCGGTCTTGCCATCAAAAAGTTGCAAGTGTGTGTGTGTCTCTATGCATGTGTGTGGTTCAAACACCACCACCCCCATCTTTAATTGCTCTTACAGCACATTTTATATATATTAACACAGAGGACACATCTCCTTTTATGTTCAAGGCACTGACAGCATGGCAGATTCAAGGGGGGGGGAGAGGTTGGGGATTTTTATTCTTTTGCTTTGCATTTTAATGTAGCCGGATTATAGATATACAGATATATATATTTTATGACAATAGCCACTGTGCCGGAAGGCATGGAAGCAAATTGATTGCAGGACAAATGAGTCTTTCTCCTTCTTGCTCAGCACTCTCTTCTGCTGATATCCACATAAAGCGTTGTTAAATCTTCAGTCTTAGAACCTTGTTCCAACACCCAAACTAAGCGTCTGGGTTCAAGATCCTCCTAGGCCTAATATCTTTGATACTCAGACTCATAGTATTCCATACCCATTGGACAGTTCTTTATTCACTAATGACCATAGTTAAAACTGGACTTGCTACTTTGTTTCCATACCCAAAGGATTTTGAATTTGAATTGACATTCTCACATGCCAATGGCATATATATATGTACATCCCTGGTTTCCATTCCACTAAATGCATCTGAGGAAGTAGACTTAAGTCTATGAAAGCTCATGCTGCCAACTTCTTAATTTCAGTTAGTATCAAAGGTGCTACAAGATCTCTCTGCATACTGATGCTACAGACTAACACAGCTATAGCTTTGAAATCTAGTACTGTGTGTATATGTGCCTTCAAGTTGTCTATGGCGACCTCATGAATTTCATAGGGGTTTCTTAGGTAAGGAATCCTCAGAAATGGTTTGGCCAGTTCCTTCCTTTGAAATATAGCCTACAGTACCTGGTATTCATCGATGGTCTCGCATACATGTACCAACCAGGAGTGACCCTGCTTAGCTTCCAAGATCAGACAGCCTCTGGTTACCTCTTCAGGGAGAGTAAAAAAGACAGGTCATGCATGTACATACACACACACAACCCTCACACATGCAACACTCTCCTGGAAGGGTGTGCCTCATGTCTCCTGCCTTGTTACAGTTGTGAAATGTTGTGAAATCTAGATGTGCAAACAGTCCTGTCCATCAAGTCTGCATAAACAAACGCCAGGCTAGTAAAAGCACTCAGCTGATGGACCGGTGACAGCCTTCAAAGGGCCCCGGCTTTCCACGTTTAGCTATTTAAAGGCTGGGCCTTACGGACGGAATGTCAAAAATGGCAGAGGAACCGTTGGGCACCGCCATATCGTATTACGATAATATTGACATTGGCGGGGTAGGGGTGTGTGTTTGTGGGGAGAATATCATGCACAAAAGGTTTTAAGCTCATGGACATTGAGTGGTTTATTTCAGATGGAGAGAATCTGAGAAACTACAAGTGCTGCAAAATAATAATAGTAATATTCCAATAGAGTGCATGCAGCTGGATAAAGGCCAGCGAATACATTTTAGAGAATGGAGTGGAGGGAATAACCTGATAGAGATGTAGAAATGTATGCACCTTATGAAGAAAATGGAGAAAGCTTTTTCTCCCTCTCCTGAAATATGAGCGTTCAGAGTCATCAGCAGAATGAAGAGGTTGCCTCGGGCAGCAATGTTGGGAGGGTGGCAAAGCGTAGAGGAAAGGGTCCATTTCACACCTTTCTCTGCATTTCCAAAATAGCTGGATGATTTATATGTGAATGAGAGATGTTTTCCCAGTTCTTCTGTTGTAGGAAAATGGAACTGCCCGCCCACTTGGCTTTAGACATGGATCAGGAAAGGCAATGTGTTTGGGGTCAGCCACAGTCAACCAGTGGAAAAGATTTAACAAGAGATCTGGAATTGGCAAAAGGCAGACTTCTTTATACAGCATACAGTATCATGAATGTCTGTAATTTGGTGTCACCAGCTGTGAAGGTGACTTTCACACTTGGTTAAATCAAATTAAAAAAAATTAATACTTCAGTATTTGTACAAAAACAAGCATGCTCTCTTGTTATATTTTCTCAATGCACAACTGCAGAGATAAAGCCATTTGACACCACTTTAACTGCCATGGCTCAATGCTATGGATTTCTAGAATTTGTCATTTTGTGGGACATTTAGCCTTCTCTGTCGAAAAGATCTGGTGTCACAATAAACTATAAAATATAATTTTATTAGGGGGAAATGTGAGTATAGACATTTATTAATAAAACAATAAAAATAAACTATAGTTCCCAGAATTCCACAGCATTGATCCAAGACAGTTAAAGTGGTGTCAAACTGGATTATTTCTGCAGTGTAGACACAGTCTTAGAGAACCTTTGGAGAACCACAGCTTCCAAGGAACCAATTGTTCAATAACATTGGAATATATGCATTTACCATTGCATGGCTCTATCTTTGTTGGTCAAAATAGTTGGTCAGGCTATAGGCAGGAGAAAAAGAGTTCCCTATAGGATTTTGTTCTAAAAATCGTTGCAGTTCTGCCATGGGTCAATGTTATGGTATTCTGGGGTTTGTGGTTTTGTGAGGTATTTAGTCTTCTCTGTCAAAGAACTCTGGTGCCACAACAAACTACAAAATCCCCAGAATTCCACAGCATTGAGCCACGGACCTCAAAGTGGTGTCCAACTGGATTATTTTTGCAGTGCAATCTCTGGCTGAGCTTGGTGAGGCTTGAACTTTGGAGGAGTGCCCGGCAGGGGTCAGTTTGCGGGTGGCGAAATCGGGAGCCACCAGTTTGGCGCCACGGCTGTCCCCTGCTTGGCTGGAAATGTGATTATGGCCCTGGATAAGTGACAGAAATGATAGCATCAAAAATGTGTGCCTAGTAAAACCTTGTTAAGGAAACGCCACCATCAAGGCGGGTGGGGGCAATGGCCCTTGGAGGTGATCGCAAAGAAGGAAACTGGTACAATTGGAAGCAGAATGTTCTGATGGAGGCATCGTCAGGATAATAAATTTTGCTGCGTTATGCGATGGCCACAAAACAACCCCGGCCTGAGTGCCTCTAATTGAAATGCTGGCAAATATGACACACGGGATTTCGGCCATCCTTCAAGAGGTAAACACTAACTTTTTAAAATTGTTTGTGCTAAATCAGTGAAGGAGATGATCTTTGGAGGAGGAGCACATATCCTTAAATTGATGAATATGGCACACAGACATATCCCCCCAAAAACATTTCTCACTCTTTACTAATAGGCTCTGCATGCTTTTTCTGGAAACAACAGACAGTTCATGTGCATCAGGGGAATACTTATCCCCTGGAGGTTGGAAAGGCATGGAAATTCCAGATGCTGTTCCAAACTGACAGAGACCAAAAAACAAAACAAAACAAAACAAAAACAAAACAGATTTCAAAATTTAGGATTTTGAGCACTCACTTACACATGACATTCCTAACAATGACAATCCCATTGGGAATGCTGTTGTTTCAAAGAGGTTTGAATTCACTGGTTGAATGGATGCTCACACCAATGTGATCATCATCATCCACAACAACAACAGGTAAACCTATCTACAAAGCTTTCAAAACAGTGCTTTTTGAGCTTCCTAGTTTTGGGGTTCCCTCTTGTGCCATTGTGATTTGAGTGTTGGACTACGACTCTGGAGACCAGGGTTCAATTCCCCGCTTGGCCATAAAACTCACCAGGTGAACTTGAGCAAGTCACATTCTCTCACCCTCAGAGGATGACAGTGGCCCCATTCCTCCCCACAACCACGGGATTTCCTAAACTCCTCTTGCCTCCAACTATCCATAAAGCTTCTGCTACCCCTTTTCTCTTGGGCGGCATCAAATATTTAGCCCCAAACGCTGTACAGTCGCTGGAAGTGCTGCCGGGGAGCTGCAGAGCACAGCTCTGCTCAGGTAGCAGGGATGTGTGAATGCAGCCAGGCGATGGAAGCCACTGGTGTTAGGGAATTCCCCAGTGGCCCTCATTGCCACAGGCAATGACTTGACAGGCCTGAGCCCCCACCGGTTTTCTATTACTGGCGCTGAGAGGGTCAGGAGAGGCCTGGAGTCACAGATCAGGAGGCCATGGCTGCAGGAGCCCCTGCCTGCGGAGGCCTGGCTGGCTGTAGCGTCCTTGTAATTTAGATGTCCTGAAATCCTTCATCTGAACCTGTAATTACCTGGATGCTATCAAGGAGGTTGGTTGTTGGAGACAGTGGCTTCATTCAGGGCATTCACCTCACATTGCTGATCTAAGAACTAGTGGCTGAATGTGCAGGGAGCACTGTGTCTCCATTTTGAAAGTGTTCATCATAGCAATGGCAAGAGGGAGGGCCAGTGCTCAATGGCATAACAAGGCCCCAGCAGTGCTGGGAAAGGACGGTATCGGAGACCTTTGTGAAGCATGCTTCTAGCAGTTATTAATAACAAAATAAGAAAACAATAATGATATGGATGTGATAATGTAGAAGAAGGGTATTGAGGAAAGTTTAAAAGGTCCACAGTGTTAATGAGGTTCTAATGATAATTCAATCCTGGCACCGTTGAGTTTTCGTGCAAAATGTCTTTCCAGAATGCTTGATATTTTATTGAAGTTGTATTACGAAGCACATTTCTTGTGTGTGGAAATGTCCAGGTTCAAAGTCCAGTAGAGCTCTCAAAGGAAGGTTTCTACTTCTTCTCCTGGAACAACATCTTCAGAAAGCACTTCTGCCTGTCAGTGCAAGCAAGCAGTACTGAGCTAGGTGGATAATTGGTTGGATCTTCTAGACTTCCAAAGTGCCAACCATGGACAGTCTTGCCCTATCATCATATGTTTGTTTACAACGTTTGGCCCTCCAAAGGGTTTTGGACTGCAATACCTAGTGGTTCTTGCCAGCATTGCTAAGGAAGGTTGGGAGTGTAATCCAACAACCTCTGGAAGACCTCATGATACCCGTCCCTGATTTACCTGGTCTCATCTCAAGGAAACCTGTAGCTCAGAGACAGAGCACATGCCTTACATACAGGAAGTCCCAGGTTCAATCTTCAGCATCTCCACTCCAGAGGAAGAGTATCTAACAGTATCTAAGAATGACTTTGTGTTTGGATTGGGATATTGCTTGAGCAGTCGTGATCTTCCTGGCTCCTGTGTATTCTTCCCGGCTTCAGCTCTGCCTCCCTGACTCAATTCCTGGCTTATTGCCCTGACTCCCAACTCTCTTGCCATGACTGCCTGTGGCTGGACTTTGATGTACCCATATAGCCCAGAGCTCCCAGAGGAAGCTTTCTACTTCTTCCACTAATATTGGAGCACATGAAAGAGGCACCCTTGGGGTGGTGACTGAGTTTCTTCCCTGCTCCTTGTGACTTGAA
This sequence comes from Urosaurus nigricauda, assembly GCA_034509955.1. NCBI lineage: Eukaryota > Metazoa > Chordata > Lepidosauria > Squamata > Phrynosomatidae > Urosaurus > Urosaurus nigricauda. The sequence goes on from JAOEGL010000010.1 coordinate 21,232,118, forward strand.
CCTGGGAGTGCTTCAGCTGGGCTCGGCGAAAGGGTGGAGCGTTTGGCGAGAGCACCATCTCTGGCTTTGGTTAGCTTGGCTTTATGCATCCAGTTGCCAAGAGGTGAGGAAATTAATATTTGGCAGTCTTTAAATCAAGTTGAAATGGGAAGAAAGTGACCCGTCGCACGTGCAAATGTTTAGAACAGGATGGCTGAGAGGGCCTCCTGCAAGGAGAACCTTGTCAAACTGGTACTTTCCGTCTTCCATTTCCCTGACTGCCTCTTTCTTCTGTGATTGATGTTTTAACCAGCTAACAGGGATCAGAAGGAAGTTATGTAGGGAAGCACGGACTGTATATACTCAGATTATGATTATGATTATTCCTTCTCCTCCTCATCATCATCCTCATCATCACATACATTTTAACAAGATCTATTGCACCAGAAAAAATTAACTACTTTCACCTGGGGATAGCAGGCAACTAAGTAAAGCCATTGTAGAATTTAGTCAGGAGTGACGCTTTGAGACTTCTAGTTGAGCAGAACATCCCCAAAACATTTTTAAAGAGAAGCATATAACTTATTGAAAGTTTGTCTTACGGCCATTGCAACCGGTTGCTGTCGGATGGTGCACACAAATAACACTTCAAAAAATTAATCGTCACTCTCTAGACCATTATTCAAGATGCCTTGCGCCTGCATAAACTCCTTTGAAATTGCATGGCACTCATACTCTCACTGTATGAGACTAGCTGTGTCTCTGTTACTACCAGATGAACATTTGAAAAAAGCAAAGGCATTAACTCTTAATGGAAGATTATCATTTCCTCCTGTCCTTAACCAACAGAAGTCCTTTGGAAGCAGAACCTCTCATCACGAGGTCACCATGAACAGTAACGTGAAGCAAGAATGCAAGGCTTTGGCGGCCTTTCAGATGCACTCTCATGCCCCTCCTCCTTTTTCACTGCAGTGCTTTTCTTCTTATACTTTTTGGTTTTGGGGGGATGGATGTGCGACGAGTGCTAGATGACCCCTGCTATTGGCTGTACACACAAGATGGCTGCCTCTTCTAGGGGAGAACCTCAGAGTCTCCATCTTCACAACTGTTCTCTATCTGGGTTTACACATGGGGATCATTTTCTTCTTGGTCATACTTCAGCGCATGGTTTACTCCTTCAATCGATGCCTCGCCTCAGATTGGTGGTCCATTGGTTACCTGCCTGGTGTGCAACTGCAGCTTGGAGTCTGTATCATAAGTGGCCTAAATTGTTGTATTGGAAGCCGAGCATGAAAGAATGAACTACGCTATTAAAACCCATCAAATAGAAATGGAAAAGCCAAATGGATAGGATAATAGATATTCATCTCTATATAAATTGTACAGCAGAGAGCACATTACACATGGGTGTAAACACAAGAAGTCCACTGTTGCAGATGAGCTTGGTTTTGATTTTGATTTTTAAAGCTCTGGATAAGCCTCTCCAAGTGTGGGGTGTTAGTGTGGTTTGCTTCATTTTAAAAAAAATATTATAGATTTAAACCAGAGGTGGGGATTGTGTGGCTTTCCAGATCTTGTCCATTCCTAGGCTTTCACACCACTGGTTATGCTGGGTAGGTCTTAGCTCCACAACATCTGGAGAGCTTTATGATTCCCTCTCCTGATTTAAATTGTTGGCTGCTAGTAGTGATCTGTTTAAACCAGAAGGCAACAATCCAAATACTGAAACTAATAAACAAAAGAAGTAACAGAAAACCGCCATTTCAAACTGTGCTTTCCCCTCTTTAAACCAATATTTCCTCCCTCCATGGGTGTGATTTTGCTATCTTCTTCCCCATGTGCCAGTGGATGGCATAGTTTACAGATAGTCTTCTAATAAACTTTTGACAATGATGAAATGGAGATTGCATTTAAAAAAATTGTGCGGCCACCCTCGCATGTACCGTTGTGTTTCTTTGGCAGATCTGTTGTCCTACACATATCAAAAACTCCCTACAGTGGATAAGCTGGAGCCTATAAAATACTCTTGTCCTTTTGCGGTTGGTGTGGTGTGTTCCTCTCACGGTGTAATGTTGCTTGTGTTGGATATCTCTGGTTTGGTTTGATCTGAATGGGGAAGAAGGCAAGAGATTGTATCATAATACTGTGACAAGCCTTCTATATTAGCAATGCTGCATGTTTTATTAGAATGGCATGGGGTAAGCTCAATCTGCTATGGATCTTTGTAGAAGATCTGATCATCTTCCTGGGCAAGGATCCAGTGAAACTGGAAGCCTACCAAATCTGAATCTCAAGACATTCTTGCTCATCCATTTAGATTCCATTGGCTTTGGAAACCAATCCCTGGGGATGGTAGAGACATTCATTGGCTTTACATTTCCCTATGGAAATATCCATTTCATGGCTCCCAAGACTGACAATGGAACGGCAGACATGTAGCCTTGGAAATCCATACAGTTTACTAAATTAAAAACTAAAAAAAGCATACAATTGATGCACAGATATATATCCTATTGAGTGGGGAAGTGCCTTGCTTAGGAAAATGCATGGAAACATGCATGCGTTTTGAAACATGGGGACAAATCTCTTGCAGTCCAGTACAGAACGAGGAAAGAAGAAGAATGCTGGTGCGATACTTGAGTAATGTGACAAAAATGAGACTGACAGATTTTTACATCCTTGCCAATTCCATCTTAAAGAGCCACTTATTTGCCTTGTGGGTAGCCCTCTCAGTTCCTGACATGGCTGAGTTCTTTGCAGATGTTGAATATCATGGAGTTAGAATGCTGCAGGTCAGATTTTGGCTTCTTGTCCTTTACGCTGCTGGGGGCACTGACTAGAGGAGTGTCCTAGAGACATCCATCAGTCTGGATTTATATCTTGCCCTCCAACATTTCACAGAGGAAAAACGAGGGCATATGTAGCCAAGCAACATCAGAGTGCGGTCAAGATGGAAAAAGTTATTAATGAGGAACAACGCTCAATTGAGGAGAAGTTGCAGCAAGTTGCTTTTGCCTGAGCCTACTGGGAAGAGCAAGACTTTAGCCCTTCATCTCCTGCTTCTGAGTTAGGTGTAAACTGCTTTTGCCTTTTGAATCCAGGCTGCACCCATTCTGCAGTTCTGTTTCTGCAAAAGAACACTGGTAATAGGCACTGAAACCAGGGCAGGGTAGGTGAGAATAATCCAGGCTCTCCAGGACAGTTGCAAATGGAGAGGAAAAATTTCTTAACAGGCAGTGATCTTGAATGTCTGTAGACCATGGAAAGAGTTGCGATTATATTCTCAATTCATGATGAGGAGCTGAAGAAGTAGTACAGTAGTAGGAAGCTGAAATGTGGGTTTTGACAGACACCCCACCCCACTGCAGAAGTAGAATGCAGGAGAAGATGCCAGCCACAGATGGTGGCAAAACATCAGGAATAAACTCTTCCAGAACATGGCTGCGTAGCCTGAAAACCCCACAAAAAACTATGGATGCCTGTTGTGAAAGCTTTCAACTTCACAGAATGCAAACAGCTCTTCATCTTTCCCAAATGTATATGACATACAAACACCCTTTATATTTTGAGGTGGGAGACGGGGTTGTGTTGAGCAGCCATGCTCCATGATGCTACCATATGCAATAGACGTGCTTCTACCAGGATCCTCATCCAACACACAAGGCAGTCCTACATGCATGCTGTATCATCTTGAATGTGGAAGGAGGGATGCCACATCTTCAGGATCCCGTTTTGCAGAGACTCTTTACACATATGGGGCCGCTTCACATAGTGACTGAAAGTGTTCCCAACAGATGTCTTGGCAAGAAGTAGGCAACTGCTGGACAAGACCTTGTGTTCTTCTTCCATTCACGCTTACAAAGACCGCAGTGCTCCTGTGTATCAACAGAGTGAGTTTGCCCTTCTACTCAATAACCACAACTCACCACCTTTGTTCTGGGATCTGGAGACGAGGCTTCCAGTTAAGATAGAGAGCAAAAAGAAGAAAACCTGTAAAGAGACCCGCCTAACATATAGCCTCACCAATGTCCGATATTCATTATACGAAGTCTAGAAAAACAAAGAGGGCGGAGGCTGATTCTGGGGATCTCTTTAGAAGCTGCTGTGAGCTCTTTATCTTGAGCACAATGAATACTGCATTTCTCCAGGAGCCTACTGGGAACCCCCAGCCTGTACGCTCCTCTGCAAAGGAAGATCAGGGCGTCAGATCTAATTAGAATCAACACTTTCCACCTCTCTTAACCTCAAACCCTATCAACGCAAGATGATCAACAATGGCTGCAATCAAATGAAAAAACAAGCCAGCGGATGTCAAAACCGAGATGAATCCTGCTCTCATCTCTGGACAAGTACATTTCTGAATTTACACCAATGTATTAATTATTCTGCACAAAACAAAGAAGCACCGTTGGTGATGCTCTGGTATTCGCTACCTGCACACTTTCCCTTTGCATTTGGCAAGACTGACTGTGTGAAGACACAATGCGACTGTGTCCCACATTCTTCTGTTAACGCTTTGTTGGTCCTTCGGAAAGAGTGGCAAGGAGAGGGTTTTATACTAGTCTGTGGCATGGCTCTGGCCTTCAAGTGTCACCTAAGTAGCTGCACCAAAATAAAACATATCCTCTAACTGTCCTGATTTGGCAGGAACAGTCCCAATTAATACTTTGCCACCCCACTTTTTCATCAGCTTTAAAAATGTCCCAGTTTGTCTTTCTTTTCTGCCATCATCCTCAGCTCAGTTCAGCTGCATCCACACTGCAGAAAGACACAACCTTAAATGGAATTCTAGAACTTGAAGTTTTATGCGGCCTTTAGCCTTCTCTGTCTGAAAGCTATGGTGCCACAACAAACTACAAATCCCAGGATTCTATAACATTGAGCCATGGCAGTGAAACTGGTGTCAAGCTAGATTATTTCTGCAGTGTGGATGTCAAGCCTTTCTTTATGCCATATTGCTTTGAAATGCATAATTGGTGCCTTCCTTGGCCTTTGTTCCATTATGACACTTTATATATGAACCTCTGTTTGCCAGATTGCAAAACCTCTGAGTTTTACCGACGGAAATCAAGATACGTGTGGCCATGCAACATCACGGTATGAGCAAAAGTTATTAGGGAACGCACAAGCTCGGAGAAGTTGCAGCAGTTTGCTTTTGTCCAAGCCTACAGGGAAGGGCAAGACTCTTGTTTCCTTCTCTCCTCTTTGAGCGCAAACTACTTCGGCATTTCGAACTCGGTTTGCAGCAACAAAAGTCTGCGCAGGATGAAGCACGAAAGTGGAAGGAGGAGAGGAAAACTGGGACATTTTAAAAGCTGAAGAAGTAGGATGAGAGAGGTTTAATCAGGACTATTCCTGCCATATCAGGACTGTTGGCCAGTATGAAAATGTACAAGTTGGCCACTTTGGAGGCCACTCTCCTATAGTTACATAAAGCACTTTGCTAATGCGAGATAGGATTTAAATAGACCCTAGCCAAATAGTCACAGCAATTGGTTTTGAAATGAGAAAGATCTGACAATTACCCTAATGGAAAGTAAACAATTGTATTATTTATAGTAAAGGGTTGCAGCTATGAAAAGGCAGCATCTGTCTGTTCATTCATCTGCAGTTAGATAGACCTTTGCTATCTTCCTTGCACACTTTGCCCTTTGATGGAAACTCCCTAGAGAACCCCAAATTGTTTGCATACTCCTATTCTAATTGTTTCGTCGATTGTCCTGTTAAATGAAAAGTTTCATAAAAGAAAAGGAGTCGTGACGGATGCCAGCTTCTTAAAAGCGAGACACTGAAGGCGTAATTCAACGGAGAAAGAAAATTAGAATGTGTCTAAAGAAACCAGGATTCATACCTGAGAAGCTCTCAGGTGAGCTGAAATGTGAAAGGGGGCATTTATAAGATGTGGAAGAGTACAAACAAGTAGCCAGTATTTTTAGGGAGGTCAGGTCTGAAGGTCAGGATGAATTTAGGCTTGGAAGAGAAGTTAAATATGATAAAAACAGGGAGGGGGCCTTGGCTGTCTTTGGAGAAAGAAGAAGAACAAGGAAGTGGTAGGTCTACATGGAGAAGATGGTGAAATGCTATGGGGTAACAAAGAGAAAACTCCATTATAGGTTTGCCTTAGGGTCGCTATAAGTCAGAAACGACTTCAAGGCACACAACAGCAGGAGCAAAAAGAAAACAGGATTGCTCAACATCTACTTTGACTTATTCCAGAAAGAAGAGAGTGTTCAACTGGTGACATTAGACTGGATGGTGCAGTGACAGGACCAAAGCCCAAAATAACCAAAGAGGAGGTACGGAGAAACCTAGCTACTTTAAATAAATTCAAGTCTCCAGGACCAGATGAATTTTAACCAAGGGTACTAAAAGAACTTGCATATATAATCTCATAGCTTCTGTCTGTAATCTCTGAAAATTCATGGAGAACAGGTGAGATCCCTGTAGACTGGAAAAAGGCAAATCAACCACAATGTGTGAAAGTACATGGAATACAAAGGAGAAGTTATGTACTACTCTGTCCTTCAGAGGTGAGTTGTGACCCACCCAAATATACAGAAGAGTTGTTCCACTACAGATCAATCAATCAAGGGCCTTCTCTTAAAATGCAAGTGGAACTAAATCCAAAGTAACTTAAATGGAGACGGGAGAAAGGATCCTCACATGCCACTGTTCTATTTTTCATCTGTTTCCCTTTTTGTTTTCAAATATAGCATATTGTAAAACACAGAGAAGTACATTTTGCCCTTAAAAACATGGATAAAAAATTCACCATATCCTAAGTGAGCCGTTTCCCCTTTGATTTGAGTCTAAAACACGGGTAAAGGGAAATAGCGCTGCAGCTGCATTATGCATTTTACAAAAGAACATATGCGTACATTTAAATCATTTAAATTTTGTCTTTTTGATTCCCGTTATTTTAAAACCTACATTGTAGGAAAACAGCAGCCACTGCGCGGTGGCCAGCAAGAGGAGAAAACTTGAAAGCACTGTTTTTAAAGTTTGATGGAAAATAAGGTGAACTAAATTGGAAGTGATGCTCTTCATAGCTTGAGATTTTTTATTGCAAAGTTTTTGGCCTGGAAAAAGCTATTCAGACTTGGAAAACTCTTGACTGGTGTACATTGGGATGCTGGGAAAGTCTGAAGCGGTTGTCACTCTCTACAACTGTTCTGATTTAACAGTAACAGTCCCAACTGATCCCCTGTGATGCCACTTTTCCAGGTCCTTTTAACATGTTCCATTTTTTTCTCTCCTCCTGGATGTACAATAATCTGAGGAGAAAGTGCAAAGTTAGTTTGTGTCCAGTTAACTCAGCAGGAGAGAGAGGAGAGAAACGGGCAAGACTTAACCATTCCTGATCACCATACATGGATGCAAGAGCTGGACAGTGAAGAAACTGGATAAGAAGAAACTCATTGGAGATGTGGTGCTGGAGAAATGCTGAGGATACTGTGGACAGCCCAAAAGACAAACAAATGGGTCCTTGAACAGCTCAAGTCTGAAATCTCCTTGGAAGCCAAGATGAGACTGTTGTACTTTGGCCACATCCTGAGAAGGCATGACTCACTAGAAAAGATAATAATGCTAGGAAAGGTGGAAGGAAATAGAAAGAGAGGAAGACCCTACACTAAATGGATAGACTTTATTAAGGAGGCCATGAGTATGAATTTGCAGGACCTGAGCAGAGCCGCAGAGCACAGGGGGGCTTGGACTTGTCTCATCCACAAGATCACCATGAGTCGGGGTCAACTCAAGAGCAGTTAACAACAACAACAAACATTCACAAGTATTGTGGAAATCAGATTTGGAGCAGAACATTCATGGTCTACAGTGAAAGATGCTGCTGTGAGGTCTCTCCTCCTCTTTGTGGTAAAGAAAGGAGCCAATTTATATCTGCAGGAGGTGGCAAAAGTGTTGGCTTTCCTATACTAACCGGAGAGAGGCATTTTTTTCTTGCAAGGGAAAAAAAATCTTCCTAAAGAAGAAGACCCTAGTGTGTCCAAAACATTAGCTACTTTGCTTTTTCTCTCTCTGACCTTCTCGTTTTCTAACTGCCGGGAGTTGTTTGGTTATTGTTTTTAACGTTGGGAGGATTCAAACGTGATATATGTTTTTTTGCACCCCATCAGAAGCAGCACACTCTAGGTGAAGCTGCGCCACTTGCTTCTTGCACTGGCCCAAAGTCAAAGAAATTCTATATAATGCTGCGCATAAAACCGCTGCTGCAGAACATATGCTTGGAGGCGGCAGTGGTTGTATTCTGGCTCCCCAAAAGGTGACAACTCCTGTGTTTGTCATTTACTTTAACATTCTATCTATTTTTTAAAAGGGCTGTAGGGTTGGGAAACCTCTAGCTGCCGGGCTTTCAGCTAAGCGGAGCTGACAGCCCGGCGATGCGGAAGGCCATTATCTCACCTTTGTGCTTCTAACTGTAGCCACTTGCCTCTTCCTGTTTCATAATACATTCCCCGTGTGGCTGCCGAGAAACTTTTTAACACCTATTGGAGACATTAAATAATCAGCTGTGCCACAGCGGTGGGCCGATGAAAATTACATGAAGGGCAAATCACTTTGCTCCTCTTTCTTCCTTTAAGGCCTGCGGATTTTTTTCTCCCATCCACCCCATCAAATTCTCCCTCTTCCCATGTATTAATTGATTCTATTTTCCATCTCACCTTTGATTTGAGGATTTTAGTGATAGGTTGCTCAAACGAACCTCTCTTCATCCTCCTTGCCACCCTGCAAGGTAGGAGAGTAAGGAACAAGCCCAGGGTCACCCAATGAGCCTCTTGGATCACAGTTGGTGGGGTGCAAGCGTAGTCACCTTGACTCCCAGTTTGGAGGAAAAATTAGTAGTAGTAATAATAATAACACAGGCGTATATCACTTTAGTGCACTTTTCAATTTCAGTAATCCAGGCCCGAATCTTGTACGGCAACAGGTATGATGTGCATTTTGGTTGGCCCAACAAAGGTATCCCTGTTTTGTGGATTTGGAATGATACTACACTTTGCTATATGACCAAATATGGCTACCCCTGGATATGTTTAATAAATGATAGTTTTTATATGCACTGGGTTTTTCATATGCAAATGAAAAAAAGGTGCTATAGATTCACTTTGAAGTGATATTTGCTTTGCAGCAGTGGTCAGGAACCTAACCTTCCATATGCTGGTATGCTGGTAAACATTTCAGCCATTCTGTCAGCCTTCATCAACTTGTGTCTCCAGTGACTTATTACTTTAGTTCTCATCAGCCCCAGTCAGCATTGCTGGTGATCAGGGATGATGAGAATTATGCGTGTGTGAAGGAAATAACTGGAGAGTACCACATTATTGATGCCTGAACTGCATTTTTGTTGCATGTGTTTAAGTCATTTCCAGCTTATGATGACCCTGTCATGGGAGGGTTTCTGGGAAAGATTTCTTCGGACTGGATTTGCCCTTGCCTTCCTCTGAGACTGAGAGAGTACAACTTGCCCAAGGGCACCCAGTGGGTCTCCATGACTGAGTGAGGGTTCGAACCATGGTCCTAGTCTGGCACTCAAACCAATGCACTACTTAGAGCCAGGTTGAAATTATCCCCTCTTGTAGACTCATTGGGGTGCCATTTTGGTGACTTTCAGTGACCAAGGCACATGAGTCTGTGGAAAGGCTAAACGGGCAATTTCTCACAGCTCTGATCAGTTGGTGGCTACCATCTCCCCCATTCCAGGATGCCCCTTGGAAGGGGAGCTGTGAAGAGCCAATCAACCCTTCAAAGATCCACTTGCCTTGAAGGCTTACTTCACTTCCTTAGTGTCAAGAGGACTTGGAGAAGCACGCTCCTGGTGAGCCTCCTTGGAAAAGCATGGCCCATCTCAGCCACCTCCTAAGGTTTCCTCTTCATATCTGAATCCCTGACACCTGAGCTACTGCAACATCCGAGCTAAACCATACCCTTGGTTCAAGTCCAAGGGTTTCTATCGTGCGTGATCTGAAAACCACACTTGATTCTGGAGGACGTCCCATCAAATTATCAACCTGACAGGTTCACCTGCCTTAGGGGTGTCCCTTTGGGAAAAACATGGAGCCAAATGATCCAAGTGTGTGCACCTCTATCTCTTTTCCTCTGAAATCCAGTGAATGTGAGTCTTGGGTCCCCCGCTCACAGCATCTCCAGAGCGGTTCCAGGTGTGGGATTGCACCAGGTAATTTCCTGCGGCCGCCTTTTCGTTCGCAATGGCTCTCTCTTCTGTCGGGAGATTATATCTGCTCACCTGGCCCTGGTGGTGACAGAGGGGGCCTTTGTTTATTCATTTAGGAGGCAGATTAACCCTAATGAATATGGTTTCCTGGAAATGGATACAGAGGACAATGGGAAAGAGAAGGACTTGGGAGCGGGGGAAGGAGGAGGGCAAATTCCCTTCTCTTTCTTCACTTGTAAATAATGACCGCCTTTCATAGCAGGGCTTTTTTTATATATATAAATCAGGAAGGCATGCAAAATATGTCAACAACAAAAAATATATCTCCCCCCCCCCCCTTTTAGGGCACATTCTTGCTTTTTGCCACTAAAGCAGCAGGTTGGGGAAATTTCTGTCAAGGTGAGACCTCTGCAGTTTGTTCCTGTATAGTTAACATATTTAATCTCAAGCCTGCTCCTCCTACCTTTCTTTGAAATGGAGACAGAGAAAAGATTGGACAAAGCACATACGTATATAGATCCAGGTATATAGATATATGCTTGCAGTTAACAACAGCCCTAGTTGGGGGAAGAAGATACATAAATATGCATACCCAGTTATTTTACAATATTTGAATTTTATATATAGAGAGAGAGAGAGAGAGGGAGAGAGAGAATTCATGACATTGTGATTTTTATTTGGGAGGAAAAGGCTTTTTGATTTGCGATGGAAGCTCATGTGTGTATTTCTTTGGGAGTGCCTTTAGCTTTTATGCTTCCTCCCTGCCGAGAAGCCAATAAATTAAGATTTAGCTTTTTGGCTCCTGTTCTCTGGCACTCAAAATGTCTCCGTTTCCACCTGTTTGAGGTGTTGTAGTGGTTTGAGTGTTGAACTACGACTCTGGAGACCAGGTTTCGATTCCCAGCTCGGCCATGAAACCCACTCAGTGACTATGGGCCAGTCACACATTCTCAGCCCCAAGGGAACACAATGGCAAACCTCCTCTGAACAAATCATGCCAAGAAAACCCCATGATAGGGTCGGAAATGTTGGATGTTGGAAATGACTTGAAGGCACATAGCAACAGCAACAATTGTACATGCAGGCCCTCTGTTATCCAGTGGGGTTTGGGTCCAAACATGGTGGAAATGAACTCCACACTCCTTAACGATCATTTGAGGATCCAACATTTTTAGGCCTATTGAAAGATGTTCTTTGCCATTGTTTTATTTATGTTTTTTTTTTTACTTATTACATTTGTCTGAAAGTGCAATACTTTATATGTGATATAACTCATTCTGAGTTGTTGTTTGTAGGGAACCTATGCCGCCCTGTATTTTCAGAAGGGTCTGTCATATTTGCAGGCTCATTAACTTTGCACAGGATTGTAGCCTTGACTCAAGATACCATAGTTGATGACAAATGAGGCACAGAGGTGTCGGTAGAAGTCTTATTATATAAACAGAACCTCTGAGTGTTGGCATTTGGCTATCAGGAGTAAAGGAGAAGAAACATTTTTATTTTGTAAGAGTCAGTACAGTACTCTAGTGTTGGTGGGTTAGTGGACTGGTTTCTTTGTAAATATATACACTAATTTGACAAATTGATCTGATCTGATCTGATCTTGTAAATATGTAGACTTCTTATAATTATGTAGTCTTTTACCAACACTTCTGCTTTTTGTTGGAAGCAAATATTGGAGAACATTGGAATTTCATGGGCCACCGGTGAAGACTAATAGTCAAAACTAATCTGGCTTCTTTTTGTATGAAGAATGACAAGACTTTGGGCCATGTATTCTCTGCCAACAATTGAGTTATGTCTTATGGACCTTCTCCCGCATCGCTACTTATAGGACTGCATGGCTCTAATTTGAACAATTGGTTATGTTAGAGATTTGTTATATTTGTTCGTCTTCATTATATACTTTTACATGCACACAAAATGTTTTTAATCTAGCTCTTCTGAACCACCGAGAAGGCTCTCTTCCTTGTCCTCACCAAACATGTCTTTGATGCTGGTGGGACTGAGACAAACTCAAATACCTTAAAATGTAGGCAGTTATGTATAGGGAGAGATAGTCTTTCACATAGTCTGGACCTAAGCCATGTAAGGCTTTAAAGTTCATAACCAACACTTTGAATGCAGCTCAAAAATGGACTTGGAGCTAGTGAAACTATCCTGGAACTTCTGGAAAGGTACATGAAAGATGTATTGCACAGTCTGGCCTTGACAAATGATAAGGCTGGGGGGAAATGCCATGTAAATTAGCAGTTTTATCCGCAATCGTAAACCTCAAACCCAGGTGTAGACATGAGTAGAAATACTGTCTCTGCTCCACTGAAGAAGGAGGAACATTTTCTCACTTTTTTTTCTTCCTGTAAACGGAACACGAGGCATATTATTCCCAAGGCCTGGATGTGCAGACACAGATGTGAAATCCTCTTTAACTTCCAACCAAACTTTTCCAGATCTTATCACGGTAATTTATTCTTTTTCCCTCTGAAGACAAGGGGAGGGAAGGAGGGAGGAAACTCCGACATGTCTTCTTGTGCATAACTTAATATGCTGGAGGGAAAGGGCAAAGTTGTCTCTTTTGTCCACCACACACACACTGGGTTGACATGGAATACAGTACACACATATATACATAAAAATTGTATCCTCTAAGGCAGCAAGCAAAAAAACTGAGAATTTATCTTTATGGTATGGAGGAAAAAAAATAAACCCAAGAGTTCCTTCTTGTCTCCCAAAGCACATATGTGTTGTAAGAAAGGGCTTCCAAAACATCATATGCCTCCTTTCAGAGATAGCAGTAAATTCGAAATGCATTTGTTTGCTTTAGAGCGGAGATGGTTCCCATCTTTTTCAAGACTTGTGTTTATCTAACCTTTAGCCAAACTCAAGAGTAGCCAAAATATTTCCAGAGGCGTGAATTGTTCCTCTGGCGAAGTGTCTTGACTCGGCTTTCCCTCCAACTGTGTGGCGCTTGGATGTTGAGCGTTTTTGTGTTTTGTGGCTGTAGAGACAGCTTGCCAAGGAAGCTTTTAAAAGCTCTCAGTTGGGCAGGAAGGGTTTGTGGTCCGCTTTCCTGTCCTCGGTATCCAACATGAGAGTCAGACGTTGAGATTTGCTGTCCCTCAGAGTTGAGCTGGGCCTGAGTTAGGTAAAAGCAGCCTTCCCTTTTGGTGTCTGTGCTGGCTGGACAATTCTGGGAGTTGTAGCCCAAAAAAGCAAACGAGGGCAGTACAACATGAACACTCTTCCCATAGCCTTTGCCTGAGTATTTAGATTGACCAGGAACCCCAACTGTTAAACCACATTGCATCTCCAAAAAGAAAGACTGTATCTTCCAAATCGCTAGATGCCCTCTGACTGTCTCACTTTGGCAGAGACATTCCCAATCATTCCTCTGTCCCCCCATCTATTCAGCTGCTGGGAAAATGTCCCATTTCTCTCTCTTCTTCTCACTTTCCCCCTTTATCTTCAGCTTATTTCAGTTTCTGCAAATAGTGCAAGGTGCGAAAGAAGTTTGCACTCTTTGAACCCATCATAGGAAAGTCTTGCCCTTCTCTGTAAGCTCAGGCCAAAGCAAACTTCCGCAGCCTCTCCTAGCTCATTCATTCTTCATCATTAATAACTTCTACCCTTTTTACTACTCTCTGGTGTTGTTGGACCATATGTGTCCTAGTCTTCACAGGCGAAATGTTGGAGGGTATGTTCTAGAGACACACTGCAGACCCATAACCTAACCTGATGATGGTGAGTATTGCACTCTCCAATTATTGTTGGACTGGAACTCCCACCAGCCCTTGACAGTATGGCCATTGTGTTATTGCTATGGGTTTAAAGCTCATTTCAAGTTATGGTGACCCTAGGGCTTGGTGGTATATATATATATATTAACAAGATTTCTTAGATAAGGTTCACCATTGCCTTACTGTAGGGTTAAGAGTGTTTCCAATATCTACGTATGGTTGTAAAAGCTGGACAATGAAGACAGCTGATAAGAAGAAGATCAACCCATTTGAAATGTGTTACTGGAGAAGAGTTCTGCAGATACCACAAACTGCCACAAAGGCAAATAAATGGGTCCTAAAGCCAATCAAAGCCTGGAAGCCAAGATGACTAACTGAGATTGTCGTGCTTTGGCAATATCATAAGATACAACTCACAGAAAAGATAATAATGCTTGGAATGGTAGAAGGAAGAGAGGAAGACTGCATAATGGACTCAAACAAGAAAGCCATGGCCCTGAGTCTGCAAGGTCTGAGCAGGATTACTGAAGACAAGAGTGACTTGAAAGTCTCTCATTCATAGCGTTGCAACAAGTCAAAGCCATCTTGACCATAGTTAACAACAACAAGGACTAAGAGTGTAGCTTGCTAACGATCACCTGGTGGGTTTCCATGGCTGAATGAGGATTAGACCGGGTTAATGGAAATTGTAACCCCATTCATTCCAATCTCTTAATTCCTACCACTGTTCTCCTTTTAAAAAATTACAAAAAATTGTTACCACCATTCTACTTAGCCTCCACGCTCCAGTTTTGTTTGATCAGCAGTAGTTTCTGATCAGGTTAAACAGATTCTATAATTTGTCAATGTTCTGCTTCTGTTCGATAGTCTTGAGGTTTTTAATGTTGGCAATTTGTAGTGTTTTGATACTGCATTTTACAGTGGTTTGTAAACCACTTTGAAGAGCAAAGCAGGGTTAGGCAGGAAAAAGAGTAACCATGCAAGTAATGAATAATGCTGTATAATGTATCCTACAGGACAGTTGCTGAGAACCATATACACAACATTATTTGGTTGTCAATGATCTGGAATTGTTGATCATTCTGTATACAGCACTTTCATTCTCGAGAGCAACTTGGCCCATCCCTCTCTCGCTCGCTCTCTTTTCTTCTTCTCAAGAGTTCAGTTTTCTTTTCTTTTAAAGCAAACCCCAAAGACAACAGTGATTATACGATTTTGTATTTTAAGTATTTTCATAATCCAACATAAATTGGCCCACCCAAGGATTATGTCTGTCTTCTAAAGATGTGTTTATACAGTCCTTGGGTGAAAGATTGCAGAAGCTGAACCACTAGTTTGGAAAGCTGAGCCAGACCAGGAAAAAATCAGCATACAATTTGGCACTTATGGAGACTAAATGATTTCCTTTTTAGCTGCTGATTTCTACTGGGAAATGTATCCTTGGACTCGAAATTACATCCGGAAAAATGTTTATGTAGTGTTTTTTTCCTCCTTCAAATGACTGATTATTCCTCTAACCTTTAACACGCACTGTGTATAATTTTGTCCCCTTGTTAACTCTTTCCCAACTTGGGCATTTAGCTGTTTACTTTGGAAGGGAAATGCAGCTAGTAAATTTGGTCTGATCCTTTTCGTTGCTTGCTTGCTTTTTTAAATGTAGCATTTCCGTTCTGCTTATCTGCTCCAGACCCTTCCTGTTAGCTTGCTCTTTTGGAAAGTGGAAAGCTCGTTGTGATAACCCTAAACTAAATTCAGATGATGTCCAAGGCTCAAGGAAAGGAGGAACAAGAGGCATGGTCTGTAACCTATACTTTATGGGCCTGTAGATTTCACCCTTTGCAAACCTTGGACCTATTTTCACACAGGAGCTGCATTTCATTTTGGACCATATCTCAATCCATCTCCTTCCTCCTCTGTTCTTCTTTCTCTATCCTTCCCCCTTCTTTCTTTTTCTCAGTCACAGGGATATCCCCCCCCCCCCCCGAGTATCACTCAAAATATTTAGCAACTGGGAGCTTGTCTATGTGATTAAAATATTCCTCATTCTATAGCACTCGAATATGATCCTTCCACATGAAGTTCAGAGGAGTTCAGGATTTTTACAGGGAGGGAATGATGAAACTCTTCAGAAACTCTGCAGAAAAAGACATCACAATTTTACCAGAGTATCTGTAAGTTTCCACCAGGATGCATACAGTCAGTCCTTCGTACTGCAGCCACAAGGTTATGAGTTTGACCCCAGGCAGGACTCCAAGGTCCACTCAGCCTTCCATCCTTTCGTAGTAAAATGAGTCCCCAGCTTTTTGGGGGCAGTTGGCTTACACATTGTAAACAGCTTAGGGAGCACTACTTCACTGATAAGCGGTATAGAAATGTACTTGCTATTGCTATTGAGATCCAAAGTTGCCTAGTTCAAACTCAAAAGTAGGTGTGGAAGGATCAGGGAACAAAAGTACTCTCACACGAGTGAAAAGCAGATAAATTGCAGCAGGCTGGTGCTTCACTGAACAAAGCAAGCAAGCACATTTCGTTGCAAGGCAATAAGCTTGCTGTGCACACAGCCTAGCAGTGTTTCCACTTTAAAAACCGATCCACTTCTAGTGACATTACGGAAAGTCCCACTACACACATTTTTTCCTTGTGTAATAGTCCACAGTGTTCCCTTTGTGGCATCCTATTCCTGCCATCTTATTACTCTAAAACCTTCTCAGATTGTTTGTTTTTAATATCTGTCTGTCTATCTGTCTGTGGAGCCAGCATGGTGTAGTGGTTTGAGCCTTGGACTAGGACTCTGGAGACCAAGTTTTGAATCCTAGTTCAGTCATGGAAACGCACTGGGCGACATTGAGCAAGTCACACACTCTCAGCCTCAGAGGATGGCAAGGGTAAACTCTCTCGGAAGAAATTTGACAAGAAAACTCCATGATAGGTTCACTTTAAGGTGGTAAGACAGAAACGACTCGGGGGCACACAGCAGCAAACAACAATAAATCTTATCCATCTGTTACAAAAATGTAAACCACATTACAGTTAATTGGCAAGAATAAAAATCCAAGTCAATTCATCTGCAAAACCTACATATTGATTCTTCATTTCAATCACCTAACTTAATCATGGATTGGAATCTGGGAACATTTTCCCAGTTGATTCTTCTCTTCTTCTAAATAGTTTGATAGCTACATAAAATGGCCGAGACCATATAAAATCTGGTTATTGGTCTTGGTTTCTTATTCTCCCTGTCTTTCTCATTCGTTTGTTCATTCTTTTGCTCTTTCTTTCTGTTTCTTTCCTTCTTTCTTTTCCCGTTCTTTAACATGGAATCCAACAGGGTCTCTAGTGGAAACGGTTGACCTTCTTTGTAGCTGTTTCTTTTGCCGTCTCGTCAGACATCTGGAAATCGGCATGTTTGCTAACCGTTTCTCTACATGATTTTGCATTTACATCACGCCACTATCTGGTAAAATTTTGCTCATGGGGGAAAGAGAGAAAGGAGACTGAGAATGGGAGGAGTAACCTGCAGGGATGGGGTTGGGGGGGGGGGTGGAAATAACATCAACTCCCGGGGCTGTCAGAAGGTCAAGTGTTGATGGTTGATACGGCCTGCGCTTTTACTAAACATATGTTTAGCTCAGAAAAGCTGAAGCAGTTCCCAAAAAATTTGGTAACCATTAGAGGACTTCCGAAGTCAGTTCCGGATATCAAACCTAAGGTGGAAAGGAGGGGTAAAGAGTAGGGGGAGAAGAGAGAGAGAGGGGGCTGAGTTTCCACGAAAGGGATTTTGAAGTCTGGCAGCCGAGGAGGCATCGGAGCAGCAGCTCACGCAAGGCTGAGCAGAGCAGGAAACACTTCGGGAAGGGGCTGTTTGGACAGCGGATCATCGGCTCAGGCCTCGAGCTGTGAACTTTTCATGCATCCCAGGCCAAATAGCGCCGGACAAGCTACCTGAGGGCTTCGGAAGGAGAAAGGAAATGAAAAGGATCATTTAAGTGGAGCAGGACCAGACAGTGGGCTCGGTTTTTGTTTTTTAAAAAGCGTCCTTCTCCTCCACATCTCTGCGTCAAAGGAATGCTGAAAAATATGGAATTCTTTGAAGTGAAGGAGCGTAATTGTCACAAGGCAGAGGCAGTGGAGCTTGCCCCCCTCTTTTTCCTTGCATTCCACCTTGATTACAAAACCCGATGTTCCAACAGTTTCTTTCTCTCCTTCCTTCCTTCCTTCCTTCCTTCCTTCCTTCTTAATATATGGATCTTCTCTGCATTAAACCCACAAGTTGCAGAATGTACACATTCTGAACCAACTGCTCCAAAGCAAGGGATCTGCCTTACATAGAAATATTTATCTTCCTGACCATTTTTAAAAAATCTATAAAAGCCTGTTTTTTGTTTTTAAAAATGTAGAACAGAAAATACCTCTTGCTTTCCAGATTTTTGTATTGCCACTCCCAGTAAACCCCTGCCAGCATTGCCAGGGGCACCTAGGGCAAGTCATGCTCTCTCAGCCTCAGAGAATGGATTCTTCCCTTCTGAAGAAATGTGCCAAGAAAACCCCATGGGCCACCATAAGTCAGGAATGACTTGAAGGCACACAGCAACAACAAGCTAATGCAATTTAAATATTTCATTCATTCATTGGATTTATATCCTGCCTTTCTCCGAAATTGGGATTCAGGTTGGCACGCTTGACCTCATAGAAGCAATGGCCTAACCTAGTGATTCCCAAACTCTGGCCACCAAAGTGTTTTTGACGTTGACTCCCAGAATCCCAGACCATTGGCCACGATGGCTGAGACTTCTGGGAGCTGAAGTCCAAAACACCTGGAGGATCAGAATTTGGGAATCAATAAAGTTGACAGTGTAACTGAAGTGGGGACCCCTTCAAGTGACCCTATCCATTGCACAAACCACTTGTAGACGAGCTGCTTTCCAATATTCTCTGAACATGCGAGTCCTGTGCAACCCAGAAGACTGCGACAGCCAGACGGCTTCTTCTTTCCAACAGAGACTTTCCTTCATTCCTTTTTTTCCTTCCTCAGGGCCTTGCAAAGCCTCCGGGTTTTCTCCTTGCCTCTCAGTGGTCTGTGCTTTTTGCTGTTGTTCTTTCCCGGAGAGTGCTGATTAGTGACTTGCGGTGGGAGAAAACTGATTTATCGCAGCCAAGAGCTGCCCCTCGGGGGCCGGGCAGAAACACTCATGAAAGAACCCTGATTAAAAAGAGTGGTAATGAAGACAAATGCTTCAGAGGGAGTTGAGAGCACGCCGGGCCTTGGTGTTCCCAGAACTCTTTCCTCTCCACTTTTGGAGTGGCGGCAACAGTGGCCAAAGGAAATATCTCCTCTCTACCCCCCGCTTTTTTTTTCAGGACTTTCTTGTTGTTTATTTCTCATGGCATTGGAAAAATTTTCCCTTTCCTCTTGGGTGTTCTAACTCTCACTTGTTAACTGCTGCTCATGCAGGGTTGCAATTAACCCTTGGCAGACGCTTCCCTCCGGTCCCCCTTTTTACACTCTGCTCTGTACATAAGAGAAGTTTTTATGCCTCAACCCGGCTCAAGTATGTTGAGATTTTTTTATTTCTTAACTCGCCGGCATCCTCGGAGCTCTCACGTTGTTAAAAGGGGATTTATTTTTCCAACAGTCTGTTCACACCAGCCTTGGCATCTTCATAACTGTTTCCCCACACATTCTTGCACCCAGAAAAAAATATATAATAATATTAAATACCGGGAGAGGGAAGAGAGAGAGAGAAAGACAAGCAATCTGAAATAATACATTTGATGGAGTTCAAAATTTAATCTACCAAAACTGATGCCTGGTTGAGGCTGCGAATCTTAACTGCCTGTTACAAGGAAGAAGACTCACATGTTTGGAATTTCAACTTTCCTCAATAAGCAGGAAGTTTCAGTTTGAAAAAAATTAATAATAATTACCAAATGTTTACTCTCTGAATCAATGTCCAAATGTCAATGTCACCGTTCTGGCCTTATGCATCTGAGGAAGTAGACTGAAGTCTCTAAAAGCTGATGCTGCCAACTTCTTTCTTTCAGTGAGTCTCAAAGGTGCTACAAGATCTCTCTCTATATGCCGATTTTACAGACTGACTTGGCTATACCCTTGAATAAAATAATGATGATGATGATGATGATGATGATGATGATGTGCATCTGAGGAAGTAGACTGAAGTCTCCGAAGCTCATGCTGCCAACTTCTTTATTTCAGTTAGTCTCAAAGGTACAATAAGATCTCTCTACATTCTGGCCTTGGTAAAGCCAAAGAAGTCCTAACTGTTCTGGTTTACCATAAGTGGTCTTTCCTTTTTCATGGTATTAACTAAATTGGAGACAAAAGTCCTTTGATGAGGACTTGGAGCTCAATATTTGGAGCAGTAGGTAAATAGCAGCGATGTGACATTTGGAGCAGTCTCGTGCCCTCCAATACTGCCAAAATGACAGGGACAGCCCAGTTAATCTTCTACTCTCCCACTTTTTCAGTTGTTTAAAAAGTCCCAATTTCTCTCTCCACTTCCCACTTTCCCCTTAGCTTACATTCATTGCTGCAAACTGAATTCAAAGTGCAAAAGTAGGCAGCACCAAGAAGTTTTGCCCTTCCAGTAGGCTCAGGCAAAAGCAAACTGAGCTGTATCTTCTTCTAGCATGTGTGTTGTTCATTAATAACTTTTGCCATCTTGACTGCATTCTGATGTTACTTAACGGTGTGCGGTGTGCAAAAGCCAGAAGCTGCCATTTTGTGTTTCTCCAAAGGCCCTTGGATGGATGCTACATCTTGACCTACAGTGATGCTGTTTTGTGAAACACATGAAGGGGAAAGCTTGTCTAGTGTACTTCTTTCTGGGTCCTGTCAGGCTAACTATAACTGAATATTGAAAACACAGCCACAAGTCCCAGTATACAGTGTCTATTTTAATAGCAATACAACAATTTATACATTAAATGAGACACATACGCAGTGCCCCAAACTTTCAAGCATCCAGTGAGGTGCCAGTTTAGGGCTTGCTTGCAGGACTCTTTGGCTTAGTTTGTATTGCAACATTTGGATGCACATCTGAAAGCACTAAATTAAAAGGAGAGAGAGAGAAACAAATGCAGTATACCCTTCTGTTTCCCTCCTGATACAAAACTGAAAATCTCACAACCTTCTTCAAGGTGAAAAGGGCCTAACTCCTTGGTCCTAGAAAGTGCAACTCCTCTCCAGTTCTTGTTCTCTCCTCTTGATCTTTGCAAGTACATCCCTTTCTTGAATTTTCCCACTGACTAGATCAGAGTTTCCCAAACTTTGGACCTCCAGATCTTTTGGATTTAGCTCCCACCCCGAATCCCTGACTGTTGGCCAAGCTAGCTGGGGCTTCTAGGAGTTGAAGTCCAAAACACCTGGAGGGCCATAATTTAGGAATCCCTGGACTAGATTAAACCAGTACTCAGAGGGGTTAGTTACACCAGCAAAGGGAAGATCCTGAAACTTTGCAAGCATCTCTTTGATTTGAGGTGGACAAACTGCAGGATGCTTTGGGAGGGAGAGAAGCCCGACAGCGTCCCAACTTTTCTCTCGGTGGGTGTTGTGCCGGCCACGCCGTGGAAGTTCTTGTGGGTGTTGGAGAGCTCATTTTCAGGCTGGCGTGGCGGTTGCACTCGTCAGAAGGCATTATTGTCAGCCACCCACTAATTATCAGGAAATTTATAGCTGCATTAGGTAAATGTCACTTCACCGCAGTGGCCTGGAATAAGAGCGTTTTCTGCTCTGAGTTAGCACCATAGGCACATCGCAGGGAGAGTCTCGCCAAGTAAGCTACAGGCTTTATTTATGCACAAGCATATTAGCGTTTGGAGAAAGAGGGAATGTGTATGTAGCTATGTGCATGTGTGTGTGTAGCAAAAAGATGGTGTGCTGTTGCCTTTACTTTGGAGAGGGGGAAGAGAGAAGCAAGGATGACACAGGACAATACTTCAAGACTCAAGCCATGTGCTTCTCTACTAAACATGCAAGGTCTAAATGCCTGCATGCAAAATAACCAATATTTTACCCGCCGAACTTATTAAAACAGTGTTCTTCTGTCTGGTAATCTGTTTAGGATCTTAGAAGAGGAAAGTTTTAATTCTTGCCCAGCAGCAATCTTCTGCCAGTTTCCCCTGGCAGCCATTCATAATGCCCTTCTCAGCCTCCTGTTGAGCACCACTGTATGTCCCCACAACCTTCGCCAGGTCAGCCAAGGTAGCATGTTGTTAATGATTTGATGCCATGCTGGTGTGTGACAACACTTTTCTGAGCACGGTCTAACATGTTGCTGTTGTGTGTTCATTGCTGGTGGTCATCCGGTAGCCATGACCTTGCCCAGTGCCAGTCAATTCAGTTGAACAAACACCAAACCTGTGCCGGGAGCATGCTGCATCTGCAGACAAAGGGAACACAATCTTAAAGCAACATTAACAGAGAGATAGTGTCCAGGTCACCCAAAAATGAATGATTCTATCCTATTCACTGATAAGGCGTCGTCTGGAGTATTGTACCTAGTTCAAGGTGCTGAATTTTTAAGGAGGACTTTGGCTAACTAGAGCACATCCAAAGGGATGAACCAAGAGTTTGGGAGACCTAGGGAGCTTGTCTGATGAAGTACTGTTGAAAGGGCTAGGTGCATTTGGCTTGGAGAAAATAAAATTATGAGTAAGGCATGATAGTAGTGTTTGGATCTCTGAAAGATAGTGGTTGCTTGTTCTCCATCATTCCAGAAGGCAATTCTAGAAACAATAGCTGGAAATCACAGGTCATTTAGTTTGGGAGTAAGTACTGAGAAAAAACAGACTGCCTTGGAGAAGTAGTGGGTTGCCCTTTGGTGGAAAAACTCTAAATATACACCTGCTTATCTTTTTTATTTTATTTTATTTTTTTGCCTGAGAGAACACTTTTTAAGGCATCTGTAGGTCCTCCAGCACAACTCTATGGTCAACCTATGGCATAAAGAACCTACCGGACTGGCTGGAAGACCTCCAAATGTCTTGAAACATTTTCTCTTTAAACATCTGGCAGACATTGACCATAGAATTGCACCAGAGGACCTAGAGAGGACTTACTTTTCCAGGACAACTTGTATTTTGCAAGGGCAAATACAGTCATCTGAATAATCAAACCCATAAATGCTTAACCAGCAAATGTGGAGGGATGACTGTATGTAGATGGATTTTGGATGTGTGGAATGTATCTATAGCAGCATATTGCATTGAAGGTTTTGCACAGAGTAGAGTTTGGACTTTTAAGATCCTCTGTGATTTGACGAGTCTCTCTGAAACAAAGAAAAAGCCAATTGCAAACCTATCCCTGGGATCTGGCAAACCACTGCATATGTCCTTATAACAATCAGCATCAAACTCATCTGTGTTTGTAAATTAATAAACAACCAGTCTGTTCTTGCATGAAAGTTTTATTCCTCTGCTTTTCCATAAGAAATGACCTTATATAATTAGGTACACCATAATGGTATGAATTTATAATAAATATAAGTATACGACAGCCGTCGGAGAGTGCATGATTTAAACCCCCATTATGTTCTAATATGGGAGAAGCGTTCTGACAAATGCTGACAGAGCAAAAGGTACGTTTTCCCCTCTAAATTTAATCCGATCGGTCACTTTGAAGATGTATTATCCATTTGCTGTAAACAAGAGGCAGACGGAAAAATGAGATAATACAGCACAAAATAGCTCTTCTTCATGCAAAATGGATGCTGCTTTTTTGGAGCAGTTTATGCTAAACTTTGATCATTCTTGGAGACGTTATCCAGGTGAAGAGTGTCAAGAACAGCCGGTTTTGACCAAAACGGCTATGTAAGCCAAAATTTCTACATCAGAATTCAACCCTTGATCTGTCCAGAGTGACTAGCCTTAGCTGAGGGGTAGGGATCAATGCAGGACTGTAACTTTAAATGTGATATATTATAAAATGCAGCTACATTCACTCTTTCTCTGCACAGGTGTAGACCAAGATGTGCAAAGCCATATAACAGAAATGCCCTGTCAAATGGACTGAATTACATTTTAAATGCACTTCTTGTAGAAAAAGAACAAGCTATTGGGATAAATAGGATTTAGGATGGCGGAACGCTGTACCACTTATATTGTGTTTCTGTGGAAAATGCTGATTTAAATCCAGTTGTTACTCCTGACTTGAGAAGATGTGTTTAATCAGAGTGATGTACCCAAGTTCAACAATTCATCGAACCAGGTCTACTCTAACTGAAAAGTAACCTCTGAGTAAATTTGTCCTCGTCATAAAATCATAGAATCATAGAGTTGGAAGAGACCACAAGGGCCATCCAGTCCAACCCCATGCCATGCAGGAACTCGCAATCAAAGAAACGTTATGGGGAATTGTTTATTGAGAAGGGAATGCCACTCTTCTTTCTGCACGTATAGCCCAGGAGGTAGGTAAAAAGGTGTAAAGCTGTATGTGTAAGAAATTCCCATGAACAGGAATCATGGATGCCTTCAGGTTGGTGGAAGCAATCCCTTCTGGACAAACTGTGCATCAAAGATCAGGGAAGCTTTGCTACACATTACATAAGTGTAAGAGAAGACATAACCTAGTGCTGCCATTTTTTATTTGTATTTTTTGAGCTTCTGGCCTCTCCTTTTTCTCCGGACATGTAGGCCCATCTAGCGATGAAGGAAGCACGGGAATGTTGCCTCCTGTCCGTCTTTGCGTCTTGGACTGTCTGTCTCCTTTCTCTCTGCGGATAACCTCGTGATGACATTATTCATGAACTCTCCATCTCACCGGCCTTGTTCTCCTCTCGGTGAGGATGTAACTGTAATTGGGCCCAGATGCCCTGAAGTCCTTTCAGTTGCTCTGTTGTTTTAGCCTAGACGAGTAGCGTTTTTAATACAAGTTTGACCTAGGGTTGAAACATTCCCAAAATGCCATACTTTAATATCAATTTATACACTTTTTTGGTATTTAAAACGGGGCAGAATACCCACAAAGAGGAGGAACAAGAGAAAGTCAGAAGGAAGAAAATGTATTAATGGAAACACTTTTGACCCACAGAAACCGTGGCTAAGCTTCTTATTTTCAAATTCTCTTTAAACATCTGAGGAACATGCAAGATGGGTGCTTTTCCATGGACATCCTCAAGGATGATTTAATGTGAATTAGTGACTATTTGATAGGTCGAAACTATTCTTGCAGTTGGGATAGATAATGAAAGGTAATGGAGGACAGATACTTGGAGATACTTCATTGTGCAAAGGCAGGTGTTCTACCGCTGGATTGTGCTCCTCACATGACAGTCCGTTTGGCAAAAATGTTTGCAACTGTGAAGCTGATGTTTTGTCTCTCAGTTTGCTGACCATTCCTTAGTGATGTATTGAAAAACACTGTCACAACTAGTTACAGCTGGTGTTGATTCCCCTAACAGTTTCTGGGCACAAGTACCCCTTAAAATTTTATAGATCTGAAATATTCTCCCTTGCTCCCATGATGAATCAGGTCCATGCGTCGTAAGCTATGAACAGTGTTACATCTTGGGATTTACTTTTCCTAAGAATTATGCTTTCTAGCAGTCAAAGCTTGCAGACACTGGTAGACCTCACTTCCATAGAATTTATTTTCTTAAAAAAGCATTTCTTTGCTGCACCTGTGAGCCCAAACCAGCGGCTTATGCAACGTAAATAACACATTTCAGTGTGTGATTTGTGTTGATAGTTTTTTCTTGGTTCCATAAACTGACATCCTGAAGGAGTTTGTCCCAAGAACATGATAGTGAAAGGTAGAATGGGTTTTTCAATGACTAAAGGTCCAGATCCCTTCTAAAGTGCTGAGGAATCAGCTGGTCTGTGGATACTGAACCCAAATCTTCAGTCTTTTTGGTGCAACCGTCTTTGACTGATTCACCTTGGCCAGTTGTCAGCGTCTTCAGCTAGTCAAACCAAGATGGTGCTATGCTTCATCTTCTTTGCCTTTCCTTTGCCTCATTTCTCCATAATGCTATCAGATCGGTTTGTATGGCTCCAGATCTGTGATCCTGCTCATTCAAACCTGAACGACGTCAACTCAGCTATTGCGCCGTGACATCATTGCAAATAAAATAAAACAAAAATCCTGTAGCTCACCCAGTGGGATGAAACAGTTTAGTGGGCAATAGAAAGGGTTTGAGCGCCGGACTGTGTCTCTGGAGACCAGGGTTCGATTTCCGCTTGGCCATGAAAGCCCTGGGGAGACCTTGGGCAAGTCACACGCTCTCAGCCTCAGGGCAAGGCAATGGCAGACCTCCTCTGAACAAATCGTGTGAAGTAAACCTCCATGATAGGTCACCGTAAACTTGAAAAGACAACAGCAACAGCAGAAGTTGAGAATGAAAAGAGCAGAGGAGGGAAAAGCGGTGCCAAGTATCAAAAAGGCATAAACGTATTGTACAAAAAACATGGCCCAGTCGCTGAAAACAGGAGTTGCTTTTCAACGCCGGCAAAGAACCAGTGGAGCTCCTTTTTTTTTTTTGCCTGATGGGAGCAGAGTTGCTTTTAGAGCAAGTGAATGGGGCAGCTCCGCAAGTCCCCTGTTCACACAGACGGAGGGCCCAGCGCTTAAAACCTGCTTTTTGCTCTGGGCTTTCGCAGGGCTCTCAGCTATCGAGAGCGAGAAATCAAAAGTCTTTCTTATCAGAAATGTTCACTCTGGGTCTAACAACTGCGAGGCCAAGATAACAACTCCAGGCCAGCTGTCAAATGTTTACCATTATCGTAACTCTCCCCAGGGTAAGATGGGACTTTGGCTCTCTTCACCGGCAGTAATTTAATTTTTCCTTCATTCTGACTTGGAAATGGCAGCCGGGTTGTTTTTTTCTCAT
This sequence comes from Urosaurus nigricauda, assembly GCA_034509955.1. Classification (NCBI taxonomy): domain Eukaryota; kingdom Metazoa; phylum Chordata; class Lepidosauria; order Squamata; family Phrynosomatidae; genus Urosaurus; species Urosaurus nigricauda. The sequence continues at coordinate 21,258,868 of JAOEGL010000010.1, forward strand.
TGTTGCTGTTGTTGTTTTGTTTCGAAAGCTTCTTCCCTTGCCGTCCGAACACGCACACACACACACGCACACCCTCCTCGCTGCCGCCTTTCTTTTCATAGCTGAAATTTTCCTCGCAAAAACGAATTCCACCCGTCTTTGGATCCATCTTGCTCCTTGCAGTCTTCACCTTTTTAACTGACGGCTCTGCGGCTCGTCACCAGCTATGCAAACTGACAGTTCACATCCTGCGGCAGTGGCAGAGCCCCTGGCCTGCAGAAAGGAGCAGCCTGACTAAATTTACGCTTGCGAGCTCTCTTAATTCACAAAAGCGTTTGCTCTAGTTCCTGTCTTCTGCTGCAGGGGCTGTTGTGCATGGGTGTATATGTGTGTGTGCGGGCCTGTATGCATGTTTTGCAGAAGGGAGAGGAATAGGAGAACATTCGGAGCAAGCGAAGGGGCTCTCTTAACACTCTACTGAGTCCACAATCTTTGGAGATGAAAAGCAGACGGAGACATTTCCAGCCATCTTGCTGATGGAGGCAGCGGTTCATTGAACTGTGCAGTTTACCACCAGACCCTCTTGCTGTTTGAACGTGCAAATTTCCTCTCCCCCCTCCAACAATCATTTTTATCCTTTTAATTGCTGACTGTCTTTAAAAGCTCAAAAAAACATTTTTGCATGGGTAACCTACGAAATGTATATAGTCAACCCTTCGCATTTGTGGCTTTATTTGTGCATTTGGTTAATATGTTCTCTCTAGGAATCTCTACCTCCTCCAGCGCATCTCTGCCAACAGTTGACCATACAGTTGTACTGGAGGACAGAGCAGCGGTTCCCAAACTCTGGTCCTCCAGATGCTTTGGACTTCATCTCCCAGAAGCCTTAGTCACCTTAGCCAACAGTCAGGAATTCTGGGAGGTGAAGTCCAAAATATATAGAGGACCAAAATTTGGGAACCACTGACTGATAGTTTACTGGAGAAAACACTTCTCTGAGCATTTGTAGGTCCTCCAGTGTGACTCTGTGGTCAACTTCTTAGCTAATGCTGAGCATAGAGTGTCATCTGTGAAATTGTTGCATGCTGTGATTTCTCATTTTTCTCCTTGATCTCCTGTTCTTTGAAAGTAACTATAACAATTACTTTTAGTTAGTTTGCTTTTTTTAGAAAAAAAAGTTACAATTCTACATTGCTGGTTTGTACCAGCAATGTACAAATCTGGAATGAAGAGGGAAATACGAAACAAGGATACACAAAGGTGTGTTTCACTTCAGTTGCAAACCTTTCACTAGTCCTCTGCATTAAGGCCGGTGGGTGGCTCTAGGCCATGATATTTTCTGTGGAGTGGTTCACTGGACTCGCCCATATTAACAGCCAAGGCACCCTGGGATTTGTTTTTGGATCATTGGAAAAAGGTGAAGTGTCTATATTAGCATGGAGCTAGTTTTATAGATGGGCAAGGCATCTGCTTGATCGCTTAGGAGCACTCATGGGTTTTCCTTTGCTTATGGGTGACTGGGGAAATTCAAAAGAGCGATGAACACTCACTGGACAATTACTGGGATGGTTTCCAGTGAGTCAGGTTGTTGTTTCTATGATTCCAAGACTTTCTTGGTTGGAGGCAAGGCAAGACAAGGCCTAGTGAGCAGAAGTTATGGGTCCACAAATGGAGAAAACGGAGACGGGTCGACCAGTGCAGAATCCATACATTGAGCAAGCCTCTTCCATCTCATTTTGTCTTCCTTGATGTTCCAGCTGTGGGACATAATTTGGAAGGTGGGCCAGAGATTGAAAACTGTCACATGGCCCACCTTGGCTGATCTAGGGTCAAGAGAAGTGATTGTGACTTAAGACCCTCTTTTCTTCTACTCAACCCTGTGGGTTGATGGGACACAAGCTTTACTCTTTTTGGAAGACCACATCTTGGTTTTGCTGTTTTATATAAGGGACACCATTGTATATCATGAGACTTGAGCATCCACGGATTTTGTTATCCATGGAGGTTACTGGAACCAAACCCTAGCAAGGGCCCACAGTGTATTCTGGGATAAACAAAACATGTATGGATCTCCAAAATAAAATAAGAAAGAACAGGAACAAAATCTGAGACCTTCTGGTCTTTGTAGTGAGGCTAGATGTGCCCTAAGTCACAATATGAGTGTTACTCGACAGAGGTTAATGTCATGCCTTTTGCAATGTATTGTCAGGTTTTTAGTCCCTTTGATAGCTAAAGGGAATCGCCTCAGGAGTAGAGGAGGAATGTCGCATGGTTCAAGTTCTGGTTCATGCTTCTCTCTCACTACGAGGGAGTATCCAAAAGTTTTAATGATCACCTTTAAAAAAAATTGACAGAAAGTTTGTTTTGATTTGTAGTTGTTAACTTATCTCTCTGTGGTCACTATCTAGATTTATACATTTTTCCCAGCATATCTTGACCTTCCAAATACCTGATATTATAGAAGTCTGCAGATTGCACCTGACAAGGATTTTACACTATTGTCACTTCTGGCACAGCCAGTCACAAAAATAAAGGACGCAATGAGTTGATTTTCTCATGCACTTAGGGACCAATGATGACACTGACAAAATTTCATCAATATGCCATAATAACTTCCGGGTAATAATTATTATTTTACGATACCCCCTCGTGAGGCGCAATCTGCAGACTTCTACAATATCAGGTATTTGGAGGGTCAAGATATGCTGAGGAAAATGTATAAATTTAGATAGAGTGACTACACAGAGATAAATTAATAACTACAAATCAAAACATACTTTCTGTCAAAAAATTTTAAAGGTGGTCATTAAAACTTTTGGATACCCCCTCGTATCTGTGTAGGTGTTGGTTCAATGACAAGGCAGATGTAAGAGAGTGTGTTTTCCACCACAAACCACCAGCTTGCAGCTTTGGGTAATAGTTACTTTTGAGAAACAGAGATAGTAGACTTGTTTTTAAAAATTGCACCTATAATTGGGGGAGTCCTTGGAGAGATAACTAATTACCCTTTAAAAAAGGTTTTCCAAGTTCTACTTGGACAACTGCAGAGAACTTCAAAAGAAACTTACATTGGGGTTTTTGTGATCCAACAAATTAAATTTTGCAAGGAATGTGGGGGAGTCCATATCTTTCCAAACCAAACGTTTTATGCCTGCTTACACAAACATGCACACACACACACATACATGCATGCATTATAGACTAGTGATCCTTGTTGAATTGTTGCTTAACTTGCGAAGTTGAAGGCTTTCACAGGCGGCATCCATAGTTTTTTGCGGGTTTTGGGGGGGTATGAAGCCACGTTTCATGAAGAGTTTATTCCTCTTCTAGAATAAACATTGCTATGCTGTTTCAATGTATTTTAAGCATATTAATCTTTTTAAACTTGATTTTAGCCTTGAATTTGTTTTAATTATTGTAGTAATTTAATTCTATTTTAATACATTATTTTGTATGATTTTAATTATATGGTGTTTTTTTAAAGTTGTAAGCCGCCCTGAGTCTCAGCCTTGGGACAAGGGCAGGATATAAATAATAATAATAAACTCTTCTAGAACATGGCCTCATAGCCCCCCAAAACCCACAAAAAACTATGTTGTTTAACTGTTGGGCTCAAAGACTGCGGTGCTGTATTTAACTAATAAGTCAAGGTTTACAATGGGACTTAGTACATTTATTTTGAAATGTAGGGGTTTTTTTAGTTGGTCGCATTAATTTTTACATGCATTATGTTATCCCCAGATTTGGAGAGCTGTAGGAGAGATTTGCAAAGAAGGGGCAAGGACGGGTCAGGTGTATCAGATGTAAAGATTTCTGGACAAATCGAAAGATAGACGGGGAGCAGAAAATAAATTTTTGCGTGCACACCCTTGTCACCAACCTACCCTCCTTATTCCCTTTCCATAACGGCGGATGAAAGCGTTTGAAGGAAAAATCCGAAAGGAACCGTTGGGTAGCTGGAGGAGGTTAAACTCCACCGTTGTTCCCCTTTGAAGTGGATGGCCATGAGGTTAATTGCTGAAAACTGCTGGTGGAAAAGGTGGTAGCAATTTAACAAGACTGTACAACTTTCTTGCCCACCGATGAATATCAGGTGTTTGCTTATTTTTTAATAACAGAGAAGTGGCCGGGGCAGGCGGAGGGGGAGACCTACCCTCTCCAAACTTTTGTCCCAGAATAAGAAACAGGGCCCAGGGCTGTGTTGCAGGAGGAGGAGGTGAGTAGGAAGGAAAACCCAAATAAGCAGCCAATAATTCTTTGTTTGCTTAGGCAATCGTCTTGTTATTGGCCAGGAAAGTTAACAGGAGTCGTATCGATTGGCCAGGAGGCTTGCCTAGTGGTGACATTATTTTTTAAAAAGTTTTACTTTATGCGACTTCAACCGAGAAGGTAATTCCAGGAGGAAACTTGCTCTTCCTCCTCTCTTCGTCCAACATCTCTAGTCCCAGTTTAGGAACCTCAAAGGTATCTTGCGTGTTTTGTTTTGCAACACGATAGTGCGAATAATCTCATGTGTTCCCGGTTTATCATTCACACTGTTATTTCATTGGGACCGCTTCTCTGTGAGTTTGGTTGCCACATGTGTCAGCACTGAGAATAAAGATGGCATCAATAATGCAGATGTACACTTGGACCTCTTTATCCATGGATTCCTCATCTGTGGATTCTACCATCTACAGCTTCAAAATATTCAACAGAAATAAATTCCAAAACGCATACCTTGTTTTTGCCATAAGGGAAAACATTTCACTGTGCCATTGTATTGAATGGAACTTGAGCATCCATGGATTTTGGTATCCACAAATGCTCAAGTCCCATTCAATACAATGGCATAGTGAAATGGTTTCCCATATGGGTCCTGGAAACAAGCCCCAAGGCATACCAAAGACCAGTTTATTCGTAACATGTTCAATGTGTGCAGAGTTTTATCCTGGGTCTATCCGCGTTGGTTATTCACACAGCCAACAATGTGAATCGTCCTGGAAAACTTTTAAAAACACACCCTGAAATTGATTATCTAGGTTTTGTGGGATTTTCAGCAGACAGCCCCCCTCCCCCCCCCCCCCAAATGTAATCGGATGCATCCAAACTTCATGTGAACAACACAAATCCAACCTACATTATACCACATTCTACTCAGTAAGTAAATACTTCCATGGCAGTTCAAATGGACTCATAGGCTTCATCCACATTGGAGAAATAATCCGGTTTGACACCACTTTAGCTGCCATGGTTCAAGGCTATGGAATTCTAGGAATGGTTCCATAGCCTTGAGCCATGGTAGTTAAAGTGGTGTCAAACTGGATTATTTCTCCAGTGTGGATGCAGCTATAGACCTATAACTATCTAATGTGAAAAGGCCTCTTAGCCCACATGGACCCCAAAACTGAAAAGAATAATTGCCTCTCTACAGAATTCCTCATCCTTTTCTCCTTTGCACCCTCATTTACAAAACATGGTGTGTTTCCTGCGGTACTGAATCCCTTCCCAAACATGTTCTTTTAAGCATGGCGGCCATTGGAGAGAAAAAGAGAGCAAAAGCGAAGGCCAAGAACACTCCCAGCAATTTCACCCCCATCTCTCACAAGCAACCTTTCTATCATCCAACGCAAAATGGCTTTTACTGATGTTTCACAACCAGAGCACTTAACTCCCATCCTTTTTCCCGGTCTCTCCTTCGCAAACCACAGTTTCTTCCATGTGCTGGGTGCGCATTGGTTTTCTCCCCCCCCCCTTTTTTTAATAACTGTTGCCATTATTTATATCCATTTAACAGATTGAAGCGACTTTGGTTTCCAAACGGTAATTGAAAGAGAAATTATTTTTAATATCTCTTAGGCTTGCGTTTGAAAAAAAGGCCGAGCATCTAGCAAGCTTCTCCATTTGGGGCTCTGGGTGTCTCTCCCCACAAAGCCCTACTGTTTCTTATTCCTCCCCTATAAAGGCTGTCCTTCACACAATTCCCAAGACTTGGAAACAGGGCTGCCTGCTTTTTCGCTTAAGCCCCCGTCTTCTCTTGCACCGGAAGACGTCTTCCTCAAAAGGCTAATAAACATGGACTATCACTCCACTCCAGCTTACTGACAAGATCTTCGCGCTGCAGACTCGATGAGTCGCCGATTATATATTGGCTGAGACCGGCCAAATTTTTGAAATAATTCGAAAATCCGAGCTGTCTAAGAAACACTGATGCTTCTGGTCAGGTGGGGCCCAGCCAGACAGCAGCCTAGCACTGTGTCTCCTCTCTTATCCTCCTGGACCTAAGCAGGATTTGTCAACTGAATGAAACAGCAAAAAAGAGGAACTTTTCCTCCTCCCACAAAGTTGATGCCGACTTCGAAAAGGGGGAGGCTTGCTCCATATCTGCAGCAAGTGTTCAGGGAGGAAAATGAAAGCTGCAGCTAGGATAATCCCGAACCACTGAGAAGCAGAGATGTGTTGTAGATGTTGTTGTTTTTCCAAAAAGGCATTCCGAACTACCTCACATGACCCTCTTTATGATTCTTCAAACCCTCCCCTGGAGAACCACCATTCATTAAATCGTAAAGGCTTTTTGCATGAATTTCTCGCAACACCAGGAAGCAACTGGAGTGGCAGAAAATGGTGGAAAATCTCCAGCATTCACCCTCTGCTTCGACGGCCAGCTGTGCCCATGGAAATGGTTTGCAGAGATTCCCCGACGGTGTGCCCAAACCAGCACCATAGTTTTCAAGCAGGCAGGTCTGGATGTTTCGTCACTGGAGACATTATCTTTGCAATAGTGGCCACTGAAGAACAGCACCCTTCAGAGGCCACACTTTTCCAAATGTGCGCAACCTGGGACACCAGTCACACGACAGGATTATAACACTCTGATCCCATTTGAACTGCCATGGTTGCAGAATCCTGGAGTTTGTAGTTTGACGAACCACTGGAGAATTTTAAAAGATCCTACCCAAACTCTCAGATTTTATAGGACAGAACCATGGCAATAAAAGTGGAATCATGGTGCTATAATTCTGTAATGTGGATGAGGCCCTAGACCTATCCTTGGAATGAAGCAACCGCCTCATGTGTCAAATGTTGAGGAAAGGAGACCAGTGGGCCATCTACTCTCGTGTGAACCAACTTGCCCATTAAATAACAGCGGCAAATCTCTTCTATTGTGATCCATGTTTGGAAAGAATGCACAATGGTGCCTTTTCTGTGGCTGTGCCCAGACGGAGGAACTCCCTGCCTAAAAAGACAAGGCTAGCTTCCTGATATTTTGTTTTTCCTCGCACCTTCGGATGTTGTGTGCGTGTTTCATTTACATGCATAGTCTGATGGGGCTTTTTCAAATTGGCTGCCTTGTCTGCATTTTACACTTTGGGGCCTGTTTTCATGCCGTCGCTTGATGGGTGCCGCTATCTACCTTGTAGCCCTGCAGCTACTCCGCAAAGAAAGAAAGAATGAAAGAAAGAAAGAAAGAAAGAAAGAAAGAAAGAGGCAGGGGGGACATGTGCAAGAATAAGCAAACAAATCTGTCACACATGAGTGTGACCAAGGAGATCAGGCTTGATGCTTAACGGCTGGGGTCAGCCAGGGCAGGCAATGTGTTTGCCTGCTAATTTGTTTAATCACGGCACATCCTGCCCTTTAATGTAAAACATTTCCAGGGTGGCTTAGGAAGTTGAATTGGAGTCAACCCCAGTGTTGCGATGGAGCTGGGGCTCTCACGATGGAAGCCCTTGGTCATTTTGGTGAGCAGAGCCACTCCACCCCTTGGGTGACGCATAGTTCGGCAACTGTCGGCCAATCCTAATAAATGGCATATTTGGGGATACAGGTATACCTCTGTGAATGAAGTGGATGTGACTCTTGGGCACGGCTTCTTTAACAGGAACTTTGGAACCAGAAATAAGATGGAGAGAATAGGTTCCTTCTTGTTGTTGTGTGTCTTCAAGTAATTTCTGATTTATGATGACCATAAGGCAAGCCTTATCATGGGGTTTTCTTGACCAGATTTGTTAAGAGGAGAATTGCCATAGGCTTCCCCTGAGGCTGAGAGCATGTGACTTGCCTTAGGTCACCCAATGGGTTTCACGGCTGAGGAGGGAACCAAGCCCTGGCTTCCAGAGTTGTAGTTTAGCACTCGAACCACTATGCCACGCTCGTTCCTACATCGCAAAAAAGAAGAGCAGTTCGGTTTCAGGAAACTTTTCATTCCAAGCTAACCTGATACACATGTGAAGCAAAAAAAGCCAAGTTAGGTAAGCCTTGCAAAAACAAAACACAAACATTTTGAATCATGAAACATATGAGAAGGTTCTTTCAAAATGCATCCCAGGATGGCTTCCCCCCTCCCCCCAACAGCCTTCACTTTCCTTACGATTTCTATTTGGTAGATGTAGAGTTGGCCCTCTGTATCCATGGAGTCTGCATCCATGGATTCAGCCACAAAAGGAGAAAAAATATCTGACCATGATTGCATGGTGTTGCTTATGAAATCCGAAATTTTCACCTCTCTATTTTCGTCTCAATAGCATTTCACAAAAATGCCGTCATAGTTTTTACTATATCTTATGCATCTGCAGAAATAGCCTTTAGTCACCTTGAGCCCTATATCGCTGGCTTGAGTCCCTACATTGGGAAAAAGGCAGGATATAAGAAAATCATCATCATCATCATCATCATCATCATCATCATCAATTGAAGCTTGTGCAGCCAACTTCTTTCTTTAGTTAGTCTCAAAGGTGCTACAAGGTCTCTCTTTACTGTCTCTGGTTAATGGAACCCAGCAGCAACAACCCACTGCTTTGAGGGCCAAGATGCTCAGGTAAATCTCACCCATCTTCTAATCTCACCCTTCTTCTGTGTGTGTGTCTGTGTTTTGTGTGTGTGTGCGCGCGCGTGACCCATGCGCCTAAGGAAAGTGCAGCCCCGCTGCCGGAATTTATTTGCTGGCGACAGACGAGTGCGCACGGGCGTTTCAGTGACTCCAGCTTGCCTCCTGCTTTCATTAGAGTCGGGCGAGCCAATCCCAGATGGCGTTATGGAAATCGGTAAATGAAAACCATATTGATCTGCCTTGCAAACTAATGCGAAAAAGCTGCGCCGAAAGGGGAAAAGGTGGAGAGGCGTGTGTGCTCCACTGTTCAACCCGATAGCCCCTCGTTAAGGGCCTTTAATCATTTATTAATGTAAACCCACTCCTTCCCTTTCTCCTCCTTTCCCTTTTCCTTTCCACTCAAATTACCTTGGCCATAGAGCATCCTGTTCCATTTATCTTTTAATGTCTCCTTTATTTAATTTATTTTTAAGTTACATGTTAAATTTTATTACGACAGCAAGTGTGTGTTCTCTCAGAATCATCTCTCTCTCTCTTTCTTTCTTTCGCTTCTTTCTTTCTTTCTGGTGGAAAATTTCAAAGAACCAGATAGCTGATGAACAATTTCATCCCATGCGTTTGAAATGTGAATGCCCTGATGTGCTTCCAGGTTTCCACAGCAAGGCTTGCACATCCCCATGCCTCAAGAAAGTTGCAAACAAGTTTTCTGCCTATGTAACATAGTAATTTGAGTATTGGACTTTGACTCTGGAGACCAGGGTTCAGGTCACACCTCAGCCATGAAACTCACTGGGTGACCTTTGTCAAGTGACTTATCTCTATGTAGTCACTGTCTGGATTTATATATTTTTCCCAGCGTATCTTGACCCTCCAAATACCTGATATTGTAGAAGTCTGCAGATTGCACCTTACGAGGGGGTATCGTAAAATAATAGTTATCACCCGGTTAAAATAATAGTTATCACCAAGTTATTATGGCATATTGATGAAATTTTGTCAGTGTCTTCATTGGTCCCTAAGTGCACGTTGCTGAGAAAATCAGCTCATTGTGTCCTTTATTTTTGTGACTGGCTGTGCCAGAAATGACTAACGTGTAAAATCCTCATCAGGCGCAATCTACAGGCTTCTACAATATCAGTTATTTGGAGGGAAAAATGTATAAATCTAGATAGTGACTACATAGACATAAGTTAACAACTACAAATCAAAACAAACTTTTTGTCTATTTTTTTAAAAGGTGATAATTAAAACTTTTGGATACCCCCTCGTATATTGGGATGAAGTGTGGGTATTGAAGAGTTGACATTATTCATTGGAAAAGATGATAATGGTTATTAAAGTGGAAGGCAATAGGGGAAAGGGAAGACTGCACTGTATGGATTGACTCAATCGAGGAAGCTACGTTCCTAACATTGCAAGACCTGAGCAGAGTAATTGTTAACTGGAGCTCTTGGAGGACTTTCATTCATAGGATCTCCACGGGTTTGAAATCGACTTGACAGATACGAAGAACGACAACAAGATTGATATTAACTTGACGGAGATTAAGAACGACAACAAGATTGATGTCGGCCTGACAGGTACAAAGAACAACAACAAGTCGAAGAGTCTCGGATTCAAATCCCACTCAGCCCTCTCATTTCCTAAGTGACATTGGGCCAACCTGAACCCCTCCAGTCTTTGCATAACACTCTAGGAAGCCAGCTTTCTTTGTCTTATTCCCATTTTACTTCCAGGGAAGGAGGCACTCGGGATCGCACTGTAAGATTGCAATACCAGATTTCGAGGGCAGGTATCCCCAAGGGACCCCACCCTGAAGATGTGTGCGGTGATCTATTTCCAAAATATGTAGCTAAAATGTCTTCTGCCTTTCCGCTTCCTGGAGCGCTTGCTCACGTCCGAGGCCTTTCCTCCTCCCTCTTGGATCCGAGTGGGACTCTAACCTTTTTGCGCCCCCCCCTCCTTCCACCGAACATCAAACAGCATATAAATTACAGCCAGAATGCGCTTTTGCGGCAGCCAAGTGTGCCTTGTTTGTGGCAGAAGAGCAGAGCATTAAACAGCAAGAGGACCATCCAGAACCACTTCCCTCTCGCTCTCACTCTCTCGCTCTCTTTCTTTTTTTCCTTCTCTCTCTTTCTTACTCCAACCCCCCCCCCCCCATTCCCACTGGGAGTGTTGTTTATAGAGCATTATAATTTATAACTGAAGAGAGTGGATTTAATTTCAATGGAGGGCCTCGACAGCAGGGCGCCGGCCGGCAATCATATGAATCAGCTAGCTGCAAACACGATTGAATGGAAAGTATTATCGCCGGCCACAAACGGACAGTGTTTCTCCTTCAACAGCTCCCTCGGTGCGGGAAGATGCTGTCTTCCTTCATCTATTTTACATATCTCACTCCTGTTTTAATTTTGCCCTTTCCTTTGGAGCCTTTTCTTTCTTCTCCTCATTCAAATGCTGATTCGTTTTCACCCCCCCCCCCCAAACTCTTCTCTTTCTTTAATTGCCTTATTTCCTGGACCAACATTAGAAACTTATTCCATTGCTGAATGTGGAGGTCTTCAGATCTACGTCTCCTGCCCTTTAGGGTTTCCCCCCGCTTTGGGCACAGGTTCCTGCCCTCTTTCTCCACCATCTCGCCTTCTCCCTCTGATCCTGTGTACAGCAACTTTGTATGGCAAGCGAAGTTAAAACATGCAAACAAGACTGCGATAATCCATTAGCATTAATATTGTAAAATCTCAGTCAGATTCAATCACGGGGCGTTTTATTTAATCATGGCGGTTTGGTGGAGGCTGTTGCATGTCTTCGACACAACAGGGACCGGAGGGGCAGCGTGCAATGGATAAAGCGTCAAAAACATGCCTGATTTTGAAATGAGAGATAGTAGAGGCACAAACAACTTAGTGGCGCACCAGGGATGGGTAGTATATTGGCCTTCCTGATGCTGTTGGATTGCTAGTCTCAGTATCCTGGAAAACCTGCTGGGAGATGGAGTCTAGCATCATTTGGATAATCACATATTCTTCAGCCCAGGTATAAACTATCCAGTGCTGTACCCAGGTGTTTTTATCCTGTCCCTCCTATGATGTAGGCTATATGCTCTGAATTGTTGTATGTGGTTTGAGTGTTTGAGGCTACAACTCTGGAAACCAGAGTTCGATCCTCAGCTCGGTTATGTAACCCACTGGGTGACCTTGGCCGAGTCACACGCTCTCAGCCTCAGGGGAAGGCAATGGCGAACCTCCTCTGAACAAATCTTGCCAAGAAAACCCCATCATAGGTTCACTACCTTAGGGTCACCATAAGTCAGAAATGACTTGGAGGCACACAACAACAACAACATACTCTAGAACAGAGGCATTATGCATCCCTAGCCTTCCAATTTGATTCTGTATAAACACAACGGTGGAAGGCAGTGTAGTGGCTTAAGCATTAGTCTACAATTCTGGAGACCAGAGTTTAAATCTTTGCACAACCATGAAAACCCACCTTGGGCAGATCATATTCTCTCAGCCTCAGAAGATGGCAAGGGCAAAGCCCTTCTGCAGAAATCTTGTTAAGAAGATCCCTTAGGGTTGCCATAAGTCAGAAAGACTTGAAGACACAACAACAACACCACTATGGAAGTAGAATGGCTGCAAAATCTCAGAGGCCTGTATAGGAATGAACCTGATTGCCACCTGGAGAACAGCAAAAATGCAAACCATCTATGTTAAACTGTTTTAAAAGTGTTTCCAAATGGTTTTATTGATCATAGCCCTCCCTAAAATTTTCATTTCATGTCAGACTGGGAGAAACATTTTAAGAAATGCATTAATTCATAAAGAAACCAGTCGTTGGACCTTTTTAAAAAGAACTTATGTGACAAAGGAGTTTGGCTTGGGTTTTTCTGTTGCCCTGTATTACTCCCTCTGTGCTAGGATAATGTTCCAAAAGGCTGCATATTGAACATATTGAAAATGTATTTTTATTTAATTTTTCTTTTTCCCCTGGGTGGCTCACGACCTTGTGTAACACCACTCCGAGTTACAAATTCACATGCGCTTGTGGTAAACCTCACTCGTTTTATTGGCGGGCTTTGATGAAACTTCACAAGGCGCTCGGCAGTGCGGCAGAATTGCAATTTGTTCACAGAGAAACGCACCCAACTGAATAGCATTACTATTTTCTGGAGTGCCTGCAGTAACTGGGCACTGTACATAGAAGGAGATAAGAGACAAAGGCCTTGCCCTCCAATGAAGAGATTAACGCCACGAGGGAAAGGGGGTGACGGGGGAATCTGTTTGGAGAATGCCAGAAGAGAGGTGAATTTCTTACAGGCATTTAAGCACACCAATGGCAGCCGGAGTCAGACAAATGCCAGGAGATAAAGAGCTCCACAGGAGTGAAGAAATGGCTTTACGGTGATGCAGACAATGGAAGCCTGGCTTTAGAGATGACAGCGGGACCATGATTAAGACCATGCCGATGAGGAGCTAAGTCTGCCGAAGCATGGAACAGGAGACTTTTGAAAGTCAAGGGAAGTTTGTGGCCATCCTTCCTCCAAGGAGACTGAGGTTGCATAGGGCAGAGCCAAAGTGGAGTTGGGCTGAGAAAAAGCTGAGGATTGTGTTCAGTATTAATATTAAACTGAAACTGTTTCCAATTCTGTTGCCCCATATGAAGGCCACACATTTCGGAACATCTGATGATACAGAAACCGACCAGCTTTCCTTCCTGCCTGCCTGCCTGCCTGCCTGCCTGCCTTCTAAGCCTATCCCCTTCCTTCCTTCCTTCCTTCCTTCCTTCCTTCCTTCCTTCCTAGTCTTGTTGTTGTTTGCCATCAAGTCAACAACAACTTATTGTTTGTTTATTTTTTTATATCCCACTTGGGCAACTCTGTGAATGATAGACCTCCAACAGCCTCACCATCAACTGTCCTGCTCAGGTCTTGAAAACTCATGGCCATGGTCTCCTTGACTGAGTTCATCCTCGCACAATACTGCCTTCCTCTTTTTCTACTGCCTTCCACTTTACAGAAGATTATTGTCTTTTTCAGTAAGTTGTGGCATCTCATGATACAACCAACGTGTGACAGCCTTTGTTTAGAACACTCCTTTTCCTGTTCCTTTTGTCCCATGGGTCAGGGACACAAGTTACTCTTAACTGTCTGCATTTTTCCTAGTTTTGATATATTCCAGCAGCTGATACTACTGATCCACCAGTATGTGACAGATAGATACTAGCAGAGAGAGCCATCCAGCTGTCAGGAACATGTTTAAATACTACAACTCACAAAAGTCATCCAATGCCCATATTTCTCCATCTAGTCTGATTAATAACCTTGTATTTCTACTGGATATTATCAACGAACACAGTGTTTCCTTCTTTCTCCCCTTCCGGTCTGCAGTAATTCTTCAACAATGAATCCTGGAAATCTACAGTCTTAATGATCTTCAAATTAGCCTAGGACTCTGCATCTTAATAAAGCTGAGATCAGGAACCAGCCAGCAATGCAAAGTTGTCTTCAAAGCAAAGTGTATCATTTTGGGATCCTCGCCAAGTCATAACCCTTCATACTCTCATGAATATGTTATGCGTACGGTTGATGGAGGCGTGTTAAGCATTATAGGTTTGACAGCATCTTGTGTTGTGTAAAATGCCATGTTGAGTTGTACACACTGGAAATTCACCCGCAAATTTCATGGTCTGGAATCTGCCCAGAAAGCAACTGAGGAGTCATCCCATCAAACCTTCTTTTCTCACGGAAGGAAACAAGAACGTCCCATTTCAGCCCTTTTAACTGGCAATAGGTTTTATAGGTCTTCTCTGATATCAAGAGTCAAAGGGCAGAGCAGCAGAGTTAAGGGAAGATGTTTCAGGTAGCAGACCCCGGGTGGCAATACGAACAGCTCTTAGCAAGTGGGATAGACCCTGATGGGATGGAGCAGACAAGATAATAGTGATGGGAATGAAAGATTGCACTTGGCTTCTTGGAACATCAGACAGCATCCCAGGAGAAAGGCAGATGTTCTCCTCCAGGAGAACAACATTTGCGACATTCCAGGGGAGTGTAGTTCAGCAGAATTGCAATAAGCTCCAAACCTTTTCTACTCCAGATCTGAAAAGGAGGGTTTCCCCACCATATCTCCAGTGACCCAAGGTCTTGAGTATGGTGGGACATCAAGCAAGACTGTCTCTGAGGACTAGGAAGGGTGTTAGTGCATACAGGTGTGGATTGGTTGGAATATGAGCGGACCCTACTTGTTGGCATTATGTGGATAGAGAGGAGGACTGGTGTTCACCAAGAGGCACCAACAGGTTCAATGCTAGTTGGAGGTCCGTGAAGGAGGACTTCCACCTTGGCTTCATCTCTGCACCACTCTCAGTGAGGTTACCCTGGGATCGAATGATCCTTGGGATGGCCTACTCCCAGACCCTATAAATTTTGATCACCTCAAACTCAACACCTTGACTGCTAAAGAAACAAAACGAAAGCCAAAGATCCATTTCGACTTGCTGTTGTTAATGGAATCTGTGGTATTTCCAAATTTTCAAGAGCAGCTCCGTGGAAGACATGTTGCAGTGACCAAGGCTGTATCCACACTGGAGGAGGAAATCAGTCTGACACCGCTTCAACTGCCATGACTCGGTGCTATGGAATTCTGGGATTTGTCATTTTTGAGCAATATAGCCTTCCCTGTCAGAGAGCTCCAGTGCCCCACCAAACTACAAATCCAACTATTCCCTAGCATTTAGCCATGGGAATTAAAGTGGTATCAGCCTAGTTTATTTCCACTGGAGCCCAGGTTCACTTCAAGGCACGGGACCCACTTGTGAGACGTTCCTTATCTCTTACTCATCTTTCTCACACATCTCCAGAGAAGTATTGACGGGAGAGTGACGGGAAACCAAGGCCGATGATACCTTGATACATATTAATCTTTCCATTATGTTCTCGGTTGTTCTCCGAGAGCCCCTGCATTCCACTGTCTCTCCGTTGGGTAATTTAATTAGGATGGCGGCTGGGAGATCTTGCAGCCGATTAGAGGCCGTGACTTGCTTGAGAGATCAAGAAAGCAAATTGATAAACGTTGGAGCAAAGGTGGGCTGTGTGGGAAGAAAGAAGGGGAGGCTACCCTTCTCGGTTTGGGCTCTGAATGAATGATCAAGGTCAGCTCTGGTTCATTAACATCTTCTGGCACCCTGGTTCATTATAAATAGCATTCTAGCAGGTTGCCTGCATCTTTTAAAAAGTTGACATTTTCCAGCAAATGTTCAATTCTTCTTCTTCTTTTCCTTGGGGGGTAGCCACTTGGAGGTCCTATACACCGGAGACATTCCAGTACACAGAAATAAAACATAAATCTGAATAACTTTTGCAAGGAATTTGTTTGACCCAGCTTCAACTGTAGCATGTGGCTCTCGAAATGAGGCAATTATTCCTTCTCAGTTAGGGAGATGGGTTGAGGAATACTTAATCTATTTTACTCACATCTAGCACTAAGGTGGATGAAGAGCAGAGCAGAGGGTGAGACCTGACATCCCCACAACTGGAGGGAAAGGAGGAAACTAACTAAGCAAACACACAGAGCTGGAAAGTCTTTACAGGTTGCAGCAAGAAATCAGTGAAGCCGTGGAAAAGGTAGCCAGCTGCTGGTCTCCCTAGATGAGCTGGAGATATGCACAGAGCCCTTGTATCTTGCCCAGACCAAGCCCACCAAAACTGGAGAATCGGCACCCTTGTCTCCCACCTGGTGAGAGCCAATGTAATGTGCTGGTTTCAGCACTGGACTATGACTCTGGAGACAAGGGTTCAATTCTTTGTTTGGCCATGGAGACCCACTCTCAGCTTTCTCTCAGTTTTCAACCATCAAGAAACCTATTCTTTGATTTGAGTGTTGGGCCACGACTTTGGAGACTGGGGTTTGAATACCAGTTCAACAATGGAAACCTGCTGTAAACCTCATGATAGGTTCGCCTTAAAGTCACCATAAGTCGGAAAGTATTTGAAGGCACACATCAACAACAACCATCTGGAGATGACTCACAAAAACTGGAAGGTGAGATCTGGCAGCCCTCCTTGGACAGCATGAACTTCAACCCTTCTCCCATCCCTCCCTCTTCTCTTGTAGCCTCTTCTCCCATCCTTTACTCATTCAACAGTGCCATAGAGATCCAAAGCCATGGTTGAGCCTTCTTTTATTTGGCCCAGGCATGTGCCCATGACACATGGCACCACCAACCCTATGACCAGCTCTTTCCTCCAACCCACATTTTCTTCCTCCCCTCCAATCTCTCATTATCTAACTCCCGGGCCCTTCCAGTCAAAACATTCCACTCAAATATCTTTGCTGTTGGTTTTTCATAGGCCTTAGTCTCTTGACAAGTTAAACTGGTGTCAACACCCACCCAACCACCCACACCAAGAAGAAAAAGAAGTGCCTTCCAGAAGGACTTTCGTAAAGTCCTTTTCCTGAAGTGGAGCTGTGAATTGCTTTGAGGTGAATGTTTTGTGTGTGCGCGTGTGTATGTGTGTTTTTAAAAAAATCTAGAACAAAAGAGTTTTTCCCTACAACAGCTGTGCAGTTTTATTAAAAATTTAGAGAAATCTTATGTGTCTAATCCTTTGAGCGGATGTGTAATTACTTGGCGAGGGCGCTTACACATGGATAACCTAGCTGTACTGTGAGACAAGATTCTTATGTTTAATTTAAAGAACCGGGGCTTCTGCTGGGGAGATTATCGACACCAAGCCTCGGAAAAGGAACGCACAACCCAAACCCCGACCGCTCTGCTTTTTCATTTGCTGCACAGATGTTTGGGGCCATCTGACAAAGCAGATAGTAGAGCTTCCATAGGCAGCAAACAGGGCCATGAGATGTGGAAGTAGACCAGAAAACCAGTCTTGTACGGTGAGACCTTGGTATCCGCTGGGGTTTGATTCCAGGACCTTCTGTGGATACCAAAATCAATGGATGCTCAAGTCCCATTAAATATAGTGGCATTGTGAAATAGTGTCCCTTCTGTAAAATGGCAAAATCAAGTTTTTTCTTAACTGGAATTTTTATATATATATTTTTACGCCTTTTAAAGATGTGGATGGTTGTATCTGTGGATATGGAGGGCCGACTGTATTTGGTGTTCTTTCCTCTTTACTGGTGTTTCCTCTGCTCCGCTGTCTTGTTTTAATGTGGTTTCCCTTTAGGCAACAGCTGGGCGAAGTATGGGCCATGGGCCACATGTGGCCCTTAGGACCCCTAAGACCCTTTGAGCACCTTAGAGCCGTGATTCCCAACCTTTGATCCTCCAAATGTTTTGGACTTCGGCTCGCATAATTCCTGACTGTTGGCCAAGTTGGCTGGGGCATCTCGGATCTGGAGTCCAAAACAAATGAGGCCAAAAAGAAACAGGATAGTTGTGGTTGTTGTTGGCTTACAAGTCATTTTCGATTTATGGTGACCCTAAGGTGAGCCATCATGGGGGTTTCTGGAGCTGAGAGTGTGCAACTTGCCCAAGGTCACCTAGTGGGTTTCCAACAGGAAATGAAACCCTGTTTTCCAGAGTGTAATACTTAAACCACTACACCATGCTGACTCTCAACGTACAAATATTGTCAACAGATTATAGCAAATAGAGACACAAGTGGACTCATGAGAATTGGAGAGGGAAAGTAACATGAAACTGGGAACTGGGATGAAGATGTAGCATCTATTCATTTGTTTTTAAATAAAGAGATTTCTAGCGATGTTGCCAGACCTTGAAATGGGTTGATTTGTAAGTTGAATTTGGCATGTTTCTCATTCCTGAATTCATAAGGAGCCTTGACTTCAACCCGATGAGCTTTAAAAATTCAAACTGAGTTAATTTCTATTTTTCTGTGCCAGCTCTGTGTCGTCTGCGTGGTTGGATTCTAAGTAATGTTACAGGAATACAAGGTGGTCCAAGGGCTTATGAACCATTGTCTACTCTGTTGTACATGTTATATGACCACATTGAGTCAGTTCCAAGACAATTCCAACTTTTTCTATTTTGCAAAAAGCATACAACATGAGTTGCCCACTCCAGAAAGGCCTGTGTTTTCTAGGGATTGGAAAATCAGTTTGTTCTGTTGTAAAACTCAAATTCTTTCTGTCTCGTTCAAAAACAAACATTTGCACGGACCATGTTCAGTAGGTACAGCTGTTCCCAGGATAAAGAGGACCATGTTGTACCTGCTTGCCATGGGGGTGTTAAAGATGAAGACCCTTTCCAAAACACTAACACATACACACCAAGATTAGCAAGAGTTAAGGTCTCAAAGACTCATTTTGGTGGTCTTTGAAGGCCCCAACACTTCCCCAAAGCCCCCAGCCCCCATTATTTTTAAAATGGGTAAAACATTTGAAAATGCTCCCAATCCCTTGTGGTCTCTTCCAACTCTATGATTTTATTATTCCAAACCCCACAAGCACCCTAGAATCAAATACTATCCCAAAATCCTGTTTTTCCTCTGCAGTCCCTCTCAAAATGGTGACAGGAACTGATGGGAAGTCACTTTCTGTCATCATTTTGAGAGGGATCGCAGAAGAAAATGGAGGCATTTGGGTTTGCTGTGTAGCGGTCTAAGAAAGCTCATGCTGCCAACTTCTTTCTTTAGTTAATCTCAAAGGTGCTACAAGATGTCTCTCTAGATACTGATTCTACCAAGAAACACAACTATATCTTTGAATGGAAACATGTAATCCTAGTTTACATGGAAACATTCAATTCATTGGGTCATCTTGGATTACTTACTGTCTTTCAGCCTAACCTACCTCACAGGGTTTTTGTGAGAATAAGAGGAGGAGATTAGGATAACCATGAACTCTCTTTTCAGCTGCTTGAAAGAAAGGTAGGATATTAATGTAAAAACGTTAACAAAACCCACAGAACTCACTAGACAAGTCCCAACCCATAGATCCCAGAGTTTCCCATTTCCCAGTTGCGCATCCTTGACACTAACAGTTCAAGCATCATTCAGATAATGGGAAGTTGTACAATTGTGAGATTTAGCAGATTGCTTCCAGTGATTGGGCTCCAAAGATGGTCACTGCGCTTCACTTACCATACCCATAATTATGTTCTGCCTCGCCAGCTCGTTGGACTAAATTAATAGACTTATTTTTGGGGTTTGTAAAGGATGTGCCCGGACTTAATAAATCAGATAATCAGGAAATGTGAAGGAAGAAAATTTTAGAAAAGGCGGGCAGTGGGACAAAAATTAAGGCAACGGCATATAGCTGGACAGATGTGTTGAGCAGCTTAGCTCTTTTTTGGGTCTGATGCTTGGAAATGTAAATTGTTTCAGTTGTTGAAATTAAAGCCATAACATGCAGTTAGATTATTGGAAATGATGGACGGGTCATATCAGACAGATATTTAAGTCCTCATTATAGGTTTGGTGGTAGTGGTGGTGGTTGTATTTTTAAGGCAACAGCAACAACACACACAGAGTCCTTCCCCTCAGAGTGAATGGCTTTCTTTAATTGGAACGCATGCTATGTGACTCACTTGTTAACCGAGCGAAAATACGGAGAACAGCAAACGCAGCCTCCATTGTAGTTTGGCCTTGTGCAAATGAAGAGGGGTTTAAAACGGTGCTCCTCTGTGTGTGTTTTTAAAATGCTAATGAATTAGCGGAAAATGCGCCGCCACAAACAGCTGTTGCGCGATTGACAAGCATCTGCTGAATGGTTGGCTTTTCATTTCTTTGCTTCTTTGCTTCCCTTTCCTCTTGTGTAAGTGACAGGCGAACATTTGGGGGGGGGGGGAAAACCAAATTTCTGGCCCTTCTTCTGTTACAAAATCTATCCAGATGAGCACTCCATTTTCTTCATGGCTATGAAATGATATGACAAATTCAGACTTTAGAGAGAATTGGTATTGGCCAGAATTCCTGTCTGTGTCGCATAACTTTTTGCAGGTATAGCTACATAGCAGAGGCACTATGGGTAGCTTATGATAAAATCTATTTAAAATAATAAAGAATTGCAGAAAATGTTAAAAGATTAAAAGTTTACTAAACAGTTTTTCAGTTAAACAGTTAAAAGAGTCAGAGGCCAAAACTTCTGGAGGACCAAAGGTTCCTGTTTGCTGGAATAGAGCATCCTTGGTCAAGAAGGACTCCAAGGAGTTGACCAATCTAGACTGAACATTGGCAAGGCCTCAAATTGTCAGCCCATGGCGATGCTGATAAAGCCAACATGGACAACTTGTGACCTTCTGGGTGTTGTCAACTGTTTTCAGCCTAGCCAAAGGTAAGGGGAGTTACAGTGTGGAAAACACATGGCAAACCATGGCAATAAAATGGAGGTGGGAAAAGTGTGGCCCATGGGTCACATGGGACCACCAGAGCTGTTTTTGCAGCCCTTAACAGTCAAAAAATTATTATTTTTAAAAATTTGCTTCTATAATGCTCCAAAAAGGATTTCTAGAGAGTGTGGGGGGTATTTTAATCACATTTGGAGCTCCCCCAGACTTCCCCTGAGAGTCAGAATGAAATTTTGTGATTTTTTTTTTTAAAAAATCTGTCTTTAAAAGCTGAAAAATGCTCTCTGAACGGTAGGAAGACCCCAAAACAAGCTTCCATATCCCCTAGTGTGTGCTTAGATAGATAGATGGAGATATCTATCCACCTTTTCTCTTCAAAGCTGGGGCTCAGGCATGTTCTGAACAAGATTAGAAAGAGAGGCAATTCAAAATAACATCAAGCGATGATATTTAAACAGAAGCAAACGATGATGCCAGCGTAGCCCTGAATTAAAAGCATTTCAAAGACCACAGCCATTGTAAAATGTGCAGGGTGCCTTGGTTGAAGGTCTCTTCCTCCACATCCACACATTTTTCTATGCATACCTGTATACATGACACACATGTGGTGGGGTGGCAGTGGTGGTGAGATGTGATGTGATGTGATATTATATTATGTTATATTATATTTGTCTTCGGCTAGGCCTGTATGTAAACCCTGTCCTTTCAAGAGTTAATCAACACACCCAAGCTGTGCTGATCTTGTAGCTTTAGCAAGCCTTAATCTGTAAGCTTGATTACCTCCTAACCTTCAGTCGCCTGACGCAGCAGGAGGCAGCGGGGTTTGTGGGGGGGGGGGTCCACAACCGCTTTCGTGGCATTGTGCCCAGCTTGGACTTAAGGGGAAATCATTTGGGGAGGGGTGTGAGAGAAGGCCGGAGGATGAGGCTTTTGGCGTCTCCCCAAATCTTGGGGAAGGGAGCATGGAAATGGGTGCTGGGTTGCAGGTGAAATCGTGTAGCACTTGCAAGATGGCTTATGAGATATGCGGTCCTCTTTGTTTTTCACTGAGGAGTGTGGGACATCCAAGGGTCAACAGATGCTTTGCTTTTGCAGGGTGGCCTCTTGCTCTTCCTTGGGATGTCCTCTCCTTAGTACCATCTAGGCCAGGGCTACTCAAAATCATAGAATCATAGAGTTGGAAGAGACCCCAAGGGACATCCAGTTCAACCCCATTCTGCCATGCACAATGAAATCATCCCTGACGGATGACCATCCAGCCTCTGTTTAAAGACCTCCAAAGAAGGAGACTCCACCACTCTCTGAGGATATTCCACTATCAAACAGCTCTTACGCTCAGGAATTATAAAATCATAAGAGTTGGAAGAGACCTCAAGGGCCACCAAGTCCAACCCTGTTCTGCCAGGCTTTGTCTGTGCAAGATGCCAATGCGAAGAACGCTGTTGTGTTATATTTCCAGGTTAAAGCATCCATTCAGCCTTTCTAATGAAGTAATGTCTTTGCAGACTTTGTCTCCTACTTGTACAAAGACTGGTTTAACTTTTTCCGGCTTGAAAGGCCTCTCAGAAAGGCATCAAGGGGACAACATCTGGCCTTGGAAGAGTCATTCCTGAATCTGGATCTAAATTTGGCCAGTGAAGAGTTTGGGGAGCCGGTGATGATGTTGATCTGTGACCACTCTGTGACCTTTTGGAATAAAAATTCTCCATCGGAAGTGACTAGCTAAGAATTGCAGTGGTTGATATACTCTCATTTAAATAGAAATGTCCTCCATTGAAAATATGGTTCATTCACCGGTCAAACTGTCCTGACTCCCTTTAATTGAATTAAGATGGGCAAATGAGGGATGCGTGCAGCCAGGGAAGGGAGAGGGATGGGGGAAAAGTCGCACAAATCACAGTTACGCTTCCCGGATGGTGTAAAACGAATCAATTAGAGCCATGTCAGGGCACCTTTCACACACAAGCCCCTTTTCCCCCCGTGATCAGAATGTTTCATAAAAGTCGAGATTTAAATTAGAGGAGAATCAATGAGATTTTACAGCTACTCTTAATATGATTAGGGCTGTGGTGTGTGTGTTTGTGCGTTCCTCCTGTTCTTACTTTTGAAGGAAAAGATCTCAGATCTGAAGGTTACCATTACATCCCCAGCAATCAGTTCTTCTTCTTCTTTTTTCATACCTTGTACATTTCTCAAAACATGTCCACACATTTTGCGACTCATTGAATCCCGGTGGCAGTGGTGGAAAAAGAAAGGAAAGAAGCAGAGAGGGTTTCAGTCGTTCGGCCTTAAAATGCAGGACTTTGTGCTTAGACACATGGTGTGTGTTAACTACAGTGGAAAATCTCCAGACAGTGCAAGAATATTTCAGTCCCATTTTGCGTCTTCTTCTTATCATTCACTCAGGGCCAGACTCCCATATCATGGCACATTGAGTCAGGCTGAGGCTTTAAGCTAAGGTATCCCTGGTGTATATGTGGCCACAGCGGTGGGATGGGAAGGGTTGCTTACATTGGTGGCAGAGATGGGGATAGGGGAAAGCCATCACTCCTGGTGTGTTTGTCTTCTCATATGATGGCAGAACCCTCCTCTATCTTCTAAACCATTTGCCTGGCAACCTGAGCATCCATCTTAGGTTGGCTATAGACTCAGAGGCAGTGGTTCTTGGCTAGCTGACAAAACTCCTGTGTTTATCCTTTGCTTTGCCAGAGCCAAGGAATAAATCTTGAAGAGCACTGTAGTCATGCAACCAGCGTTTTGCACTCTTTCTTGGAGAAGCCACCATCATTGTGGAACTTCTCTGGACATTACACTTATTCTCAGTGTTTAACCCACTGAAGCCTTGTTATCTTGGATTCAGGGTTAGAGAGACAGAAAATAAAGCTGGACTACCAGCAAACAAATCCAGTGCTTATTTGCATCAAGCTTGTGGCCATTGCAATGATCACAGATCCATAGGAGCAATCCGCAGCCAACTTGAAATTTAAGGAGTTGTGTCCATTTTAAATAATGTCTTCTTCCTCGGTTGAAGTTAAATGGTAACGTTTGTGCCCCGAACCATTACAAAGACCATCTGAAGTTGTCATGGACTCAACTATGGGAGCACACGGCATCCTCCAAATAAAAGGATCATTGTCTTCGCAGTTTCCAGACATACAAACTAGAAGTGTTTTCTTTTAATGGTTATAGGGTTGGGGGGTGATGTGTTGGTTGTCTCCTTTGAGGCACTTTGGGGGCCTCCCAGTGGCTTGTGCCAGAGGCGGCATGCTTATAAACACCAGGGCTGTTCGCAGGTCAAGGGGTTACCACTGGAGGTTGGGCAGAGGTCATTCCCCTATTAGTCCTAGTCTTGTTTCTGAGTTTCTTCAAGCTCAAATGCTACTACCGGGGAAATGGGGCATTTTCTGCTGAATCCCAAAGTCTTGGAATGGATGGCTTATTCAAGAGGGTCAATTGAATCTTGGCAGTACCAACTGAGTAAGATTATAAGCGCCAACTTCTTTTAAAAAGAGTGATCTATTTGCTACTCATCTGGAGTAGGATGTTCAGTACTAGGCACCTCATTTTAAGAAGGATGTAGACTAATCAGAGCAGGTTCAGAGAAGGGGAGCAGAACAAAATAGATAACATTATGAAGAACGCCTGTTCAGCCTGGTGAAGAGAAGGTAGTGGGGTGACATGATAGCGCCCTTTAAACAGCTCAAGGATGGACCCAGAGAGGAGAGGTCTGGTACTAATAGGGGATGCTCTAGCTCAATTTTCTACATTGAGTGGAGGGTCCCAGAATGTCCTTGGATCTGTTACTGGAAGCCCAAGAAAGCCTACAACTATCTTCAATTGGTATGATTACTATAACCCATCCTGAACAGGAAGAGCCCAGCCACAATGGGTTATGCGCTGGTGACCTCAAGACAATCTGCAGCTAGACTGCAATGTCTATGGGACCCTTTCCAATTCTGGTTCTCTGGTTCATTCTATGAAATATAAATATACCTCCTATCCACTTCAGATTGGAAGACCCCAGGTAACTCACATCGGGGGGGGGGGGGGGGAACATTGTGTAAGAATGTGAAGTCGAAGGCTTTCATGGCCAGCAACCATAATCTTTTGTTGGTTTTTCAGGCTATGTGGCCATGTTCTAGAAGAGTTTGTTCCTGACATTTCGACAGCATCTCTGGCTGGCATCTTGAGAATTAAAAACTATTGTGTAAGAAGTTTAGAACAAAGTCATGAAAGGGAGTATAAGTTATTTCATCTATGAAATATTGGAGGCACCTAAATATTCTAAAGGCAACAGATTGCAAACTAAGCAGGGTCAGCCCTAGTTAATACATGGATGGAAGATTCCAGCAAATCCTGAGTGCTGTAAGCTATATGTCGGAGGAAGGAACTGGCAAACCGTCTAAGAATACATTATGAAATTCATGGAGTCACCCATAAATTAATAGGCGGCTTGAAGGCACATACGCTCAAACGCCCACCCACACATTTTGAATTTATATAAACATGCAACACCCAAATTGTCGAA
The DNA here is from genome assembly GCA_034509955.1 of Urosaurus nigricauda. Taxonomy (NCBI): domain Eukaryota; kingdom Metazoa; phylum Chordata; class Lepidosauria; order Squamata; family Phrynosomatidae; genus Urosaurus; species Urosaurus nigricauda. Next base: position 21,284,460 of record JAOEGL010000010.1, read on the forward strand.
TTTCTCATGTTGTTCCCACTTTGCACTGCAGCTCAAGAGAGAAGGTGTATGTGTGTGTGTGTGTGTGTGTGTAAGTGTGTGCGTGCTGAGCAGCAACTTGCAAATCCTCTCCTTTAATTGCGTGACAAATCCGATTCCTGGATTGTGGCAAGAGATGCACACAAATGGTGTGGGACATTAATTTCCAGACTCTGAGTCTTGTGGGTGCTCCAGATGGCTTGGTAACAGCATGGCATCCCCTACCATTGCAAACACATCCAGGCGGCTGGGGGCAAGGGGGGGGGCGGAAAAAAGAAGATTGAATGGCGATTTCACAGATTTTTTCATTAGTTAATCTGCACTAGAGAGGCTTCAAAGATTCCATCAGTTAAGTCGCTCAGCACTTGTGGAAATTCCTGGCACGCCGTGCTAAAGCCGGTTTCCAATCCAAGCCACAAAGCTGGACCTTAAAGCGACAAGTTAAGGAAGGGGGAAACATCCTCACTCAGTCTAGAAAGAGACACTTGTTTTTCCAGGAATAATATTTGCCCCATTTTTCTAGTTCAGTTTGCATCATACACACCCCAATCCCTTTTCCAAAGCATGCCATATTACTGTTAATTAAAATTATAAAATGAGTTGCATTCATATAAGGTGGATGAGCAAATCATTTCTGGACTGTGAGGTTTGACGGAGGGTCTGACTTGAAACCTCTTCCTATTCTTGAGTTATTTTTGTATGTCGTTTTCAGCAATTATATCTCTGACACGTTTTCTCTCATTCTTTGCCCTTGTCTTTGTTTGCCCACCCTTCCCTTTCAGCCTATATGACCACAATACAATGGTCATATTATACCTCCACATTTTGCGGCTTTGATTCATACATTCTCTCTAGGAATCACCAGGTCCTCCGGCACAACTCCGATGGACATTGACCATAGAGTTGTGCTGGAAAACCTAGAGGTTCCTAAAGAAAACACTTCTCTAGGTATTTGTAGGTCTTCCACTGTGATTCTCTGATTGATTTCTGGCAGATGTCGACCATAGAGTTGCACTGGAGGACCTGGAGATGCCTGGAGAGGTGTTCTCTCAGGTTAAAAGAATAGTGTTTTTTTTTTAATTTGCGGTTTTTCCATACTCATAGGGTCCTTCACTCCTGACCCTAGTGAATGTGGAGAGACCACTGTACTATGTTTGTAGTGACCAATGGAGTACTATGCTGGTTTTGACCCATGGTGCAGACCAACCAAGCAGGTCAGACAACAGGGTATGCATGCCACTTTTGGAAATGCATTCAAGGGCAGCCATGTTGCAAAATACAACCAAATACAAAATCCACAAAAAAGTGATGCCCTTCGGATTTTGTTGTATTTTCCTGCATGGCTCCCCTTATATAGGTCCCCTGGATTTGAAAAGTTTTGCCACCACAGTGGAAACTTTTTAACAAGATGGAACCATGGAGTGGTACTTAATTCTACCACAGTGGAAACTTTTAACAAGATGGAGTATTAAACGAACAAATAAACAGGCAGACCATGACAACAAGGCTATTTAAAACCTCCGGACATGCACACACACATCCTCAAACCAAGCCCTCTCCCGCACTTCTAATAAATAATCATCTGGCGCAATCTGTGAGTCGGCTTCGTGGGATCAATTATTAAAGGCCCCTAAAACCTTCTGTTTGGATCATCCTGGCATCACTTTAAGCGTTAACAGTAAATTTATTTTTAATTAAATCTGTGCACTGAGAATAAAAGGAAGGTCTCCTACATCCCGAGCAGAACGCAAGTGCCTCCGTGGGTTACGATCAAGAAGCCCCATAATGCTTTTGAAAGCTCTTAAGAGCCCCCCTCCCCATTCATTGTGTCTGAAGCTCACCGTTAAATGCCATTTGTCCTTTGCAGAGGATCTGCATTAGAGTAAGTAGGACTCCTCAGCAGTGGTAACCCTGAAAAGAAAAGGAAAAATGAATAATGCATATGCAGGATGGACAGATCTGTCAGTTTCAGTTCCTCTTCATTTTTCAATTTTCCCCATCTTAAATTCATCCGTTGCATTTCTAGCCAAATTTACAACATTGCAAAAGAATTATGACAATTACTACTATTTTTGTATCCATTTCTCTAATACGCACCTCTTTGTATGCTAGTTCATATAAGATGCACAATTTTAAGCAAGCGCTTTCCCTTAATATGACGCTGTTTTGTACATTATTGTTCCCCCACTGATTTGTACCTTTGTTTCACACATACACTTTCAGCTAATTATCATCATTAGAGCCTCATATTTGCATTTTTGTAGGCATATTTTTGTTTGGGTAACTTCATTGCCAATTTCTGAAAAGGGCAAACACTGACAAATACGTTTTGGTTTCCATATTGGCTCAAGTTGTGCCAATTTGGGAAATTCTTACCAAAATGAAAACTGGACAGAGTGCTTGCTCATTCCTTACCTCTGTTTCTGTCATCTTTTTGTGTATCTATATATCTGTAATTTTGTTTATCAAATTAATATTTGTCTCACGTAGTGAAAACTTTCTGTCCTCTGTTAATTGGCTTGTTATCTACCTTCAACTTGACTTGGATTTATGGCAACCATATTGATGAAAGATCTCCATAGTCATCATTTGCCTTGCTCAGGTCTTGCAAGTCAGGGCCATAGTATGATCGATTGAGTCCATCCATCCAGAATGCAATCTCCCTCTTTTCTTACTGCCTTCCACTTCACCAAGCATTATCATCTTTTCCCGTGAGTCATGTCATCTCATGATATGTCCAAAGTGCGACAGGCTCAGGTTAGCAATGACTTCTAGGAAAAATTCAGTCCTGATTTACTCTTGGACCCATGCCTTTGTCTTTTTAGTAGTCTACGGTATCTGTGGAACTCTTCTACTCTAGCCAAAACTTGCTAAAACTGATTAATCTACTGATCTAGCCACCTGAAACTACAGCCCTACGCACATTCATCTCAGCACACAACTGAGAATACAGCAAGGCTTGCTTCCAGGTAAGCATGCATCAGATGTAGTTATCCAACTTCTGCAGCAATATGTAATGATGGAACTGGTAAAAATCAATATCAGTGTGACAACTTAGCTGTTGTTGGGGGCTCTTGTTGACCCTAAGGTGACTTTATCCTGGGATTTTCTCAACTAGATTTCATCAGAGATGATTTGCCATGATCTGAGGCTGAGAGAATGTACCTTGGCCATGGCCACCCAGCAGGTTGTTGTGGTGGTTGTTGCTGTTGCTATTTTATTCACTTATATCTCTCCTTCCTCCCAAGAATGGGACTCAAGGTGTCTGACAACAGATCAGTACAGTACTAACAACAGTACAGGTTAAAAACCATACAAGAATGTTTATAAAAGTATAAATATAATATTATCTATAAAGCAGTTCAACAATTTATCATATTAAAACTTTAAACATTAAAAGTATTAAAATTTGTGAGAAGATTATACAGACAATTAAAACATTTCCTAAAAAATAGCACAGCAAATCATTCATAATCCACCCCATTGAATTTCCAAAATTCTGGTGGCAGGAGGATGTTTTCAGATGGAAGAAGAGCAAGGAGGGAGCCATCCTGGTTTCTATCCTAGGGAGGGAGCTTCAAAGTCTCGTTTTTCATGGATTCAAACCCTGGTCTCCCCAAATCCTAATCCAGCACTCAAACCACTGCACCATGCTGTCTTGACCACTTAACAAGTAGAATCCCTTTTCATTTTAAGGAGAACTAAGGCCCAATTGTACACGGTTTCCACTTAACCTTTTGGAAACGCACACGATCCTTTGACAGGATCCAAGGCAGAGAGGAACTTGTCCAAGAGGACCACAGAGTCTTTTTATTTGTGTGTGTTTCGAAGTGATACTTCCAGCTCAGGGAATTTGTGACATTAGCCCAAAGGGAAACACCGGTCCCTTCGGTTACACTGTGCGCCCATTGTCTGAACTGTCAGGACAGCAAGGCGTAAGACTGTTTGCGTAGCGTGCTAACTTTGTCCGGGTCATTTCTAGTCTGTGGCTGTTAAAAATGAAAAACATGCCCCGGTTGGGATAAGAGCCGGGTCAACAGCTGGCAAAGGATATGGCAATCATTTATATAAATATGCTTTCTCGAGCCCGCAAAAAAACAAAATAGAACCCCCCCCCCATCCAACAGCTGGGAAGGGTTGAAAGTAGCCCGAAGGCTGGTTAGTTCCCTTCCAGATGGGAAGGTTAGACTGAGGCTAGCCAGGCTGCTCCACGTAGACTTCCGATTTGCATTAGAAATGAAAAGAGAACAGGGGAGACGGGAGGAAGCAAAGCTGCAAGGGTGTTTGCACTGTTTTTCACCTAACTTAATCAAATAAGCAAAGAGTTTCCGAGACGGAAGGCTTGCATTTATTTGGTATTCACGCTTGGTCTTTTTTTCTCCCCCTTTTCTTTTTCCTTTTGGGTATGCTTATCGCAGCATCTGTTGTGTTGGGGATGGGGAAAGAACAGCCACCCCAGAGATATTTTCCTGGGTAAACCTGTGGACCTCTTGAAGAGCCATGTAGGAGTTTGTGTGGTATGTTGCTGGCATCTTCAGCACCTTGATCCACCAAGTTGTCCTAGAGTTCAAAAACCATTCGACAGAGGCGGGCGTAATATTTTGATTGGCAAACTGATTAGATATGGAATAAATGGAAAACACTGTCAGATGGATTCTTAATTGGTTTTGAGTGGAGTGCCTCCAGTTTCTGTTACTTTTCAACATTTTTATCACCGACTTAGATGATGGAGTGGAGGAAATCCGTCTCACATTTGCAAATGACACAGAACTGGAAGCGGTAGCGGACACATAGGAAGATAGGAGCAAAATTCAAAACGATCTTGGCAAGCTATATCAACAAGCTGGACCGTGTTCCAGAGAAGAGCAACCTAGATGATCAAAGATCTGGAAGCCAAGGCTTCTGGGGACCTAGTTAGGGAGCTGGGCTTGAAGAAGACTGAAGGGGGACATGATAGCTATCTTTAAATATCTGTGGGGATGTCATGTATAAGATTTTTGCAGGTCCAGAGACTAGAACATGAACCAGGGGATTCAAATCACAAGAAAAGAGTTTCCACCTCAACGTTACGAAGAACGTCTTTACTGTGCCCCACCACCCTCCACCCCCAATTCTTAGATTGTATGATTTTTTGTGTTGTGGTGGTTTAGCTGCAGATCCTACATTAAGCAGGAGTCTGGACTTGGGACCCCTTCTAGCTCTAGGATTCTATGATTCTGTTAGTTATTCCCAACTAGAGTAGATCCATTCAACACACGGATAAATCCCCTTTATTCAATAGTTTGCACTAGCCATCACTTGCAAGCCTCCGAGTCTATTTGAGGCATTTGCTTCATTATGGGATATGGGTTGTTTCAAAGAGAGACCCAGGCCTTTCTAGATATTGCCACTTTTTCCTGGCTCATATTAAGGTCATCCATCAACCAAAAATGAAAACGAAAGATGCTTCTGAAATGTTATCGTGGCTACAACCTTTGTCCACTAAATGAGACTTCCTTCCAAATGGGACTGAAAGGAATCGGTCCCACCGGGTATCAGTGGGAAAGAGGTTCCCATCCTCTTCCTTTTGGGAAAGAGCCCTCCGATGGGGTAATTTAAAACTACCTGGAGAACATCCTTCCACCTTGCACATGGGCCCTAAAGTCATGACCCCTTGACCCCAAAGGTTAAGGGTCGGGTGTTTTTTAAAGTCCTCCTTGATTCCTCGAGATCTGCCCCTTCCTCCTCAACACTGAGAGCCTTGTTGTATAAGGAAATTGGAAACACTGTCACAGGCCTGTCGGGAGGCCGCCTTCACCTTGCCAGATAAAGCACCTCTTCACCTTTCTGAGAAGAGAGCCTCTTGATCTCAATTTCAAAGGGCAGAAAAGAGAAAGAGCAGGCTTGACTGCTAGCTATATGATTTTATTTTTTTTCAAAAAATACATGTTTCCACATCTATTAGAAGGGTTCTTTCTCAGCCTTGCTGCCAAACAGCAACATAATAGGCTTCATCTCTGTGCTCCGTTTATTGTCTTGCGATGTGCCTTCAAGACAACTCCGATCTGTGACAACCCTCTCCTAGGGTTTTCTTGACAAGATTTCTTCACGGACGGTTTGCTACAGCCTTCTTCTAAGGCTGAGAGAGTGCAACGTACTCAAAGCAGGACATGGAAAAGACCCACAGAGTCCAGAGAGTCATTGCTAGTTAGTGTAGACAAGGCTGGTCCAAACTGAAATTTATCCCTTAATTATCTTGGGCTTTTTTGCCCACAGTGAACCCTCCACCCTTCTTCTTCTTCATTGTGATGTCCCTTCAAGTTGACTTTGACGTATGGTGAACCTATCAAAGGGTCTTCTTGGCCAGATGCATTCAGAGGAGCTTGCCATTGCCTGCATCAGAGACTGAAAGAGTGTGACTTGCCCAAGTGTGACTAATCTTAGAAATGCTGTGTTGCTTTTAAACAGCAACTCACTGATGTTATTCTACAGAGCCACCTTGGTTGTTAGTAACGTTACTTAATTCAGAGACATAACCATGTTAGTTTGGAACATCAGTATAACAAAAGGATTTTGCAGCACCTTTGAGGCTAGCTGAGCATACGCATTCATAGATTTGGTCTGCTTCCTCAAGTGCAATGTTTTCTGCTCAATTTGCCTCAAAGATGCTACAAAATCCCTTTGGATAAAGTTACTATTGATGACGTTAAAAAGGGTGATGCCCCAGCAACATTTTTTGAGTAAGTAGTATATGTTCCTTGTTATGGCAAAAGAGTCATGATATTATAGTTTTTGGTGTTTTGGGGGGGCTCTGTGGCCATATTCTAGAAGAGTTTATTCCTGACGTTTCGCCGGCATCTATGGCTGGCATCTTCAGAAGAAAGTTGTCATATTACCTGTCATGACATTACTTTTTTAAAGTAACTGCACTGCTTGAAAGTGCCTTGCTATGGATAGGATAGTGACTGGCCATGGGCCACTTCCACTTGCTGGTTTCGGGTGGCCAAGGCGGTGTAGGTGGCCAAGGGTAGCCACCGTGGGGCCTGTGTCAAATTGACCCATCAGCGAAACCTTATTGCATGCCTCATATTGTGAGGAGACAATGTTTGTGGATGCAAATTGGAGATTCACGGGGGAGAGGCGGACGCAGCGCATGTGTTCGCATGCCTCTCAATAATGCCCTCTCCCAGCTGGAGCTTTGGCAAAGTCTTGCTCCTGCTGTTCAACATGGTGACCTTGTTCCCTGTGATTTACTAACTGTTTGGCAAACATTTCCTCACTCTGTGTGGCTCCATAGATTCTCCCTCCTCAACATCTCGGTAGAAGCTTTTGTCCAAAGCCAAACCGGCCTTTTGTTTACAGCTTTTCCAAACTCCCCCCTCCACCGTTTTTCTTTTTTCTCTTAACAGAGCAGAGACTTTCTCTCCCCCCTTCCGATATTTTTGTTTTTTAAGTCAACACATTTTGTCGGTTTATTTGCGCAAACAAGCCAATCGGGTACAAGGTATTGCCGCCGATCCAAATGGAAACAGCTCTTTTTCTAAAAATAAAGGCAAGGCCGTGTGAACCGACTCTGAAACATCTCAACACATGGACTTTGAGAGGACCTTTAAATTTGCTGGTTGATTTCTTTTTCCATAATATTCCGAGCCTGGGTTTTTTCTCAACTTTCTCTTCCCACATTGGTGTTTCGAGAATAGAATGTGTCTGTTTGAAGGCTGAGAAAACAGGAAGGAGCCTTTCAAAATATCACATATATCAATGTTAAAAATAACAACCACCTTTGGCCTAGTGTGTTTGATTTCTTAGAAAACTTCTCAAGCCAAATAAGTTCAGGATCTAGCAACAATCCATGACCTTATAGATATATTGATAACAGGAATTAGATGTTTTCTGTTGGAACTGTGTCAAAAGACACGTGTCCAGGTTGTGATTTGACACTGTCAACAGGTGTGTTGAGCATCATATACCTGTTGACAAATCACACCCTGTTTATGAATTAACCAAGTGCAGATAAATTAAATAAGGGACCACAGGTGGTTTACATAACTTAGACGTCAATGACGAAGACACTGAAATCATTTTTTTAAATTTTGTATCATGATTCATTAATTAGAATGGAGACTGTAGTCAAGAAGAAGAGTAGGAATCCGAAGAGCATCTATGAAGGAACTGTACGAGATCTAGCAAAGATATAGCATTGAATAGTAAAGTTAGGATTGTCCATGCCATCATATTTCCATTTCTTTGTATGGTTGTGAAAGCTATACAATTTTAAAAAGCTGATCGGAAGAAATTTGACTTATTTGGTTGTGCTGAAGAAGAGTTTTATGAATACTGCACACTGCCAAAAGGACAAATGAATGGATCCCACAAGTCAAGCCTGAACTCCCTACAAGACAAAATGGCTAAACTGAGGCTATTGTACTTTGGACACATCTCAGTGGAAAAGACAATTTGTTGTGTGCCTTCAAGTTGTTTCTGACTGATGATGTGACCCTAAGGTGAACCTATCACAGGTTTTTCTTAATTTGACCAGAGTGGGTTCCCTCTTAGGGACTTGACCCAAGTGGGTTTTCATGGCTGAGTGAGGATTCGAACTCTGGTCTCCAGAGTTGTGGACCAACGCCCTATGCCATGCTGGCTCTCTTTTGGAGAAGACAATAATGCTCAGTATAGTGGAAGGCAGCAGATAAAAAGAAAGGGAAAATTACAGATGGATTGACCCAATAAAGGAAGCTCATAGCCCCAAATCTGAAAGACATTCTTCCCTTTCCCGGTGTTTGCTAGTGCTGTTTGAGAGGATAGGTGCGAGCGTGCCTTTGTGTTACATTTTCATACCCTTTGCCATTGCTCCGGATCGTAACCCTGCCTGAAAGACAACCACCATTAGCTCCGTAATCTTGGAAGGGATTTAAGAGAGGCTGCCACAATGAGGAAATTCAGCCGCTTGGCCTTTCTTTTGATGGCTGTTCCAGCGATCCATTTTTGGGAGCAGACAGGAAGCCGAAAAGACTAATGTTGGGCAGATGACATATCCTCGAATCGAAGCGAGCTGGCCTTTGGGAGATGTGCGAGCAGCTCCGGCAGACATAGAGGCTACATTATGTTGGGCCCGAGCCGTGATTAAGATGCTGGCACAAAATAAAAAACTGCCTATTGAAGAGCCCTGCCCCGAGGACTTAATTTCAGATCAAATTTTGCGGCACCGCGCAGGAACAATGGCGGTCCAGTGCTCTCTCGTCTCCTTTTTTTTTTCTTGTCACGTTGCACAAAGAAACGCCCTGAAACTCTTCCGAGGAACAATGAGGCTCCTCTGGATTTGCAGCCAGGCTATAGAAAGGATGGAGAGGGAAACCCACGCAACAACAACAACAAAAAACCCCTCACATTTTTAAAAATACATTTTGCACTGCCCTTGACATTTTGAAATAAAGGCAAAACCTGGTCCAGGGAAATTTCATCCTCCCCTTTGCCGCAAGGAGTTGCTCCTTCCATCGCCTGATCCCAAGTACCTCAAGCCTTCTGCGTCACTTGATCTTTGACATCCTGGCCCTTGTAAAAATGGAAGAAGGACTTGGAAGACCAGTATTATTTTTTTTTCATTTAAAGGAAAACAATAATGATGCAGATCATGGAGTCGTATTGAAATGACAGCTGTAACCAACAAAGCAATAAATTACAACTCTGTGAATCCAGGGATGTGTGTTCCAGGTGTCCTGAGCAGCCACCAACAGTCCTTATTTTATGAATATATTTGATGATAAAACAGTTTGGGAAAGGTTTTGTGAGCACTTTTTTTAAAAAAAAGCATCCACCTGTCCACAGATGCATAAGACTTACTATTCTGAGGACTGCAACTCTTTCCCCTTTGCTCTTTCAAAATGGCTTTGTATTCTATTTTGCAGTTACAGATTTCTAACTTAGAGTTACTGATCCATATTGAGTAAGGCTATGAAGTCTTGAGCCAGCATGGCATGTGGTCTAGCATTGAATTAGGACTCTGGAAATTTGGGTTCAATTCCCAGTTCAGCCATAAAGCCCATTGGGAGACTTTGGCCAAGTTACACTCTCTTAGCCTCAGAGAAGGGCAAAGCCAAACATCCTCTGAATAAACCTTGCAAGAAAATCTCATGATAGATCGCCTTAGGGTCACCATAAATCGGAAACGAAGGCGCACAACACACATACACTATGTGCTGTAGTAATGTGAGCATTGGACAAGGATCTAGGAGACCAGAATTTGGATTTTGCTCAGCCGTGGATGAAAAAGTCATACTCTCTCAGCCTTAGAAGGAAAGCAGTGGCAAAGCTCCTCTGTCAAGAAAACCCTAGGAGTGAATTGCCCAACTCGGGAGACAACTGAAAGGTGAACTCTAGCGAGCGAAGGATCTCATAGGGCTCTTTGGCATTTTAGAAGTTTTTCCCATAATTTCAACCTGGTTATTTTACAAATGAAAGATTCTAGGTCTGAGCTCTCCAAAAGAGATAACTATTGAATCGCACTTCTTTGGTTGAAATAGCCCAAGGAGATTAGGAATATGAGTTTCACTGGAGATGTAACTTTGGACTTTCGCTATAAAACCATGTTCTCTTTCCTGGCAGACTGGGGAGAAAAATGACTTTTTTTTCTGTCCCAGTTCTCTGAATCCTCGTACCATCATGACCAGATGGGGAGATTCTGGGGACTGGCATCCAAAAACTAACTTTTCCCAGGTCAACCGCTAACTTTTGTGTGCATTGTGTATCGTTTCCAACTTATGGCGAACTTAACCCTTATCGTAGGGTTTTCTTGGCAAGATTTGTTCACCATTCTCTTTTACATATTGCTCTGTGTCAGGACTCAACTCTCTTTCCACCCTGTTTTCAGGTTTTGATTTCTTATATATATATAATATATACTATTTGACTTCTGATATTTTCCCCTCCGCCTTCCCTTCCTCCTTCCATAGCCCTTTTAAAAATAATAAACATAGGGAGAATTTGGCATGGCTTGGCTGCAGACAGTTGCTTCTGCGGGAGGCGAACCCAGGACCATATGTTTCAATGTTGAAGCAATTTAGAACGGGAGGTATAATTCCAAATGTCCTCGGCAGAAAGTGTACGTAAAATACCCAGAGGATCAGAGCTCTACAAGAGAGCGAGAGAGAGCAAGCCTTTTTTTAGCACTTTCCCCATAGCAACAAAACCACTCCGCACCAATACTTATATCATGATGTTTCACCGCAAGTTTGCTGACAGCAACAGTGTGTTTTTGGTGTGTGTGTGAGACACACTGTGTGAACTGTTTCTTCAGAGGGAGTTGAGGTTTCCAAACGCATGCATACAAAAAGAGAAGAAGTCACTTTTCCTATACAGTTTTCCCTCCACAAAACCCACAAAGTTTTGACATTAAATAAACAGATAGATGTCCCCTAAAAGGAATAGCTTACCACAGTCTATCTCCCTTTCCGTGCTCCAGTTTGCTTATAGGGACAACTCCATTGCCCCCTAAATTATTCATTTTTAATTACAAAGATCAGTATTTCGTACCCTCCAATATCCTGGTTTGACAGGGACAGTTCTGGTTTTGTCCCACTTTTTCAGCTGCTTTTACACAATGTCCAGTTACTCTCTCCTCCTCCTGCTTTCCCCCTTTGTCCTCAGCTTACTTGATTTGCTGCAAACTGAGTTCAATGTGCAAAAAGTAGTTTATGCTCAAATCATTTGGGGGAGTGGAGAGAAAAGGGCAAAATTTTACCCTTTCCAGTTGGCTCAGGCAAAATTAAAACCCTGTTAGAAAGAACAGTAGACCAGTGTGAATTTTGCACAATTTTCTCCTTATATTGGTCACCCTGAAGTTTGTGTAGTGATTATTTTATGTAGAAGAAATATGTCTGGGGGGTTTTCTGGTTGATTGTTTCATGCAAGAAAAATACACTTGAATATACACTTAAATGTTTACACTTGAATGTTGAAAATACACAACAACAACATCTAGAGGTAGCCATGTTGGCCATATAGCAGATCCAGTAACATCCAAACAATGATACTTATGATAGAAGGACAACAGTGATGGAAGACCACCACAAGGCAAGTAGCTTATGAGGAGTGGGCAAACCACATGGCATACCATTTGATGGTATTTCCCAGCCATGGAAATCCATTCCAACTTTGCCTAACACTAGAGCTGCCTCTTGAGAGGTGACACGGCCCAACCGATGTGTAAATCACTTCCCAACAGTAGCATTTTGCTAATTTGTTGGTTTCGACAAGGCCACATCCCTGTTTGTTTTCCATGGAGAGGACTGGACATCTTGTTCCTGTTCCCTGTTTGCTTTCCCCAAGTCAAAAATCAAAGCGGTCCAAGCCCAGGCCGAGGTTAACATATTCCCCGGTTTGATAGCACATCTTTTCTTTCATTGTCAAGCAGAGCTGTGTGGGCATCGCCCTGATGTGGGAAACTCTTTTCATTGAAGAATCTGAATATTGTTTAAGGAAGTGAATAATTGCAAATACGCTGCTCTGTGGCCCCAAGACTGAGAACAAGTGAGCCTTTCTTGGGAAGAAGACTGAAGCGCTATTGTCGCCCAGGGTTTCGTAGAACCCGAGAAAGAGAGCGAGGGGGAAAATATTCCAAACTTGACAGATTTGTATCCTAAATAGTCTTTCTGCTCCTTCATCTGGGAACAGTGTAGTTTGGTCAGCAGAGGCTGATTCAGAGGTTGCCAACTTTCTATCGCTCTCCCTCTATCGCTTTGGGTGAGGGCGGAAGCCTGTTTTTGGCATGTAGAGTTAACAAAGGTCTGAAGATAAAACAGAAATTTGAAAAATGAGTCCCTATTAGCCCTTGCGGTGCAAAAACACTGCAACTGCTTTTGAATCCAGCCTCTGCTTAAAAACCTCTGAAAAAGGAGACTCCACCACACACCCAGGCAGCGTCTTCTACTGTTGAATATCTGTTACCATCAGGAGGTCCTTCCTAATGTTTAGGCGGGATGAATCTCTTTTCTGTAGTGTGAATCCATGGCTCAGTGTCATCAGAAGACAAGTTTGCACCATCCTCAACCACAGAAACCCACTGGATAACTTTGGACAAGTCAGACTCTCTCAGCTTTAGCTGTCTTAATGAGCCAAAGACAATGGCAAACCTCCTCTGAACAAACCTTGCCAAGGAAACCCATGATAGGTTCTCCTTAGGGTCACTCTAAGTCGGGAACGACTTGAAGGCAACACAACAGCAGACAACAGTTGACCATTGGGGACCATGTCATCCGAAAATGCTTTGAGTTACAAGATATACTGTTGCTGGGAATATCCACATCCTCAACTAGCTACTATGAAGAAGTATTTTCAGGTTGCACAATGACATTAACATCACCTAGAAAAAGGCCTAATGGGTAAAGCCTATAGGCTGATTGGTTTGGGCTTCACGGATTTGAAGGAGACTTTTCGATTTTCTCCTGTGCAAGTGAAAATAGGAACAACATTGCACCAGCTCTCCATGCTCAGACCACCTTGGAGGACCATCTCTCCAGCCCACAGACCTTCCCTTGACCTGCGGCGTCCATAAAATGGCTGCGGCTCCGTAAATCATCTCTCCTCACACTTTGGCTACCGCGGCATTAAAGCAACTAGCCGCTCTCCAGATCAAATTTTAAATCGGAAGGATGCTGCCGGCTTGGCTAAATCCCTCCCCGTAACTAAACATGATTAATTGTACACATCCACCACTACGTTCTTTTCTAATCCACTTCAGCGCTTGATTTAATTTTCCCTTTATGTAAAGGCTGAGATTCAGCTTGGCCAGAATTATTTCGGGGATTCAGTACATATGGGTTATTAGTTTCTTTATCCCCTGGGTGTTTTCTTCCTGGCCTATCTTGAAATCTGTGGAGGTGGGGAGGGGATGTTATAGAAAGCCATTGCTGGCAAAGCCTTCAAGCAATTTTTATGGAAAAAAAGTGGACTGGAGAGCAGAAAATGGGTGGTGGAGAGTTGAATGCAACCTTAACAGTGGGAAACCCTCTCTGAAGAAATTTGCCAAGAAAACCATAAGTCAAAAATGACTTGAAGGCACACAACAACAACAACAACAACAGTAGGGCTTAGGGGGGCAGTGTGGTGTGGTCCAGGAGACCAGAATTTGAATCCCTACACAGCCATGGAAACCCTCTGGGTAACCTTGAACTAGTCACACTCTCTCAACCTTGGAGGAAGGCCATGACAAATCTCTGAATAAACCTTGCCAAGAAAACCCTGTCATTGTTAAGTCAATGTCAAACCGTATTATTTCTACAGCGTAGATGTACCCTAAGACAACTAAACCAGCATTATCCAGCTCAGGGCTTGGTTATGGGTGGAAGGAAATCTTTCTCCTGGTTTTTAAAACTTTTACTCATGGACATTTCTGCCTTTTATTGCGAAATACCGATTCAAAAAGGCAACCATCCACCAGAGCCTGCAGAATCTAATAGACTATTTTAGTCTTAACAGTTTTAACAACCCATTTGAAGCTTGTTCTCGACGTCCTTCCCTCCAGCCCCCCAAATCAGGGGAGGGCTTTCCCATCTTTTTTTTCCCCCTTTCCAAGGTATTAGCTCTATGATATCAGAGCATTTTGCTGAATATTTTATTGACCGTCTGCTTGCCCTGTGCTAACCTGCCTGCCATCCCAGGTTTCTCCCTCTCTGGAGATGCAACGTCACTTCCAATTAGGCGCCCGAGCATAAATTTCCCCTTCATATTTCCTGTGGATAAACCTCATCCCAGCAGGCTGGATGCTCGGCCGTAGTGCATGGCGGGATCGCCTGGATTGGGAGGATGGACCTGGATGGATTTAAAGTGCTACAGACATGATCAAGGCAGCCTGAACCAAATCTTTCCCATTTGGAACCTATTGCCAAAAATTGTAACAGTAATAGCAGCCAACTGCTGGGAGCTGTGCCTTGGAGCTATGACGTCTGCCCTTCATACCCACGGATTCTTCATCCACAGATTCAGGCTTGAAAATATTCAAAATACATATGTACAGTCAGCCCTCCACATTTGCGGCTTTGACTTTTGCAGCTTTGATTATTCACAGGTTTGAATAATACATTCTCTCTAGGAATCTCTATATCCTCCAGCGTGACTCTGTGGCCAACGTCTGCCAGAAGTCACACCTGAAGACCTAGAGATTGCTAGAGAGAATACTTCTCTAGGCATTTTTAGGTCCTTGCGTGAAATTCTGTGGTCAGATGTTGACCATGGATTTGTGCTGGAGGAGCTAGAGATTCCTAGAGAGGTCTTCTCTCTGATTTAAAAACAACAACAACACCCAGTATATTTATTTGTAGTTTTTCCACTTTTACAGGGGTCCTGTGCCCCCAACCCTAGTGAATGTGGAGGGACCACTGTTTAAATTCCAACAAGCAAACCTTGATTTTGGCATTTTATATAAGAGAGACCATTTTACTATCCATGGTATGTAATGGGACTTGAGCATCCATGGGTTTGATATCCTGGAACCAAACCCCAGTGTATACTAAGGGCCCGCTATAATTTACATACCCTCCAATGTTTGACAGATGTAAACTAAAGAAACATGTGGCCAGGCAACATCAGAGTACAGTATCATCATGATAGAGAAAGTTATTAATGATACACACACAGAGAGACTTTAAATATGGCCACCTCTTAGAGGTAACAAGAGGCCTTTTTCTCGCTCAGTGTTTGCTTTGGGGAGCTTGAGGTTAAACTAGCAGGGGACTGAGACTGAAGCACTGTCATGTTTAGTGGTTTCTCCTGGATTTTAAAGAATATTAATCTTTCTTTAAACAGCAGTTTATTTTCCTGGCTTATAATAAAGTTAAAAGGTGATTAGTCACCAACCCTTCACTTGACACCAAGTTCCAATAAGTCGAAAAGAGGTTCTCTTAAGAACATATTAATCTAAGCTTGATTTCCCTCGGCAGCAGGAATGTAAACTGACAATGTACCTAGTATCCCCCTTTATCCTCTCTATCCATCCATCTGTCCAATACTTTGTTTGTTTGTTTGTTTGTTTGTTGTCAAGTCAGCTTTGACTGATGGCAACCCTATGAATGAGAGACTTCTAAGTCACCCTGTCACCAATAGTTCTTCTCAGGTCTTGCAAATCCATGGCCATGGCATCCTTCATTGAGTCTCTGCGCCTGTAATACAGTCTTCCACTTTTCCTATGGCCTTCCACCTTGCCAAACATTATCATCTTTTCCCAGGAGTCCTATCATCTCATGATATATCCAAAGTATGACAGCTCCAATTTGAATTCAAGATGAATTCTAGGCAGATTTGCTCTAAAACTCATTCATTTGTCTTTTGAGCAGTCCATGGTATCTGGAAAACTCTCATCCAGCACCACATTTCAAATGACTTGATTTTCTTCACTTTCTTCACTCTTCAGCTTTCACAACCTTACAGGTTGAGCTCCCTCATCCAAAATCCTAAATATTCCAAAAACCCAAACTTTTTTCATGGATGTCTGAGATAGTGATTCCTTTGCTTTCTGGCAGTGTACACAAACTTTGTTTCATGCACAAAATTCCTTAAAATATTGTATAAAACTACCCTCTATTGTATAAAATTATATTCAGGCTATGTGTACAAGGTGTATCTGAAACATACATTAATTTTTTGTTTAGACATGGCTCCAAGATATCTCATTATGTACGTATGTGCAGATACGGGTATTCCAAAATCCAAGCAAAATCTGAAATCCAAAACAGTTCTGGTTCCAGGCTGTTTGGATAATGGAGCCTCAACCTGTATGTGAACCAGTTGCTCCACACATGAAAAAGTAATGCCAATTGTGAAATACGTCATCAGGTCTAGAAACTTCATATTGTTGTTTTCTATAGGAAACACGGGTTTTATTCTCCACCCAGTACCATGCCCTCTGCTTCTTCTAGGCCCTGCCAAATGACAGCATGCACACAGCCTTCCTGTTGAAACCATTGCCATGAGCTGGTGCCAATGTTATAATAAAATCTCACTGCACATAAAAGAATTGGGTTTGGATGCCAACTTATTACGACTTAATACAGTTCCGTGCTTCGTAAACACTCTTGAAAAGTGTCTGAAATTGTCAACCCAGGACCCAAACCCACAGCAAAATTATAATTCAGCGATCCAATATGTAATAAGCCAGTAAACTAAGGGTGCATGCAGACAGAAAAGTCCAAAATTTTGTGCTTTCTGTTGTTGTGTACCTTGAAGTCATTTCTGATTTGTGGAAATGCTAAGTCATTCCTATCATGGGTTTTTCTGGGCTAGATCTGTTCAGTGGAGATTTGGCAATGACTTCTTCTAAAGATGAGAGAGGTGGATTTCCATGGCTGAGCGAGAATTCGAATATTGATCTTCCAGTATCTTAGTCCAGCATTCAAACCACTATGCCACTGGATTATACTGGATTAAAATAAACCAATCTAGGGAGCTGGTCTAAAATGTCTTTGCTCCTACGAAGCATGTTTAGATCTCCAAAATAAAACTGTAAAGAAGAGGAACAAAATCTGTGACTTTCTGGTCTTTTCAAATCAGTCTGGATGAACAAATATATTTCTGATCTGTGGACTGTTCCCTGTAGAACAAAGTGTCACCTCTAAACGCAGCAAAGATGTATTGAAGAATTTCTGCTTGGTACAAAGTTTGGCCCCTGTGGATTCGTGCCACTGGTCTATAGTGTCATAATCCATATTCGCTGAAGCCAACCAGGTGGATGAAGATTGGTATTTAACTGACAGGGTCAGAAGAGAGCAGTGAGTAAAACTTTCTAAAAACACGCAGCGTGCGGCATGTGTTGATTTTCTGCAGTCTTCAGCGTGTGGCATCCTGACCCTTTTCCTCTGGACAGGGAAATAAAAGTCTTGCCACAGGTGCTCACGGGGCCAGCTCTGCTGTGTTCAGTGGCTCCGAAATAATGTGAAACAAGCAACAATTCCCCAAGGAAAGACCACAGCGTATCATCTCATGTATAAAATCTTTGCACATTCAGGTGAAAATTGGCCCTTTAGACCCTCCGAAGCTTGGTGTGAAGGGAGGCTGGAATCCGGGAGGACATTGTGTGAGTACACGGATGGCTGAAGGATGTTATATAGGCATGGACTGAGTGCGCGTGGGGACCACGGCCGCTCGGATAGTGAGCATTTCATTTCAAGATATTATTATCTTTTTTCTATGACGGTGGGAATCGTAACTAGCCCAGCCACAATTTCGTACCCCCCACTATTTCACAGGTGAAAACTGAGCCACATGTGGCCTAGCAATATCAGAGTGTGGTCAAGATGGCAAAAGTTGTTGATGAGGAAGCACAAAGCCATCCTTCAGAACTTGCCATCCATTCTGAGGTGACTCCTGTGTTAAGATTTAATTCACCTCCAGTCTCAGGGTCAGGATTGGAGTCCCTTTGGGTTCTTGCTATGCTTGTTTGTCCTTCATGCTGTACCTGCACTGCATTGTAGTACTGGATGATGGGTTATGTCATAGCTTTGGTATTGCTGGGTGGAAAAGTGGTTTATATATTCCAGTCCAGGTTACAGTCCAGGGTTGGAGAAGTCTGCTAAAGTGTTGTTAACATCCAAAGCCATCCCTCAGAACTTGCCATCCTTCTGGGGCAACTCCTGTATTAAGATTTACGTCGCCTCCAGTCCCTGTGTCAGAGAGTCCCTCTGCATTCCTGTCATGTTTGTTTGTCATTCATGCTGTCCCTGCATTGTGTTGTAGCACTGGATGATGGGTTATGTCATAGCTTTGGTATTGTAGGGTTGAAAGGTGGTTTATTCTGATGCAGATGTAAACGGTTGGTAAGGGACACCAAAGCTGCCAAAATCAATTCTATGAGAAGGTCTGTTAAGATGAGGAAGGAAGAGGAATGTTTTGGTTTAGGAACAAATGGGGTTTGAGCGCCTGAAAAGGTTGGAATTGTGCTTTTAATGTACTGTGTAACTGAAATTTCCTAAGTCCTAACAACATTGCATGCTGTGCATGACTTTATTTTCTGAATAAAGTCTTCTGTTTTCACCCTGTGGCTTCTGAACTAAGGCCAGCCAGTACATGACACCCCGAGATGAACCTATTGGCATTTGCAGGGCACCTGGAGCAAAGACCTAGGAATATTTTCCTCCAGCATCTGACAACACTCATATTTCTGGCTACAACTCCTTCATCTGCAGGACCATGGATTGTGTCCCTCGGCATTTTAGACCCAGCTTCCAAAACTACTTTTCTGCTCAGGGATGGGTGGCAAGAAGAGAGGCAGGCTAAGCACCCAGGATAATTCTTGGGCAACAGGCAATTAATCCACCGCCCTGACAAGCCGACCTGTTGACTCCATTGTGTGAGTAAGTGCCAGGGTGCCAGGCTTCTGGGATCCGGCAAATGATTTATGGTTGTCCAGGGCACAATGAAAACATGGGCTTTAAAAAAAATTAATTTATGGCCCTGGTGTTCGTTTCGAGGAGGGGTGTTGTATCTTTGGGCGTTCCCTTTTTTTGGAAAGGAAAAAATGTTATCCATTATGACCTGAAGATAGGTGTGTTTGCATGCATGTGTTCTTGCGTGTATGTGTGTGTTATCCCTGGGTGCTGACTTTGAGCTTGACCTTTTGTGTTGTTGTGTTAGTATCTCAGGGCAGAGAATTGGGCATCGGTTTGTTTCCTAGGTCTCCTGAGGACAGGGGCAAAGCTGGCAGAAAAGTCTTGTACCTGGAAGATTAGGGGATGGGGCAGAGCTTTAAAGTAACTCACAACAGGTAGCAAGTTCCTTGGCATTCCCCCTTCTGCAGTAATGAAACTGTAATTCAGTTACATTAAGATTGTAAATTAACAAGGAAGAGTTTTTTTTCTCCTTTTGTGGTGCAGTTACAACATTGAATTACTTTTAGTAGTAGTATTGACATCACTAAAATGGAGGAGGAATGTTGAAGGTTGGTTCTATCTCGCACCTCATGTTCTGCATCCAAATGTGGTTTTTGAAGACACAAATGAGAAACTCGGTACTTTTGAGAAAGGGGAGAGTGGCTATTCAAAGATATAGCCGTGTTAGTCTGTAGAATTGGTATGTGGAGAGATCTTGTAGCACTTTTGAGACTCACTGAACAAAAGAAGTTGGCAGCATGAGGCTTTAATAGACTTCAGTCTACTGTATGCATCTGAGGAAGCAGACTGAAGTCTATGAAAGCTCATGTTGCCAACTTCCTTATTTGGGAAAGTGGCAAGTTATATTTTAAAATTATAACTGGAATTGGAAATAAGAGCCAGTGCAGTGTCGTCATTTACATGTTGGACCACGGCTGTGGAGATCAGGGTTCGATTCCCCACTTGTTCATGGAAACCCACTGGTTGACACTGGCTGAGTCACACTCTCAGCTCCAGAAAACCTCATGGCGGCCTTTGGATGATAGGCATCCTCTGGCTCTGAGTGAAAGCTGTTAGGAAAATGACAGATTCTTGATGGAATGTAATTATTATTATTATTATTATTATTATTATTATTATATTATTATTATTATTATTATTATTATTTACTATTACTTATTACCCACCTCTCCCCAAGGCTTGAGGTAGGGTACAGCATTGACTAAAATACAATATGTAACTAAACACATAAAAACCATTTGAACACATAGGTTAAAACACATATGGTTAGGATAACCACGACACATTAAAATGATCCAGACATAAATTAAAAATACAACCATTTAAAATTTATCATTTCAGATCGACTGGATAGGCCTGCCAGAAGAGAAAAGTCTTTAATACCATTTTAAATTCAGAAAGCATGTTTAGCTAAAGCACCGTGTTGCTACTCTGGATAAGGCCATAATGGGGACTAGTGCTGCCCATATCTGAATCTAGACCCAGAAGGTTTGCTAAGGAGCCCTGGTGGTGCAGTGGTTAAATGCCTGTACTGCAGCCACTCACTCAAAACTATAGTCTGCGAGTTCAATACCAACAAAAGGGGTCAAGTTAGACTCAGGCTTGCATCCTTCCGAGGTTGCTAAAATGAGTATCCATATTGTTGGGGGCAAGTAGCTTACAGTTGTAAACTGCTTAGACACTCCTTAGACGGTATGAAGCGGTATATAAATGAAGTTGTTTGTTTTGCTAAAGTCTGCGGTTTGAATGGGATTTTGGCAAAAAAGCCTTGCTCTATTGACCAAACCTTAGCAGAAAAATCAGCCTCTGGGACTGGCTCATCTAAAGGCTCCTTACTGTCAGCCAACTGTATGACTTGATACTACACATCCCTATTTCCTTCCATCCTTGGAGAGGTTTCTGAGGCTTAAAAGGACATGGACTTTGGGAGCTTACAAAACAATGTCCCAAACTCGAACTACCTAGTCTTGAGCTACCTGGTTTCTTTTTGGGAGTCCCTGATAAGTTAGCCTTACACGAGAACCACTAGAGCATCTTCAGTGGCGCATTATTGACCCAGTTGACGCATTGGCAGGAGCGACCTACAGTTCATTCTGCCAACCCACTGGCACAACCGTTGGCTTTCCCCTAAAAGGGATCCAGGCCAAAAGGTCAATTTCCACAGCCAAGTGACGTGACAGCTGGCCTGGAGTTTGCCCGCATCCCTGGCTCCTTCGCAGCTCGGGGAGGTTATGAAATTTTGATGTTGGAATTAGGTTGTTGCTCATCTTGTACCTCCGTGCGCATAGTATTGACAGTACCACTGAACCGCTTCGGGCAGAGAGCGCTGCGGCAATGGCTTGCCTCTTTCGGCTCTTCCACTGCTGACAACATCAGAAGTGTTTTAACAGGGTTTTAATGGGCAGACTCGGCGTCTCCTTAGAGAGCTGCAAATAGCTGCTGTGAAAAAGGGAGGAAGCACGGGGAGGAGGGAAAAGAAGAGCGGCTCCCTTCGGCCGCAGCCAGCTTGACGTGGCCTCCTTTTCCTCCTCCAGATGCCATGGGTTGAGATGGCTGCAGCAACCACAGCATTGGGGATAACAGTGGTCCAGGCCTTGGGGCTGTCGAGACCTCAACAAGCAATAGTCATAGTTCTGTGTCTTCCAAAAAACCCAGCCTCCTGGAAGGATTTTACAAAGAAAAAAAAGATTTAAGCTTTGAAATCAACAGGGGGAAATCGTTGCCCACAAAACCAAACCTGGATGTGTCGGATGGAATTGAAAAGACTCGCCATTCCCTGCGCTCTCCTGCGGGGGAAAGAAAGGATGAATGATTTCGATCAATAATTTAATATACAAAATCTGCCACACTCGAAGGTGGCTGATGGCATTCCCAAGCATTCCTTAACCCCTTTGGCTCTCTCCCAGCCATTGGAATCCAGTCTTTGAGGCCGGGGCAAAATAAGGGAATGCTTTCAGTTATGGAAAGCTGAAGAACTTGCATTATAGCAAAGGGTCAGTCACTCTTCTTCAAGGCAGAAAGTGATCGCTACCATGAGACAGCAAGCACAAAGAGATGACCTGAAAGAGAAGAGCAGTTGGGCTCAAATGTCAAGCGGCAAAATTCTGCACTTTGTTATATCCATGGGCACCATCATTCTAGGTCTTGGAAGGGATTTAATTTGTTTTTTATATCCCGGCAGCATTGATGGTTGGGTCTGGTGCCACCGTTTTTTATTTCTAACCAGCCGTCAGAGTGGATGGTACCACTTAGATGTTGTGAGAAATCAAAATGGCAGCTCACTGGCAGACAAGCCCAAAACCATCATGCCTTAGGAACTCTGACAAAACCCAAACAGAAACTAGTTGGGTGCTAGTTGGATGCTGCCATTTTCTGATCGACTATCTTCCTCCCCTTGGTGCCAACGGAGAAGTCTCCACCCTTGCCTTTTTAAAATCTGGAATATGTATAACATTTCCTGTTGTCTAGCATGTAGAAGCGACATGCCCCGGTCACCCTTGAAGTTAAGTAATCCCAGCTTGGGAACAAAACAACAGCAACAAAACCAGTGTACAGTACTCATGGGAAGAGGGATATTGCAAATCCAGACCTTTTTTAGATGTCTCATGGGATGTCTTGCCTCGACTTGGCACAGAAGATTCAGAGTATTTAAAAAATTATAGGTTTCCAATGGGACTGTGTGTCCTTAATTTTACTAGCATCTGCCACTTAGTTTGAACATGGTTGTTGTTGTTGTGTGCCTTCAAGTTGTTTCCGGCTTATGGCGACCCTAAGGTGAACCTATCTCTCTTTCAACTCCTTGTTAGTGCCTGCCACCTAAGGCAAGCACTTCACTCTGGCTAATAGTAGAGCTGGCCCTTTGGTCAGAGTCAAGAATAGTGAGCTAGATGGACAAATTCTTTCCCCTGACCCTGATCCTAACTCTAAGCATCTTCCCGTGTTCCTAGCTGGGTGTTTTGTCGTGCTTAGTTAGCATGTATACCCAAGTCTATAAGATAAGGCCCAAAATATAGAAACTACTGGGGTACAGCAGGAAGAAAAAA
This sequence comes from Urosaurus nigricauda, assembly GCA_034509955.1. Taxonomy (NCBI): domain Eukaryota; kingdom Metazoa; phylum Chordata; class Lepidosauria; order Squamata; family Phrynosomatidae; genus Urosaurus; species Urosaurus nigricauda. The sequence goes on from JAOEGL010000010.1 coordinate 21,307,876, forward strand.
CAGTGAGCCTCTTTTCACACAAACATCCTTGTCCCGCTGCTTATTTAGTCTCTTGTCATCCTTCCACCCGACGCCACACCATCTCCTTCATATTTTTCAGGCAAATTCGATTAAAGCGGCTCCCGGATGAGCCCTAGTCAGTCACACTCGTTTCCCCGTTTCTATCAAATCTCATCACACATTAATGAGGATACAAGCAAGCACACACCAGAGAGATGCTGCTTTCTCCCCCCGCTTGTCTCCATCCCAATGATGCAGATGGCCCTCTTGTGTTCTGGAAGTCTGGAGGAAATGAAGATCATCCATGTTTCATTTTTCCAGGGCCTCTTCCCCGGGCTGAGGTTTTGGCAACCTCCGAGTTGGATGGGGTTATTTATGAAATGGAATATTTATTCTACATTCCCGATGACAAGTTGATGAGCTCTGCATGCCGCTCAGTGGCAGGATTGGTTCCAGTCTTGCACAGCCGTTCGGCGTTACCTTTTATGTTCATGTTTGTACCAACTAGTGCAGGCTGTTTTGCTTGTACCTGTGCTCTCTCCATCCTCACAGGCGGCTGGCCCAATGCTTGGAAGTAACTCACCCACAACTAACAAACTTTGCTGTGTTGTTGTGTCCCTTCAGGTCATTTCCGACTTATGGCGACCCTAAGGCAATCCTATCGTGAGGTTTTCTTGAGAAGATTGGTTCAGGGAAGGTTTGCCATTACCTTCCCTGAGACTGAGAGAGTGTGACTTGCCTAAGGTCACCCAGTGAGTTTCATGGCCAAGCAGGAATTGAACCCTGGTCTCCAGAGTCATAGTCCAATGTTCAAACAGGAACTCACATAGAGTTAGAAGGGACCACAAGGGCAAATCCTCTAACTATCCCAATTTGGCAGGATCAGTCCCAGCTAATCCTCTGTCATCCCACATTTTCAGCTGCTTTTAAAACATCTGTTTCTCTCTCCAACGCCTCCTCCTTACCCTCTTGGTCCTCAGCTTGCTTCAATATCAGCAAACTGAGATAGCAATAGCATTTACATTTCTATGCTGCTTCATACAGAATTCAGTAGTCTCTAAGCAGTTTACAATGTGTAAGCCAAAGTGCAAAAGGAGTTTGCACTCAGTTTGCTCAGCAGGGGGAGAAAATATTGCCCTTCCCAGTAGGTTCAGGCAAAATCAAACTGCTGTGGCATTTCATAGCTTGGTTTTCCCCCTTCGTTAATAATTTCCCCCATCTTGACCACACTCTGATATTGCTTGGCCACACATGTGCCAGTTTTCATCTGTGAAATATTGAAAGGTATTAAAGGGCTATTTATTCCAACCCCTAGCCATGCAAGAATACAACACATCCATCTTCTAGCTACATTTATGCTTGGCTTGCCAGGATTGTCCCAGACCATGAGGTTTACAGGCCAAAACCTGAGATTTTGTGACGGTCCCGATGAGGCTGTTCAACATTATAAAATAAGTACAGTGGACCCTTGGTATCTGCTTTGTTTTGGTTCCAGAACAACCCAGAGATCGCCAAATCCATGGATGTCTGAGTCCCATTAATGGATAACAACATGGTGTCCCTTATATACAATGGCAAAATCAAGGTTTGCTCTTCAGAGCTTATGTATTTCTTGAACATTTTCAAGCCATGGATGCTTGGATCCATGGATAAAATATCTGTGGATATGGAAGGTTGACTGTACACACAACTAAAGCACTCCTGAAAGATGGCCACCCATCCAAAGAAGGACCGTCCATCACCAAAGCAATCTAATACATAAATTTGTTGTTGTTGTCTGCCTTCAAGCCATTCCTGACTTATGGTGAGCAAACCTATCATGGGGTTTGCTTGGCAAGATTTGCTCAGAGGAGATTTGCCATTACCTTCAGACCGTCAAAGAAATAAATCCAATGTACATTATCATGTCCTGCTTCTTCCATAGTAAGGGGGTGGGCAACCTATTGAAAGACTCCCCCACCCTCCCAAAATCTGGGAAACTCTTTAGGGTATCCAGTCCTTAAGCCCTTCTGCCACCCTTGAGCTGATAGGGCCACCCACTTGACATTATCTGGGCGACCCGAGTTATCTGATTTAATTTTGCCATGGTAGATTAATGCTTAAAATTGCATCTCTTCTCCCCCCTCCCCAACATCTCAGCATTGTTAATGGCTAGTAAATGAGTTGGGGGGAAGGAAAGTGGGGGCATGGGATTCATCAGCCTCCTTGTCATTTTAATTCCCCCAGTTTTAAGTTGTTCTATAAATATGTCTTTATGGATGTTGTTTGACTAGCTTTAAAAAAACATCTAATTGGGACCAGTTGCTTAAATCTCTTTGGATCAAGAAGGCTGTAATAAGCAAAGAGAGGGTATCTTATCCCTCCAATCCAAAAACGCTTAGCAACCGGTATCCTTGATGCATGTATAATCAGTTTATTTTCAGTTTCTCGTTTCATCTTTATAGCAAAAAAAAAAGAAAAGAAAAGAAGAAAAAACCCTCCGCTTTTGCTCGGTGTGATCTAATGCTTCACTTTAAAGCCCGTGCTTCATCTTATCCTTAAGATCGTCAGCTTTGGAAATGACAATGTAAAAAGCATCCGAGCTTAAGACGCTGAAAGGTTTAAAGAGCGTCTTAGTACTGACATAACAATTTCCCTTCTATCATAAATGCCATAAACATTACGGGGAAGCGGCCTTCCGATGCGCTAAGCATTTGCCTCCATTTTCAGCTTCTCATTATACCTTTACTGATGGTCTCTGCTGCAGCTCTATGTAAACTTTCCTGCAGGACTTTTCAAAAACCAACACTCAGAACATCCCAGCTTTGGTTGATTTTAATAAACCAAATGTTTATTGCTGACCACCGATTGTGGAAAATGTATATAGGCCCTTGGTTAGAATTCACCTTTTGTGAATGATCTGGGGGTATGGGATGCATATATGTCCAGGTTTTTCAGTAAACCCTGCTCCCAATGTGCCACAAAAATACCCCCAAGCCCACTCCCATATGCACCCCATTGTTGCTGGGTGCCTTCAAATCTTTTTTGACTTATGGCTATATCATTGGGTTTTCTTGGCAGGTTTCTTCAAAGGGGCTTTGCCCTTGCCATCCTCTGAGGCTGAGAGAGTGTGACTCATGCAAGGTCACCCAGTGCGTTTTTATGCTTGAATGGGGAATTGAACCCTGATCTCCAGAGTTCTCCCTGACCTGCAAAAGCACTTCACCACACTGGCTCTACTCCCAAATACCAGGAGGTCTGTCAAGGACCTTCGCCGTCAATAGACCTGACCCAATTTACTTCCGGGTTTCTCTGGAGTGGATTGATGCAAGATCAACACTTGAGATATCTATCAGATTCACTTGGAAAGGGACATAACCCAAGAAACAAAGAGAATGCAACTATTTGGTGGCAGGGCTGGTGTGTACTTTAAAGCCGCATCAGTTCCATAAATTATGCAATTAAAAAGGCTGGAGGGGGGGAACAAGATACGTATGAGCCCGGTTTGGCAGGTTAAATCCCCACACAGTTGAATTTGGGAGCAAAACCTAGGGTACATCACATACCATTTTAGCCCAGCCTTTCATGTCATCACCTGCTTGGCTCAACAGAGCCCTGACACCAGTCTTTATTATCCCAAAATTATGCCACTCCGAAAGCCTGAAACAAAACCAGCTCAAGGGCTGTCCTTTTTCATTTGAAATACGCACCTCAAAGTAGTTTTGCTGTGAGATGGCCCATTAATCTGCAGCTGCCTTTTTTGGGAAGGCGGTGACTGCATAAATTTTCGAGCGCCATAAATCTGGAGCTTAGGTTTTGACGTCTCACCTTTTTGCGCAATGCGGGTCATGTACAGCTGGTGTCTTCTGCAAAGACACCCAGACTGTTCCTACCTATGGGGTGACAAGTTGGCAAATGGGTGTGTATCCCTGGAATGCATGATTCACGGTGCCATGGAGGAGAAGTCTTCAGCCTCAGTCTCCTTGTCTCTAGAATGGGACTAAAATCCCTGTAGTTATTCACATGGCGGCTGCAAAAACAGGGATGGGCAAATGCCACCCCGGCCATTTCAGTTTCCTTGGATTGACTTTTTCCTGGAAAAAAAGGAAGTCAGAAAGAAATGTAAAGAAACTGAGCCAGTGCAGTTTGAATAAATTAGATTTGTTGATAGTTGCAGAAGTTGCTATTAAAAGAGTTCTTCCCTTGCAAGAGTAGGGCATCAAGATTTTTATTTCAAGGCCTGGTTTGAACAGAAAGTGGTAAAGAGCAAAGATTGGGATTATATACTGTTGAACAATGTCAGCGACAAAATGACCAACACAACACAGACACACAACAGAGAGAAAATATTCTAAATTATACTCCTGGAATAAAGAAAATCCAGAGGAACTTGAACAGAACTCCATCAGTCTTCCTGTTCACGCAGTCCAACATCCTTCGCTAGTGTTACTGGTACTGTACATTTGCTCTTACTTAAAACTTGGATTTTGTCTTTCCTTTGCGCTGTGTGTGTGTGTTGCGCTTCCAAGTACAGTGTGAGTATTGCTGTGCAACTGAGCCATTTGCAAAGGGGCAGCTGGAGTTCAGTGGGTTCAGATATACAAGTTCATTTCCAGCATCTTGTGGGGACTTTCACACTTTTGCATCCCAGTTGAGAAATCAGATACTGATTTTTTAAAAAACATGTTTTATAGGGATTTTTTATTTTTTTAATAAAATAAAAAGGGGGTGGACAATAAAAATTGAACCGCACTAGAACTTTTAATGACTAATGAGTTTTGCAGAAGAGGGTTTTGTGGGGTTTTCTTTTTTAACAACTGTAATGTCCATTAGCAGATTTGCAGATGTACGGCATTGCTTGGCAACTACAGAACCTCTTCTGCCTCTAAAACTTACATAAATCCCAGATGGAAGCCTAGCCCTACATTAGGTGAAGGAAAGCCGGCCCAACCATTAGGCGAGTTTTTAAAAATCCGTGTTAACGGTGTTATACTCCAGGTTTGGCACTGAATGACCCAGACATCATCCAGATGGTTTGTGCCACAGTCAAGAATTAGGTTGTTCGGACTCCCTGCCGAGAAGACAGGAGACTGGCTTATTTGACCCATGTGGACTGGGCCTAGGACTCCAAAAGACCAGGATTTGAATCCCTGTTCGGCCATGGAAAACCCACTGGACAACTTTGGGTGAGTCACCTTCTCTCAGCCTTACAGCAAATCAGTGGCAAGCCAACTCTGAATAAACCTTGGCTAGGAAACCCTACAATAGGGTCACCGTATCTTGAGAGCCACCATGGCATAGTATTTTGGATGTTGGGCTAGGACTCCAGGAATCCAGAGTTCGAATCCCTGCTCAACCAAGGAACCCATCGGGGTGAATTTGGCCAAGAGGAAGGCCGTGGGAAACCTCTGCAGAAATCTGGCCAAGAAAAGCCATCGTGGGTTTGCCATACGTTGGTGTTGACTTGAAGGCACATCACATAACAGCGACAAACATCCCCTACAGCAGTGATCCCCAAACTTTGGCCTTCCAGATGTTTTGGACTTCAGCTCCCAGAATTCTTGACTGTTGACCAAGCTGACTGGGGCTTCTGGGAGCTGAAGTCCAAAACACTTGGGAGGACCAAAGTTTGGGAATCTCTGCACTGTAGTCATGCGGAATAAAGAATGCACACGACAAATATTTCGCATTCGTTTTCATGTTTGCCGAACGGAATTGGATGCAGTACACAAGAGGGTGCCCCAGTTGCTCGTATTTCATGTTAACTTCTCAAGGCATTGCAGTGTTTTTTAATCTTCCCTCCACAATGGAGGGGATGTGTATCACATATTTGCAAAATCTCAGGGGAAAAAGCCAAATTTGTTTCAGAATCCTTCCTCGAAGCCCACCCTCACCCTCTCGCGTCTTAATTTTCGATCTTTCTTTCAACAGCCCGCTATGAAACCCCATGCCCTTTTCACCTTTCAACTTTGCTTGAACTTGGAAAGAAGACTTGTGAATTGTGTAGTTGCGGCAAAAGGGGGGGGGACACATACACGGCGGGATGGAAGGAGGGGGGGAAAGAGGCCCGATAATACGTTACCGTAACAGTAATACTAGGAAAATAATCCTTCTCTTGTACATGAGTTGCCGCTACTCCAGCCTCTGGGGTAATAAGCTCATGTGACATGCCTAACAGCTAATGCTGGCCGCTGGTGTTGTGTTGTTGGATGTCTGAGTGTGTGTGTGTGTGTTGCTTGTTATTCTGTTGTGTATTTAAACAAAGGCTGATTATCCAAACAAGAATTTGGACTCGTCACAGGCATCCCAGTTTAAATCGCAGTTATGAAAACTTGAGAAACCCTACCAATATGGTTAGATTCTCCTTTTGCTGGAGGGACATTGTAGTGTTGGATCCTGTCCCTGTCTCCTTAGAAGTAGTCTCGTTATGTTCAATGGGATTTACCTCTAGATTTACCTCTCATCTGATTGAGAATTGTAGCCTAATGCAATCGGCCCTCCACATTTGCGGTGTTGACTATTACGGATTTGATAATTCACCAGTTTGATTAATATGTTCGCTTTAGGAATCTCTAGGTCCTCCAGTGTGACTCTATGGTCAATGGACTCTATGCAGTCTAATGCAATTGGCTCTCCACATTTGCGACGTTGACTATTGCGGATTTGATTAATATGTCTGCTCTAGGAATCTCTAGGTCCTCCATAGTGAATCTATGGTCAATGGACTCTGTGCACTCTAATGCAGTCGGCTCTCCACATTTGCGGCATTGACTATTGTGGATTTGATTATTCATGGATTTGGTTAATACGTTCACTCTAGAAATCTCTAGGTCCTCCAGCACAACTCTGTGGTCAATGTCTACCAGAGGTTGTGTTGGAGGACCCAGAGATTCTCTAGGCATCTATAGGTGCTCCAGCACAATACCATGGTCAGCTTCCAACAAATGTTGACCACAGAGTTGTGTTGGAGGATCTAGAGATTCCTAGAGAGGCGTTCTTTCAGGTTATAAAAGGTATACACATAAGTGCCCATACAAGGGAAGGAAATATTGATTCAGAACAAGCTTAGTGAAGAGTCGCACAATCATAGTAACTTGAAATTTAGGTCTCTGAATCCTAACATACAGTGGTATCTTCTTGGATTTGGTTCCAGGAACCGCCGGGGATACTGAAAACCAAATCCCGTTATATAAAGTGGCATAGTAAAATGATATCCTTAATGTAAAATGGCAAAATCAAGGTTTGCTTTTTCGAATTAAAAAAAAAAAAATCAAGCCCGGGATTCAGAACACCTGGATAAAGAGGGCTGATTGTATTTCCTCAAAGGTTGCTTTGAAGCTGTCCATGGTCATCTTAGAGCTGCATCTTAGCCTTCTGTCTCAGTGGTGAATTTCCCGGTTCAATTGCACATATTCAGGTTTGCATTTGAAAAAGGTCAAGTCTTCCCCCTTTCTCTTAACACCCAAACACAGAGATTAAACATTAACTTCCAATTTCTTCTTAGGTTTCCCTCTGGCTTGCAAAGTTTAGCCCAGAGTAATCTACATCTCGGTGTTTTATCTTGATTGAAAATCTTCTTTTCGGGGGGGGGGGGGGAGAGGCAACAGCCTTCATCTTAAAACAGGAGAAGGCTAATTTCCTCTCCATCCAAACAAATTCTCTTCCAAACCGTGATGGCCACAGATGCCTGGAGGGATTCAAAACTCACTTTCATCTTTCGGTCCTCCAAGTGATCACAGAGAAAGTACCTAGAGCAGACACGTGGCTACACATTTGCCATATGTATCTGTGCTTGGGACTGCAGGGAGAGAAAAACAACTTCATTAAGGTTTCTCACTCAAGGTCCTCGCTGTCGAGAGACAGATCTTTCACTGCTAAGGCAGAGAAGTAAATGACAACATGAGTCAACAGTGTGATGCAGCAACCAAAAAAGCTAATACAATGCTAGGATGCATTAACAGGAGAGAAATTGTAGTATTCTGTTTGGTAAGAGCGCACCTGGAACACTGTGCCCAATTCTGGGTACCACAGTTCAAGAAAGATATTGACAAACTGGAATGTGTCCAGAGAAAGATAACCAAGATGATCAAAAGTCTGACAACTAAGCCTTTAGGGGAAGACCTTCATGAAATCCACCTTTGTGAGAGCTGGGTGTGTTTAGCCTGAAGAAGACTAAATGATAGTATGATAACAATCTTTAAATGACACGCTGGATGAAATAGCAGCTGCCATTTTAATTCTTAATTCCTGCAGAATTCTGTCTAGATCCCAAACAAAGGCACGTCCTCCAACTGTCCCAGTTTGGCAAGGACAATCCCAATTAATCCTCTGTCCTCCCATCTTTTCACCTGCTTTTAAAGTGTCTTGGTTTCTCTCTCTTCCCCTCCACTTTAGTTCTCAGCTTGTTTCTATGGCTTCAAGCTGAGTTCATGGTGCAAAAGTAGTTAGCATCCATTTAACTCAGCGAGAGAAGAAAGGAGAGGAAGAGGGCAGAGTTTTGCCCTTCCCAGTAGGCTCAAGCAAACTGCTGTGGCTTCTCCTAGCTTATGTGTTCTTCTTCGTTGATAATTTTTGCCCTCTTGACCACAGTCTAATGTTGCTTGGCCGCACATGTCCGAGTCTTCATCTGATAATAGTTGGAGGATATGACATAGGAGGCTGGACCCAGGGGAAACAAATTTGAAATTTGGGGAAATGAAGATGGCGTCTCCTTGCAGCCACTTCTCTTCACGGCAATATGTTTCTGCACCTGAATGCAAGAAAGATCCAAGCTGCTCACACCGAAGAAAAATAGCCTTCGTGAACCAGCTCCGTGGGACGCGCCATTTCATTTGATAAAAACAGTATCCTTTCCCCCTTTTCTGTGTCAAAAGTAGCATTGTTAGTCATTACCTGCACGGCTTACCGTTGTTTCTTTGTCAACTCAAGCTGCCTTGCGCCGGCAGCGAAATGATTGAAACAGCACTCTGGCAATTTCAGAGGCCTTGGTTTATGACCTTAATTCAAATCTCGGTCGGTTGTACCTGGAATATCCATCAGGACGCGTACCGATGGCCATAAAATGCAGAAAAGGTTAGCCACATCAAATTGAGTATTTAACGTGAGACGATGGCCAAGCTGTTGACAGAAGGAATCTAAAATTTTACAACCTCCTCTCTTCAAATGTTCTGAAAATCATTTCGGTTGCCAACGGGGAGCCGATGAAATGTGGTTTGGGTAGAAGGGAAAGGGGTTTTCTTTTCTTTTCTTTTTTCATTGCGTGGTTTTCGGTCCGGGAGGCCAACCTTTTTGGCAAGGTTCCCCCAGCGCTTCTGTTGTCTGTAAACTGCATCCTCTCCTCACTTTAGCTCCTCCCTTGCCTTTGCACAGTTCATCTTCCCCTTTCCTTCTTTGCTCGGCGGATCTATCCCAAGGTTACCAAAGAGAAAGGAAATGGAATATGAGAGGAACTAGAAATCCCTCCTGGGAGATGGATTTGGAAACCAATAACATTTAGAGAAACCCAGGGTCCCTCTCACATTGATCCCACTTTGACTGCCACGGTTCCATCCTCTGCAATTTCAGGCTTTGCAGTTTAAAAAGGCTTAGATTTCTCAGCCAGAGAGGTACAAGTCCCACAATTCCACAGGATGCAGCCCTGGTATTAACTTGGAATCATAGCACTATAATTTTGTACAGGTTGAGTCCTTCTTATCCAGAATTCCAAAATCTGAAATATTTCGAAATCCAGAATCATGGCACCTTTGCTTTCTGATAGTTTGCCATGCACAAAAATTCTTCAAAATATTGCATCTAAAATGACCTTCAGGTGAAGTGTATAACGTATGCATGAAACATAAACAACTTTCATGAAATGAAACGCTGGAGAGTATGCTTTCATTTCCAATATTCAAGCCTTCCCCTCACCCTTCCATTAATTCATTTCTTGGGAATCGGAATGGAGTGGAGCATGATGGAAAGTTGATGGAGCTTTGGTCATTTTTCTCAAGTTCCCTTCGAGGGAGGCCATATCAAAGGTTTCTTTCTCAGGCAGGTTTTCTCTTTCTTTCTAAGTATGATACATATTAGCTTATTTTCCCCTGACATGCCGAGCAACTTGCTGCTTTAAATATTGGGTAGGTTTTGCGCATGAACTCTAAACATTGACACCATTGGCATATGACTTTTGGTTAAAACGACGAGGATGATGATGATGATGATGATGATGATACCAACTTGTATAGGCAGTCTGGAAAATACAGAGCTTGAGTTGCTTTGACTTGCTACTTCTTTTCCTTTGCGTTAGAGAATTGCTGAGCAGAGGAGCCAAAAAAAGAAGCTGGGGACTGGCCATGCTGACTGGGGATGATAGCAATTGTAGTTGAACATGCTTAGACCGAAGTCTACAAAAGCTCACGCTGCCAATTTCTTTCTTTCAGTTAATCTCAAAGGTGCTACAAGATCTCTCCACATGCTTAGTAAGTGCCACCTATCGTTTCTAAGATCTTTTCCTTTGCTCTCTGGTGAAATGAACCCACAGAGAGAAGAAATTTTGTTGGTGACACGTATAATTAACAGAAAAAGCATCTTGAATGGTTTCCAGGACAAAACGTCAACCATAGAAACGGATTTGGCAATGCCGTTGGAGAGTTTAGGCGATCCAGATTTGTGGCACAGTTCAGTCCTCTCGTCGTCCTTTTCCTTACTTTCTGGAAATGGTGGAAAGACCCCATTCTCTCACACACACAACACACAACACACACTGCTTTCTTTGTGCCTCCCTTGTTCCCCTCTGCTCTTGGGGAATTCTCCGTATTCATTACGGCCGACCACAATACCACCTACCGGTGAGAGCGGAGTGGACCGTGGGCCAATTCGGCTTTCTTGCTGACCACAGGGGCTTTTCGACTCCGGCAGCTGTTTCTCCTTTTAGGCGAGACATTAAAAGTTTATGGGGCAGCCCGCTGGCAAAAAGCGACATCTTGTCCCCGGCCAAGGAAGCAACGCTGGAGCCATGTTGAATTACAAGGCCGACACCCCATTACGATCATGGTCTCTGGTTTTCTCCCTGTCTTTCCTGCATTCCCCAACTCGTTCTTTATCCTTTACGAGGGTCAGGCTTCAAGGATAGGGAGGAGGGCATCCAGGGACAGTCTCCTAAGCTTTGATCTTTCCTAGCTTCCCAAAAACTGTTGCCCAAACTCTGCTGCCATTTTCACATTGCGCCAAAAAAGATAGAGTGTGCAGATCTAGAAGGGAAAAAAAACAGGAAATCTGGCCTTGGTTGCCCTCTGTGTGGAGAGGTGGAATTGTACTCACAAGCTGTCAAAAATGACTTGAAGGCACACAACAACAAGAACAACAACAACAACATGTTAACCAAGCCAAGGATGAGGGACCTCTTTCTGTCTGATTCAGTTTTGGGAAGTCTTCCGGGGGCAAAGCCAATGTCAAAAGAGGTGGAACTAGCATATTTGAACCTAAAGCTCCTTAGGTCGAACAAATAAGCCTTAAGCAAAACATTTATTTCTTTTTGATGAGTAGGGAACCCATACAAAATGGGGAAGTCACCAAACAATGGTCTGTCTCTTTGGAGAATAGGAAAATCCCAGAGGCCAGATTGGGCTCTGCGGCCTTAGGTTCCCTACCCCTGTTCTAAGCATACTGGGTCATAAAGGGAATTCTGAATTTATCAAAACCAAACGAAGGGCGCATGCCATGCAAGAAATGGGTTTTAATCCAGCAACATTGCTTCTTCTTCTTTTTGGCTTTTTTAAATGTGTGTGTACAAAATCTCTGGGTGGTTAAATAAATTAGTATTTCTACATATTTTATAGAATAGCTGTGTAACAGAAGGAGATGTGGGATGCATCCCAGTTACCTTTCTGTCACCTTTCCTGTCTGACAGCCTGCAAATCCAAAACAGGGGTTCTTATTATGGGTAGAGAAAACAAGAGGAATCTGGCTCAGTTCCAGGGACAGAATACTCTGGGAGCATCCCGGAGTATTCTGGATGATGTAGACCAACAATTCCCAAACTTTGGTTCTCCTCCAGTCTTTGGACTTCAGCTCCCAGAAGCCCCAGCCAGTCAGCAATACTAGGATCGGAAGTCCAAAGCCACCTTGAGGACCAAAGTTTGGGAACCACTGGTGCAGATGAACCCCTAAAGAAGGGAAAGGCGACCCTTTTAATCTCAAAAATAAATCTGTCTAGAAAACCAATATGCTTTGCAAAAAAAACCCCAACCTTACCTATAATCCCAGTTTACGTTCAAGATATGAAAGGCTATCAGGGAGAGGGGGAACCATCCCCATCACTAAACACACCAGACCCCAAGGAATAATATTTGGAAATCTAGTTATTTAAAGGAGCAAGAGTTATTTTAGCCATCTGCATCTGATCCGTCCTCTTGCATAAAGCTGGCATCCCATCCATTCCCCCCTCCCTTTCGCCTCTCCCCTTTTATTTATAGAACTCATTTTTCTGGAATCAAGTGTTTTATAGCGAGGTGGAGTTTGTAAAGAAGTTGTTTGCAAGAAGTTCCCTTCTCCAGCCAACTTTGGCTCTGACATTGGCTTGGGTAGGGATGGCGCTTGGAGGGAAAAGTGGGGGGACCGGCCGTGAAAAAAGTTAGCGGGTAGGAGACCCACGGAGACAAAAGTTGGGGGTGGTGGAAAAGGGGAATCTCATAAAAATAGTTGAGATCATGCACCAGTTATCAAGAAACAGATACTCCTCTTTTATAACAGGGAGCACTCAAAAGGCTCTGGGCTCTTAAAAAGGCAATTAAAACCTTATAACTCCAGAACTATAAAACTCTTTTTGCCTCCCCCCCCCTTCCTTTCATCTGGAACATTGAGGGCAGATTACGACGCATTAATAACAGGGTTTTTTATTATTATTATTGTTTAGAGTTCAGGGTCTTTTGATGGCTTCCAAATGGGAGGCTGCCTCGAAGGAATCCGGTTTCTTTCTCTCTCTCTTTCTTTTTCTAAAGCAAATAAAATAAAATAAAATAAAAAAAGGCAAGCAAGGGAAGCAAAATGTGGTAAGATTGTTATGAAAAGCGAGTGTATTTAGGAAATAGCACTTAGTGGGGTCTCTCTGAATGCCTGCCAGGTCAGGAAGCTGAAGTGCAAGCCTTGGCCTGAGTTCAAATGCTCCCCCGCCACCGCCGCCACCGCCTGGGCCCTGTCTTCTTGACCACACAGTACGTCAATGGACGTGTCACGCGCGGCCCAAAGAAGTTGCGCCGCGCCTACGGACCGGCTTGGCACCGTTTTTTTTCTCACATAACCCAGAGCCGGAGGGAAAGAGTAGCCAGCATTCCAGAGCAGAAAGAACATTATTATTATTTTTTTCCTCTCTCTTCCCAACTAAAAAAAGAGAAATGAATAAATAGATTTGTAAAGAATGGGAGGCAAAGGCCTGGGAATTCAACGTTTGTTTAGTCCCTTTTCACGTCTTGTTCCTCTCTCTCCTCCTCCTCCTCCTCCTCCTCCTCGAGGCAGAACTTGGCCCTTTCCGGCAGCACAAAAGGCGCTGTGTTCCCCTGGGATTGGCTCTCTTTTTTGGTTTTTTCCTTCTTTTACGCAGCTTGGAAAAGTTACTTTTGGGGGGATAACAGCTCTGGGATTCGGGGACTCAAAAAACTAACCTTTTCACGATCTCATAACATATAGCCGTGTTAGTCTGTAGATTCAATATGTAGAGAGATCTTGTAGCACCAAAAAAAAAGATCTCGAAAAAGTATGTGGAGAGATCTTGTAGCCCTTTTGAGACTAACTGAAAGAAAGAAGCTGGCAGCATGAGCTTTCCTAGACTTCAGCCTACTTCCTCAGATCCATTTAGACTAAATTATTATTTTTTATTGATACTTTATTTTCTTATATCTTGCCTTTCTCCCAGTACAGGGATTCAAGTAGGTGAAAGGTATGAAAGTCTATGAAAGCTCATGCTGCCAACTTCTTTTGTTAACTTTTGTAGCTTTCGACACCTTGTGTCCCTGTATTGGCTGAAGTCTAGGAAAGCCCATGCTGCCAACTTCTTTCTTTCAGTGAGTCTCAAAGGTGCTACAAGATCTCTCTACATACTTTTTCAAGATGTGTTTTGATTGGTTTTGGGCTGAAAAAGGTGAGGTCCACCAGTTAGAACCCAGAATATTGGAAAATGAATGGCACAACAAGGCTGTCAAAGATATTGAGCATAGGTTGTGTGTCTGTGGATTGTGTAGTCCTTTGGGCAACAAGCTTTCCAGGGCAGCAAACTGGCTGCAAATATGCTTCCTATATGAATTCAAGGCGCTGGTGAGAGAACATCTGACCTCAGAGGAAGGAAATGGCAAAATGCAAAAGTACTTCTCTATACAGTCCAACCCCCATATCCATGGGGCTATATGTTCCCAGATACCGAAAACCAAACACCATATTTTCGCCAGAAGTTGACCACAGAATAGCACTGGAGAACCTCCACATGCCTAGAGAGGCAGTATCTCTAAACATCTGGAGGTCCTCCAGCTCAAATCTATGGCACACTTTACATGACGGTGAGGCAATTTCATCAGTAAATGGTCAAGCCAAATAGTTTGAGTCAAAACTCGCCATTACTTCATCCAGTCATTTTGCATATCTGTGCGTGCGTGTGAATGTCACATTGCCGAACGCTAAACGATAATCCATATCAATCGCCGAAACTAGGGATAATTTCTAGGAAGACCACCCCAGCCAGACGCCATGTCACTTGTTTTCTCTGTGGCATTTATTCGTCTGAGCACCTGCTCCGATCAATATTTATGCATTTTCCCCGTTGCTATCATTTATCAGTCCAAATACTAACTTTTCTTCTTCTGATTACCTAGAATATTTGCAACCAAGAAACGGTTGCGATATCCATTAGCTGGTGACATCTCGCATCTAAATGGAAAGAACCAAGCAGGCCAGGAAACCAGATACTCCTCTGCAGGGCATTTCTATGCAGGGTCCCAAGGGTTTCGCCATTGCCTTCCTCTGAGGCTGAGAAAGTGTGACCACCCAAACCCACCCAGTGAGTAAAACTTAGCAGGGATCTGAACCTTGGTCCAGTCGAACACACCAACTCTTGCCTCCTTTTTGCTCATGCAGCTTCGTTGCAGAAGCGAAAAGCGACCTGGGAACTGCCTGCTTTGCAATTTAGAAATATTTATATGAAATAAATAAAAACATGTGGTTTTGCACAAGAGACAGGGTGAGAGAGAGATTGTGTGTGAGAAGCCTTGCGAAAGAGGGAATGAGAAAGAGAGATAACAGATGAACAAGGGTCTTAAGTTGTTTCCTGGCTTCAGACAGTAACTCATTAAACTTTGCAAAGGCTTTGAACAACCAGCCAAGAGTTGTTGCAGTGTTAGCACATTTCTCCCCTTCCAGTTCGGAGACTTGGACGCACCATCTCTCTGAAATCAGACCATATTCATCTTGATTATTATTATTATTTTTAAACGTGTAAATCCAAGCTTAAAAGAGCAGATGTTCCTGGCTGGTTTCGAGCTCCTGGAAACATTTCCCCCCATTTAGCTGCTGATTAAAAGATGAGTTTTTTTGGGTCGGACTCAGCGAAAATCCATTGTTCACCAAATTCAGACTCCCATCACTTTGACCGCTCAACAAATGTATTTGTTTCAGAATCTCTATGGTAAGAGATCTTATAGCACCTTTGAGACTAACTGAAATGAAGAAGTTGGCAGCATCTTTCGTAGACTTAAGTCTACTTCCTCAGATGCATTTATTGAAGCAATTAATACATATCAAAAGCACAAAGTTTGGGCTTCTGTCTTCTTTGCTATACTAAACTAAGTAACTTCTCTTGGCTCCGAAACCCCAGCACAAACATCATTCAGTCATGCTCCAACCATCTACAAACGGTCCAACGCAGCTGATGGTCAGTAAAGTAGGTTGAAGAGGGAGTTAGGATTGCAGTAAAAGCTGTGACTAAATAGTAGTCATGAATACTTACTTTAAAAATTACTTAAATGTATTCATCTGTAACTGTTCTGTATTCACAATCACAACTTAGTCACAACGTTGATGCAATTGCCACAAATGGGCATCCACTTGCAGGGGAAGAAGGATCTGTTCTGCTGAGCATGGCTGAATTGTATTGCTGTCTGGGCTTGCAGGATGGCTTGGTCCAGAAGTTACTTATACTTAAGTAACTCGGCTGGCCTCCATACTGCAGAAATAATCTGGTTTGACATCACTTTAACAGCCATGGCTCAATGCTGTGGGTTTCTGGGAACTGTACTTGGTTGTGGCACCGGAGCAAAGCAAAGGTTGTGACGCCAGAGCAAAGCAAAGGTCGAGTGCCACCACCAACTGCAATTCCCAGAATTGCATAGCATTGAGCCATGGCAGATAAAGCGGTGTCAAGCTGGATTATTTCTGCAGTGTGGAAGCAGCCTTAGTTAAGTCTTAACTGATACAGGATTCCAGCCATTTTAATCTTACTGGATGGGAGATTTAAACCTGAATCTCAAGCCCAACCACCTCCTGACCATGAGAATATGACTGGTTAGGCCAGTAGTTCTCAACCTTTGGTCCTCTAGATTTTTGAGACTTCAACTCCCAGAACTCCTGAACAATGAGCATACTAACTGGGACTTCTGGTAACTGAAGTCCAAAACATCTGGAGACTCAAAGGTTGAGAACCACTGGGTTTCTGCTACTAGAATTGGAAGCCAAGATGCCTTTAAGAAATTTTAGAAAGGTGTAAACACTTTGTCTTGCTGTGGCCTTTGGTTTTGGCCAGACACCGGCGGACGGATGAGCAAGCATCCCGTGTTTGCAATACCATCCACCCACCCACAAAAAATGAAGATGTGAGAGAGAATGAAATGCATTTATATATTTTTTTATTTTTCCCATATATTTTTTTTTTTGTACAGTGGGAATGTGTTACAAAGCATTCTGCCTTTGCCACCTCCCTGGGGACTCCCGAGGAGAGACAAGGAGCCTGACAGCTCTTTTCCTGTTGTAGGTCAGCCCTTCAAGGAACTCGCTGCAATCTTCCCACCAGCTTTTTTCTTTTTTGCTCTCTCCTGGAAACTCACGGTTAAAATTAGACGTTGGCTGAACTTTGACGGGTTCATTCTGAAAAGCCGTTTCGGAGGCAAAAGGACAACTTCTCCCCCCCCCCAACGCCTTTTCTCACAGTACCCGTTTGGGAAACCGGCAACGTGGGGGTGGTTTTTTCCCATCATTTAAAAGGAAAAGATTCTTTTTGGGAGTCTTTCGCAGAAGTCTTCCCCATCCAAAGGTCTCACAGGGTTGGCTGAAGAAGCCAGAAGGTGTGTCAGATCCAGAGCTGGGCTAAAGAAAGAGATAGATTAGATTGACAGATTGATAAAACAGAGAGGGGGGGGATTTTTTGTGGGTTTTTTGGGCTCTGTGGCCATGTTCTAGAAGAGTTTATTCTGGAAGTTTTGCCAACATCTCTCAGAGAAAGGAGAAAGAAGATGCCAGCCATAGCATAACGTCAGGAACTAACTCTTCCAGAACATGGCCACAGAGCCCGAAAAACCCACTAAAAACTATGGATGCCATGACCATAGAGACATTGGAGGCACATGACATGGGAGTTGAACTGGATACCCCTTGTGGTATCTTCCAACTCTATGATTCTTTAATTCAAACGACAGATGCAGCTCCAGAAATGTTGGAGAGTATGCAAACCTGGCCCAGTCTCACCATGGGGTCTAAAATTTTAGGTCCCATTCTTTGCAAGGGAGAAGGAAATAAAAGTCAGAAGGACATTGAAAGTGAAATCAAAACCTCCGCTCGGCCCATAAAATGAAAGCAAAGCAGAGCATCTTGGGTGGCAATTCGTAGACTGCGGCCTGAGTCCCTCCAAGGTGGCTGTTCTACCAAGGGCAGAGGTTGTGCAGACGGCATAAAAACTGGAAAGGTGTTCTGTTTAGTCTCCGTGGCAGGATCCTAGGCCTGCCTGTTTATAAGTAGCCAACCCCTGGTTATTGTGGTTCATTTGAAACTCCAAACACCTTGTAAATAATTATATATATACATATATATATATTTGGGTCATTCTAAGTCCCAGATTGCGTCGGTTTCTTGTGGCCATTGGCTTGTTATTCCTTTTTACCCCTCTCTTTCACATCTGTTTCCCAGTCTCATTACTCTTCTGTTATTACATTCATTTGAAATAAAGACGGGAAGCTGGCTTCATCCTTCAAATTCACATTTAATCCTTCCATCTTCTTAAACCCCCTCAAAAGGCCTTCTGTGTAGTGACATAAGGGGCTATCTTCTTCCAGGTCTGACCCTTCTCCATCCACTAGCCCTGCTGGCTATTGCTGGGATCTTGGGCAGAGTTGCAAATCCATCCTTTGGAAACACTGAAACCATTGCTGAGTCCCACAAAACGCATCCTGCAAGCTGTCCTCCCAGGTTTAGCAAAGTGTCATCTCAATCTTTGGTCCTCTAATGGTGTGGGCTTTGGACGATGGTTTGGATGGTGTGCTAGCCAAGGCTTTTGGGAGCTGAAGTCCAAAATGCCAGGAGTTGAACAGCACCGTCCTAGCATCTTGTTGGGTGCCTTCAAGTCATTTCCAACTTACGGTGACCCTAAGGGTTTTCTTGGCAAGGTTGTTCAGAGAGGGTTTGCCATTGCCATCCTCTGCGGCTGAAAATGAGTGACTTTCTCCAAATGACTTGGAGGCACACAACAGCCACAACAAATCCCTTCCCTTCTGTCATCCTGTTTGCACTGCGAAATGTTGCAGTGTATAAAATGCAAGAGGAAAGGACAACTGAACTTATCACAGTGACTGTTCTTAGGAATGAGGCACCCTTGTCTCCTTTTTTCCCTTCTCTCTCTCTCTCTCTCTCTCTCTCTCTCATTCCTTCTCTTCCCACCTCTCCCAAGCTGGGCTCTTACACGCTCCTGCAGGTTGTGGAAGGATTAATTGAATCAATAAACACAGCTTTATGTTCGACTTTAGTGGTGCAATTGGCTATCAGATGTACCGAACTGAAATAACATTTTGCTAGGCGACTCCAGTGCAAAGTTTTCTTAGCTACTGTGGGCTTGGGAATCCCTGGAGGGAACCTGACCCACTAAATAGAAAGTTAGCAAATAGATTTTGTGGAAGTGCGAGGGGGGAAAATATATTCTCTCCCCCCCCAATCATTTTGGCACACATTCATATATATATATATATATAT
Organism: Urosaurus nigricauda; assembly: GCA_034509955.1. Classification (NCBI taxonomy): domain Eukaryota; kingdom Metazoa; phylum Chordata; class Lepidosauria; order Squamata; family Phrynosomatidae; genus Urosaurus; species Urosaurus nigricauda. Next base: position 21,327,046 of record JAOEGL010000010.1, read on the forward strand.
ATATATTCGCCTATATCCCATTCCAGATAATAGGTTGACTGGGTTTCTGTGTGCAGCATTTGATATTGTTGGGTGCCTTCAAGTGGTTTTTGACTTTCAGCAATCCTAAGGTGAACCTGTCACAGAGTTTTCTGCGGTTGAGAGTATGTGACTTGTCCAACGGTTTCCATAGCCAAGCAGGGAATCGGACCCCGACCTCCAGAGTCCAGTGCTCAAACTACTATACCATTCTGGCCCTCTCAAAATGGCAGCCAAAAGTGATATCTTATCACTTCCAGTCACTATTTTGAGAAAGCCTGTAGAAGAATACAGAGGTATTGGAGGGTACTTAAACATTTTGGATGGCCTGGATGTTGTGTCGGCTTGAGGCGGAAGCTCTGTGTGTGTTTATGTGTTTTCGCATTACTCTCTGGCCATGGCAGAGCCAATCTGGGCAAGTTTACAACCCAAAAAGGCCTAGCATGTTTTTGATCACGGCAGGGGCCCGGGGGCGAACAACACTTGGCAAATTGTGGCACGCCCGTTGTCAAGTATCTGCCCCACATATCACGGGGCTGTGTGTCAATGTTGACTCTCACTCTGGGTCCCCTGGGGCATGTTTGCATTGAGCTGGATGGCGTCTTTATTGTGGGATCGGTTGCAAAATCTGTTCCTAATCGGATCCCCCAAAGCCCTGGTGCCGCACTGGCTAGCCGACATGTAGGCCTAACCCTTGTCGAACAACCGAGTGTGGCAGGGAACCACAAACCGTGGCTTTGGCCGGAACTGGAGACATCCACAGCAGCTGCCATCCTTCCCCATTCCACATTCTCCCCCACCGCGCTTAAATATCAGTTTTGCTTGGCCAGTGTGTATCCTGGCAAGCGAGCTTTTCCCCTTTTCTCCAACAGAGATCTTAATCTCTTTTATCTTGGCAATCTCCTCTTTCTCCAAATCTCCCAAGCAAATTCGGGGTGCATAGATGCTGGGTGGGCAGACTAGTGGCTTTGCATGCGGTTGTCAAAACGTTGCTCGGACATCTCCGCTTTGTACATTTCTCTCTGGTGGGTTTATTTTTATTTATTTTTTGGACTTTGGAACCGATGCTTGATTTGCCTGCAAGATAATAGCAAAGTACACACTTTGGGTATCATGAATAGTTGTAATTTTGGCTGATGGCTGTGCTCTTCTGGTGCTTCCAATTCCTCCAGGCCAAACAACCAGTTAGGGTTGCCAGATCGCAGGGCTGGACCTGGAGTCTCCAGTTTTCATTGACCATCTCCAAGTGGAAGAAAAATCGTAGTCCAATGCCAGTTCTCCAGTTAGGGACATCTCTACTCCAGCCAAGAAGAAAGTTGATTGTTCCTGTGTGCCTTCAAGTTGTTTCCGACTTACAGCGATCCTATTGGGTGGCTTACTTGTCAAGATTTCTTCAGCGAGGGTTTGTCTTTGCCTTCCTCTCAGGTTGAAACAGTGCAGCTTGCCCATGGTCAATGTGACTTTCCATGGACCGACGGAGGGATTTGAACCAAGGTCTCCAGAATCCTAGAGTCCTTTCATTTCCTGTGAATACCCTGACAGCAAACAAAGTTATGGCAGTATAAGTTCCCATGGACTCCGGCCCACGTTGTAGTGGTAGGTCAGAGGAAAATTAAATGCAGAAAGCACTAAGCTTTTTTGAACCCATACATTCTTCACTGGACCTTCGCCAAATTGATAATGCTGATAACGGAAACATCCTGGCACTCTTTCTGATCTCCCCGTCTGCAATCCCCTCCCAGCTGCACTAGGACTATATTGCACATTGTTATATTGCTATAACAAATTTGTAGGCAAGGTCTAGAGGTGAACAAGAGAGAGCCAGCTTAGTGTAGTGGTCTGAGTGATGGACTATGACTGGAGACCAGGGTTCGAATCCCCTCTCAGCTACAGAAACCCACCGGCTGACCTTGGACGAGTCGCTCTCTCAGCCTCAGAGGAAAACAAAGGCAAACCTGCGTGAACAAAGCTTGCCAAGGTTTGTGATAGGTTGGCCTTGGAGCTGCCATAAGTCAGGAGCGACTGGAAGGCACACAGCAGCAAAGAGGCAGATGATTTTCAGCGTCTCCCTCTCTGCAATGCTAGATAATTTGGGGAAATTTAATGCAGATTCGGGGAGGCAGATTTTTTTTTTGGAGAGGCAAGGCTTTTATTTTGCAACCCCCCAACATGTGGAGTGCGTGCATCCCATTGAAAAGTCTGAAAGTCTATGATGAATAAGTGAACAAAGAAGTAGAGTAAATGCTAGAAAAGAAAGAAAACAACAATGATTAGGAATAGCAATCCTATTGTACGCTAAAGGGAAAACATGACATTTTGGCAAGGACTCAGGGGAGGTTGGAAGGGGAAGTTAAGTATAAGCCTCAATGAAACAGATGGAATAGATGAAGATAAATATTTGTAAATATGGAATTCAAAGATATAGCTGTGTTAGCCTGTAGAGAGATCTTGTAGCACCTTTGGGACTAACTGAATGAAAGAAGTTGGCAGCATGAGCTTTTGTCTACTTCCTCAGATGATTCTATCATCTATCACATCTCTATATAGAGATATATAGAGATATATTCTATAGATAGATAGGTAGAGATAGATATAGAAAGATACATAATCCTTCTATAATTCTATGAAATGCCAAATGCATCTGAGGAATGCCACCAAATGCATCTGAGGATATGAGCTTTAGTCTAGTTCATGCTGCCAACTTCTTTCTTTCAGTTAATCTCAAAGGTACTACAAGATCTCCCTAATACGAAATGATGAACGTAAATGTTTCCCATCTTGATGTAAATAATATACACACAATCGGTATTGTTTCTATTCGTTTAATAATAATTTTTAAAAAGGCTGAAAGAGGGGCCATAGTGTCATTCCCAACACATCCTTTTGCATCCTTGCCTAGATTTACATAGACATCTGCTCCTGCCCTGATGACTTCTCTTCCTCTCTTGCTTCAAATCTAAGGGATGGCCATTGGAAGGGCCAAGGAGATCCCACACAGACATATCCATCCTTTTCATGGGTAGAGCATCAAGGCATCGAAGGAGTTAAGCATTTTAGCACTCCGGCGGCCAGCAGGAGTTGGTGTGCTTTGGAGTAACTGGGACGCCAGGCTGTCTCTAAACTTTCTGGCCCTCCCCGAGTGCCGAGATGAAGGAAGAGCCCTCCATAAATCACGGGAGATTAGAGTCGCTGCTCCTCCAACTCGGCAGGCCTGTACTGCTTAACGTCAAAGCCTCACGTATTACTTTAACAGCACTCCTTTTCTTTATTAAATCCACTTTAGGAGGAAAAAGAAAAAAAGAAAAAGGAAAGAAAGCAAAGGAGGGAAGGGAAAAAAATAGGGAAAAGGAGATGATGATCTTTCCAGTAAATGGGGAGGAGGCCTAAAAGGATTTAGAAAGTATCTCTTGGGTTACGTTACTAAGACTAATATCCATAGGTGGAGAAGGTAACATTTTTTCATACCTTCCAATTCAATGGGGGTTGTCCGGCTTCATCCTCTGCCTTCCCACTTTTTCAGCTGCTTTTGAAGTGTCCTAGATTTTATCTCCTCCTCCCACTTTCCCCCTTTCTCCTCTGCTTACTTTGAGGGCTGCAAACTGCATTCAGAATGCAAAAGTAGTTTGCACTGTTACTTCAATGAAGAGAAAAAGAGGCAAAATCTTTCCCTTCCCAGTTGGCTCAGGCAAATGCAAACCTCCGCAGCCTCTATGAGTTTATATTTTCCTCATTCGTAACTATTGTCATCTTGACTACGTTTTGTTGTTGCTCCACCACAATTACTCCATTTTTCCTGTCTGAAATGTTGAAGGGTATGCCATTTTGGAAAACAAACTGAAGAGAAGGACCACCAAGATTTGTGTTGTTTTACTTTGTTGTTTTCAGAACATGCCACACAGTGGAGTTTTTCTCAACCGAGAGGCAGATAGTCCCAGATAGCTTGGGGGGTTCCATAGTATTGACTCATAGCAATTAAAGCGGTGTCAAACTGGATCATTTCTACAGTTCTACAGATATGATAGAGGATGGAATCATCTGAGGAAGTAGACTGATGTCTAGGAAAGCTCATACTGCCAACTTCTTTATTTCAGTTAGTCTCAAAGCTGCTACAAGATCTCCCTACATACTGATCCTGCACTACAGTGCAGATGCAGCCATTGTCTCCTTCTGCAAGGAGCTGAAGTTCTCTTCTTTGTTTTGGTTTTCATTTTTCAAACCCACGGAAAAATCCAGCATTTCAGTATCTTTCGTCGACGGGGCGGCGTTTTGTGGCACGAGAGGTGAAAATAGTTCCAGTCCTAACACATCTTTAACGACAAAGCAGAGCGATTGAAAAAGGTTATATGCCACGATGAAAGCTATTTCCTTTTGGATTTTTGAATGTGTGCAGGAGAAAGAGAAAATTTCTTTCTTTTTTCCCCCTCTCTCCCCCTTTCAGTCACACCTCATTGGAAGCTTTGCTTTTTCATGTGTGTTCTGAAGCTTGGAAATAGTTCACACCTATAAAAATGTAGGCGTTTGCGCCGTTGCCAAGGGAAAGATGGACACGGTTTGGCCGGTCGGTGGTCTCCAAAAAACTGAGTGGGAACAGCTTTCCTGCTGGTTTTGGGGCTGAGAAACTGTATCGAATAATCTATGGGTGTTTTCCATCTCTAACTGTACTTAGTTTTTCCTCCCTTTCCATTTTATTTTCCTCCTCCTGCATCCAAGACTAAAAGAGAGGCCATTTTGCAGAAAGAACAAGGAGGAAGAGATGTGTGGACAATTGCAAAATGAGGGCAACTGTTTTGAAGGTTGGCTCTGGCCGGGTTTTCATATTAAAGATGGAGCGATTAGCATTTCACAAGGATGTCAGCTTTGGGGCAGAAAAGGGGGGTGCCTTGCACTGAGGATGTGGGGGTGGGAAGCCAGGAGCAAAAGGTTATCATTGGATTGTAACCAGGGGTCCTGAAACGGTCTCCAAGCCCCAACGTGGCTGTTTTATTAGGAGAGAACAAGTCCATAAAAGGAACAGGATGTTCAATCATCATCCAGGCCGGTGATATGAAAGCAGATGACAGGCGGGCTTCAAAAACCATTTAGGATCCAGACCAAAAAAGAAAGAGAGAAATGTGTCCTACGTAATATGCCGCAGCTGGTGGGTTTTTAAAGGGAGTCCAACTCTCACTATGAATTGTTCCGGGTTTGGAAATCGACAAGACTTTCAAAACCAAATCTTGGTGCTAACACCAAAGTGGGGAACAGCTTGGCCGAGGTGCACGCTTTGCTATCTTCCTCATCTCGTTTCTGCATTTAGAAGCGGAGGAATGTCTCAGATGGGACAGAGAGGTGTGCTACTCTGGAACAAACTCCCTAAAATAGTCATTCAAATTCAAAACAGCGTCGGATTCATTTCTGGCCCCGGGCCGCAGGTTGGAGAAGGAAGCATTAGGTAGGAAAACGAAAACAAGACAGGTTTCTTGATCCAGTACGTCAGCAGCAGCACTGGGAAGGCTCCTTTTTGGACTCCCAGAATCCCCTTCACCTTAACCACTGGCTAGGCTAGGATCCTAGGAGTTGTAGTCCCAGAAAGCATCTGAGAATTTAAGTCCAAAACACCTGGAGGACCAAAGTTTGGGAACCACTGTTCTGGATCATCTTGCTTAGGGTTGTTCAAACATGGAGGGTTGTCTTCTAATGTTGTTTTTGTAAATTCCTCCATCTCTTTTTGTTTCCCCCTAAACTACAATTCTCTGAAACCAACATTTTCTTTCTTTTTTTTTTCCTGACCCTTTTTTGCTGATGGGTGGCGCAGAATGCGGCTTTCTCCTTTCGGTCATTGGGAATCCAAGCAGTTGGAAGGACCGGGTTGAACACAAGGGGACTGTCTGTCATCCCACCAAACAAGATACTTTGGGGGATTATAGACCAATTTCACACTTAATATACGCATGACCAGCGTGGCAAGGGGGAGCCCAGCATCGTGGGGGAATAAGCCAGAACCTTCTTGATTTGCCTCTAAACCTTCCGAAGGGTAATATCCTAATCAGCCGGCTGAAATGGGATATCTGGAAAATGAACTCGTTTTTTTAAGTAGGTCACAACATCTGTGATTATCTTGTTGGGATTACTAGCCCGATCATACTGTTGGGATCATAGAGAGTTTTCCTGCTGAACCTCGACGTTCTGTGCAAAGACCCTTTCCGAAGCGGGTTTCATGGCCCCAAACAATTCTGGGAAGCTTTTCTGTGGTACCTCCAGAGAAGAGGCCAAGATGGAAGCCTCCATTGCAAGGGTGGTGCTAGATTTATACAGTTATCTAACCTGCTAGGATGGCCAATTTTGAGCAGGTGAAAAATAAAAATAATAAAAATTCATGTTCTGATTATGCCAGGGCAAGCCTCTTAAATCAATGTACTTTGGGGCCTCCACGTGTTTTCTTTCCTGAGTACCTGTGTTACATTGCACACTTTTCCAGGATCTTTTGCACCTGAACAATACAGAAAGCCCTCCAAATGCATGAAAATAGGTGAAACACACCCAACCCCACCCGCTCTTTATCATTCCAACAACATTTGTCGACTTGTAAGAAAACCAGCACGATGTGATGGTTTGAGTGTTGCACTCTGGAGACCAGAGTTCAATTCCCAGCTCAGCCATGAAACCCACTGGGTGACCATGGGCAAGTCGCATCCTCTCAGCCTCAGGGGAAGGCCATGGCAAACCTCCTCTGAACAAATCTTGCCAAGGAAACCCTGCAAATGTGTTTTCTCCTTTTCCCCTGACATGTTTGAGCACTTCAACCTACAAGGCAACTCATCCCCATCACTCTTCCATATTATGCTTTTTGTCCTTCGGCTTCTTCCCTTTTTGGTTGGGAAAAAAAATTACATAGAGATCCAATTATTTGCCTTTCACTGCCATTGCGTTGATAGGGTGGCCATAAGTCGGAAGCAACTTGAAAGGGCACAAACTGACGATGACAACAACAACTGTTTTAAACTCTCAAAACATAACATTTTTGAATGACCAAGGGGAAATGGTGTCAGTGAAGAAGCAGCTGCATTTCCCCGCAACAAGAGCTACTGAGATTTCAGTTGCTTAAGGGCATGGTAATGCTATTGCCCATGTGCCCTGAGCATGGAAAAGGTTTGATTTTGACAGACTGGCACTAGGCACCCAGATGCTTTGGTAGTCCAGCCCTTGTCCCCCTTTATTGCTGTAACCTCTGCCCTCTTCACTTATCACTCTTAAGGCACCGCAAGCAAATGTGTTTTCTCCCTGTCATTTTCTCCCAACACGTTCAAGCTCTTTAACCTACAAGGCAACTCAAATCCCCATCACTCTTCCATAGTATGCCTTTCTTTCCTTTGGCTTCTTCCCTTTGAGGCAGAGAAAGAACATTACATAGGGATACGATTATTTGGGAAAGCAAATTAGTAGGGATCCAATTATCTGGGAAAGAAAATTATGTAGGGATCCAATTATTTACCTTTCTCTACTGTCGCTTCCAGTCTTGAGACCTTGTCTCTATATCTCTTCTATGGAACAAACAAACTTAACATTATCCTTTACCCCAGTATTGCTATCTGGATGAATGAGGAATGGTGGAAACCCCCCGTTTTGACTCTTCATATTTACAACACTCAGGTTTTCGGCGAGAAGGCACACCGCAGATGAGCTTGACAAAGGTATTACCAGTTCATTGTGCAAACTTGAGAAGCCGAAGGGTATATTTTTAAAAAATAGTGTTGTGACCTTGATCAACGACCGAAAAAGTGCTGTTGAACAAGGAAAGTGGGGGGTAAGGCATTGTCATTCCCAAGTCTAAGGTGCATCCGACATGTCGCTTTATTCCCATATGCAGCTTTGGGTTTGCCTCTAGCAGTCCTTGTCAGTTTGGGTGTGAAGGCGAGGCTGTGGAAATGGAGTCCATTCTGGTGTGAAGGGTAAATGATTCAGTTCCCGGTGCACCGGCAACAAGGGTGTCATTCATCGCAACAGAGCTCATAATAATTCTTCCAAAAAAGCAAGGATGGTGCCCTGATCTAAAGCTGGGGAGATCTGGGTTCAGATCCTCCCTCTGAGCCCATCACATGGTGACCTTGAGGCATCCATCTCTCCCACCTTGCAGGATTGGTGTGAAGATAAAAGGGTTTCATAGGGTGGAACCACAATGTTTAAAATGGTATCAAAAGTCCGTAAACTTGGAAGGGTAGATACACTCCCAGTTGCTCATCATACATGCCAGAAATTGCACACATGCAACTAGGTGTATAAATGTTCGTTTTTCCTTTCGAGTTGCCTTCGCCTGACAAACCACCACATGGCTGCAACTCCACAACTCCACAGATTGCAAAGAGCAACATCCATAATAAGAGGTGTCACAATTCAGACATTGTGTTTTTTTCCACTGTTGAGTGCTCATTTGTTTAAAAGAAAAAGATTTCCTTCCATTTTCCCAATTCTAGTGTCTTCCACCCTTGTGGGTGCTGACTTTCCCCACTGTGATTTTCCAAGCAAGACAGATCCGTGGTTTTGTTGGGTGTAGGGCGGAAGGATTCATTCGATTTACATAATCAAATCAGACCGATAGACCTTGTCAAGCAGCGAGAAGAAGCAAGTTTTGGCTGGGTGCGGGGTGTAGTGGTGGCAGTTTCCTTGTCAGCAAACACTAGCTGATAAAGAAAACACTCGTATATCTGACACGTCGTCAGCTCCCGGTGTTTACTTATGGCTCATGCGCAGCTTGTTGCTCCCTGCTACCGGCTCCATGCTCCCCCTTGATCCAAGGAGAGATGCTCTGAGTCCAGGCTCTTTCCAGGCCCGGTTGTGTGAAGTGTGGTGGGCTCCACTTGTCTTTGGACAGCATTCCTCGGGCCGAAGCAGTCGACCACTTGATGGGACACTTTGGAGAGTGCACGCTTGGGCCACAAACCTCTTGGGCGATACTTAACTTTCGACTGATAGCAAAAGAATTCGTCTCCATGACTAACCTTTTGAAGCTGTGGCCTCACCACTAGGCCTCACCCCACCTAGTGGGGTATGTATGTGTTTAGAGCGTGAAGAGTATGGTGGAGTGGGAAATCATTCCAACTTTGGGGACAGTTTTTGGCAGAAAAAGTGCAAACAAGGAAGAAGACAAAACAAAACACTGAAGGGTATGCCAAGGCGGACAACCATGGCAACTTTGGGGGCAGTTTTTGGCACAAAAAGTACCAACAAGACAAAATGAAAAACTTAAGTGACTACATCTATTGCTCACTTTGGAAAAAAATTGACAATATTTTTAACCTTAGTTAAACAATTTTGGACTACACCTCCCATCGGCTCCACCAGTGTCATCTCAGTGGTCAGGGATGGTGTGAGCGATCGGGCTGTCTACTTGAGAGAGAGAGATGGCATAGAGGAGTGTTTTCCAACTAGGTGCTTACCCTCCACCTATTCTCGACTATGTAGTCCCAATGGTTGGCACTAAGTAGTGGTCCTCTGCGAGACAACAGGTGAGAGATGGAACAGGGCAGGTTTCTCCACTCAGCTCCCGTCATCCTTGAGCAGTGTTGGCTGATGGAAATTGTGGTCCAAAACATCTAGAGGTTGAGGGACTGCCACCATCCTTTCTTTCTTTTTCATGTGGAGGTTGAATGTTCTTTCTTTGCACTACGACATTTCAGAAGCAAGAAACTCTAGCATGACAAGATGAGTGACTCAATGCCCATCACAGTAAAGTTGGAACATAGTGCCATCCTTACGGTATGCCAAGTTGCCAACCATTTTGCGCATGAATCTTCAAACGGGAAGCCAGACATCGAGGCTTTCCAAGTAGAGTACCCGCTTGAATTGAGAAACCAGGCTTCTAAATCAAGAGCGTTACCCAAACACTCATTGTGTGTGATGATGAATCAGGGAAGGGATGGTAATAATTATTCCCCACGCTCCCAGCGAAACCATTTCAGGCCACGTTCTGCTCCTTGGCGAGATGGCCAGACCTGCTGAAGTCATGTCGTCTTCAAAGGTTCCTCCTCAGCTTTTCCCTCCTCCCTCCACCTCTCGCTAGTCACCCTTTTGAATGATGAAACTGCACTTTTCCAAAGGTATTGCTGAAACAGTACTCTTTGGCAGGAGAGGAATGTGCTCAGGGCACTGATGTATAACGCCGTCAGGGGTCTGTTTTCGATCAGCGATTCCTGCTACGCTTATTAAACAGATTTATACAATGAGGGTCTCTAATAACAAATACCATAACCTTCTTTATTACGAGGCATTATTTATGATTCCTGGGGAATTTTTTTTTTTTTGGCTCCTCACTACCTTCAGAAAACACACACACACTATTTGTGTTCTAGTAGGTAGAGAGATCTTGTAGCACCTTTGAGACTAACTGAAAGAAAGAAGTTGGCAGCAAGATTTTTCGTAGACTTAAGTCAACTTCCTCAGATGCAAATGCCAAATGCACTTGAGGAATGCTGCCAAATGCATCTGAGGAAGTAGACTGAAGTCACGCTGCCAACGTCTTTCTTTCAGTGAGTCTCAAAGGTACTACAAGATCTCTCTACATACTGATCTACAGACTAACATGGCTATATCTTTGAATTGAATCCTCCATGTTAGTTGGTGTATTTTAGAAGTTGCAGTCCAAAATGATACACAGTCATACGTATCCCATGCTACTCTATTCAGTTGTACAGTCGGCCCTCCGTATACACGGATTGCTTATCCACAACTTCAACCATGAATGGCTTGAAAATACTTTAAAAAAAAACCAAAAAAAAAAAAACCACCGAATTCCAAAAAGCAAACCTTGATTTTGCCAGTTTATACAAGGGACACCATTTTACTATCCATTGTATTTAATGAGACTTGAGCATCCATGGATTTTGGTATCCACGGGAATCCTGGAACCGAACCCCAACAGATACCAAGGACCCAATGTATATGCGAGTTATGAGATAACTTTATTAGGAATGGGGATGATAGGTTGTGTATGGGACGGGGTCCATTTTGAATATTTTCACTTGGCTTCCCAAATTATCATTCAGCATAATGTCAGCGTCCTTATAGCTGGGGAGGGCTGCTTCTACTATCACTTTCCATCATTACTGACCAAGAGGGATTAGTATGAATATTTGATATTACCTTATAGGAAATCCTTCCATTTCTGTTGGTCAGTACCAGATCGTCTTTACAGAAATGTAGCCTTTCTTGGTTTCATTATTAACCAAAATTAAAAAGCACCGCACGCTTGCAGCACGCATGACAGTCATGTCCTTGGCGTCGTCCTGATCTAATCCTGGGTCAGGCAACTGTTGATTTGCTGGGAAATTTTTATGAACTCCTGTCACATTATCTGTGGAAAAAAAGCTCAAAATACCCTCATTTAATGTCCTGCAAGTAAATTTGTCTTTTTCAAAAAGGCTCTTGTTCCTTCCTTCCTTCCTTTCTTCCCTTCCTCATTGCTCTGTGTCTTCAGGCAAACCAGTTGCACAATACAGCATTTGTGATCTGGATGGAAATTTATAACAAGGATCACCAGTCTTGTTCTGCCCTTGATTCAGACCACGCTGGTTGTTGGCTTGGGGTAATCTCTAGCTTCTTGGCCTCAAGCGGCCATAAATCTGATATTTTCCTCCTGTTAAAAATAACAGACTCATCATCCTATACTGGCAACTCTTCCCAGGACCTAGCACTGCTATGGAGTAGAAACTAAGAGGGTGAACCATGGATTCGGAGCTCCCTTTTGGAAACCTGGATGGGTTTAGCAATAACAGAAAGTGACACTGCTTTACATCCCATCATCCTAACCCTTAACCAAGTTATCTTATAACTTCCATAGACAGTGGGCCTTGGGTATCTTTTTGTGTCACCTCTCCAAACAAAACAGACCCAGCTCCTCAAAGCCAAGATGTCCTCCTTTCCCAGGACATGTCCTCCATTTCAACCTTCTGTCCATGTTAAAATTTCTTCCATTTGGGGCACGACTGAGAAGCATGAGTTTCTATTTCAATGAGTGTTTTTAGCTTCCCTTTGGTAATGTCCGACGTTTTTCTGGAACATCCTACATTTTTGGTGGTGCCTTGTCCTCCTTTGTGGATAGGACATCTGGTCACCTTGGGCAAAGGTAAAACACCAAGTCTTGATGTCCAGAGATGATTTCCACCATTCATTTCCTATACTCCACTGGCCTAGAAATCTAGGTTTAACCCGAGGTTACCATTTGCGCACCATTGCACACATTTTTCAAACATCCTGGAGTCTTTCCCAATGGGAAAAAAATCAAGACAGTGTCTGATTAGGAACCGGAAATCTACAATCAGGCCTTCCCTTAGCAAATCTGGCTGTTGGGAGCATCTGGAGAGATTTTGCAACCTGGGTTGCTCATGCTGCAGAGAGGTGTTTTTCCCCCCACTTCCAAAAATGTTACTTCCTTTTGGAGGTGACTAATGGCCAAAGAATCAAAAGCAGTGCAAAAGCCGATGAATCGGCGGCAGTGTGATCATGATAAACTGAAACCTTGCATTCCTACTGGTGTAAAAATGGGACGCTGTCAGTGACGTGTCTCCCCACCGTTAATTCTTGACCATCCATTACTCAGCAGAAGGAAAGAGGAGGAGGAGGCAAGAGAAGTTTTGGATGCTTTTGGAGAGGTTGCACCAGTGTGTCAGGTTTTCAAATGCCTGTGGGTTTTTTCCCTGTGCCTTTTCAGATGATGATAAATTGGGAAGGCATAATTAAGAAATCCAAAGGATCTCCAAGAAAAAGAGGTCAGGGCTGGAGGAAGGGGCCAGTTGGCAACTGGAGCCATGATTTGCAAGCCTTTCTTGCAGTTCCTGACTTTGAAAAGTAGAGCTGAGTTTGCAAATGATCTTTGTTGCTTCTACCTTAGGAGGTCTGAGAGTGTGGGAATTTTGCAGGACAAAGGACCCCAGGACAGGGCGAAAGGAAAGCTGGATTTAATATTACAAATGTCGAGGAAGGAGTCACCTGCTTCGGATTTTCACGTCAAGGATCCATTTTGGAAAAACCCAATGCGTGATAATGTGTGGGTAGTTTAGGAATGTAGCCCTAAATGTCAGGTCCCTGTCTTCTAAAAGCTTGCAGTTTAAAAACTGACACAGAGGCTACATCTACTCTGCAGAAATAATGCAATTTGCCACCACTTTAACAGCCATGGCTCAGTGTACGATGGGATTCTGGGATGTGCTGTTTTGTGAGCTATGGAGCCATCTCTGCCAGAGACCTCTGGTGTCACTACAAACTACAGCTCCCAGGTTTCCATGTGATGGAGCCAGAATGGTCACAGCAGTATCAAACTACATTAATTCTGCAATGTGACAGCATTCACAGTTGGCTGAATCCAGTTATAACCCCATTTAGAGGTTTCATTAAAACCAATAGGATGGGAAACTCATTAAATTCAGATTTAACTATGATTAAGTCAGGATTGAACCCAGCATGCAGATTCTTGCTGGGAAGCATGTCATGCACCCTGAAAAGGCTGGTTTTTCTTTATGCAAGCGGCTCTATGGGAGCTATTGGCGAGAGCATGAGGAGGAAATATTTCCTCCAAAACCAAAATGTAAAGACTAAGAACACACCCTCAACTTACTCAGTCTCTGGGTCAGAGCTTGGGACCTCGCTTTTAAAAAGTCCTTTATTCCTGCCATTGGTTGCTGTGCACAAACAAATTATTCACTGGAGTTACTGGACAAAACTGGTGGAAAGAACTGGTGAGACGTTTGTCAAAGAGGTCGGATGGGCATCTTTCAGGAGTGCTTTAGTTGTGCAGACTTGAGGTCCCTTCCAACCCTGTGATACTATCTTTGCTTCTTTTTTTTAATTAGAAAAAAAAACCAAACCGTTCAGGATAGATGGACATGCTAGTTGCATAAAATCCGAATCTTTCAAAATACCAATTAACAGTAAATTGTAGAAATACAAGAAAATGTGACTTACGACACCAACAGTGTGCCTCTTTTCTCAGTCATTGTTTTCCTTTTGAGAGGTGACTCTGTTTCTTCCTTGTTATCAAAGAAGGATAATTCATTAGAGTTAACTGTCTCCTTGAAACCCATTCCTCCAGATGTCCTCTCCAGTCCTGCAAAGATACATGAGCATTTTTTGAGGTCACTCCCTCCAACTTGCCTGCTTTTTGCCACCCCAGGAGGACTTGTGGCCAGGCTGCCCACTGATGTTTCCAATTGAACTGGGCCCTGGCAATAAAAGATGACATTGGAGGACTGATGCAAAGATCAGAAGCCAGGAAAGCCGGCAATTAACCTGGGTGCCCCCAACCTCACCGAGGAACGACCTTTAGCGTTTCGGGGATCTGCCACTCTGCCTGCACACTCTGTGATATGTTCAGAGGAGGCTTGCCATTGCCTTCCCCTGAGGCTGAGAGAGTATGACATGCCCAGCCTCACCTTTCCATGGTTGAGCAGAGATTTGAACCCTGGTCTCCCAGAGTTCTAGTCCAGCATTCAAACCACTGCATCACACTGGCTTGCATGCAAGGGATGAGATGGCATTCCCTCTGACTTTGTTGATGGGACTGTTTTCCATGGGCATTGAATTGCTTGCAATGAGGTTGAATTGAGGGCTAATAGAAGGCTTTGTGATAGGATCAAATTTAACACAGTGGCCCTTTGGTATCTGCTGGGATTTGGCTCCAGGACTGCCATGGATACCAAAATCTGTGGATGCTCAAGTCCAATTAGATACAGTGGGTTAGTGGTGGTGGTGGTGGTGATGATGATGATGATGATGATGATGGGCCCTTGGTATCTTCTGGGCTTTGGTTCCAGGACCCCTATGGATACCAAAATCTATGGATGCTCAAGTCCCATTAGATACAATGGGTTATTGATGATGATGATGATGATGATGATGATGATGATGATGATGATGATTATGATTGTGGGCCCTTGGTATCTGCTGGGCTTTGGTTCCAGGACCCCTATGGATACCAAAATCTATGGATGCTCAAGTCCCATAAGATACAATGGGGTATTAATGATGATGATGACGATGACGACGATGATGATAGTGGGCCCTTGGTATCTGCTGGGCTTTGGTTCCAGGAGGACCCCCATGGATACCAAAATCTGTCGATGCTCACATCCCATTAGTTACAATGGGATATTGAATAATAATAATAATTATTATTATTATTATTATTATTAGCCCTTGGTATCTGCTGGGATTTGGATGGGAGACCACCAACGAATCCCAGGTACTATCGGATATAATTCAGAGAAAGGAAATTGCACAACCACCTCTAAGGATTCCTGGCCTAAGAAACCAAACCAAATTCATGGTTCTCTATAAGTTGACAGGCAGATAAACACGAATTATTAAGTGTGTAAGTTTGACAATATGCTGGTGCAATTGGGTATAATCTTATTCCATTTAAAAAAAAATAATATCACAGTTGCTTTTCATCAATCATCTTAACTTTTGCCTTCCCATTTGAGGAACGGCCGGGCGGAGGGGGGGTTAATAGCACCCGAGCAACTGTTTTTGTGTTTAGTCTGGGTTTATCACAAGGATAAGCCGCGAGACCAAAAGAATAGTTTGTAATCTTGGGGGAAAGCCAGTCTTCGCTGAAGGAAAACACGAGGGGATTGCAAAGAACTGAGACATTTCAGATTTAGCGGCAAATCCGTATCCTTTGTCCTGCAAACAGACTTTATCACGGCCCCGTCAGTAGACATCCATGGATTGCTTTGAATGTCAGGAGGATGGAAATTCTGTATAATCGCAGGGTTCTTGAGCTTTATTTACTTTTATTGTCCCCTTCCTATACCCCCCAAGAGAAAGAATATTGTATCTCTGCGTGTTTTCTCTAAAGCTGGGCTGAACTTTTGAACCATCGGAAGGTCAAAATGGGGAGTTGGAGGCAAGGAGGAGAAACAAAATTGTCTTCCCTTTCTTCGTGTTGGGGTGAAGTAGTGTGATTTTTGGGGTGGCTAAAGCTTTGCGAGAGATCTTTCGTGCCTATTGACCAGAACAAGGAACATCTTTTTAAAAAAATTAATGCATCATTACTCATTATTGTGGTGTGTTAGTAACTTGTTTTTAGTTGTTTCTTTTCCTCCTCTTCTTCTTCATCTTCTTCCTCTTCTTCTTAGAATCATAGACACTTAAGAATTGGAAGGAACCACCATATGCTCCAACCCCTACCATGCAAAAACACACAACTAAAGCGCACCTCAAAGATGGCTGTCCAACCCGTTGGCCAAAGCCAGGCACTTTCTGGGGCCTAACAACTGCACAGCCATCAATACAACCAAGGCAAAAGGATCTCAGCATAATCCCGGCATCTCTTCGGAGGAACCAATTTTCCTGCTAACATCTTCAGGCCAATGTTGTGTTATTGTTAGCTGCCCTCGAGTTGTTTCCGGCTCATGGTGACCCTGTGGATGAGACATCTTCAAGAATGCCTATCCTCCACTGCCTTGCCCAGATCCTGCAAGCCCTTGCCCATAACCGAGTCTATCCATCTAGTCTGTGGTCCTCCTCTCTTTTTTCTCCTCTCTAACTTGCCTAGCATTATTGTTTTTTCTAGTGATCCATGCCTTCTCAATATGTGGCCAAAGTACAATAGTACAATAGTCTCAATCTGATCATCTTTGCTTCCAAAGAGAGCTCTGGTCGGATCTGTTCTGTTCAAGAACCCATTTGTTGGTCTTCTTGGCTGTCCACAGTATCCTAAGTACTCTTCTCCAGTACCACATTTCAAATGAGTTAACTTTCTTTCTTTCTGGTTCCTTTGCTGTCCCGCTCTCACATCCATACATTGTAATTGGGAATACAGTGGCCTGAACGATTCTGACTTTAGTGCTCAGTTGTATGTCTTTGCTCTTCAGTATCTTTCCCAGTCCTTCCCATTCCTAGTTTTCTTCTTATTTCTTGACTGCAGTCTCCATTCTGGTCAGTGTTTGATCCAAGAAATGGGAATTCTTTAACTATTTCTGTTTCCTCGTTGTCTAAACTGAATTTGTACACAATGTCGTGTTAAAATGCACTTGTGTTTTCCTCCTGCGCGTGGAACATTTGCTTGCTTTAAGAGGTTTATTCAATTAACCATTTAAAGAGTCCCTTATAGTTCAGTGTTTGGCACGGCAGCGTCTCAGGCCTTTAATAGATTTATGCGTTGAAGGGTTAGCCCCTTGAGTGAACACCGACGAACAGTTCCTCAAGGCAGCAGTAGGAAAATGGGAAAGACCTGTAAAAGAAAACAACAATCCTTGATGCTTGTGATGGGCCTTTGTATCTCAGGGACCTCCTGGGTATAGTCATGCCAAGGTTTCTCTTTTCTAGCTGGGCCCTGGATCTTGGGTTGTAGTTATTTTTGAGATCTCTGGTAAATGTTTGGGGTGACAGATTGCAAAAGCTGGGCTTAAGTTGAAGGAACTGGGAATGTTGCAACCTAGCGGCATCCCTTGCATAATGGTAGCCAGTGGAAGGAGTAATGTGCCATGGTCCAATGCTTAATGGACACTGATGTGTGTCTAAACACTAGCTAGAAAGTGCTAGAGCACAACAGAAACACCTGATGTGCATCAGAAGTGCCTCATGCCAATGCCCGGATGTGCACCTTCACAAATCATTGCCAGGTTTTTGTTTTGTTTCTGCAACATTGGCTGCATCCACATTGCAGAAATAATCCAGTTTGGTGTCACTTTAACTGCCATGTCTCCACGCTGTGGAACTGTGGGAACTGCGGTTTGTTGACTTCCCTAGTATTGAGCCAGGTAGTTAAAGTGGTGTCAAACCGGATTATTTCAGCAGTGTGGATGCGGCCATAGTTACGGATTCGTAAAGTAACACAATATAGAACCTGATGCAGAATCTTGGCCGAGATCACTAACCATCTGACGGAGAAGGTGAAATATCTCACAAAAGTCTTAAACAGCTTGATTTTGGAAAGATTGAAAGGGTTTTGCTTTATAATAAGGTATGGCAACTAGCTATGCTTGAAAAACTAACTCACAAACTTCAGCTAGCAAAAGTGAAGAAAGGAAAACACAATTTTACCATGGTTTGGAAATGATTAATTGAATCTATAGAGCCAGCTTGGCGTAGTGATTTGAGTGTTGGACCAGGCTTTGGTTCCTTGCTTGGCCATGGAAACATACTTTGGGTAAGACACACAGTCTCAGTCTCAGGGAAAGGCAATGGCAAACCTCTGCTGAACAAATCTTCCCATGATAGGGTTGCCATAAGTCAAAAATGACTTGAAGGCACACAACAGCAACAACAATTGAGTCTATGATGGCTGAAGGAGCTAATGTTAGACTTCCAAACACATTCAGTTCATTTTTGGCTGACGGTGTAAAGCACCACTTTTGACATCTTGAAATGATGTATTCTGGCTGTGTGACTTAATTGAAAAGTGATTTTGTGTGGTACCACTGTGTGGGCGAGTGTCAGTCAGGTATGATGTTATAATATAAAATCAGTCTTTAAAAATGAAATTAGTGAATAATTCCATGCCTTACACCATGTGGTCCATGGAAAGCTTTCTGTGCCGTGGGTGAAACAGCCATGTTCCATCCAGTGTCGCCTTCAGAACGCAACTCAGGCTTGCGAAAGTGCGGTTTCCAGCCCAACGCGACCACCTGCGAGCCTTTGCTGGTGTTAGCAGTTTTCGCCTCGCCATAATTTGAATCCAGCTGGCTTTTCCTTTTGAAGTCCCTTCCCAAATGTTAAATGTTAACCGTAATTTCTTTTGGCCCAAGACGCAAGTTGTGCATTCTTTCCTGTCTGCAGGATAATAACAGCAGTGTTTGGGCCAGCTCTGTTCTGCAACGGCCTGACCTATGGCTTCGAATGGTCTGTGTTCTCCAGAACTTCCTCCGAAGCAAAAATATGCCTCCCAGGTGTGATTCTTGAAATAGATGGGGAATTTGGATTATGCTGAGGCATCTGCACTGAGCCAGACCACATATTGTGAGGAAGGGACGACTGGAGGACTCTGGACTGTATCACTGCGAATGGCCAGGGTCAGAGAAACTCTTTTTGAAGACTGCTTGCAGTATGATATAGTGGTCAGAGCACCAAGAGTACAGCACCATGTTCTGGCTGGGGTTGCGCTCCCTCAGAAAAATCAGGTTCATAGCTGGAGGATGCTCTTGGACCAAGCGCTGAATGGTAGGTGACTTTATATACCAGTATTGTAAGAATCCTGCTGGACCAGACCAAAGACCTACCTAGTCCAATGCTTTATTCACACAGCGCCCATCCAGTTGCCCATGAGAGAGACCCACCAGCAGGACACCCCTTCCACTCCATCTTTTGTCTCACCTTTCACAGAAACTGAGATACACACACACACACACACACACTTGCTGGAGTTAGGGGCACAGGACCCCTGTGGGAAAACCACAAATTAAAAAAAAACTATTTTTTTTTACCTGAGAGAAAACCTGTCCAGAAATCTCCAGGTCCTCCAACGCAACTCTGTGGTCAACATCTGTCAGAAAGGGTGCTGGAGGACCTACAAATGCCTGGAGAAGTGTTCTCTCTAGGAATCTCTAGCTTCTCCAGCACGACTTCTGCTGAATGTTGACCATAGAGTTGTGCTGGAGGAACGAGAGATTCCCAGAGAGAACATATTAATTAAATCCGTGAATAATCAAATCCGTAAAAATCAAAGCCACAAGTGTGAAGAGCTGGCTGTATAGTCATGTCCTGGCCAGCTTACATACGATATACGATAGCTTCGCCTTAGGGTCTCCATAAGTTGGAAATCACTTTAAGTCACACAACAACAACAAAGTTGTGATAGTGTGTTCCATGGTTTCATCCTGCCCTGGGTGAAGAAGTCTTTCCTTTTGTCTGTCAGGAGTCTCCCGCCATTCAACTTCCACAGACGATCCCAGTTTCCGATATTATCAACCTGCAGAGGTATTTTTTGTGAATGTCGTCTAGATGTGTGCTGTTGCGTCAAGCATATCGGCAGTGGAAGAGACATCTTTACCATTTGACCATGCTGTCCCTAGAGGAGACTCATATTAGATATGTGACCTTCCCCCCCTTAAAATTCTGGTCCACTTTCATGGCATGTGTGTGTTGGGAAGGGAAATACATTACCGTCCTGGGATCGGTAAAATAAGAAAGAATAATTAAATCTGTTTATGTATTCCGAGGCCAAAATGTTGACACCACTTTTTCATATTGTCTCTGCAACACAGCATCGTAATTTAATAATATGTCAGAGGTATTGATCATACAGTTCTAAATTTGTGTGATATATCACTGGAGCCTTGGCTATTAGAAAGTAATGTGTAATTTATTTATTTTTTTAAGGGGAAAAATGGCAAACCATCTGTCTTGTAGCATTTATCGGGGGGGGGGGGCTCACATGGGGGTTTTTTTCCACCCCTTTAATAAGCCACAAATTTTGATGACTTGTCATTTTTTGGACGTTGAGTAAAGCAATATTTTTGGTGCTGCCCAGCCTCACCCCCGGCTTTAACTTCCCCTTAGAATCTAAAATTTAGATAAAAATCAGAATGTGTGTAATTTGGTTAGGCTTTAAGACAGCACATAGTTCTGGTATATATTTCATTTTTTTGTTTTGTTTTCTTTTTTGGCCGGTTTAGATTTTCTACACCTCACTTACGTAAGGAGGAAAAACACATGAGTTACAAAGATTATACTTTTTCTAGCTGAGTAAACTGACTGTATACTGACTGTAAAGCCATTCATGAATTTGTAATGTTAAATAATCTGATAAAGGCACCAGATCTTGTCTTGCTTTGGAAGCTAAGCAGGGTCAGCTCTGGTTAGTACTTGGAAAGGAGACAGACAGTGAATAACGGATGCTATAGACGATAGCAGAACCACCCCTTGAGTATTCCTTGCCTTAGAAAATCCTATGAAATTAATGATGTTGCCCTAAATTGAGAGATGATTTGAAGGCACACACACACACACAATCCAAAAAGCAAACCTTTACCTTGCCCTTTAATATAAAGACATCATTTAACTATGCCATTGCATATAATGGGTCTTAAGCATCCATAGATTTTGGTAATAAAGTTATTACTGAGGAAGAACACACAACTTGGGAGATGCTGCAGCAGTTTGCTTTTGCCTGACCTGACTGGGAAGAGACAAATCCAGCCCTTTGTCCCACTACTGAGTAAACTGAGTGCAAATTATTTGTGCATTTTGACTTCCACCCACCTCTTGGTTGCATCCAGGAGATAAACCCTCAGAGCCCACCTTGCATTGGAGGGTGTCCCCATTAAAGCCTGGATTTCCAGTGGTCCTCTTAAATGGAAATTCAACCCTCAATGGAACCATACATTCACTCCCTATTAAGTGGGGACATTATTTTATTTTATTTTTTTACTAATAACAGGGCCATCCATGTTCTAGACCCTTTGTCCCTAGGCACCTTCATCCATTTGGGGAGACCCACAACTGTTGCAAACCATCTGAGGTTAAGGGACAAAAATATCAATGTTCCCATATGTTCAACTAATGTCGCCCCGCCTGAGCACATCTAATGTGTAAAGGATCAGATTGCTACTTAATGGATCCAGGCTGTTAGTTTTATCATAAACACAAATATCTTTATTTGTATTTTTTTAAGAATACATCTAAATAGGCATTTACATCATTACCCTCCCCCTGGCTCCGCATCTCTTTTTTCAATAAGAACATAAGCTATGAAGATTTCGTTCTGATTTGGTGCCAGAATGCATGCATTAAGATTAAATTTCTCTTTTGACATATAAGAAAGAGGAGGGAGGCGGGGGGGGGGGGAGAGAAAAAAGAAGAATATCCCTGCTTTTGTTTTGGTAAATGGGCCAAGAGGGTTTTCCCTTCAGCCCTTGGGGACGCTGTCTTAGCCTTGGAAATCTAAAGTAACAGATCTTTCTCCTAATGTGCTTTGCCAACCTGACCTAAAAAAGTGTCGCCGGGAGACTTGGGAATGAGTTCCCTCCGACAACTTCTGTGAGCTGATTGTGTGTTTTAGGGGAGGTTAAATGGGTTAAGATCCTTAGCTCTTCCAAAGCCACTGGAGTGATTCCTTATTAATCTTTTTCACCCTCTAAGACATCATCTGCAGATCAAGGTGGATTTAGCGTGTGGGATAACGTGGTTGGCTCTTCCATAACTCTCCAGCGTTGCTTCTGGAATATTTTATTTTTTTAAAAGAAAAGACAGAAGAGTGACCAACAACAAAAATAAAATTAAGGCGGCATTATTTGTCGGGGGGGCAGAAAGGGAGGGTCTTTGTTGGCGTCAACACGTAGCCATTGTCCGTCGTCGCGTGCTCTCATTTGCCGTATTGTGCAAAGGCAGGTTTGGCTGTGATTAACGGAGCTTGTGACCTAAATTTGCGAAAGAAATGTCTTCGCTTTCTGGCTGGGATGGCCAAGTTGGAAAAACGTTGCCAATTAGGCCTATTAACAACAATTTCCAAGGAAGGTTTGTTTTCCTGGAGATCAGCAGCTTTGCTCCCTTTGTCAACGGCACCCTTAGACCTGTTTCTCATGATGGGTAAAACTGTCGACTCTTGGAATGAGCAGCAGTGTCAAAGTGTAAACATCCTGGGATATATATATATATATATATATTCGCTCGGGGAATGAATTTCCTTTTCCTGCCAGGAAAAGAGAAATGCCTCCCGAGTCGGGAGAGGGAACCAGGCCCAGCGATAGTTTGAGATAATTTATGTCTCCATCTGGTAGAGCTTCCACAACCTCCAGCTTGGCTTCTGGTGAGAAGGTCACTCCACCGCTGTGAGGGTAGGTATTTTCAATCACTGACAAGGATATTTGGAGGAAGATAGTAAAATCCCGTTGTCTGTCGTCGAAGAAGAAGGAGTTTAGCATTTTCTCACTCTTCCCCCCCCCCAAAAAAAAAAGTCTGGCCAAGGAAGCGCTTAAAGAAATTTCTTCGCCCTATTCACAGGATTTACTTGCGGGTGTGAAATTTCTCGAAACACTTCGACCCACGTTCTGCCCCATTTTTCATCACACGTTTGCACCAAGAGGTTGTAAAAAAAAATCTTCCAATATACTCGGTGGAAGGGTCCCCCAATATTTTTCTTATCCAAAGCTGTGCATGTATGCGTCTTCAGGTCGCCTGTCAACTTACGGCCACCCCATGAATTTCACAGGGCTTTCTTAACCAACGGAGACTCAGGGGTGGTTTTGCCAATCTCTTCCTCTGAGATTGGGATTTTTTTGTGGCCCCCCGTCCAAGTACCAACCAGAGCTGACCTTACTTAGTTTCCAAAATCGGACAGGATTTGGTGCCTTTCGGGTACAAAACACAACAGAAACACACACATACCCATGTGCACCTGGAGGAATGAAAAAACTTTTATAAGGGTAATTATTTTTCCCTCCTCCTTCCTAATCTCTTTCCTTCTGTCTTGTGTCTGTAAGGCTGAAGTCAGGGACTAGATATTGATTTTTGTAAGCTTCTCTGACTGTCTTTTTTTCCCCCACATAGGAGAGCAGGAGGAAAAATTTAAAATGATTTACAGTTATATAAAATGAGTCCCAATTGGGAAAGGGAGGCAGTGGGGATGAGTTAGAAAGAAAGAAAGAAAGAAAGAAAGAAAGAAAGAAAGAGGAGGAATTTCTATAACTTGGGGAAGAGCAAAAGCAGCTAAGAAAATGGAATAATAACCTAGGAAGGAAGGAAAAACAGGCCAAGAAGGAGGATTCCCGAAGAAAAAATGAGTACAGGGATACCTGAGTTAAAGAAATAGATTTGTTCCTAGGCATGACTTCTTTAACAGGAACTTTGGTATCAGAAGCAGGAATAACATGGTTAAATGACTGGATGAAGAATACATTGATAAGGAGGTCTGACTGTATTTATTCACTGAACCAGTGTGGCATAGCAGTTTGAACGTTGGACTAGGACTCCAGGAGACCAGGATTCAAATCCCTGCAGAACTCCAGAAACACCTTGGATGCCTTTGGATAAATTACTCTCTCTCAGCTTTGGAGGAAAATAATGGCAAACTTCCTCTTTTGGCAAGAAAAACCTGGGATGGGGTTGCCATAAACTGGTGTGACTTGATAAGAATTTTATCTGCCCCATTCCATTGACACCTTTTGACATCTTGAGGCTGCAGATCTGCAGCGTTGCTCCTCTGGAATCTGCCAGAAATGTTGATTCCTCTCCAAATGGTTCAGGGGAACAGCATTATCGTTTGGCTGCCATTGAGGTTTTAAAGACACTGACCCGTCCCTGGTCTCTGGAGCAGTTTTTGTGGTGTGTGTTTTTGTTGTGTGTGGGTCCCTTAATTACTTCTAATCTGACTTGTCTTTCTAATTGAGGCGCCTGAGCAGCTGCTGAGCAACCAAGTCCCTTAGCTCCTAATTTACATTGCATTTGGCACCTGACCTCAGATGGCATGCGTAAAGCTCTTAGACGGATCATCCAAGCTTCTTCAGGGGACTTATGGCGCCACAAAAGGGTCAGTGGTGTGAGACAGGACAACTCAAGGTGCGAAGTGGAGCAGCGGCTAACACCCTTTACCTAGCTGAGACCGGCAATCCCTTAAATGGCTGATCAGGGTTTTAAATCGGGATTCATACGCTGCTTCCTCCTGCTCCACTTCTCATGTCCTGGGAAAGGAGGCAGCAGGCTTGTTGCATACTTACTTTTTTGCCTTGTAACCATAGGCATCCATCAATCTATTAGGTATCTGCTGATGCTATTTGCTGTGGAGTCAATTTCAACTTAAGGCGAGCCTAAGAATAGAGGTCTTCAAGATTCCCAATACCGGCTGCCCTGCTCTGGTCTTGCAAACTTAGTACAGACTTTGATGGAGTCGATCCACCTGTAATTTGGCTTCCTCTTTTCCTGTTACTTTCCTCTTGACCAGGCCTTATCGTCTTTTCCAGTGAGTCACATCATCTCATGATACGTCCAAAGAACCATAGCTGAAGTCTAGTCCTCTCTAGGGAGAATTCAGGCTTCTTTCCTCTTGGACCCATTGATTTGTCCTTTTGTCATTCGGTGGTATCCGTCGAACTCTCCCGAAAACCCACATCTCCAAAGGGTTGGTTTTCTGACACCTTTCTAGAGCAGTGATTGGTCCTCCAGATATTTTGGACTTCAGCTTCCAGAATTCTTGACAGTTGTCCAAGCTGGTTGGGGCTTCTGGGAGCTGAAGTCCAAGACACCTCAAAGACCAACGTTGGGGAACCAGTGTTCAAGCTTTCACTGAGGAAATAGACTTGAGTCTATGAAAGCTCATGCTGCCAACGTCTTTCTTTCAGTGAGTCTCAAAGATGCTACGAGATCTCTCTACATACTGATTCCACAGACTAACACCACTATTTTTTCCAAAAAAATAATAAAGCCTCAGAGAGAGGCAAAGACAACCTCCTCTCAAAGCAAATCTTGTAAAGAAAACCCAATAGGTTCACCTTAGGCTCGCCATAAGACAGAAACAAATTGTAGGTACATGACAGCAATCCTGTAGATAGGTAGATAGGTAGATATATAGATAGATATAGATTGATTCTGTTTATTGATCCCTTGCATCTTTTTATCTCTGTCTATCTATTTCAGCCTGTCTGTGCAACTAAATTCCAAGGCCTAGGCAGACACATCAGTTCACACACAATTCCACCCTGTGGAGCTGTATCTAATTGAACAAATTTGAGCAGCAGGCAGAATATTTTCCACAGTTGCTTGTGGTCTCTTTTTACATTGATAAATGGTTGCCCTCTTAAAAACACAGCTCTCCTGTTCCCTTGCGTAGCTCTCGCCAACAACGGACCTGCTCCCCTTGGTTCCTAGAGTGCCTTTGCTTTTTCCTACTCATCCACCTCATAGCCTTTGCCACCTTCATCCACACACAGAGATAAACACAGGCAATCCAGCAAGAGAAATAAGCATACTATCCAACTAACTGCTCAAAAATGTTAGAAAGTTCCAAAATAGTAGCATGCAGAAACAGGTTGAGTTCCTAAAAGCATACCTTCCAACTGTCCTAGTTTGACAGAGACAGTCATGATCAATGTTGTGTCATCCCACTTTTCCACTGTTTTTACAATTTCCCAGTTTATCTTTCCTCCGCCTACTTTCCTGCTTCAGTCTGTGCAAACTTCTATTGCTGCAAACTGAGTTCAAAATGCAAAAGATATTGCCACTCATTTAACTCAGTAGGGGAAAGAAGAGGGAGCAGAGCCTTTCCCTTCTCAGTCGGCTCGGGCAAAAGCAAACTTCAGCCTCTCCTGGTTTGTGTGTTCTTCCTCATTCATCAGTTTCCGCATCCAGACCACATTCTCATGTTGCTTGGCCACATGTAATCCTGATTTCCATCCATTGGAAGATACAAAGATATGGCCACAGGCTGAGATACTAAGAGAGAGTGTGACACACCTTGGGTTGTTGTTGTTGTTGTTGTGTTCCTTCAGATCATACCCAATTTATGGTGACCTTAAGGCAAACCTATTATGGAGTTTTCTAGGCAAGATTTGTTCAGAGGAGGCCTGCCATTGCCTTCCCCTGAGGCTGAGAGCATTGACTTGCCAAAGGGTACTATCACCGAAGAAATCCTCCCTTCTGTAGTGACCAGCGACCTTTGAAGATGGCGGCAGTAGGTGAGGA
This sequence comes from Urosaurus nigricauda, assembly GCA_034509955.1. Classification (NCBI taxonomy): domain Eukaryota; kingdom Metazoa; phylum Chordata; class Lepidosauria; order Squamata; family Phrynosomatidae; genus Urosaurus; species Urosaurus nigricauda. The sequence goes on from JAOEGL010000010.1 coordinate 21,353,647, forward strand.
CTTTCAAAGAAAATCTGAATTTGCAGAGAGCTTTGGAAGAGGAAAGATTGTGCTTTAAATACTGATGCTCTTGAAGGCAAGGGAGATGAATTGAGGGAGCTTTGTCCAAACTCTGGGGCCAACATTGTCCCCAAATGTTGACAGCCAGGGTGATGGTTCCACCTAACTAACCACGGATGTTGACCTCCATTGGCACGATAGTACGGGGAATCTGCTGACGCGACTTCCTCCGTATTACCTGTTCGAGAGGCAGAGAAAGCAAGCAACGTGTGTCTTCAGCACTTAAAGTGATGTTGCTCCTCAGACACCTTTAAAAGGGTACAAGCCCCGCGAGGTGAGCTCTATTAAATGATGACTTGTAATCTCTTTATTCAGTTAGCTCATTTGCCTAGCGGAACAGCTTCACCAGGACTTGGAAACATCTCGGAAACGCTCAGCGTTAATTACCGGAACATGGAAGACATCCCTCAGAGTGCGACCAACAAGAATAATTACCAAGGAACTTTTAATTTTTAAATGATGGTGGGACAACCAACACCACTTAGGTTATGGATGATAACAGAGAGGAGAAAATAGAGACTCTCTTGGTATCTTACCCTCCTAGCCCACAGGTATTTGAGTTTAACATGAGCAGGCTGAATGGCCGAGTTTAAAAAATGCTACACGTAGGAAGAAATGCTTACTTCAAGATTTGCTCACATTTTACCATGTTTGAACAGGCTGTTGTTCTGGAGTTAGAGCAAAATCCTCAATTCATAGCCCCTAAACTTCTATTCAAGGACTGAGTGAACAGTGGTCCGCAAAAGTAAAGGTTTCCCCTTCTTTACTTCCGCTGGGAGATATTCTCCAGGAAGATGTTCTCAAAAAAGATGTCCTACAGCACAACTAGCAAAATGATGATCCTCCCGATGTTGTTTGACTCCCAATTCCCAGTGCTGTCCTGGACTCAGGGTTGCTGGGAGTTGCAACCCAGCTGGGAGTTGCTCTCTGGAGTACCTCACTTTGCCCACTCTTGTTCTAAAGACTGCTTTGTGGTACACCTCTATCTAGAAGCTTGTGGAAGATGCTTAACTCTGATGTCTGATGAAGTAACAGCATCCGTCTTGGCAGTCTCAGCATATGAAGTTAATCCCATGGCCTTGTTCCCTTGAGATGATGCTTTCTCCCAAGCATGACTTGACAACTGAGCAGCCCCGAAACCCTTGGAGATAGGGTGTAGTAGACATGATATTGACATCTCTCTTGTGTGAATCCCAAGAGCGCCATCCAGGATGGTAACTGGGGGGATGAGAGATGTCCTCTAAAGAAGAGTTCTGCCCCAGAATGACATTTTCCTTCAGCCTCCAAATTTCTAAGGTGGTAGTAACTTCAGTTGAGCATTTAGTGAGGACCAAAGGAATGTCAAATAGAAGAGGTGGAGGTGTGAACCATTTTCAAGGTCTCCTTCTCTGTAAAGTTAAGATTTGGGGGACTGAAGGAAAATCCCATTGCAGAGCAGAATTCCTATTTGGAGGAATAGTAATTCCCTCATTTTGCCTCCATACAGATACACCCCAGCTCCAAGTGATGGCTTCCTGGTGCCATTCCAGCCAGGAAAACGAGTCCTTTAAACCTCATTTCGCCCAGTTTGGACGCGATGGAGGATGTTTTTGCTTTATTTTTGGAAATGCTGAGCAGCGCAGCCAAGGATTGCATGGAGAATGCAGTTCCTCGGATGGAAGCCAATCGCAAAAGCAACTGTCTATAAAATCAGGCGTTCTTTGGACAGCAAATCCCTCTGCTGAATATTCTGCACTCTTAATACAAGCAAGTCACAGCCTCCCTTTGGGTATCTCTCGGTTGCTGCCTGAATGGGCTCGGAGGAAGCCAGCCGGGCTGCGAGGCAAAGGATAGCCGTTCTGTCTTGGCCACACCAGGGAGCAAAGTGAAGCTCGGCTATGAAAGCCGACAACGTCAGGGGCAAATATTAATGGATTCATTCAGCCATTGGAACCGTCTCCTTTCCACTTTTTGCCAGCATGAAAGGAAGCTACTTGATGTAGCACATATGGCTTGAAGGGAGCTTCAAAAATGAAGCATGCCGGGGAAGGAGAGGGCTGGAATGCTCTCGCCCCTTGAGGTCATTGGTTCGAATCCAGCCCAAGCAGGCGCCGAAGGCCGTTACCATCTGACAGCTCTTTGGTGGCCTGTTGGAAGAGATTTGGTGGTTTCTGATGAGTCCTGGGTGGGCAGGTGTCCACATTACATTTGGCAGGGAGCGGGATTCTCGCTTGGCAGCCGTGGCAAAACACATCACAGGAGGAGCAGCTGGGATGTCGGTGGCAGCCATGGCTGAGGAGATCGAGAGAGACCGAGAGAGCTGTCAAGGGCGAAGACGTCAATACAGCCACTTGCCGGGTCAGCCCAAAGCTTCCTCTAGGAGTAGCAAGCACTTTCAGAATGCTTTTTTAAAAAATTATTTTCTGGTTGCTTCCGATTCGCATCCTGGCTGACCTGAACAATGACATTCTCATCACCATTGTAAGTGATGTTGCACAAAGAAACATAAGAGAAACATAATAAATAAACACAAAGAAACATAATAAATAAATAAAATAAAATAAGAGGAAACCAGACAGTTCCCTGCCCCAGGAAACATGCAGTCTACATTTTAACAGAAGGGGACAATCCAAGGGAGAGACGGGAGAGGCTAAAGTAAAAAAGAAGAAAGGCACTTGTTTAGGATGTAATGATATTTCACATGTGGAAGTTGTTTCGGTAGCAAATGCCTTTGGCTGTATTTCTAAGTGCTAGGGTTGCCAAATGACATTAGGTACAGGCTCCTTTCCCTTTGTTTGTTGTGTAGAAGAAGGACAACCAATAAAGGGAAAGGACTCTGTCTCTGATTTCATTGGGCAATCCTAGCACTTAGTCCAAGGACAGAGAGCCAGTGTGGCATCATACTTCGAGTGTTGAACTACAACTCTGGAAACCAAGATTCAATTCCCAGCTTGGACATGAAACCCACTGAGTGACTTTGGGCAAATCACATACTCTCAGGAGAAGGCAATGGCGAACCTCCTCTGAACCAATCTTGCTAAGAAAATCCCATGATACGGCCTTAGGGTCTCCATAAGTCAAAAATGACTTGAAGGCACACAACAACAACAACAACAACAAACACTTTCCTTTTCTATACATTCATTGATATATGGGAAATACTATTTATGAGTAACATTAGTACCAGAAATTACTAAGGATTCTGTGAGTTGTGGTATGGGACGAGGTCAATGCAGGAGATGATGCCATGAGTTATAGCATCAGGTGACGCCAACCCTTGTGACGCCACTGGAAATCTCCTCTTCTACACAACCATTAAAGAGACAAGTGCCCTGTGCCTAATTCTACCTCACAACCCTACCAAGTCCCTACCATAGGACCGGACTGTTATGTCTCATTTTTTAAAGAGAAGACTAGCCAAGCACACAAATGAAGCTTTCCGTACTGCTGTTATTAAGTAGGGATTGTTCTGGCCATTGTTGTAACCAACACTCCAGCGTAGGTCCCAGTTGGCTTTAAAATGATGAATCCTGTATTCTGTTGAAACTAATCATCTCTTTTAAACAGACAAGGTATCTCTTCCCAGATGGTGACTGACCCTCAATTAGTCAAATTCTTCAACTACAGGCCGTTTCAAAATTCCTCGCGCCAAAGGTTTTCCCCAACGTAGGTGTTTCCTCGCTCCATCTCTCTCTTTTTCCCTTGCCCATAGGGAACGGTTCTGTAAAATACAATTTCCAAATTGTTCCCAGGCCTCAATGATGGTCTGATTAGCTGGAAAAGTCAGAGTGAGCAACCAAGTTGGGGGAAGAGTTCATAAATGTGGAACAATGTGACAATGATCGAATTACGAAGGTCCGTAGTTATGTCAAGTGCCCCGGTAGGGCTTTTTTTGTGGTCAAACATGGTTGGATGACATCCAGCAACAGCGAAGTTGGAAGTACACACATATACACACACAGACACAAATGGCCCAATGCCAACATCACAATTGCAGCAGCCTCTAATATCTGGGAGAGCTGGGTGTGAGATGGATCTTACTACAAAAAGAGAGTGCAAAAGTACTGTGAAGTTATTACAAAAGTATGCTGTTTAACAACAAGAAAAAGAACAAAGCTGACCAATGAGGACAGACATAGAAACAAATATTTTAAGACTCTGCTCTCGCTCTGAGATTCCTCGCTCTCGCTTTAAGAAATGGAGAACGACAATCCTGCTGCAGAGGGATACAGGTCCCATCCTCTCTGACCATGTGTCCTGCTGGTTGGTGCTGATGGGAGTTGTGATCTCACACAACTGTGTTCATTTTTGACCGTGTCATGTTGTACAGTGAATTGTACGGCTTGGTGGGGAAGAGATTAAGGATGAAATGAGCTTGGAAATGTTAGGCTTTTGGATTTCAGAATCTCTCAGTGGCCCAGGCTAACAGAGAGATTCTGGGAGTTGTAGTCCGAAAAAGCAATGTTTGTGGGCTTTGGGTTCTCACTTTGAACCTCTGCTACACGCTTAGCATAACGCATACCCTCCAACATTTCACAGATGAAAACCGGGACATGTGTAGCCAAGCCATCTCAGAGTGTGGCTAAGATCGCAAAAGCTTATTGAACAGGAACATATACGCTAGGAGCGGCTACAGCAGTTTGCTTTTTCTCAGCCTGCTGGGAAAGGCCCCCTCCTGCTGAGTAAATTGAGTACAAACCATTTCTGCATTGTGAACTGAGTTTTCAGCCATTATAGTAAGCTGAGAACAACGGGGAAAAGTGGGAGGAAGAGAGAGAAACTGGAACATTATAAAAACCAGTTGGAAAAGTGGGATGGCAGAGGATTATTCAGGACTATCCTTGCCAAATCAAGACAGTTGGAGGATATGCATGATGTCCATCCAGTTTTGCCTCCTCTGTTAAGCACTGTAGATGAAGATGGAGATGATAACACTGAACTACCTTGCCAGGCTGGTGCACAGACCTCAATGGTCAGTCACTTGAGTGGCTAGAGCACTGTGTACCAGGATGTGGAAATCCAAGTTCAAATCCTCCCTGAGCTATGAAACTCTCTGGTTGACCCTAGGCTAATCCCTCTTTCTTGCCCCGACCTACCTTGCGGGAGATAATTTGAGAATAAAACAGTGAGGAAGAGGACAGTGCTTTATGCCACCTTAAACTCAAAATAGAACTAATAAACAACCATTGAAGCAATGACCACCAATGATTTACATAACTTTAAAGGAGATGAGGAAGACATTGAAACAGTTCAATATTTTTCCATACTTTGGTTCAGTCAGAATTGATCATGAATCAGAATGGAAGCCATAGACAAGAAATCAGAATGGAAGCCATAGTCAAGAAATCAGAAGATGACTTGGAAGAGCAGCTGTGAAGCAATTAGATAAGGCCCTGAAGTGTAAAGATATATCATACTGAATTTTGGATTGTTCATGCCAGTGGTATCACTATTGGGGTGCGGACCTCACCGGGTGAACCTTAATGGTGACTTGGAGGTTTCTCATTCATAGGGTTGCCATAAGCCAAAGTCAATTTAACCAGCAGTTAAGTTGTCTAAGCTTTCCAAATATATGTGTGTGTGTGTGTGTGCATGTGTATATATATATATATATATATATGCAATTCATAATAACTTATAAATAAAAACAGAAATAATATTATTCTATGCACTTCTAAACTGCACGCTCCTTGATGAATGGGATGTGTTGGTGGGACGGTCTCTGCGTCGTCCGCCCTTTCTCTCCCCTGAGCCTCAAACAGAGTCTGAGAGTAATTTAAATGCAATCTGGGATCAGCGTTTGAGGGCCCTTCCCTCCAATCAGTTGGAGAATGACAACCTCTGAAGTCAGAATTGTTTTAACCGAACGCATTTAAGATTATTATTCATAAACACACATGTTATGGCTTCGGCTCTTTCACTTCTTTCTTTTACGGCCCTGTAAATCGCATGCAGAACACAAAGGCCCCTGCTTCTCAAATAAATGTTTTGCAGCCGTCATAAATTATCTTTTTCTTGCATTCGTAATGAAAGAGAGAGAGAGAGAGTGGGGCAGAGGGAAGCGTCTGTTTGATGTTTTATAGCCTCTTCCCTAAAATGTAAAAATATGGGAGATGGAGCCAGATTTTATCTCGTCGGAAAATAAAAAAGTGGGATTGTTTCCTACTTGGGTTTCTATCTCTCTACACCCGCGTTCTAGATTTTAAATGTTACACACAGGTTTGGAATCAACATGGTATTAAAATGCAACTGGGCGAAGGGGCAGAAGTGCCTTGCTAATTTTTCCTAATGTTTAGGTGGAATCTATTTTCTTGTCATCTAAATCCACTGGTTTGTGTTCTAGTCTCTGGACCAGCAGACAGCAAGCTTGCTCCTTCCTCTACATGATGATGTCCCTTCAGATATTTAAAGATGGCCATCATGTCAATTCTCAGACTTCTCTTCTCCAAACTATATACCCCAGGCTCTCTCGGTCATGTATGGCAGTGTGTCATCAGAGAGGTCAAGATGGCAAAAGTGATAGAGGTGGTTGTAAAAGTGTGCCTTTTTGTTGAATGGGTTTTTCCAGCTAGACAAAAGACACGCTTTTACAACCGAATTGAAGCACTACGTGCGTGGAGAAAGACACTACTCTCCAGCTCTGTTTCCACTTTCTTTTCTCGTGCAGTAAGGCTCTGTGAGAAGGGAAATCTGCATGTTTTAGCTGTTGTGTACATACTCACTTATACATTAATGTACATGAATGCGCATTGCACCAAGGCACCATCACATTCAAGGAACCCAGCCAGACCTGTCTAATCCATCACTGCCTTCTATGACCTGTAGCAGGAGACCAAGGTTTTTCCCATTATCTTGTACCCAATCTTTTTTTTACTGAGGGTTAAAGATTATACCCCTCAGGTATACCCAGTGCTGTCTTGAGGAGGATGGGTATTGTAGGGAGGAAAGGCAGTATTGCCTCCCTTCAATTCCAGGCTTCCCAAATCCTTGCACCATCGGCGCTTGCAACTACGACTCCCAATGTTCCGCGTTGATGGGAATTGTGATCCAAAAGAGCCAGAGGGCCGCATAGTAGGGGAAGGCCGGTTTCCACCTATCCAGAGGACGTCTGGAAAAAGGCCTGCCTCCAAAGGGAAGAAAGTAAGAAAGAAAGAGGGAAGGGGGGAAAAAAAACAACTTCCCAGCTTCCCTAGTTTGCAAAGCAAACTTTTGCCTTGTACTATTTACCTTGGCAAATGCCCCACCAGATTGATGATCTGTAAAGTGGATTTGTTATTTGGCTGTTTGCTTTGGCAGCTCTTGAAAGCCAAGTTTTCCCCTCCTCCCCCCTCATTACAGTCCCAGATGTCATTGCATACATTACCCTTCTTTCCCTCCAAGTTTCTCCAAGAAAGTTTTAATTTCCACTACAAATGCCATTAAGCTTTTCTTTTCCCTGTTTCTTCTTTGCACCTCTCTTTCTTTCTTTCTTTCTTTCTTTTCGTTTTTTGGAGGAGAGGGAGAGAAGGACTTGAGATCTGAGTAGAACAGCCTCTGTTTCCTGTTTGATTGCCTCTCTTAGCCTCCTTCGGTGTATGAAAACAAGCTGCGGCTTTGCAAACAGATTCCTTGCAGTGCGATGAGACATTTGAATATCATTAAGTGCTTTTATAATAACCGAGAACGCAGAACAGTGGCACGCCTTCCCTGCACAGAAGGCCATCCAGATGCCACAGTGGCTCAGGGCAGAAAAGAACAGCTATTTCTGAATAGCCTCAGCTTTGTTTTAAATGTTAAGCATCTAGTCCTTATGGATCTATCTGCTAAAACTTCAGAAGGCCCCATTTCAAAGGGCACAATTCCACCATCTCTTCACTACAATTCTGAGCTAACAGTACAAACTAACTTTCCCTCTTTGAACTTTTCCACTTGGGAATGTCTCAGTTTCTCTCTCCTCCTCCCACTTTCTTCCTTTATCCTCAGCTTCCTTCCATTGCAACAGACTGGGTTCAAACTACAAAAATAATTTTCATACAATTAACTGAGCAGAAAAGAGGGGCAGAATCTTGTTCTTCCCAGTTGCTCCAAGCAAAAGCAAACTGCTGCAGTCTCTCCTAGCTTCTGCCTCCTTTCTCATGAATGACTTTTGCTGTCTTGACCACATTCTGATGTTTCTGGGCCAGACGTACCCTGCTTTTCATCTATGAAATGCCCTCGGAGCTGAGATTTCACTGAAAGGTTTCTTAATCTGCTCCGCTGCCCTCCCAACCGTGTGAAGAGTCTCCAAGGACTGGGGACAGCTTTCTCCTTGTATAAACTGAGAAATTCCAATAAATTCACATCAGGCAGATGCCTTCAGATCTGAAACTTTCCTGAACCCTACTTGCAAAGCCTCTCTGCCCCGCAGCAATCTCTCTCTCTCTGGTTTCCTACGGGTTATTCTGATGATGTAAATTATCCTAGTAGAACATGGGTTCAGTCTGTGTTGTCCACATGAATTCCAATTACATTTGATTAAGCTTTTTGGAGGGGACCACTACAAAACCCAGGATAATCCATCTCGGTTTTTCCCCTCTGTGTTTTCCTGAAAGGTTCGCTTTGCTGTCCGTGTGAATAACCAATGCAAATAGACCTGGGATAAATTGAGATAAAACTCTGCATGTCTTGAATCTGTTTCAAATACATCCTCATCACTGACTCCATCTTTGGGGGGGGTAGAATTCAAAGATATAGCTATGTTAGTCTATAGAATCAGTATGTAGAGAGATCATGTAGCACCTTTGTGACTAACTGAAATGAAGTAGTTGCATTTAATCATCTGAGGAAGTAGACTGCAGTCTATGAAAGCTCGTGCAGCCAACCTCTTTATTTCTATGAATCTCAAAGGTGCTACAAGATCTCTCTACACACTCCATCTTTTTTGTATTATTACAGTGGGCCCTTGGTATCCTCCAGGGTTTGGTTCCAGGACCACCCCCCATAGATCCCAAAACCCATGAATGCTCAAATCCTGTTAAAGGCAACGCATAGTAAAATGGTGTCCCTTAAATAAAATAGCAAAATCACACTATGCTATTTGGGATTTCTATATCTTTTTTTAATTGTTTCAAGCCATGGCTGCTTGGATCTGTGGATAAGGAGGACTGTTTGTATTATTGTGAAGTAGAAGGCTTTCATGGCTTGGCATGCATAGTTTTTTGTGGGTTTTTTGGGCTACGTGGCCATGTTCTAGAAGAGTTTATTCCTGACGTTTCACCAGCATCTATGACTGACATCATCAGAGAATGTGTTCTCTGAAGATGCCAACCACAGATGCCGGCAAAACGTCAAAAATAAACTCTTCTAGAACATGGCCACGTAGCCCGAAAAACCCATAGTAAACTATGTCTGTATTATTATTTATTCAAAGAGTAACTTTCACAGTGTGTGGGGAGATCTTGTCTCACTTTTTAGACTAACTGAAAGAAAGAAGTTTGCAGCATGAGCTTTCCTAGATTTCACCTACTTTCTCAGATGAATTATAACTTACGTCAAGTCTTTCCTAATTAGCGACTCCATCTTTAATCGTTGTGCTTTCCCATGTTAGCAACAGAACTTACAGAGATGCAGTTTCGATTTAAAAAAAATAGCGCCAACAACAAATCGGGAAATGCACGGGGGAGATTATTTGTGTAGTCGAACTGGAAAACATAATGTATTGTATCAAAATCCTATTTGCAAACCCTTGTCTTTTGGACAGGCCTCCGCCTCCCAGAGGACATGGTCATTAGTGTCTGTGTCACTCCATCAGTGTCTTGCGGTCAGTTCCCGAGACACTTTCTTGTCTCTGTCCTTTGTCCTTCCAGACGCCAGGCTGTGTGTGCAGGAGGATTAAGGTGGAGAGCTACCTGGGCCCATTTTATCTCTTCCCCGGCCCTTGTTTTCCCCCACAATGGACCTACACAAGGCCCCCAAGTGCTTAAGCTTTCTCTTTGGTGTTTACCGAACTCCCTGAGACTGTCAGAACAGCTGTCTCCCAGCGAGACGGGAGCAAAATGAAAGAGGCAGCAAGTCCAAAGAGCTCAGCTTTTGAGTAAACATGTGTGCAAGAGTGTCCTTTTAACAACTGGAATGGCTCGGGCTTTCTTGGTGGCAAAGAGCGGCCCTTTTCTCTTTGGAGAGAGATGCCTTGAGCTTTTTAAGCCGGGGAAGCAAATTAACTTTTAAGTGGGTTTATTTTTGGCAAGGGAAGGCCAAGACGCCTTTACAGGTCTTTGGGGGGAAAGCCCCCAACTTCATCCATTACTACATCATAAGCAAAATGAACCAATTAAAGACTCATTTATGCTTCAGAATAGTTTTCTCAATTGTGGAAAGCGACTGAGGGAGATGGATAGATAAATAGATTTTTTAAAAAAATGTCAAATGTTTGTAGATAGCAGTGAGTTTGGATGAAGTGGGTTTCTTTAAAAAAAAATAGATTTCCTGTTCTATTGTGTTTGAAGTGTCTTCGCACTGACCTGTCAGGGTTGGATTCATCCATATGGAAGTGTTTCTTCAAGGTTTTTTTTTTTTAATCATGTAAAAGGAGGGGGGGTTCAGATCCGATTTGCAGATGTCTCCGGTTTTGTTTGCCAGCAGCGAGTCCGGCTCGCTGCAGGTTTCTGTGCAAATGGGTTATGATCAAATGAAGGCGCCTGCGTGGGGCAGAGAGCATTGCAATTTTACATTGCATTGCAAACCTTCTGTGCATTGCAATTTTAATTGTGCTTGTCAGTTTGCTTGCTTTGGTAAGGACAGCCGCAGTTACTCCTCTGCCTTCCTACTTTTCAGCTGCTTTTAGAAGGTCCTGGTTTCTCTTTGCTCCTTTGTCCCCAGCTTACTTCAGTTGCTGTAAATAATTCAGAGTAGTTAGTAGTTAGCACACAACTCAGTAGGCAGGAGAGGAAAAGAGGGAGCTTGATCTTGCCTTTCCTATTTGGGTCATTTGAGTCTTTAATTCTTAACAACTTGCGTAAACTCAATTCTCTGCTTCTGATAGTAGTTCCATGTGTTCTTCTGCTTTAATACGTTTTGCCCTTTTGTTGCCTGGTTGTCGCTAGGCCACACAACCCTGTTTCCATCGGTGAAATGTTGGAGTGTATGTGCTCTGGGAAAAAGCTTCCAGCAACGTCACAGAAATGCAAATCGGGGTTGTTGTTGTTTTTGCAGTGTTTCCAACTTATGGCGACCCTAACGCCTGTTATGGGATTTTCTTGGCAAGATTGGTTCAGAGGAGGTTTGCCATTGCCTTCTTCCCTTGAGGCTGAGAGTATGCAACTTGCCCAAGGTCACCCAATGGGTTTCATGCCCAAACTGGGAATTGATCCCTGGTCTCCAGAGTCATAGTCCAACATTTGAACAGCGTCACAGAAATGCAAACTGAGGTACTGATGTTCAGCTCACTGGAAAGCCTATATTTCCAGTTTACCGATGCTTTCTTCCTTAAAATATGAAGACTTTGTCTGCATCTACACTGTGGGAATAAAGCAGTTTGACACCACTGTAATTGCCATGAGTCACTGGACCTCTCAGACAGACCGGACCAAATCCTTCACCAAACTACAAATCACAGGATAGAGCCATGACAGTTAAAGTGGCATCAAACTGCTTTATTTCTGTAGTATGGAACATTTGTGGAGTGTATCCCTTTCTCTCTCCCGCTTTCACGTCCCTATTTTTTCCACCTTTACTTGACCAACGCACAATTCACTCCCTGACTGGAAATGCATTGGTTGCGATCCTTTATGTTGTCCTTTCATTCCCCTTCAGAGTGTGTCTTTCACCTCCAACCTTTGAGTCAGCCTTTGAAACCAGAAAAAGACAGTGCTTTACTCTCCTTTTGGTTGTCTAATCTTGAGATCTGTTAACACAGCAAGAAATTCCAGCTTGAGTTCATTACAACAATGAGTTACCATTTGAATATGTACCCATAAAAAAAAAGCAAAATGAAGGGGGGGGGGAACCGCAAGAGTTATAAATGTCTTTTTAACAGGCTCTCTTTAAACTTCTGTTAGTTGTGTAGCACTATTTACAACAAAAAAGAAGAGTGGTGGGAAGAGGGGAGTTTTTGGAGAAAGGAAAAAGCCATTAATTTTGCAGAAATGTGTATCAGACCTAAAAATTTCAGTCTCCATTACTTTAAATGATTCTGCCTTTGCTATTACAGTACTCTTTGTGCCAAAACGTTTGCCCCCAAATCCTCCAAGGTCTCTTTGGGTGCATCCACATTGTAGTAATAATGCAGTTTCACATTATTTAACTGCAAATTATTATTATTATTATTATTATTATTATTATTATTATTATTATTTCTTACCTACTTCTCATGGATTGAAACAGGGAGCAACAATGAGTAAGAAACACACTACATCTGTTAACACACACATCCGTTAAAACACACATCAATTTCAAAGGACAAAGAAGATATACACATATTAAAATGGACAATGAGACATTTATTGTATGTCTATTGTATTTTATGTATGTTTTATTGTTAGCCACTTGGATCTTTTTGGAGAAGCGGGATACAAATAAATAATATTATCATGGCTCCATCCTACAGAGTCCTGGGATCTGTAGTTTTGCAAGTAGTTTTGGAGTAGAAGGCCAAAGACTTTGTAAAACTACAGATCTCAGGATTCCCTAGGATGAAGCTACGGAACTTAGAAGGATGTCAAGCTGTGTTATTTTTGCAAATGCGCCCTTCCTCCCTTAAAGGTCCCTTATTGTTGTCCTTGTTGTGTGCCTTCAAATTGTTTCCGACTTATGGTGACCCTTTCGTGGGGTTTTCTTGGTTCAGAAGAGGTTTGCCATTGCCTTCCCCTGAGGCTGAGAGTATGTGACTTGCCCAATGAGTTTAATGACTGACCAAGCTAGGAACTGGACCCTGGTCTCCAGAGTTGTAGTCCAACACTCAAACCAGTTCACCACTAGATAGATAGATAGATAGATAGGGTTTGAATGTTGGTGTATGTGTGTGTGTGTGTGTGTGTGTGTGTATATATATATATATATACACACGCACATACACACAACATTCAAACCACTACTATCTATCTATCTGTTGTATCTATCATATCTATCTATTGTATCTATCTATAGTAGTGCTTTGAATGGTGTGTTTGTGTGTATATATATATATATATATATATACAATATAGATAGTATTGATTTGAATGTTATATATATATATATATATACACACACACACACACACACACACACACAACATTCAAACCAATACTGTCTATCTAGTAATATACACACATAGGCACGCCAATATTCAAATCACTACGATAGATAGATAGACAGACAGATAGATAGATAATTGAATGTTGGTGTACATATATACAACATTCAAACCAATGCTATCTATCTAGTAGTGTGTGTGTGTGTGTCAATATTCAAACCACTACGATAGACACAGACAGGCAGGCAGGCAGATAGATAGACAAACAGATAGATACTATCCTTACTATCCTTTTGACTGGGTTTTTAATGCTGAGCTACCCAAATTTCAATGGTTTGTATTTTAATATATTGTATATTTTAATTTATAACTGTTTTAATCCTTAAAATTGTTTAATCCGGTGGTTCTCAACCTTTGGTCCTCTAGATTTTTGAGACTTCGACTCCAGTAATTCCTGAACAATGAGCGTTATACGTTAAAGTCCAAAACATCTGGAGGTTGAGAACCAATCGCTTTTCAAAATTTTACATTTGTGTATTTTAATATTTTGTATTGTTTTTGAATTGTATAATTTTATACTTGTTCGCCGCCTTCAGGTCCCTATATCGGAAGAAAGGCGGGATATAAGAAAATGCGGCCGTGAAAGAGGTTCTCCTCGGTAAAAAAAAAGAGCGGCTCTAGCCAAGCGAGGAAACAAGGCTAGTGGCCATTTTGCAACTTTCCCTCAGAGGTGCGCAAAGTGCGCCAGCGAGGCGGGCGACCATTTTAAAAATGTCTCCTCAGGAGCATAAGAGACTTTGCTAAGTGCCCCAGTGAGGCGGCCTCCATTTTATTAAAAAAGAATTTTCCTCAGAAAAACAAAGGGCCTTTCCAAGTGCAAGCCGCCATTAAAAACAACTTTACCTCAGAATTTTTTTTTAATATTCTTTATTAATTTAAAAGAAAACAAATCCAGATACAATAAATGCATAAAAGCGTAAATGATCAGAATTTAAATGAACATTTAAATACATAATTCTGGTGCACTTGGCAAAGTCCCTTTTTACTCTTGAGGCAAAATTTTTTAAAATGGCGCACGCCTCACTGGCGCACTTGGGAAAGTCTCTTATACTCCTGAGGAGAATTTCCTCCCAGTATAGGGACTCATGGTGGCTTACAAACCTGAAAGAGTCCAAGTTAAAGCACTATAAAACATGTAAATACACATTTAAAATAACATTATGTTTATGTTTATTTATATCCCACCTTCCTCCCAGTACAGGGACTCGAGGTGGCTTACAAGTTTAAAGAGCCCAAGTCAAAGCACTATAAAACATGCAAATACGAGTTTAAATTATTCGTATTATTCTTACTCTTACTGGTATTATTAGTATTATTATTACTATGTTTATTTATATCCCGCCTTCCTCCCAGTACAGGGACTCAAGGCAGCTTACAAATCTAAGAGTCCAAGTTAAAGCACTATAAAAATGTGAATACAAGTTTAAAATAATAATAATTATTATTATTATGTTTATGTTTATTTACATTGCACCTTCCTCCAGTAGAGGGACTCAAGGCAGCTTACAAATCAAAAACAGTCCAAGTTAAAGCCCTATAAAACATGCAAAATACAAGTTTAAAAAACAATTATTATTATTATTACTATGTTTATGTTTATGTTATTATTATTATGTTGTTGTTGTTATTGTTGTTGATGTTGTTGTTTTAGATTGGTAAGCCGCCTTGAGTACCTATACTGGGAGAAAGGCAGGATATAAATAAACATCATCATCATCATCATCATTATTATTATTATTGGTGCTTGGTTCCTCCCAGTACAGGGACTCAAGGCGGCTTACAAATCTAAAACCGTCCAAGTTAAAACACTATAAAACATGCAAATACACATTTAAAAAACAATGAATAATAATAATAATTAATAGTAATAATGATGATGATGATGATGATGATGATGAGATGCTTCCTTGTAAGTAAGTGCAGGTTCTCTGTTATCATCCTTGACACCTATAGGAGACCCCTTATCTCTTTCCATCCTCCTTCTGACGTTTGCCGGGCGTGCGCATGTGCGCAAGGGGTGTGCACGCACGGGCGAGGGTAAGCTCTCCTGCCCTTTGGAGTCCGGTCTCTCCTACGGATGAGAATGGGATGAGTTAAGTGACTGAAAGCCCGAGGCCGGGAGATGCCGTCTGCAATCATTTTTTCACTCCATCATCTCACCTAGCGATGCCACTCTGCCTTATACAGCCACCAGATGGCTGATGAATAATATAAGTGACAAGGGCAAAACCTCTCAAATGCGTTCGGAGGAGGAAACTTCGAGGCCTGGCTGGTCTTCCGGCTCAAGACCAGCTGGGCCCTCTCATTTGTAATGCCTCCAATCGAACCCAGCAAGCGGCCAGGCCAAGGTGTTGGCCAAATGTGTCTGGATTGCAGGAATCCCGATTGCAGGAATCTCCCAGCTTTGTCCTGGTTGCGTTTTCGCCCACGTTGCCTGGAGCGTTTCTTTCATCTGTGGCTTCTCTTGCTTAATGAACGTTTGAGAATGCATTTCTGAAGAATTTTTCAGCCCACAAAACAGCCCCGCGTAGCCGCTAATAACCTTCGCAACCCAACAAAGTAGGTCAGTCTTGAGAGAGAAAGAAGAACTACTGTGCCTTCCCCATAGCTATCTGGATATGGACAGGCAAAAACAAAGGTCTTTTGCAAATGTGGAATTCATTGCCACAGGATGATGGGACGATCACTTACATTATGCTTTTTTATTATAAAGGTTTATAGACCACAGTGGATTTCAGCTTGTTTTTCTGTTGTAGATAATATTTCCATCTTGACTTGTTCCCCAGCTCACCCTTCCTGTGTATTGCCTACTGTAGGGTTGTATCAATGATTCAACCAAATACCAAAAAACAAAAGAAAATAGGTTGAACTGGACCAATTTGAAGCAGCAGATTTACCCAACTTGGTTTTGGGCTAAAATGGCACATTCCAAACAGCTTTATTTTGGCCAATCTGGATATCCAGCCCTTAAAGTTGGGGGGAAGTAGTGCATCTCCAACCTGAAGAGTCAGTGGAGTGGAGTGGTTTGAGCATCGGACCTTGTAGCGGTTTGAGCATTGGGCCTTGTAGTGGATTGAGCATTGGACCTTGGAGTTCAAATCTCTGCTCAGCCATGGAAACACACTAGGCCATGTTGGGTAGGTCACACTCTCTCACTTTCAGTAAAAGCTGTAGTGTTGAGTTTTGGACTGTGACTCTGGAGACCAGGGTTTGATTCCCGTCTCGGCCATAAAACCCACTGGGTAACCCTGGGCAAGCCACACACTCTCAGCCACAGGGGAAGGCAATGGCAATACTCCTCCAATGAATCTCCAATGAACCATAGGTTCACCATAAACTAGAAACGACTTGAAGGCACAGAACAATAACAAGAGGACAAGTGCAAGTTGGGCTGTGGCTAAGGACGCAACTGGATTCAAGCCGGAAGGACCTTCACCTGCTGACCTGCGCAGTGGCGAGAGGAAAGTCGGAAGCTGTACAAAGTGTGGAGCAGAGATACGGAAAGTGAGAGCTTGTTACTAGTGGTTTGGTTCGATCTAGAAAGACCTGGACGTGAAAGACCTGAGCAGGGATGACTAGATATCTTAAAGGTCTCTTCTTCCTAGGTTCAAAGATGATTTGACAGAAGATCGCAACAAATGCAGGACAATCCCATATGTGGCCAGTGGAAGCATTGGGAGGTTTCAATCTATATCTTAAAAGAGCTATCCAAAGTCCTGAAACTACTTTGGGGCTACACTCAACAACTTGGGGAGATCCTTTCATGTTCAGAGGGTCACCCACTGACATGGTAGTGACAGTCTATGGCTCATGGGTGTGCAATGGATATGTGGCTCCGAATCCCACCAAAACGTCACCTAACATCGACTAATGGGGACTGAAAAGCCAAGAAATCAGATTCTGACCGTTTCCTCATCAAAATCCTCCAGATATGTTGCAAGGTTCCCACATTTATTGCTGTACTTCTATTTTGTTTTGTTTCAACACAATCGACCGCACACATTCACAAAGCAATGGATGCAAACTACAGGAAAAGAGATTCAACCTCAACATTAAGAAGACCTTCCTGACTATAAGAGCTGTTCGATAGTGCAAGATGCTTCCTCAGATTATGGTGGAGTCTCCTTCTTTGGAGGTTTTTAAACAGAGGCTGGATGGCCATTTGTCGGGAGTGCTTTGACTGTGTCTTCCTGCATGGCAGAGGATTGGATTGGATGGCCCTTGGAGCTTCTTCCAACTCTAGGATGCTAGGATTGTAATTTTTTAAAAAATAATTATTTTTCTTTTTGTTTCCTTTGCCCCGACTGTAACCGATTTCCGTCCAGGCCTCTTTGGCTGACACATTTGGGGGAGGTAAGCCGGGCCTGATGCTGAGGAAGAACAGACCCTCCAGAACTGAGAATAAAAGGTCAAGAATAATCCAAAAGGACAAGCTGAGCAGATCTGTGTGTATATTGGGTTTCACATATGAAACCGGGTCCCGATAAAGCTGATGGCTTTGGAAACACTACTGTGATTAATGAAAACAGCGCTCCCAGCCCAACTGCAGGGTTCATACTTCAAAAGATCAGTTGGGATTAAGAAACTATTAGAGAGGGCGGAGGGAGCGTTTGCTTATTTGCAACCCGTCCCAGGAAACTATTGGATTTTTTTTTCTCCCCTTAAAAATAAAAAAGGAGGATGTCCAGAACGGAAGAAAGGAAAATGGAGAAATGTTTCCATTTGAAAGTTGTAATACAAATTACGCTATGAGGAGAGCCATTAACACAAAGCATTTTCTGTGCAGGGAGATAATATGCTTCAACAATGTTTTCTGCACCAGAAACATGTTTTTCTGGATCAACATTTTTCATATGTGTGCAAAAAAGGCCACCCCCCAAAAAGCATCAGTTATTGTGCACAGAAATATCCCCAGGAACACTTTTAGACACTCAAATATAGGAAGAACGTGGCACAAAAATATTCATTTTTCTCATGCGGTGAGGAAAAGCCTACAGTAATTATTTGTCTTTGTGCCCAAGGACCAAATAAGTAAGGATTTTCACACTTCACTTTGGAAAAAACTGCAAATAAATAGCAGGCAAGGGTACCATTTCAGGAGAGTCACTGCACTCAGGGAGGAAGGAGAGGTGAGGTATTTCTTCTTAGGACAGTTGGCAAGTCTCCGGTTTTTCCAAGACAGGGCAAAATCTCCTGTTTTGGTGGACTCAGCGCCAGGCAAGAAGAGGAAAAGGTTCTGTGCAAATCTTCAGTTCAGCTCCCATTTGCAGAACTTTGTTGCTTTGTTGCTGCAACTTCCAAAGACTCTCCCAAGGGATCTACGTATTCAATTTGATGCCTACCTTCTTCCTTCTTGCACCAGAACCAAGTTTGGACCATGCATTGTCCAAACAGGACGACTCCCGAATGGGGGAAAACAGGCCTTTTGACCCATGAAGACAAAGCCTGATGTGGTTGCGCATTCATAACTACACCTGGGATGTCGGATCTAGTACTGACGTCTGTGGATTGGTGGGTGAACCGTGTGAAGGTGTGCAAACAACACGTAATGTTATCTCAGAAGATGGCTGGTAGATGGAAAAGACGCTGCAGAAATAATCCAGTTTGAGACCGCTTTAACTGCCCAGGCTCAATGCTAGGAAATTCTGAAAAATGTAATTTTGTGTGGGATATTTTGTCTTCTCTGTCAAAAAATCTCTGGTGCCACAATAAACTAGCACTCCCTAGCATTGAGCCAGGGCAGTGAAAGCAGCCACAAACTGGATTATTTCCGCAGTCTGTTTTGGACCTTCGTCGAAATTCCCATTGTCCCAAGCCAGTGCTTTCCTGTAGCACTTGTTCTCTCCCCACGGCTAAGAAAAGCTGTTAAAAAAAAATGCCAGACAAAAGGATGGAAAATGAAATCATGCAGGGATGCTTAATTTGCCCAGCATGTAGAGAGAGGCCTTAGCACTTGGATTGCTTTGCTGCATATATTACAGTAGGCGCTGGCATGCACAGCCCCAACAATGGCATGCTTACAGGTCCTCTGTTCTATTTACGCGGCGTGTGTTGCTCTCGGCCATCGCTTGTCTCCGGTAGTGCAGCGTCTGCACTAATGAAAGATTAAACCAGGTGGGGATTAACGGCTGTCTGGGGGCCGAGCGAAGCCGATCACCTTAATCCAAAACGCAATTCCAAAGGCTGGGCACCAAGGCCAAGGTTATCGTAGTCCAGGGAAACCTGGCTCAGGAGAGGGACATCATCGCTGTACTTGTTTTTCAGGCGGCATCACTTGCCTAGAACCCGGGACCCTTTCACGCTACACCATTATAGCACTTTTGGTCCCTTTGCTCTATACCCTTATAGGGCTATTATTACACTTTAACTGCCATGAGTCCATCCTGCGGTGTCTTGGGATTTACAGTTTGCTGAGGCACTGGAGCTCTCTGGCTGGGAATCCTAAAAGATTCTGTGCCTATCACAGAGTTTTCTTGGCAAGTTTCTTCAGAGGGAATTTCCCATTGGCATCCTCTGAGACTGAGAGTGTGTGACTTGCCCAAGGTCACCCAGTGGTTTTTTTTAATGCTCAAGCAGGGAACTGATCCCTGATCTCCAGAGTCGTAGTCCAATGCTCAAACCACTACGCCACATTTGGACCCATCTCTTCCCATGCAGACATGCCTCACATTTTGCATCTGAAAGGTTTTACAAATTCTAGCATTCAGAATGGTTGAAAGGGTAACCAATGGGCTGGAAAGACCAGGCCAGATCTGTTGTTCTGCACGCTCAAGCAAGGCCCATTTGGGTTAAACCTTGCCAGGCAGGACACATGAAATTGGACACATGACATGTTCAGGTGTATTCATTTCAATGTACCTGCACAGAGTCCGGCACCTATGGCAGGACATAGCATCCAAAACTATTCGTTGGGGGAATAAAATCATTGGAAACATATGCAATCATCATTTAATGTCTTGGTCAGAGATTTATCGCCAGCTTTGAATGTAGCTTGGGGGGAGAAAGAGGTGGAAAGATAAGGACGGATAGGAGTCAGGCCTTTCCTTGAGATATGACTTGGGCACACTTAATCCCTTGTACCTGCATTTTGCATTCATGCCCATGCCTTGCATGCTCTCTGCAAGTTGCGAGGCTTGTTTGGGGAAGCCGCCCTGCCTTCTTCCCCTCTTCTGCTCTCGCTCAAGCATCTCTGGAACTACAGTCGGTCTCTCTCTCTCTGAAGTTTTTATTTGGGTGCCTCGGCCATCGCCCTGGCAAGGCATCAAAAGCACTTTGCGCCGTTATTCATAGGCCCGCTTAAAAGGAAGGCGAGGGTGTTTGTGTTTCCCATTTTTGAAATGTGATAAAGGCTTAATCTCCTGTCAGCATCGTCTAACTAAAGAGGGAGGGATCTTCAGAAGACCTCCTTCCCTCCCAGAAAAGGTACTTTCTTTCCTCCAGATCCTTATCCTCCCAAGTTTTTGCAGATGAAGACCTTGACACACGTGGCCAAGTCAAGTCAAATCAAAATGTCAAGAGAAATAGGAACACACAAGCTAGGAAAGGCTGCAGCGGTTTGCTTTTGCCTGAACCTACTAGAAAAAGCAAGACTTTTTCTCCTCTCCCCTCCGCTGAGTAAAATTGCAAGCTTTTGCACTTTGAAACCAGTTTGCAGCTGGACAAATGGGGGAAAGTGGGAGGAGTGGAGAGAAACTGGGACATTTTAACAGCAGCAGGAAAAGTGGGATCGTAGAGGATTAATCCCAAATCCTGGTTCAGCCAGAGAAGCTCGCTGGGTGACCTTGGGCAAGTCACACTCTCTCGGCTCCAGAGGAAGGGAATGGTAAACCTCTTCTGAACAAATGTTACCAAGAAAACCCCATAAGAGGTTTGCCATTGGGTCTCCATAAGTCAGAAACAACTTGGAGACACAACAACAACAACAAAGAGGATTAATCATGAGGAAAGCCAGTGTGGGTTAGTGGTTTGAGCATTATAGGATAGCGTTAGGATTGCCATAAGTCAGAAGCGACTTGAAGTAGGCCTGCCTTGGGATCACCGTGAAGCAACTTGAAGGCACACAACAACAACAATGAAGAGGAATTAGTGGAATAGTGGTTTGAGCATGATAGGATCACCTTAGGATCGCCATGAGTCGGAAGCCACACCACAATTGGGACTGTCCCTGCTGTATCAGGCGAGTTGGAGGGTATGTTGTTGTTCTTGTTGTTGCTGCTGTTGTTGTGTTGCACATGCCACAGAAACACTGACAAATTACATACTTGCGCTGCAATATGATGTGACGAAGACTTTGCAAGTGGCATTGAGTGCATTTGGGATTTCATCCCCATTGTTGTTGCTTGCATCAGTTCCGACCTATGGCAACCCTAAAGGGTTTTCTTGTCAAGTTTCTTCAGAGGGGCCATCCTCTGAGGCTGAGAGAGTGCAACATGCCCGCTCAGTGGGTTTCCCTGGCCGAGCCGGGATTTACATTCCCAGTTAAAGCACCAGACATACCCCCACACCCTGTTTATTCATTCATTTTAGGATGGTTTGGCCTGGGCCGCCATTTGAGTCCCCTGATTATCTCCCTGCTTGGCTGGTGCAGGGATTAGCCAGCCGGCCGGAGGGTTTACCGCTGCTTATCGTCCAGCCCTTTGGCCGTTATCAGAGGAAGGGACGCCTGCCTCGGGGCCTGGTCTCTCGCCCTTTCTATTACTACCTGTCAGAGGCTGGGAGTGAGCTGTGAAGCTGTACAGTCGTGGCAGGCGGGCAGATAGTTTCTGACGGCTGATCAAAGAGGGAAACCAAAGGCCTGATAACCGAGGATGTGTTTGGTGTGCTTTTAACTTGGAGATGGGAGGGGGAAACCCTGGCATTTGCCTGCTTCCCTTCTTTTCCTTCCCCCCCCCTCCCCAATTTTTGCAGGCTGGCAAAAGCCAGACCCCTCTAAATGCTCCATATTCAGTTACCTAATTGTGGAGTGAAATGGCATGCGATCCAAAGCGCCCGCTGTAATCTCATTCCGGGCGGGCAGTGATTTAAAGTAAGCCTTCGCAGCAGACCTGCGATATAATAGACTCAAATAATTTTAATT
Organism: Urosaurus nigricauda; assembly: GCA_034509955.1. Classification (NCBI taxonomy): domain Eukaryota; kingdom Metazoa; phylum Chordata; class Lepidosauria; order Squamata; family Phrynosomatidae; genus Urosaurus; species Urosaurus nigricauda. The sequence continues at coordinate 21,376,011 of JAOEGL010000010.1, forward strand.
TGTACTTTGAAGTGATCTGGGGGGCACAATCTAATCTTTGCATTTAGTCAAAACGTCATGTCCTTCCCCCCCCCCTTTTTTTTCTTTTTTTTTAGTTTGGTCTGAATTAGGAAACAACTGCGCGTTAGAAGGATTATTTTTAAGTAGCCTTTCTGGAGAGCGTAAAGGTTTGCGCTCAGTGATTTTGGAACAGTTACACATGTTCCCCTACCCATCCTCGCTTTCTCCTTCTATCTCTTTTTCTTTCCAATTCCTTCAGGGCCAGTTGGATGCAAATTGATCCAATAATTGGACGTGGGAGTCACCTCCCATATTAAATTTCCCATAGGACACTTAATGTAACATCATCCTAGGGCATTTTGGGACATTCAAAACAAAATGTCCCACACCATGAGAAGTGTGGTCAAGATGGCAAAAATTATTAAGGAGAATGAACAGACAAGGCTGCAGCAGTTTGCTTTTGCCTGAGTCTTCAGGGAAGGACAAGATCCCTCTTTCCTTTCCTCTCCCCCTGCTGAAATAATTGTGTTTTATGCCTTTTGCATTTTGAAAAATGCAAATTCCTTTTTCATTTTGAAGTCAGTTTGCAGCAATGGACTGCAACTGCAGCAGCAGTTTGCAGCAATGGACTGTAAACTGAGGATGAACCTTAAACTGGGAAGAAGAGCGAGAAGCCAGGATGTTTCGAAAGCAGCTATAAAAGTGGGATGACAAAAGATTAATAAGGGCATCCCTGACAATTCGGGACAGTTGGAGAGTATGTGATTCCTGTTTTCTCACTTTGCCCTTTTAGTTTAGTGTTAAGACCTTTGACATTACCATCCTAGTTACTCAGAAGTTAATCCCATTTTGGTCAGTGGGGCTTACTTCTAAAAAAAAGTAAGCATAAGATTGCAGTTTGGGGGTAAGTCCCACTCAACCATAGAAACTCAGAAATTCAAAAAAGCAAAATCAATTACTTTCTCAATAGCAGAGATCATGGTGGCACCTGTGACCTGCTTCAGGATTCCCTATTACCTCTGCCTTACTTAGAGTAGCTGGTGTGTACACCAGTCTTTCTCTAGGTACATCCAGACTGATTGTAAAGTCCCAGTTTTCGTTCCCGTTCTTTCAAACTTTATACTGGGTTGCAATAAACCAACCTGGGTAGCTGATATAAAAAGTCTCCAATCATTATCGGGAGCCAACCAAAAGATATTCAGAGATAAACAAATAAATATGGATCTTCAAAATAATAACGTTGGAAAGAACAGAAACAAAATCCAGGACTTTGAGGTCTTTTTAATCAGTCGTCGGTGTTTTTCTCAAAGCAAAATATTGTTCCAAATTATCCTCTTTGTAATATAAAGCTGGTGAGTGTCTTGGTCTTGCATGGGACATCAAAACCCATTAGCTTTACAAAAGACCTGGTGTTCCTGATGTGGCTGAGAACACATCCCTGTGTTTTTCAATTCTCCTTATGATGTGCCCTGGTGCTTCAGCATTTGCTGCTCCATTTTTGTATAAGTGGTGGACGTGAAAGAAATGAGCCCTCAGCTCAACTGTTTCTCTGTTTTTCCTCTCTTGAAGGTGCCTTTGACCGAAGCGTGACTCTCCTAGAAGTTTGTGGGAGCTGGCCTGAAAGCTTTGGCCTCCGTCACTTGTCTTCCATGGAACAAACCGACGAGGGCCTTCGGGAGCGGCTGGCCGACGCCATGTCCGAATCGCCGGGTCGGGACATAGTGGGATCTGGCACAGGTACAAAGAAGAGGTCTTATCAGAGATCACATACGTCTCTCACCCAATGGTGATTTTCTTTCACTAACTTATATTGTTCATTTTCTTTCTCCCCCTCCCTCCTCTGTTGTTTTTCTAACAACATGTATGCGTATTCACCCAGCCTGGAACCTTAACTTTCCAAAAGTAATTACTGTAGTTGCCGGTCAAAGACCTGGAAAGCAACTAGTTACGAATGTCGTTGTGCGGAAACATCCTTGATTTGTGGTTCGAGTTAGTCCAAATAATGTTTTACAATTTGCTTTTTCAATGATGCAGTTTGGTGCAAACTGCTCATGGGGAACTTACAGTGTAGCTACATTGTTATAAAACAAGTTTTCATATGGTTCAGAAGTAACAAAAATAATTACTTTTAGCTTCCTTTTTTAAAAATCATAATGCAACAGCTGGCTAGTAGTATAAAACACACAGGAAGCCATACAAGCACTGTGCTTATAAAAGTAACTAGTTACACCACGGGAGGAGTGGTATTCATTCTTATTATATTGCAAGAATTCTTGTTATGTTAGGATCACAGTATGATGATTATGCTTGTGTGCCTTCAAGTTATGGTGACCCTAAGGCCATATCATAGGGTTTTCTGGCTAGTGCCAGACCCACTCCTAGTCTTGTTGGCTTTGGTGTTTCTAAAGCAAGCAAGTTTGGGTCAATTAAACCTGGGCAGAACGTTTGCACCTTTAAATGTTTTTGCAGAAGCGTGAATTTTAGCGGGTGTTTCATCTTCCCTAGTTGTGTGACAAGCAAGACTTGCTGCAATTCCCTCTATAGTCTAGTAACCCAAGTGGATTGGGCAGGTGGCAACAAAATGTACCTGTGGAGACTTAGCTATGTGATATGGGTATGTCTCTGGTGCTGGATCTTGGCCAATGTGTTTTTGCCCAGAAGGCTCTGGAACAAGACTACCTCTGGGATGCGGTTCAGGAAAACGGGGACTGTCAGGGAGCAGAGCTTGAGAAACACTTCACAAAGCAAACCAACATACATCCAGCAATTACACCTTCCATTGGGAAGTAGGTTTAAAAATTACGCTCCATTTGGAGCCCAGCATTCGGCACTACTCTCCTATTGCTGCCATTTGATCAAGACCTCCTGAGGCAACCCTTGATCACATTACTGGCCACATTTCCAAATGCGCCCAAGTCACCTTTGGTCTGAAATTGCATTGAGGAAGTGATTGTGCCCTGACTCAAATGGGTCTTTCCTTTTTGTCCCTCTTAACCCTCTCCCTTTGTGTAATGGTGCCCTGTCCCTCTTTTTGGGACTGTCGCAACAGGAAGGTAAATAGCTGTAGCATGAGCAAACGCTACTATTGAATTCTATGATAATCCATTGTAAAACAAGGAAGGAAGGGGAAGGGGAAGGGAAGGAAGGAAGGAAGGTAAATAAGAAAAACAAATGAAGGAAGGAAGGGGAGGAAAAAAGGAGGGAGGGAGGGAGGGAGGAAAGAAAGAAAGAAGGAAGGGAGGAAGGGTCCACATGCTTCATGGCTTCCTCCTACCACACAGCAGGGATGTCATCCCCCTTCTTGCACTTTGCGTGTGTGGATTGGAAACGATGTGCAGATGAGGTTCCGGGTGTACAATTATCTGTCTTCGACAAAGTGCTGGCTTCCATAATCCAAATTAATCCATCTTCATCAGAGTCCATTATTGTGATAAATTAAAGGGCCCATTAACATAAATGGAATGGCACTCGGGAGATTACGCTACGCTCAAGAGGCCTTTGGGATGGTGGAATGCTCACAGATAGAGAATGCACTCGGCTTTGTGTCGTCGTCGGGATTGGCACCGAGGAAATGCCCGCTGCTGGATTCCTCCAGCTTTGTGTTGTGAGTGGCAGCTAAATATCAGCAACAGCATCCAAATGGGGGCTGCTTTGGCTGGGAGAGGGGTTTGTATCATACCCTAAGAGTAGAAAGAGAAGAGACTTAGGCAGTTTCGTACTGAGTTTTGTCCTTATAGGAAAAACTGTTTTAATTTAATTGGATTAATGCTGAATTAAATGGTCCAAAGGCAGGTGATTAAACTGGGGGGGGGGGGGGCTAGTAATGGCTTGACAATCCTACTTTCTCTCATTTTGCTGTTAAAGTACAGGTTTACCCAAATCCTTGACATGGAAAGATTGCACAAGGAGGGGTTGTATTTTCAAAGGCTACTGTAAAAAAAATTGTTCGACTAGTCAGCAGAAAACCCATCTGCTAAAAATGGCTTAAAGACATGCCGAATTGCTGTATGCTGGCAGGAACGTTTAGCTCCACCACTGAAGCAGTTGTTTCCACTGGAGACTTCCCTGACTTGAATAGCAGTGGCTATCAGGCATTGAATGGGAGGGGAAGGGGGTAAGAAGAAGATCTATTTTCAATGTGGCTTCACCCACAGAGCTGGACATAAGAATACATTTGCTTTAGGGAATGGCCTTTTGGACCTGTTAGCCGACGATCCAGAAATTTGTCCCGTTTAATCCCGGTTCTGTCTTTTTGGACACAGCTGTTTGACATCTAAATGAAAGTTCCCCCAACAAGCTATGCCCAAGTAACAAATTTGGGAAATATCTGCACTGGCCAGCAAAATCTGGCACAAAATGTCTGATTTAGCCGAGATTAAGATGGATTAGATATGGAACTGGCCTTTCCACATGAAGACACTCGGCACTCGAATTCAGGCCTTTGCCTTGCATCATGTAGTCAGATTGTAGCGAGGGCAGGAGGAGATTGATGCATTTGGCTTTTCTTAAAAAACAGAAATAAATCCAACCTCGGAATATATAGATGTTTTTCTATGGCTAAAGTCCCTGTATTCTACCTATGTCCATGTTTGCAGAGAGTCAGCATGGTGTAGTGGTTTAAGTGTTAAAGTACAACTCTAGAGACCAAGGTTTGAATCCTTGCTTTTGGGAATTTGGACGGTTTGGAAATTACTGATACTGTATATCCAAATGCCTGACATTTTGAACATTTCCTAACTTCACACCTGGTCCAATGCTGTCTGCATTTTATTTCTTCTCTAGATGCCATTGGCGTTTTTCCCACCCCTTGCTCTCCTGCCATGGCATCCGTTTCTCTGGCCTCTTATTCAGTCACTTTTCTACGTCTTGGAAGGACAGGAATTCAGGTCCCGGCTGTTAAGAGTTATAGACTATTTTCGTTCTGCAAAGTCCATTAGAGAGCTTTTTATTTAGATTTTTTTGGAGTGTTTTCTCTTGGCATCCCATTCTATTTGTCCCTCAGCAGCGCCGAGGTGAGGAAGCGTGCATTTTATATGGCTCCCTGTAAGCTTTCCGAAAGGAAACCAGGCATTCCTTGCTACAATGCCCTTGCCAACAAATGCGGTTCCTCTTTTGGACTGGCTTCCAAATCTCTGGAATCTTGGCAAGGGGCCATTTTAAAAGCCTTCTCAGCGGGGAAGGAACCGGCGGCCTGCTCCGAGAAGCGCGTAGGCGGCCAAATGAGCCATTTCCTCTTCCCCGCTTCCCAGCTTCCGTTGGAGCAGGGTTTCAGAGGGGAACGCTGCTCTGCCGGCGCTCCTCGTGCTTTTTAAGTTGGGCCTAGGGATGACAACCAAGGGGCTAAAAATATTTCCAGAAGCTGATCCAAGAAGTGGTGTGCGCTCGCTTCCTTGCATTTCCAAAAACAGAAAATATGCTCTTCGCCAAAGTGGTGTATTTGCAAAATGTATTGAAACTGGTTCCGTTTGCATGTCGCTGCCTAGAATTACACTGAGCCGTTATCACTGTTTCGTACATGTTTAACTGTCCTTTACAGTTTTAACTGTCATGGCAGTTAAATCATATAAATCATATGCTATAAATCATGTAGCATATGATTTATAGTTTACTGAGGTACTTGGAATTCTCTGCTTTTGTCTACTTCTCTGAACTACAACTCCTAGCTACCCTTCATGCCTGACTACATTTACAGAGTCTTTCTCCATGGATTCTTTCTCCACAGATTCAACTATCCTTGGCTTGAAAATATTCAAAAAATATATAAATTCCAAAAAACCAAACTTGATTTTGCCATTTTATATGAGGAGCACCATTTGAGTATCCATTATATTTAATGGGACTTGAACATCCTTGGATTTTGGTGTCCAAGGAACCAAGCCCCAGCACATACCGAGGGCCCCCATAAATTGATTTAATCCCTCTTTTTCTTGGGATTTCTATGAAAATATTCTTATCATCAAATTCCACAATCCATTGGCCCATTGACTACTGGCGCATGTTGCATTTCCAGGAAAGGAAGAAACAGTGGGCACAAATATGGTGCCAGGAAAATTGTCGGTCCAGTGTGGCGTTGTGCATTGCAACACTGCAGGCCTGGGTTCGAAGCTTGGCTCAGCCATGTAAACCCACTCGGTGACCTTGGGCAAGTCACACACTCTCAGCCTCAGGGGAAAGCAATGGCAAGCCCCCTCTGAACAAATCTTCCAAGAAAACCCAATGAAAGGTTCACATTGGGGTTGCCGTAAGTTGGAAATGAAAGACACAAAAACAACATTTTGGGGAGGAAATAACTGTTATTTGGCCACAGCAGATAGCCTGGGAGGCTCTGAGCTGGAAAATACAAGAATTTCAACCACACTTATAGTCTACCTTGGTGTTCCTCAGGTTATCTGATATAAGGGCCCAGCAATTTTCTTTCCAATGTGCCAAGGACCAGTACCCTATTTCTGCCCATTGGTTAGTTACAGCTGGGTTTTTCATCTCCTGGAAACAAACCATATACTGGCACCCAATGACTTGGAGACTGGCACCTGTCCACAGGTGTCCACTTTGAGTTGCACCATGCTACTTTGGCTTTCAAAATGGCGTCTTATTTTGGAATGCCTAATGTCACACCTTCAAATCGTGTCCCCCTTGCATGAGACACCCCTGATTCGTGCAACATTTCCGAAGCGGAAGGAGTTTCCAACATTTGTCGTCCAATGCTGTGAGCGTTGTTGTTGTTGTGTGCGTATTTTTCATTAAAAAAAAACCAAACAAGAGTTTCTTTGATTATGATGATGCTTCCTCGCTCCCTTGCTGGCTTGCTCCCTTTTTTCTTTTTTCTTTTTTTTAAAGTCAAATTTGGGATTCTGTTGTTCAGAGCAAAGAGGTCACAAGGCCCTAATGCATTTAGCATTGACTGCCCTCTCTTGTACTGCTTCTATTAGTCCGTAATTTGATTTGTACCTATTCATTTGCAGGCCTTGCAGCAGCACGGAGCTGGGCCGGCGTCTAATTGGTGCTGTCTCTATTTTAGCCTCATTAAATTAGCCCTGACTCCTGGCCACTTGGTGTCTGCGCTTGTCTGTCCATTTATACAACCTAATGTAACACAAAATTCATTACTGATCACATTACTTTCAATTCTGTAGCCCACCTCGGGATAAACATTTTCTTAACCCTCTCCTTTCCGGTGTCCAGAGGACGGAAAGGCACTTTTTTGGAATGGGGTGTTGGCGGTGGAAAGGCATGCCCTCCCAATATTTTGTAGATGAAAGCCCGACAAGAGCAACCAAGCAACATCAGAGTTGGGTTAAGAGGGGGAGTAATTAAAGGTAACTAATTTTGAGTAATGGAGAAGTAAAGAGGTACTTGTGACAAATGTAACTGTAATTGCAAATAAGAGGAGACTACAACTGTAAAGTGTGGTTTCTGAAGAATGCAGTGGGCCCTCCATAACCACGGATTCTTTATCCATGGATTCAACCATCCACAACTTGAAAATATTCTATATATGTTCCAAAAAGGAAACCTTGTTTTTTGCCATTTATATAAGGGACGCCACTTTGTTTCACCATAATATATAGTGAGCATCCACAAATTTTGATCCTAGAACCAAATCCCAACAGATACCAAGGGTCCACTGTAACTTCCCAATGCTTTGGGACAGTTTGTGATGGCTAAATCAAATCACCATACCTCCAAAAATCAGGGATGTGTGTGTGTGTGGTGGTAGCTGTGAGAGAGGAAATTTTACAACCTTCTCAATTTGTGGGCTTCCCAGAGATCCTGGCTATCCTATGAAACATTGGGTCAGACTGGATGTCCCTTGGAACCCCTCTACCCAAGCTTTCCATGCCTTCTTAAATAACCCTCAGTTCTCCGCTGCAGAGGCAGAGGTGACCAACAAGACAGAATAAGTCAGCCCCGTCATCTGTAGAATTTCAACCGATTTAGCCTTTGACCTTCCGTATGTATTGATGACGGTTTGGCTACATTAAAGCCCGGCTTCTGCTTTAATATGGCACCAGAAGGGACACCCCTCCAACGATCCTCATGATCCTGAACAAATTTATAGCTTAAGCCATTTGCCTCCTATTTCCTTCTGCTCTGTGTCTCCTCAATGAAGGGATTGCGCGCTTTACAAGGGCTCTTAAAATGACATTTTCCAAAGTGTTTCCCTTTCCGTAAACCAGGGCACGAGGGGCCGGCCTACCTTTGTGGCAGAGGCGCGCATGGGACTGGAAATCCATGTTCCAACCTTCTAGCAGAAAATGCACAGACACCCCCAAAATGAAACCGAGGTGACGTCCGATAGCGTCCGGAGTTCTGCCCAATAAAGCAAATGAATTTGGGGAATGGGTTCACCTACTGGGTAAGCATGGTGTAGTGGATTGTCTACCCACTCTGGAGACCAGGGTTCAATGGGAGTTATAGTTTGAAACCCCAAATGTTTTCAAGCTTTGGTTTAGGACCATTGCTTTAAGCAGGAATGTCTGCTTCGTGCAAGAGTTTGCTGTCTTAGGAAAAAACAGAACGGTTTCTACCTTGAGCTATTTGTCCATTGAGCCTAGTACACTACTGGCTTCCACGATTTGTATTGCCTCTGCAGGATCTCAAAAGGAGAGAGATCTAGCCCCATTGTGTGGTGCCTTATCCTTTTAACTGGAGGCAGTAAGACTTGAACCCAAGACCTCCTTTCATGCAAGAAAGTGGGTCTTTGTCAGATATCTCCCCAGTCAAATACACAAAAAGAGTTTGCTCAGGGGAGGAAGACCGGGTCATCTTCCCTGCAAACCATTTGCAACATGGCTTCCTACCATGGGTTGCCATGGATATTTTGTTTTCTGTGCAACCAAATTATTACATGGGGCCAGGGCCTGAGTGGGATTCAGCCAGTTTAAATGGCATCTTCAGAATCCAGAAAGCTTACACTTGGCACCTCAGCTAAATCTGTATCTATTTATAGACCGTCACCATCCAGCCACCAATTGTGCCAACTTTATGCCAAGCAAACTTTATCACCGCCTGGCAAACCAATACTTTTCCATTGGCTCCCTGTTTATTTAAGAACTTGGGGAGTCCAACAACTGGAAGCAAAAAATCTATTTGCAAAGTTACTGTTTAAAATGCAAATATGAGAGTTGTGGTTGCAAAGCTCCCCAAAATATAGTTACTACTGTGTTGTTTTCTAAAAGTGGGTCCTTACTTTTCCGTTTCCATCATGATTTGGCCACGCAACTCGGCCATGTCAACCCACTTGGACATCACTATCTCAGCCTCAGAAGAAGGCTACGTTTATAAATAAAGTGGGGGATAAATGCCACCGTCTGTCCCCTTCATCCAAGGAAGCCCATGAAAAGATGGGCTTTCCTCCGTTGACATTTATGAGAGGGTAGAAATATGTTGCCCTCGGACCGGCGAAAAGCAAAAAGCCCTCTTTTATTGAATTCTTTTGCAGTGTTGCTGAGGCTAATTACATTTTGCGTGGCAAATAAAAACCAGATGACTCTTGGGGACTGGACGGGTGAAAAACCTCCCCCGAGTGAAGGTTTTATCGGCCGATCTGGATAAACAGTGTCTCATCATTGAACGGTTATTGCAAATAAATGGCTTTCTAAGCACTTTGGGTCTCTGGGCGTTCGCCCTGCTGCTGGGGTGTGGCTTGGGGTTTGTGTTGAGAAAGGGCAGTGTGAGGATTTTCAGGCTTCTGGTCTTGAGGCAAAATGACCTGAGTTTTAAAAGCTTGGCAAAGTTACTTTGGGGGGACTGCAACATTCTCCAGCCGGCATAGCTTGCAGTCCCAAAAAGTCATTTCTCCCAAGCTCTGATATATCCAGGGTTCAAATCCCTGCTGAGCCATGGAAACCCAATGCGGGCACATTGGGGAAGTGCCACTCTCTCAGCCTCAAGACCAGGCAAGATGTCCTCAGACATCTACCAAGAAAACCCCATGATAGAGTCGCGACATGAAGTCACACAACAAAAATACTTCCATCAGGTTTTTAGCTCCCACTTGAAAGTCTTTGGCCTCCTGCTGTTGATCTGTTTGCTCCCTGATCAATCCTATATATTATTGGTTCTATATATCGAAATTATTTCTAGGCTTCTCTTCATCCCAACAGGAGAAGGAGACAGTAAACAGGGACACAAATTTCCAACACCTATATGGTTGTACTTGTCCACATCCCCTCCCTTGACAATAGTGTGCTTGAGTGCATTTTTAGTTAATCGCATTTGGGAAGTGTACGGACGGTTTGGTGCATCTTTTCTTTTTCTAAAAACACATGATAATCCTCACCGAGGTGTGGATTTCAATGGCAAGGTGTGCTTCATCTCACAACAGATCATCTCCAGAGACACAATTTCCATGGAATTATTTTCCATTCCTAATTTCCAGCTATTCCTCCCTCTTGGGAAACTTTTTGCAGAGTAGATGCGGGTGTCATTTCCCCCCGGGACCTTTTTAATGGTTCGTATTATTCTATTCTATGATCCTGGATGGGATTCAAAATGCTTCTAATTGCTCGAAAGTGGGATGCAGAGAGAGGAATGTCTCCGTTTTTCATTAACTCCTCCAAACTTCACAAAAGGTCAATTTTTTTTTCACAGCTGTGGCTATGTTACAGTGTGTAGGTCATTCCTTCACCCGGACAACGTTCCTCCTGTGTCCTATGAGTAGGTGTGTAATTCTCCATCTTGCAAGGAGTAACAAGAAAGTTTAGCCATTTTCTTCCTGCTGTGCAAAAGTCTTAGAAAACTATGCAGCTTTTGAAACCTAATTGCATTTCGGGACTAGTTCTGCACAAAATTCACATGTGGTTGATTAGCACAAAAGTGTGAATTTTCTGCGTAGAAAACAATGTCCATATAAAATGTTATTTTCTGCACACAAAAGGCAAATCACCCGCATGTGAATTTTTGCACAGAATAAGGCTGCATCCACACTATAGAATTAGTCCAGTTTGACACCAATTTAACTGCCATGGCACAATGCTATACTTTTCTGGGATTTGTAGTTTTGTGAGCTCCCCTGGAGTATTCTGCCAAAGTGTAGATCCACCCATACATACCCACAATCCAAAAAGGTACCATTGGGTTTGATCCTTGCTTCTCTTGTTGTGTGCCTTCACGTTATTTCCAATTTATGGCAATTTATGAGGGCTTTTTGGCAGGTTTCTTCAGAGGGGGTTTACCATTGCCATCCCCTGAAGCTGAGAGAATGTGACTTGCCCAAGATCATGCAGTATGTTTACATGGCCGAGCTGGGATTCGAACCCTGGTCTCCAGAGTTATAGCCCAACATTCAAACCACTACACCACACTGGCTTCACTGAGTGCATAAGTAAAATGTCGACATTTTAGAGAGAGCACTAGTGCCCTCCAGGTTTGGGGATTGTTTTTAATGTGTTGTTGCAATGAGACACTTACTTAAAGAACCCAACCGCAGCCCAAATAATCTCAAAACTGAGAAGGAGAAGCAAGAAAGCAGGGGGAAAACCAGGTTTAAGACATGAAAGAGATTGCTAAAGTTTTGAGGTTAGAGCTTTTTTGGAATCCCTCGTTCAGCATCTCAGCCAAATGATGCCCAGACCATGAGGTAATGAACTGATTTATGAAGTTTGTACATATTTTCCACCATCAGCTGTCTTGACAACATTAAGAGAGGCCTGCTGGATCATACCAAAGGCCTCTCTAGTCAGGCTTTTCCCTCCTTGCAATTGCCGACCCATTGCCTATGGGAAGCCCAAGGGAGGCTGTGACCAAAACAGTTGGGTTTCATAACCTTGGCCCTAAAACCTATCCTCGACTTATGCTTGGAGTCGACTGATAGTCGACTATATATGGTAGAACTGGACTATTCCATAACGTGTGTCCAGTAAAGGACTGCTGTTACTTTACTACACAGAGGAGCCAAGAAAGTGACTGATACATATTGAGACTGAAGCGCAATGGGACTGATGCACACATACCTAATTCCTATTGTGCATTGGGACACCAGTGCACTTTGGGATAATCTTGCCAATGTCCTATTAGGCATCTTCGCCATTCACCTATGGTTTCGTAGCACCTCTGCTCCACAGGAAAGTATATGTAAAGCTGCGCAATGTATACCCTGATAGAAGATTCCAGCCATTTTGATTAATTCATTAACTAAGTCAGTGATGGTTTGGATCTCGCAGTAGGCAATGCCAGAGTGCAAAGTAGAAGGGGACATCCCTCTGTTTGCTTTTTCTCTCATGGCTGTTTCCTCTTCTCTTTTCTCTGGATCCCCTTCTCTTCTTCCCAGGGGTTTGGGAACCGGTTGCTTGCTAGGAGCTTTTGAAATTAAGCCAAGCTCCGTTCCCCCCCCCTCCATGTCTTCTGTCCCTGATCTCTAGGGCTTGAGAGGGTTAGGCCTCATCTATGGGCGGGCTGTGCCCCACAAAACGCTCGGGGTCCGGAAATAACTCCCTTTCCCCAAATTATGTGGCAACCCTCGCCACCGAAACAGGATTATCCGTGCCTATTGTGGGGAGAATTGTTTCTCAAAACACTTGCTTCTTTATCTGGTGTACTTTTAACCTTCCAGAAATTGTGTCGAGTCAAACCTGGAGGTGGTCCAAAAAGCTGAAGACCGCAGCTTTGACAGAACAAGTTGTCTGTTGCTTTTTTTAAAATTTAAAAAAAGGGGGGGGGTTTGAACCACAAGCCCCCCTCCCTCCAAATTGGGAGGAGAAAAAACTCATCAAACATTTAATATTAAATATTTCTTTACACTATTTTAAGAAAGCTTTCTCAACTTAAGCAATTATTGTGGCCTTTGTGGAAGTAGTTTTGGATATTTCTATTACACTGGACTGTCCCTTTGCTTTTCAGTTTATCTGAACTGAAAATTGATACTCTGTGGTTGAAATGTGCAGTGTAAGTTAGTTCTCTCTCTCTCTCTCTCTCTCTCTCTCTCTCTCTCTCTCAAAATGCCATGATTCAGTCCAAAATTGGTGATCCCCCTTTCATGGTTAGCCAAGCTGGAGTGTATTCCATGAGTGATGGATCGCATCAGTGCATTCAAGCAAATGAAACATTTGGCATTCCGAGAGTCTCAACCCTCTTGCATATGGGGAAGAATAATAACACATTTCTAGTCCTCATGGATAATGGAAGCTCACTGGCTTTGCAGGATAAACCAGTGTGCAACAACTGAGCTTGGTGCTAAAACTAAAGAGAGACTAGGGCTGCTGCCACACTTCAGAATTAATGCAGTTTGACATTGCTTTAACTGCTGTGGCTCCGTGCTATGGAATGCTAGCATTTTGTAGTTTGTTGTGGCACTAGAGGTTACAAACCGAGAAGGGGAAATTTCTCACAAACCATAAGAGAGGGAAGGAAGGAAGGAAGGAAGGAAGGAAGGAAGTCGAGAAGAAGGAAGGAAGGAAGGAAAGAAAGAGGATAGAGGGAGGGAGGATAAACAAGAAGGAAGGAAGACTAGGGGGAGGTAGGGAGGATGGAAGAGAGGAATGAGAGAAAGAGAGGATAAAAGGAAGGAAGGAAGGATAGAGGGAGGTAGGGAGGAAAACGAAAGGAGGGAGGGAGGGAAGGAAGGAGGGAGGGAGGGAGGGAGGGAGGGAGGGAGGATGGATAAATGAGGAAGGAAGGAAGACAAAAAGAAGGAGGGAGGGAGGGAGGGAGGGAAGAAGGAAGGAAGGAAGGAAGGAAGGAAGGAAGAGAGGAAAGAAGGAAGGATAGGGGGAGGTAGGGAGGATGGATAAATGAGGAAGGAGGGTGGGAGGAAGGAAGGATAGTGTCGTGAGGTTGGCAGGTGCCACTCACCACTGTCCCCCCTTCTGCCACCCTCACAGCTCTTGTCCCTTTCCAACATGCTGTCAGCCTCAGCCTCTCATTCATCGGACAGCTTTGGAAAGGAAAAAAGGAGCATTAGTCGAGCTTCAGAGGCTCTGTGCTGTGCAAAGTGACTGACGTGTGAAAACGGGGCTACAATTAGTTCTTTCCACCCGCGCTCTCCCATTCAGGCCGGGGTCACTCCTTTAGCAAGCTGGGCGCTTGAGCCTAATGCGTCGCGACAGGTGGAGACGGGGAAGAAGAATTCTCCGGGCCAAAGTGGCCGGGGCCGCTTCTGTGCCTGGCCTGCCCCCCTGCTGACGCCGCCACCTTCCTCCAACGCCACTGCCGCCACGTTGGCCCCGACTGTCATTGTATCATTTCGCCCGGCTCGCTTCGCGACAGGAATTTGGGTGACCCTCCATTGGGGAGAGGGCCCATATCAGTTTTTGGAGCAAGGCCTCTAACTCAAACCCCCTTCTCTTTGTCTGACTTCTTCTTTTCCTTTTCCTTCCCATAGTGGATGCTTTTGCTCCTTCCGTCAGGGAGAAAAAAACGAGGGAAAGGAAAAGCCATTAAGAGGAAGAATACACCAGAGGGGAGATTCCACCATTCAGAAAGAGACAGAGAGGAGGAAAAAAACTTTGCACATGAGAGCATGAAGGAGACAGCATAATTTATTACTCTGCAGAACAACAGAGGACAATCTAGAGTTTTCAAGTCAGAAATGCCCCACATGGAAAAAAAAATACTTTTGTGTTCAAAGCAACTTTTTCTTTGAAAAATTCGGCTTATGACAGCGTCTAGCTCTTGCTCGCTGTCTTTTCCGAGGTTCCTACAGAGGTTTATGACTAATGTGTCTTCATCCTAACCCCCCCTCCCCGTTCCTCAAAGATTGTAAAACCCAACTGGGAAACAAGAAAAATTTGCCTGCTCCAGCTGTTCTCAAGTCCTTTTTCCCAGCTGCCTTAAGAAACAGATTTGCTCCACTTCCCCAAATGAAGACAGATCAAAGTGTCCAGGGTTGGGAATGTGCATTCTTGGCTTTGCATCACAGGACAGGGATGTAGGAAGTAGCCTCATGAGTGGTTCCCTGTAAATACAAGGTTTCTAGTCCTCATGCTTCTCAATGAGGACTTCTGTGACCCCGGGAGCCTTCCACCACTCCCCCAAGCAGCCCAACGCTGAGATAAATGGCTTTACAACTTTTTGCAGCTTGCTTTTGCCTGAGCTTCCTGGGAAATGCAAGATCCTGATCCTTCTTCTCCTCTTCACATTGCTGAGTAAATTGAGGGCAAACTACTTTTGCACTTTGAGTTCTGTTTGCAGCAATGAAAGCAAGCTGAGGATAAAGGAGGAAAGTACAAGGAGAGAGATACTGAGACGTTTTAAAGGGAGTTGAAAAAGAGGATTAATCAAGGCAGTGTCTTCCAAATTGAGACAGTCGGAGAGGAGCGTTCGTTTTGTTCTGCGAAGGACGCTGAGCTGGTTTTTGAACCAGCTTTGCACTGACGGCTTGGACAACTACCTGGTGAGGTTCCAGCCGTCTCATGGTGCGGTTTCTGATCCTTTCTGATCACCTTGAAAGCAGAGGTGGTGGCTTTTTCGTTCCTTGATGGCTCTTCCTCACGCTTGCATGCCTCAGTTGGCTCGGCTTGGTGTCCCGTGGTGGTTACTAAGAGCTCTTGGTATTGATCTACCTGTTCCAAAAATACTTCAGCAGGGGAGGACATACCTTGCCATCTAAAGAACTGTGGAAGCAAAACAGGTCAGAAAGAAAGGACGAAAGCTATGCAGGCCAGCCAGCTGTAGACGCAGGAAGGAGAAGTGTCATTTCAACCATGAGAAAAGGGCTTGGAGCTATAGACAGGCTGAGCAACACAGTGCAGGTATAGTTTTGGGAAGAGGGAGCAAAGTGAGGACATTGCCCTCATAAATATACTTCCCTTCACCCCCAGTGAAATTTCCCTTCAGTCTCCAAATTTCTAGCATCTCAGAAAGTGGAAATTGCTCACAGCCAGGACTCATTGGCTCATAATTGACTGGAATCCTTCATCACGGTCTACGTCATGTAACTTTACATATACCTAGCTATGTAGCAAAAGCACTAGTAAACTCTGTTAGTGAATTGCAAAGATGCATAACAGGCCACCAGCAACTGATGTGCATCAGCACTCCCTAATAGATTCCAGCCATTGTTTCTTAGAGGCTTTGCTTCGTAGCTAAGTATACGTTAAGTGACATATGACGTAGAATAAGTTAGACGATTCTGGCCAATGATTCTCGTCCTCATTGTTTTAAATAAACAGGAACACAGGCCCTATGTAAGCTCAATCCATTGGTCTGTGGGTGTCATTAGGGGGTGCGGGGAGTGTTGACCACACTGGTGCCATCCAGTGGATCCCAACAGAACCATCCTCTCACCTAGCCTTTTTTCTTTTCATCCAAATGGCTAACCAGGTTGAATCTTTCCTCTCTTTTTTCCGCTGCAGAGCTACAGCGCGAGGGAAGCATCGAGACCCTGAGTAACAGCTCAGGCTCCACCAGCGGAAGCATTCCACGGACCTTCGATGGTTACCGGTCGCCTCTCCCGACCAACGAGAGCCAACCCTTGAGCCTCTTCCCGACCGGTTTCCCATAGCCGATTCCCAAACGGGAGAAAATATCGGACAGGCTAACATCCCGATGCTCCATGTGAAACATCGATGCGCATTTATCCCAACAGTTGGACTCTCTTGTTACCTTAACGTTGTCGATGTCTCCGCTCGTGACCCTTCTGGAACTGTACGAACAAAAAATTACCAATTTTGCTGTACTGTGCAATATGGGGATACTTTCCTCCCTTGATCTGAACTGCTTTCTAGCGTTTTCCTTCCGGTCTTTCCCCATCCCTTGCTTGAATACAGGGAAATGGCTCTTTCAAAGAAGTATTTTAAACCACCATTTGTTTCTTTTAACTGTAACCTGCATCCCCCACCCTCGTGGCAAGCCTTTAAATCTGAATTGATCATTCATTTTTCATTAGGCAGCGAAAGAATTAACATGCCACCTGTATTTTAGGAACCCGCATGATAATTGCCAAGATGACAAGGCCCATACATAAGCCAGGGCCATCAGCATGTAACTTTTGCAAATATTGGAAGCCTGGATGGATGGGTAAGAGGGAAAGATATGAGGACAAGCTCCAAATGGGGGTTGTCTTGGAGTGTTGCACATTTAATTTCTCCACCTTCCTCATTATTCTTCAGATCTCAAATGGATGCCAAGAGTATTACAAGAAAGGATATCTCTCTGTCTCTTTTTCTTTGTCCTTTGGGAAAAATGATCTCGGGTTGTTCCATGTATTTTAGAGATGTACTGAATTTGATTAACTCAAATTGCGAATCTCTATTGCCGGGTTACAGTGTCGGTTCATTGGAATTCCTGTCCAAAAAGCGCATGTGATCTTCAATAAATCTCTGTGGTGATTTTGTTTCAAGATAGCACTTGCAATTGTAACTTCTATGGCAACAAAGCGCTTCTTCTTGTTGTTTCTCAAACAGGGTGGTGTGAACTTTAGGCTTTCCAGATTGGTTCCATTTTATCCCTGGAACTTGGAGATCAACCAAATAAATCCTGGAGACACTTAGAATTAAAGAAGTTAAACCCACAATTTTGCCTTGAATGTCTGAACTGAATGGGGGTCACAATTCAAACACATACACTAAGCTGTTCCTGCTTGCCCCATCAAGTTAGCTGGGGCTTATTTTGGAGGTTTTATATTGCCACAGCAAACTACGAACTTCATAATATGGAGCCATGTCATTTAAAGCGTTCTCAAGCTGCATTAATGCTGCAATGTGACAGCAACCCTAGCGATGTAATTCTTTTCTCATTTTCTTCTCAACGGAGACAACAAATAATTGTAGCACTTTTGTTCCTGCTGCAAGACAGTCTTCAAAAACGATCAGGTTTTTGAAGACTGTTCACAATTTGAAAGTCATTCTTTGCAAAATCCGCACGTGGCTCAGAAAACAGCTTCTTCGACACAGGGAACGACATTTTTCAGTGCAGAAGTATTATTTTCTGCACACAAAAAGCTGTTTCCTACACAGAACATGTTGGTATCTATGCTTTTCAACCACATGTGAATTTTGTGCGGAGTATGGCCCCATTTGCAGAATTTTCAGTGCAGGAAACATCCAGTTTTTGAAACCTGTTCCCAATTTGGGAGTTATTCTATGCAAAATTGGCACAAAGTTGCATCCAGTTCATTCAGCAGGGGAGAAAGAGAAGTAAAATCTTGCTCTTCCCAGCCGGCTCAGGCAAAAGCAAACTGATACAGCCTCTCCTAGCTTGTGTGTTCTTCCTCACAGATAACTTTTGCCCTCTTGGCTACATATGGTGTTTCTTGGCGACGCATGTCCTGGTTTTCATCTGTGAAATGTTGGAGAGTATGTGAATCAGCCAGGTCCTCCCATAGTCGGGAGCTGGTCCCTTAAATCCCCTTTTTAACATTGGAACATTTGTCAGGATTAAATGCACTACTTAAACTTGGGAGCCACATACGCTTTCTATTTCTGTGCCAGAGCTTGGCAGGAGTAAGGGAGTTGGGTGTGCATTTTTAGATAACACAAAAACCCCTCAAGTTTGAGAACCTTCTGCCAACTTTTGAAACTCCCTTCACTATTTTGAGTTGTTGTTAAGGATTTGTTGTTGTTGTTGTTGTTGTTCAAAGTCTAGAACTGTTTGAGTCGTGAAGCAAAAGGAAACGCATCCAAACCCACAAATCTTTTCACACTTCCTCAGCTTCGCAGCGGATGGATCGGTTGAAGCAAAATTGACCATTTCCATCCTCTGCCAGGTTGTTTTTGGGGTTTTTTTTAAGGGAAAGAAAGAAATCAAAAGGCACATTTGCTCTTTGGCTCAGCCTTACAGGATTGCTGAGTCTGAGATGGAAAGAAAAGTGGTGGGTATGTGTTTTAACAAACCACTAAAAGTTGGGTACGCAGTATCGATTTCACATCTCTTTCCAATTTCTTTTCCTCAGGAATATGTGGTGTGTGTGTGTGTGTGTGTGTGTGTGTAAAGACAGGCCTTTCTCTGTTTATTTGCTCTTGCAACAGTCCTTTCAAAATGTACACTGCCTGTTCCTAAACTCTCTGCTATGAGAAAAAGTGAGACAAATTGAGCTTATCTGGCACAAATATATAAATGTACAGTGGGCCTGCCACATTCATTGGTGTTGGGGGCACAGAACCCCCATGAAAGTGGGGAAAACACAAATATATATATATATATATATATCCTGAAATAACACCTCTCTAGGAATCTCTAGGTCCCCTAGCAAGACTCTGTGGTCAACATCTGCTGGAAACTGATGATAGAAATGTGCTGGAGAACCTACAAATGCCTAGAGAAGTGTTTTCTCTAGGAATCTCTAGGTCCTCCAATGTGACTCTGTGGTCAACGTCCAGAAGAGTTGCACTTGAGGACCTAGAGAGCACATATTAACAAAATCTGCAAATAGTCAAAGCCACAAAAGTAAAAGCCGCAAATATGGAGGGCTGACGAATGACAGATTGATTGATTGATTGATATTAATATGAGTGACAGCATGATGTGATGGTTTGATCATTATCCTATGGCTCTGGAAAGGTAGGATTCGAATCCTTACTTGGCCACAGAAATCCACTGGATGACCTCAGGGAAGTCACACTCTCTCAGCTTCAGAGGGAGGCAATGGAAAAACCCCTCTGAACAAACCTTTCCAAGAAAGCCCTAGGAGTTTGCTTTAGGGTTGCCATAAGTCAGAAACGACTTAGAGGCACACCAAAACAACAAACCTCCTTTTTTTGTTTCCATAGTGGGGCATATCTGAACTTGTAGCCCTGGCTGCTTTGGTTGTGATCTCTGTATTTCCTCCCGCGTCTGTCAAAATTGTGGATTCGAACCCAGCAAGGCCTCGGACCTCGTGAGCGCATGGAACAGCAAGGTTAAGCCAGTGGAGATTTTGGAACGCAGTTCATGCCAAGGTCAGTTTCAAAAGTTCAATCAAAATCCAGATTAACACATACAGGAGGGATTGTAGAAGCCTGATGTTTCCTCTGGCGCGGTTCCTTCCTACCTCCCTCTCCAAAGAGAGGGACAAAGTTCTTTCCAAGACTCCTGTCGTCTTGGCAGGTCAGCTCACTAATTCTCTATGAACAAGAGAAAAAAAGACGGGGCGGGGGGGGAACTAAATTTGAACAGAAGATTTGAGGGAAAGTATTCAGAGACTGGCAAGCATTAAATCAGAGTACGCACTTGTTCAAGAATTGTTGTCACACAGCCATGGGGAAATTCCTAGTTTGTTTGCAAGTATCCGCATGAACTCATGAGCCTCCTTCTTTCCTTCCTCCCTCTTTTGCTCTCTTCCATTTGTAACTACTTCTATCCACCATGTCATATGGGGAAAGAGGATCCGCTTCGATTTCTACTCCAAACTTCAAAGGAGCTTTCCAAAATGCTGAATCCAAACCAGCCCCAGACAGAGTCAGTGACTTGGAAAGCACATTTATAGTTCTGGCCGAAACCCAAGTGGACAGATTTGCTGCTATCGAGGCCACTAGCTGCCACAGATTGCTTAAAAGATGGAGACCAAGAGTTGGGAATGACAGGACATGAGAGGACTCGATTATCTACCATCCAAATAAATGGTTCCCAAACTTTGATCCCCCAAACGTTTGGACTTCATCTCCCAGAATCCCTGAACGTCACCAAGCTGACTGGGCTTATGGGAACAGAAGTCCAAAACACTTGGAGGACGACCAAAGTTTGGAAACCACCGATCTAAGTCAATAAACGCAAGTAAGGGGAGGTTAGACCTAAGACATGCAGCCATAGCTCTTTGGCAAAGCGCCTGCTTTGCACACTGAAGGTCCCAGGTTCTTTTCTTAGGTAAAATGTCAGGATAGCAAAAGGTTATTAATGAGGAAGAATACAAAAGTTAGGAGAGGCAGCAGCCATTGCTTTTTCGTGAGCCAACTGGGAAGGCAAAGATTCCAGCCCTTCTCTCCTCTTCGCTGTGTAAACTGAGCGCAAACTATTTTTGCACTTTGAACACCGTTTGCAACAATGGAAGTCAGCTAAGGGCAAAGCGAGAAAGCGGGAGGAGGAGAAAGAAACCAGGACATTTTTAAAGCACCTGAAAAAGTGGGATTAATTGGCAGAGGACTATCCCTGCTAAATCGGAACAGTTGGATGTTACGGGCACATACAACACGGTCCTCTCTTCACAAGGAACAACTATGTTGTGGTTATGGGCCTTTGTATCATTTCTGACTTATGGTGACCCTAAGGCAAATCTATAGTAAGGTTTTCTTGCATAATTTGATCAGAGGGGGCTTGCTCTGGCCTTCCCCTGAGGCTGAGAGTGTGTGACAAAGTATTGTGAATTTTCAAAAATGAACTGAGACAGTGTTCCCCCCCAGCAGAATTTTGCTGGGGGTGAATGCCATTTCAGTTCATTTTTTAAAATGCACCCAATTTTGTCCTATTCAGGAAGGAAAGGATGTGAAGTTTAAACAATTTTGAGTGCAGGAGACAACTGCATGGACAACTTTTTCCTTAATTCAGAGATTTTTTTCGGGGGGGGGAGCCCTTCACAGGAGCAATAACTGGCTTACCCTTGCCATGCCCCCCACCAAGTTCAAACAGCAAATTGTCTCATTTAACCCAGGCTTGACTGTAGATCACTCTTTGGGATAAAATGGGAGCCAGCTCATAAAGCTAGGCTTGGATTTCATGAGAGACAATGAAATATGACTTTTGCTCTGTCTTCTTTTAAAACGTAAAAAATAAACGCACAGCCATATCTTGGTCTTAAATCATATTGGAGGGGGCAATGGGGAGAGAATCCTTCACTCACTGATGGCAAAGAACGCCTGACAGGCCGAGGCAACCCAGAGTTCAAAGTCAAGGTATTCGAGAAGGAATTTGGGGAAAGTTCTGCCCTATGGAGGAACCCGAATAGGTTGGTTGGAACAGACACAATTCAGAGTACCCCTTCCCTTGTTTGTGTGGTTGTGTGCCTTCAAGTCATTTCCAATTTATGGCGACCCTAAGGTGAACCTATCATGGGGGTTTTCTGGCAAGCTTCTTCAGACGGGGTTTGCTATCACCTTCCCTTGAAGCTGAGAGCGTGTGACTTTGGTGCTTTCGCACAGAGAGTAGTTTTTGGGATTGTTATTCTTTTGGATTGCAACTCCCCAGGCAATAGGGATTCTGGGAATTGTAGTCCCAACAAAGAACATTCCCAAGGCCTGCCACTCTTTTAAGCCTGTTCTGATTTGACATTGGTTTTACCACACTGGCTGCATCTACATTGCAGAATTGATGCAGTTTGAGCACACTTTGACTGCCATGGCTCCTTGCTCTGAAAGCCTAGGATGTGTAGCTTTGTGAGCGATTTAGCTTTCTCTGTCCAAGAGCACTGGAGCCCCAACAAACTAGAAATCCCAGGACCCCACAGCATTTGAGCCATGGCAGTTAAAGCGGTGTTAAATTGCATTATTTCTGCAGCATGGCATGCAACCTAGGACTCCCAAGTCTACAAACTGCAAAACCCAGTATTCTATAGGATGGAGCCATGACAGTTACAGCAGTATCAAACTGCATTGATTTTGCAGTGCAGTGGCAGCCCACCGTTGGCCATGTCGGTGTTGGCCGAGTGGTGATCTTTCAGCTCCGTTGTTTCAACTGTTGATGTCCAAATGTTTTCTCTTAAAAGACAAACTTTGCAGCTGTGAAACATTAAGGAGAGGTGATTGGAGCTTAACTGGCGGAAGCTGAGCGTTTTTACAGTATCTCAGAAGCGCAAGGGGGAAGCCAACAGGAAATGGAGAGAAGATGGCCCCCTTCTCTGTCTCCTGTGTGTGTACTATCCCAAAACCTTCAGTCTGGCAAAGTCCTGAGAAGAGAGAAAAGCAAAATCATACGTCCGAGATGAAGCTGATTGGAGCATGAATTCATCCAGGTAGGGTGGAGCATGTAGATGCAAACACGGAACAAAATGTGATGACCAATTCTGAAGTGTGGGAGGCTCTAGTGACAACCGCCAAAGGAGAATCCCAAACTCACATCTCAACCAACCCGTTCTCGTGCTTTTCATCCCCAAAGGGAGCAGCCCTTTGTCAAAGCTAATGGCTCCTCATTGCCTGCCCAAGACCAAGCTTTCCAAAGGTACTACCTTTCAATGGCAACACCCCACAACAATATATTGTTGTGAGGATGATGCAGCCTGAGAGTCCAGTGTGGTGTAGTGGTTTGACTACTGTACTGTGACCCACTGGGTGAGCTTGGGTGAGTCACACACTCTCAGCCTCATGGAAAGGCCATGGCAAGCCCCCACTGAAGGAACTTGCCAAGAAAACCTCATGACAGAAAGTTCTCCTTGGGGTCACCATAAGTCAGAAATGACAGGAAGGCACACAACAACAACAGCCCAACTTACCCATGCGCATGTCATTAACAGGATGCCAGCCAATTGTTGTTGTTGTTACATTGTTTGATGATGATGATGATGATGATGATGATGATGACCAACCTCTTCCCATGGATCAAGGCAGGGGACAACAACAAATAACAAAAATATCAGTGTGTAACACGCTGGGTTTTTTTGTGTGTGTAGCACAAAAATAATCAGTGTAGTAATCCAATGTTCAGTCCATGGAAGCTATCACTCCATTGATTAAGTTATGGATCAGGCTCCACCTTAAGTGTTTGGAGAGCTTCCACCATTCAAATCAATTTATTGCCAATACTTAAGGCCAGTGTGGTGTAGTGGTTTGAGTGTTGGACTATGATTCTGGAGACCAGGGTTCGAACCCCACCTTGACCATGAAACCTACTGAGTGGGCAAGTCACACATTCTCAGCCTCAGGAAGGCAAGGGCAAACATCCTCCGAACAAATCTTGCCAAGAAAACCCCATGATAGGTTTGACTTAGGGTCACCATAAGTCAGAAATGACTTGAAGGGACACAGCTCACACACATCAGTAAAGCGCATCAGTTAAAACACACATCAGTTTAAAAATGACAAATAGGATGTACATAATAATACTAACAATAATATTTGTGTTGGGTGTCACATCCCAAGCCAGAACACAATGGGACACTTCATTTTTTAATTGTTGATTTGTGGTTGATAGGAGACGGAAGCATATCTCGCAATGCCGAAACAGCCTTCTAACAGTGCGTTGTTGCTGTACCTTGGCACATGGGTTGTAGAATGACAGCTTTTAAGGCGCCATACAGCACACTACGACATCTGGGTTGTCATCTAGTGGAGAAACCCATGTGGAATCCATCCAGCAATGCTAGTTGGTGGGGCAGAGCTACCCTTGCAAAACACACACACACAAAACACCCTAACCCAGCCAAGGATCAAATTCCCTTTGACACCTCCCATAGGCTGAGACAGGCTTAATGTGTGTGCAATTTCACACTCTAACTAATCTACGCAGCAGGCAAACTAATCCTGTAATAACCGGCAGATTTAGTTGTAAATCAGGCCATCGATCTAGAAAGTCTCCAAATGGCTCAGTGGCTAAAAATACTTTATATTTGTGAAGCAGCCACAATGCGACATGTGTGCGGGCAAGAGGGATTTTGTTCCCTTGCTAGGTTTTTTATTTTTATTTCCCCTCCTCGAAGCTTTTTTGCACAATCTCCCTAATCCTTTTGGGGTTGTTTGTCTCCCTGCCTCCCCCCGCCAAGAAAAATTGCATCCGGAAAATATGGAATAATCCTGAAAACCTGGCTTTGGCACCAACGCACTTGATGTCCCAAGCAAAGTTTGCCTCTAATTGTTGTTGCTGTTGTGTGCCTTCAAGCCATTCATGGCTCATGGTGACCAGGTTCAACCCCTGGCATCTCCGCTGTTTGTTGTTGTGTACCTTCAAGGTGCCTAGAGCTTGGTTTCAGGATAGCCGGGTGGGATGGAAAAGAAAGCAATGGTCTCCCTCCTTCGCTGCAAAAGGTCATGAGCCTCTCCATCTGGATGTCCAGATGGATGGATATACAGTGGGCTTTTGGTATCCCCTGGGGACGCACACCCAAAATCTGTGGATGCTTAAGTCCCATTAAAACACAATGGCATACACCAGTGGTGCCCCTTGTATACAGTAACACAACCAAGGTTTGCTTTTTTGAATTTAGATATATATTTGTATATTTTCAAGACATTGGATAAAGAATCTGTGGATACGGAAGGCTGGCTGTACAGGTGCTTCTACAACTACATAAGCAGGCCCAACCGATCAACAAACCTACATCTGACCACAGGATCCCTTTGGTGCTATACAGAGCTGGGAAATGTGGCTTCTCTTGATTCCAGTCCCAGGATCCGTCCCTGGCGAAGCAGGCTGGAGGGAATAGTAGGACCCCAAAAAGGCATTCTGCCCTGGGTTTGCTGACAAGCCGGGCCAAGCGTTCCAAGTGTGACCGTCAGATCATCACCTTTGGGCCCGAAGCCCAACCTCTCCAGGGAGGAGAAGATAGGGAGAGCCCTGGAGCCTTTGATGAGAACAAAGGGGTCATTGGCGAGG
Organism: Urosaurus nigricauda; assembly: GCA_034509955.1. Classification (NCBI taxonomy): domain Eukaryota; kingdom Metazoa; phylum Chordata; class Lepidosauria; order Squamata; family Phrynosomatidae; genus Urosaurus; species Urosaurus nigricauda. Next base: position 21,401,379 of record JAOEGL010000010.1, read on the forward strand.
GGCTGTTGAGAGGCCTTATCGTTCCTCCTCCAGCATTGATCCTACGGGTAATAGCATCTCCTCCTTGTCTATCAAGGGGTTGTTGATTACAAAGGCGGGAGGTCACCGTTCTCTCCTCCTTTGATTAGGCAGCTCTTGGCCTAAAGGTGTGCGATAACCCCAGCTCCGGAAGGCTCTTCAGCTTCACTGGGAAGGCTTATCACGGAGCCAGAAGTCTCGGCCGTAGCCGCACACCCAATATTCAGAGATTTGGAAAGGCTCAGCTCCATACCATGCTTAAAGATCACAAGAATAGCCTTCTTCAACGTGCCGGGTGGAGAGGAGGTCAAGGATCAGGTTCCCAGATTAAAAACCTACGCTAGGTAGGGAGAACCCCAGTGTGATGAAGAATAGTGCTTTCAATGGAGGTTCATAGAAGCTGGGGCAGAGGGGAGAGGTGCTACTAACAGTAGTGATGATACTACAAGTAAACATCTGGGGTAGCCATGTTGGCCATTTAGCTAATCCAGTAACATCAAAAATCCACCAAACAGTGTTACCTTTATCGGCCAACCAAAATACACAATATCAGTTGGCCAATAAAGGTATCACTGTTTGGTGGATTTTTGATGTTATTGGAAACCACAAGTAATGACTAATAGTTGGTCTGTTGCAACTATTTGTTGGTCTGTTGTTGTTCCCTGCCTCAATCCATAGGGAGAGGCAGGTAAGAACTAAATATTAAGAGTAATAGTAGTAACAGTGATAGCATCCGTACTGCATAGTACTGCTGAGTAGATTTCCATTTGGGAAATCAAAGAGTGGAGTTAACTAATAGTAGCATCAGTACTGTGAAGTAATACATGTTGAGTAGATTTCCATTTAGGAACCCAAGAGTGGAAGCAACTACTGTAATTATAACAAATGGTGGCATCACTACCGCAAATCTATGTGTGTTAAGTAGATTTCCATTTGGGGAGCCTAAGAGTGGAAGCAACTTCTAGTAACTGATAATCTGACCTGTTGAGCAGATTCCCATTTTGGAAACCAAAGCGTGGAAGCAGGGCCCATTATACCCCTGCTTGGTAGCCTTACTCCTGAGGAACATCTGGAGAACTTCTGAGGGACCTCCAGGAACACATTGGAAGGAGCTCTGGGTTACAGAAACATGAGTACTTGCGATCATCGCTTCCCACCCCTGGGCCAAGAAACCATAATGTGTGAAGCACAGCTGTTTTCTCTGCTGTAAACTAGAAGGTGTTTGTGTCGGGCCTCGCGGGTGTGCTTTTGTGTGTGTGTGTGTTGTCTGGAAAAGCAGAGTAACAGCGAAGGAGGTTGTTGACGAAGGAGAGTCTGTTTTTGGGGCCATCTTGGAAGACAGCTGAGGACCTTCCTTTGATCTGGTTGATTCATACACAAGGTTTGGCCCGAGCCTCCGGTCCAGATGCTGCCTTTGCTCCTCTTGACTTGACTACCGGTGGGTGGCTTCGGGATTTCTCAGCGATGACACACATCTGCGAGGGAAGACGAGGCTCGCCAAGGCCAGGCGTTGGGCTCGCTTTCAAAGAAACTTCCCCAAGAGCAGCTTGGAGGATCGCCCACGGACCTCTCTCTTTTTCTCTCTCTGCCTCTCTCTCCCTGCCCTTTGGACACAGAGGGCCAGGAATGGACTCCGATGCTTCGAGAGCGGATCATCGCAACCACCTGGCTTCACAGGAAATGTTTGGCTCCGTTCTGTTGGGACATCTGGGTGCGAATTATCCGCCAGAATTAAACAGAGGACCTGCTTCACACACGAAAGGAACAGGAAGCTTAATCGATCTCTGGATGGTGTAGGGCTTTGTGACCCATCATCCCTCACCGTTGGCTAGGCCTGATAGGAGTTGTAACCCAACATCAACACTAATAATGATTATAATTTATTTCTCACTCACCTTTCCCTGTGGATCGAGGTGCAGAACAGCAACAATTAATTTTTACAATTTTTTTTACAAGTTTCCGCCTTCTTTATTATTATTCAGGAGTTACAGGAGTTACAGTCAAAAGGGCTCAAGTGCTTTAGCAACCCTGCGCTAGTCAAACATTTGGGTCTGGTGTAAATACTCCTAAGGAGTTTTTCACACAAAGGAGATCGGGAATTAAAAATCCTGTAATAATGCGAAATGGTTTCATACGACATCGCACAAAACCTGCCATTCAAGTGGCTGCAAAGAAGCATTGACGCACATCTTTTTACTTTTGGGATTCGAGCAACAGTGCATGTCCGATATCACTTTATTTGCGCAATTGCGTGCGATAATCATTTGTGCAATTATTTGTCTTTTTCGTTTTATTTGCGGGATGCTTTGAATGCACTCCTTAAGGCCAAAATCAGTGTGATAAACTCCTTGGAAGCATTTTGGGTTTGGCGCAAGCACTCCTTGATCTCTGTTGAATCTGTTGGAAAGAATTGCTGTGTTTTTACTGGAAGCGGCCGTCTTACCTACTTCCAGGATAATGCAAGCCGAAAGTCAGAGGCACACATTGGTGCAAGGTTGCAATTCAGCTGGAAGGTTGCAGAGTTGTCGCACTTTGAAAAAGGTCACCTTTCAAGGCTCTGGTTGTTGGTCACCATTTTGGGGAGTCTGGAAGTGACCCAGCAACGGCCACCGGCCTAGCGTTCAAAGACGTATCCCAAATTTAGTTTTGCCTTTATCTCCACTTGCATTCTTGTCGGAGATGTTGCTCGGCGGTGTCAAAGGTGTCCCTCTCACATCTCCCGGAGGAGCCGTCTTGTGAAGAGCCTTGTCGATACTTGGCCGGCCTTGTAAGAACATGCTTGGCGGCCCTTGGGCCGTCTTGGCCGAGTGCGAATTTCACCCCTGGCCCAGAGGCCAAGCCGAGGCCTGCCCAGCACTTGATGCCCACTTGAGCCTTCAAGATAGCCGGTGAAGTGGGATGCAAGCCTATGAGGATAGCACAGATGGCTTGGGCCTCTTTCCCACTCTACAATCATCATCATCATCTTCGTCGTCATCATTCCTGCTTTTTTCCACCAAAATTGGAACTCAAAAATACAAAGAAATACAATTAAAAACATACAAAAGTGAACATTACAGAAAATGGAATAAAATGCTCTTACTAGCACCAGACGCACCAGTTTGGGGAGGAGAGAAGAAAAGCCCTATACGCCTACTAACCTGGAAGGAGGGAGGTCCCATGATCCACAGGCAGAGACCTCCTGGAAGCACTGGACGGCCATTCCCATCATCCCCCGTCCAGCACTATACAGCTGCTTGCCTGGAGAAGAGCTCTATACTTACCTGGAGACAGGTCACATTACACCTGGAAGTCGCCACCTTGAGGAAGGAAGGAAGGCTGTAGACACCTGCTTACCTGGAAGTAAGTCCCATCATCCACAGTTAGAGGCCTCCTCGACACACTGGACAACCATTCTTACCTGGAGACGGGTCGCATTATCCTTCCCATCATCCCAACTCAGCACAGGCATAGAGAGGATGGGATTCGGACACACCTGGAAGTCGCCAACGTGGGAAAGGAGGGAAGAGCTCTATACACCTATTTACCTGGAAGTAAGTCCCACTATCCACAGATGGAGCCTTTCTGGATTTGCTGGATTACCATCCCCATCATCCCCAGACAGCAAGAGCATCAGGATGATGGGATTCCGACAAACCTGGAAGGCAGCACCAACTTGGGGAGCGAAGGAAGAGCTCTCTATACACCTAGCTACCTGGAAGCGGGTCCCACAGATCCTGGGATTTATAGTTTGTTGGGGCACCTGAGCTCTCTAGCAGGGAAGGATATACACCAGGGCAGTTAAAGCGGTGTCAAACCGGATTATTTGTGCAGTGCGAACGCAGCACTTCTCTAGAAATTGGGGCTGACAAGCCCAGCCATTGGCTCTTGAGGAAGAAGGAAGTTGTATCTCCAGGCCTCTGGAGGGAGGTTTACATACAATTTTCCCTTGACAAACAGCCTGGAAAAATGTGTTTATAAAGTTGTTAAACTCTGGATAAACTTCAGGGGGAAGTTTCAGATCCCTCGCAGCTCGCTCTTGGCCTGTTGTTATTTTCCAGAAATCTGGATTACTGGAAATATTTTCCTTTTCAAAGCTGAAAGAAGTCTAAACAGCCAAAGCGGGGAGAAGAAAGAAAGAAAGAAAGAAAGAGGGAGGGAGGGAGGCTGGAAGAAAGAAGGGAAGGAGGAAAGAAGGTAGGAGAAAAGGAAGGGAGGGAGGGAAGGAAGGAAGTATGCTGGAAGAAAGGAGGGAAGCAAGGAAGACGGTAGGAGAAAAAGAAGGAAGGAAGGAAGGAAGGAAGATTGAGATTAATCCACTCTGCTGGGTCAGTGAAGGAAATGAAATGAAAGGAAGAAGGGATTGAAGAAAAGGAAAGAGAAGGACAGAGAGAAAGAGTGTTGTGGCTAACTCACTCTCCTGGTCAGGAAAGGAAAGGGAGGAAAAGAAAGAAAGAAAGAAGGAGGGAGGGAGGAAGGTAAAAGAAAAGGGAGGGAGGGAGGTATGCTGGAAGAAAGGAGAAGGAAGGAAGGAAGGAAGGAAGGAAGGGGGATGGAGTGAAGGAAGCAAGGAGGTTATACTGGAGGAAAGAAAGGAAGGAAGGAAGGAAGGAAGGAAGGAAGGAGGAAGAGATAGGAGGAAGGAAATGAATGAAAGAGAGAGAGAAAGAGAAGAGAGGGAGAAGGAAGGAAGGAAGGAAGGAAGGAAGGAAAAGAAAGAAAGGAAGGACGGAAGGGAGGGAGGGAGGGAAGGAAGGAAGTTAGCTGAAGTAAAGGAGGGAGGAAAGGAAGATTTTAGGAGAAAAAGAAGGAAATGAATGAAAGAAATGAATGAAAGAGAGAGAGAAGGGAGGAAGGAAAGGGAAGAAAGAAAGAAAGAAAAAGAGGGATGGAGAGAAGGAAGCAAGTAGGTTATACTGAAGGAAAGGAAGGAAGGAGGAAGGGAAGGAAGGAAGGAAATGAATGAAAGAAAGGGCGAGAGAGAGTAGGGAGGAAGGAGGAAGGGAAAGAAGGGAGGGAAGAAAGAAAGGAAAAGAAAGAAAGAAAGAGGTGGGAGGGAAGTAAGTAAGTAAGTTATGCTGGAGTAAAGGAAGGACGAAAGGGAGATGGTAGGAGAAAAGGAAGGAAGGAAATGAATAAATGAAAGAGAGAGATAGAAGGGAGGGAGGGAAGAAGGAAAGAAAGATGGTAGGAGGAAAGGAAGGAAGGAAAAGAATGAATGAATGAATGAAAGAAAATGCTCCGAAGGCACAATTTGCACTGCAGAAAAACATGCGGTTTGAAACCGGTTTAACTACCACCACCACCACCCCCGGGCTCTAAAATCGGATCTGTGTTTCTTTTTTTCTGTTTTTAAATAAACCTTTCTCCTTTTACATTTTTAAAAGGTCTTTTCTCTTTTAAATCTTAATTATTGTTTTTTTTTCATCTGCTTTTTTTCTCTTCCAAAACAAAGTTTTGCTTAGTTTTTCCCCCCAAAAAACTCAACAATTTGACCCAGAAAAAATCCTTTCAAGAGTTTCCTCCTCGGGGTTTTTTTTTCCCCCCAACCTAAAATATTTTTTAATTATAATAATAGTAATAATTGTCTAGGGAATCTCTTAGATTTCGACTCTTTCTTGTCTTGTCTATAGGTCCCCCCTCAACTGTGCTCTCTTTGAGGGCTTTTGGACTCCATCTCCCAGAATCCCCGGCCATTGGCCCACCTGGCTGAGGCTTCTGGGAGATGGAGTCCCAAACCTCTTCAAGGGCAGATCACTGACACCCCCCCCAAAAGAAGAATCCTTCCTTCCTTCTCTTCCTTTTTTCTCTGACTTTCTCTCAGACTTTCTTCCAGTTCCCTCCTTCCTCCCTCCCTTCATTCATTCATTCATTCATTCCAGTTCTTTTTCCCCTTCCTTCCTTCCTAGTCTTTTTTTTCCTACTTCCAGCTCTTTCCTTCCTTCCTTCCTGCTGTTTCTTCTTCCTTCCTTCCTTCCTTCCTTCCTTCAGCTTTTTCTTCCCTCCCTCCTTCTTTCGTTCTTGCCTGCTCTTCCTTCCTTCCTTCCTGGTCTTTCTTTCTTTCTTTCTTTCTTTCTTTTTCTTTCCTTCTTTCTTTGTCCCACCTCTTTTCCTCAGTTCTTTCCCTCTCTCCCTTCCAGCTGTTTCGTTTCTTCTTTCTTTCTTTCTTTCTTTCTTTCAGCTTCTTTCCTTCAGTCTTTCAGCTTTTTGTTCCTGCCTGCCTTCTTTTTTCTGCTCTTTCGTCCTTCCTTCCTTCTTCTTTCCTTCCTTCCGTTTCTTTTGTCCTTATTTCTCTTTATTCTTTCTTCCAGCTTCCTTCCTTCAGTTCTTTCTTTCTTTCTCCACTCTCCCTCCATTCAGCTCTTTCTTTCTTTCTTTCTTTCTTTCTTTCTGCTCTTTTCCTTCCTTCCTTCTTCCTTCCTTCTGCTCTTTCTTTCTTTCCCCTCCCTCTCTCCCTTTCTTTCTTCTAGTTCTTTTCCTTCCTTCCTTCCTTCTGCTCTTTCTTTCTTTCTTTCTCCTTCCTTCCTTCTTTCCTTCCTTCCTCCCTTCAACTCTTTTTTTCTTTCCTCCAGCTCTTTTTCTTCCTTCCTTCCCTCCCCCCTCCCTCCCTCCCTTAAGCTTCTTTCTTTCTTTCTTTCTTTCTTTCTGCTCTTTTCCTTCCTTCTTTCCCTCCGCCCTCCCTCTCCTCAGCTCTTTCTTTCTTTCTCCTCCCTCCCACCATTCAGCTCTTTCTTTCTTTTAGTTCTTTTCCTTCCTTCTTCCTTCAACTCTTTTTTCTTTCTTCCAGCTCCTTTCCTTCTCTCCCTCCCTTAAGCTTTTTTCATTCTTTCTTTCTTCCGGTTCTTTTCCTTCCTTCCTTCCTTCCTTCCTTCCCTCCCTCCTTCTTCCTTCGTTTCCTCTTTCCTTTCCGCTCAGAAAAGCCCAGCTTGACTGTTAACTTCCTTTGAAACCTTTCTCTCCCTCCCTCTGAAACCCAGTCCCTCTCTTTCTTTCTTTCTCTCCCTCCCTCCCAAAAGCCCAGTCCCTTCTCTTTTTCCTTCTTTCATCCCTTCTTCAAACACACACTTGTCTTTTTTTAAAAAATAAAAATAAAAATATGGAGGCAATTTGGGGACTTAAGAAGGGTGTGATTAAAGATCTCTCCAATGATCCCAAATGTTCCTTGGAAAGCCAAGCAGGATTTCCTTCTGCTCCAAGAAATACTTCTCTCTTTTCTATTTCCCCCACTTTTGCAAAGTCCAAAAACCAGTGTGGGTCCTTGTGTTATACACACACACACACATACACATACACACCATATTTTGATATCCCCCCCTCTTTTTTTAGCCTGGAGGCTGCCTTGAAATGCATTGATTTCAATTGCTGAGCCTTTCCCTTTCTTATTTTTTTAAACAAATATTAAACAAGGAAAGCCAGTTTTTAATAGAAGAAAGTTGGAAAAATGAAATAAAATAAAAATTGGAAACCCTAAGTGCAAATAACTAGAAATTAGATCCTCCCCATGTTGAAATTTCCAATCTTTTCTCCTCTAATTGTTAAAGAAATTAAAGAAATAATAAATAATATAATAATTTCATTTCTCCAATTTTGATAAGAGGTTAAAGAAATAATAATAATGATGATGATGATGATAATAATAATAATTTTGTTTCTCCAGTTTCGATAAGAGGAATCTTTGCAAAGATCTTGCAAAGTTTGCAAGAGGAAAAAAAAGTGGAGGAGGAAAAATTGCAAGGAAATGAATGAGATCAAAATGCAAAAAGGGAAAAAAAAAGAGGATTTTTCTTTTGTTTTGTGGTTTTTGTTGTTCCAGTTTGTTGGAGCAGCTTAATGTAGAAAATGGCTGGAAAGTGAACTTGGTGTCTAGCAAGATTTGGGGGGGGGGGGGGTTAGAAATAGAAATAATAGAAATAAAAATAGGAATCCGACTCACTCGACTTTACCCAGATATTCTGCTCTACTGCCCTGAAAACCATATTAAACTCTGAGGTTTAAATATATTAATTAATATATTAATGTAAACATATTAAACTTTGAGTTCATCTTGACCCCAAATGAGTCCCCCATTTAAAAAAAAAAACCCTGGTATTTCTACCAAAAACCACCAACAGAAATAATATTTCAGGCTCCCAAGGAATCCATGCAACTTTCTGTCTGTGTTGAATGCACAACTATTTGTGGTTTTTAATGGTATTGATGTTAATTAATATTATTATCTTATGGTTCAGAAATCACCAAATGACAGTAACAACAGGGATAAGCATCCCATAAAAACACAGCAAGATTTGGAGATTGTTGGGGTTTTCTCCTGTTTCTATCAGGGGGAAGACAGAGCTTTTTTTTTTTTTTTTTGCACAGTAATAATAATTATTAGATTAGATTATTAGATATTAGAGCATAAATATTAGATTTTGTATACCGACCAGGGAAAGGTAGAGTACCCTTTTTTAAAAAATGGGGAAAGAGGAAAGGCTGGAAATGATTCACAACACAGAAGTAATCTTGGATTCATTTTATTTCCATGGGTTAAAATGGGTTTGATCTTCACACTTTCAGTTTTCTTTCCCTTAGACTGGTTTGGAGGCAGGTGGGTTCTTCCTTTAGCCTCTAAACCACCTTTAGTATCCTTGTAGTAACTCCCCCTTCTCCTCCTCCCAACTCCTAAGGCTGCTATTAATAATAATAATAATAATAATAACAACTACTACTACTACTAATACTCCTTATTTAGTAGGGACCAACCAATAGTTTCCAGCCAGTATATCCATCCCAGTATATCCCATCTTCCTCCATCCCATTTCCCCAAAAGCAGTTTTATCATCATCATCATCATCAACAACAACAACAACAACATCATCTCCATCTCCTCCTTCTCCTTCTTATAGTAGGGACCTATCAATAGGCTCCCAGCCAGTATATCCGTCCCTCCTCTCATCTTTACCCCCTTTCTTCCTCCCTATAGATTCCCCCAAGACAATTATTATCATCATCATCATCATCATCATCATCATCATCATCATCTTTTCCTTCTTATTCTTCTTTTAGTAGGGATCCACTAATAGGCTCCCAGCCAATATATCCATCCATCCTCTCATCTTTACTCCCCTTCTTCCTCCCAACCATTCCCTCAAAACTATTATTATTATTATCATCATCATCATCATCATTATCATCATCATCTTCTTCTCTTGTAGGGACCCACCAAGTTGCTCCCATCTTCCCAACCCATTCCCCCCCCCTAAAAAAAAAAGAAGATAACCCAAGGCTTGTAAGCTTTTAAAAGATATTTTATTTGTATTGTTATGTATTGTAAGCTATTTTATTGTATGTATTGTGAGCTATTTTATTTTGTTGCATGGTTTTTACTGATGTAAGCTGCCATGATCTTTGCTGAAGAGGTGAAGTAAATAAAGAATAAATAAATAAATAAATAAATAAAGAGGAAATAAAATTATTATTATTATGCTCCTCAGGGGGTTGCTGTTCTGACTTTCTCCAAATTCCTTTCCCAGAGTGAAAAGAGTCCCTTCTCCTAAAAAAGAAAGAGAAAAAGAGAGGAGGCAGATTGGAAGTGGTGAGTGGCAGTCCCTTTCCTAAATCCTATCTTTGTGGTTTAAGCTTGGTTCCAGAAGTTTCTGTCAGGTTCACGAAGGAGAGGCGGTTACCCCAGAAATAACATCTGAGGAAGTAGATTTAAGTCTATGAAAGCTCGTGCTGCCAAGTTCTTTTCTTTCAGTGAGTCTCAAAAAGGGTGCTACAAAATCTCTCTACATGCACTGATCCCAATGTGGCGACATCTTTGAATTTTACTTCAGAAATTTTACCTCAGAGGTGTGATTTTACCTCAGAAATTGTAACTCGGAGGTGTGATAATTTTACCTCAGAGGTGTGATTTTACCTCAGAAATTGTACCTCGGAGGTGTGATTTTACCTCAGAAATTGTACCTCGGAGGTGTGATTTTACCTCAGAAACTGTACCTCGGAGGTGTGATTTTACCTCAGAAATTTTTACATCAGAGGTATGAGTGGCAGTTGGTTTGGCAGCTGCCACCTCTTGCCATCCCTCCATGATCCACTCACTCTGAAAACCCCTAGTTTGTGGCCATGTTTATTTGTCTTTATTGTGTTTGCAGAGCTGGAATTGACGCTGCAGCGGCCATTTTGAGCAAGGGCAGCAAGGTGTGTGCTATAAGTGTGTGTGTGTACTCTCTCTATACACACACACACACACACACACTTATAGTAAGAACCATTGGATTTGGTCTCATAATTTAATTATACACACACATGTTGTATGTGTCTGTGTGTGTGTGTGTGTGTGTGTGTGTGTGTATACACACACACACACATACAATCTCTCTCTATACACACACACACACACTTATAGTAACAGCCATTGGATTTGGTCTCACAATTTAATTATACACACACTTATTGTATATGTGTGTGTGTGTATATATATACACATACAATCACTCTCTATACACACACACACTTATAGTAACAGCCATTGGATTTGGTCTCACAATTTAATTATACACACACATATTGTGTGTGTGTGTGTGTGTATTGCACACACACACACACACACACACACACATATACACACAATCTCTCTCTCTCTCTCTCTCTCTCTCTCCCTATATGTATATATATAGTTACAAGTTGACTCAATTTGTCATGGGAATCTACAGATCCCAATTGAGGTTGCCTGAGTTTATATGCCCCAGTGAGCCTAGGACAGAAGAACCTGGTTTGCCCCAAAGCAAAGCCTTCGTTGTCCCTCCACATTCGCTGGGGTTAGGGGCACAGGACCCCAATAACAAAAACACCTGAGAAAACACCTCTCTAGGAATCTCTAGGTCCTCCAGTGCAACTCTGTAGTCAACATCTGCCAGACATCGACCATAGAATTGCTCTGGAGGAGCTACAAGGGCCTAGTAGAGTATTCTCTCTAGGAATCTCTAGGTCTCTCAGTGTGAATTTTAGTTAAAGTTGACCATAGAGTTGCGCTGGAGGATCTAGAGATTCCTAGAGAGAAAATGTTAATAAAAATCCGTGAATAATCAACTCCACAAAAGTCAAATATGGAGAGGGACGAACTGACTTCATGAAGGTGATCAGGGAAGAGTGGATGAAATTCATCACCTGAATTCTATGTCTGTTAATAAGTTTTACTATTTACCATGGCAGGCGATGGCAAAAGACTACAAATCCAATGGACCTCAGTACAAGGCCATGGTTTTCCTCTTCCATTTATGCTCAAGATGGAGAAGACACACACACACACTTATGAATATATACAGTACAGACACATATATACATGTTTACGCATAATATTTATACATAGACGGATGCAAGGAGAGCAGATGTGGTGCTTAAAAGGGCATCGAAAGCATCCTCCTTGGCGATCAGGGCTGCTTCAGCTATATCAATATACGCAAAGGCTGGCCTTGTATGGTATCTATGAGGTCCCTCATAAACAGGGGAATATATTAAATTATGGCAGAGGGATCTACAAGCTGCTCAAAGTGGCCGCTTTTTCAGCTGATGCCAGTCTTAGAGATGCCATACAATTTACGCAACAGGCGGCCCTATGTACAAGTCCTAGTAAAAGGAGGCCAAGAAAGACCTTTCCTGACCGCCTTTTCCCAACTTCTTGTCACTTTTTAATTGTGGACCCTTCAAACCCCTGGCGCCAAGGGGCTCTTGACTCCAACTAAGTGGACCCACAGCGCACACAACACACCCTCGCTAGTGTTTGTGCTATCTCTAGGGTGGGAAGTTTGGGGTGGGAAGAGAATGATGCTCCTCTTTCTTGTCTCTACTACAACCCACCCACTCATCCACCCTCCTTTCCCCAATAATCCTTTAGCAAACAAAGTCCCTTTTCTTAAAGCATCGCCAGTCAGGCTCCTTTGCCTTCTTCTTCTTCTTTAACCTTTCTGCCCCCCATCCTTAAACAAATCTCTCTTTTTTTTTTTTGCCCCTAGGAAAGGGGGAGACCGGAGGAGGAAAGAAGGCGACTATTGGCAAATAATGTGGATCAATGGAAAGAAGGCATTAAAGATCTGGATCTGTGGGGGAAAGGTACAGAGTTTGCTCTATGGGGTTATCCCCATTTAAACACCCCATAAGTACAGGGTAAGGTATATATGACTGGACCCATAGAGAAAAGATTATCACACTAGGGTCAGTTCCAGAACCATCCCACAACCATCCCATTATCGGCAACAAATATCCCATTATTGGCAATGGGATAATTGTGGGATGGCAATGGGATGATTGTGGGATGGTTCTGGAATTGACCCTAATAGTCAGTCACACAGAACTCTTGGCCAGTTTTGAAACTCCAGGGGAGGGAGGAGAGAAAGGGGAAAAGAGAGAAGAAAGGAGAGGAAAAGAGAGAAGAAAGGAGTGAGGAAAAGAAAAAGGAGGAGAGAGAAAGAGAAAGAGGGAAGATAAAAAGGAAAAATGGAGAGAGAAAGAGAGCAGAAGGGAGAAAGAGAGAAGAAGGGAGAGGGAAAGAGAGAAGAAGGGAGTGAGAAAGAGAAGAAGGGAGAGGGAAAAAAGAGGACAACAATAGGGGGAAATGTATAATGCATACCTACCTTGTATAATATGTACATAACATGTATATTGCGATGCTTGGGGGGAATTTATAACACACGCACACATGTATGAATGAATGCAAGCCTAATGTGTATAACATAGGAAAGAGATTGAGAGTAATGTGATGAGAGACAGATATGTCCTCTAATACATGCAGCTTCCAAGTTCAAGGCATGCACATAAACTGTGTTTCCAGCTTAAGCACACACACACACACACAAAATGTGGACCAGCCTGGTGTAATGGTTTGGGCTTTGGACTAGGACTCTGGGGGACCAGGGTTCGAATCCTGGCCATGGAAGCCCACTGGAGGGTCACCTTGGCCGGGTCACACTCTCTCAGCCCGCAGAGGTTGGCAACCCCTTACGACAACAACAACAATCCATATGCCCAAGAAGGTTTGGTTTGAGTCCTTCACCAAAACCCACCTACTCAAATAGATGGATCTATCTGCCTCTATCTAATCTATTGGTCTATCTATCTATCTATCTATCTATCTCTATGTTTATAATTATATCTATCTAATCCATATCTCTCTCTCTCTGTCTCTTTAATCCATTCATCTATCTACCCGTATGTAATCCATCCATTTCTCTATCTCTATGTCCGCTCTCTATCTAATCTATCCCTATGTAAGCCATCTATCTATCTATAGCTAGTTGTATATCTAATAAATCTATCTATCTCTATATCCATCTGTCCATTTCTGTTTCTCTCTTTTATCTAATCCATCCATCTATCTTATATCTACATCTACCTCTCTCTCTCCCTATCTCTCTGTCTGTCTATCTAACTATCTCTATGTAATCCATCTATCTATATCTAGCTGGCTAACTAGCTCTATATGTAATTAATCCATCCATCCCTATCCCTATCTCTATCTATCTATCATCTCTCTATCTATCTATCTATCTATCTCTATGTAATCCATCTATCTATAGCTAGCTAACTAGCTAGCTAGCTCTATATCTAATTAATCCATCTGTCTCTATCTCTATCTATCTATCTATCTATCTCTATGTCTAATCCATCTGTCCCTCCCCTCTCTCTTTCATCGAATCCATCTATTTTATATCTATATCTACATTTCTCTCTCTCTCTGTGTCTATCTGTCCATCCATCCATCTATCTATAATTTTATCTTTTCCATGCATCTAACTTATAGCTACATCTACATCTCTCTCTTCCTCTTGCTGTCTACCTACCTACCTATCTCTCTCTCTGTTTGTCTGTCTGTCTATCTAGCTATCTATCCATCTATCTTTTTACCTATTCCATCCATCTAACTTATATATACATCTTCATCTTTCTCTCTTTCTCTTTCCCTTTCTCTCTCTCTGTTTTTCTATCTATCCATCCATTTCATCCATCTATCTATATTTTTTATCTTTTCCATCCGTCTAACTTATATCTACATCTACATCTCTCTCTTTCTCTTCCTCTTGCTGTCTACCTATCTCTCTCTCTCCGTTTGTCTATTTGTCCATCTATCTATCTATATTTTTTATCTATTCCATCCAACTTATATCTACATCTACATCTCTCTCTTTCTCTTTCTCTCGCTGTATCTCTCTCTCTCTGTGTGTGTTTCTGTTTGTCCATCTATCCATCCATCCATCTATCTATATATTTTTATCTATTCCATCCATCTAACTTATATCTACATCTACATCTCTCTTTCTCTCTCTCTCTCTCCTTGAGCCTGGACTCAGCAGCAGCAGCAGGAGCCCACTTTCCAGGCAGCCCCACGGTTCCTCCTGGAGCCTCTTTGGGTGGCTCCCATTTCCCTTGGGGGGGGACCCCTTGGTCCTTGGGGGGGGGTCTCAGACACCCCCAATAGACACCCCCCATGCTCTCCCTCCCTCCCTCCCTCCCTCCCTCCCTCCTCAATGAACTTGACCCCCAACTCCCTTGGTCCTGGTTGCTCCTGCCCCTCTCTCCTGACCCCTTGGCCCTTTCATGTCCTCTGAGGCTGAGAGAGAGTGACCCTCCCAAAGCCCCCCCCCCCAAGGGAGGAGGGCAAGTCCCTCAAACCCTCCAGACCACTACTACTCCTAGCTACTAGCTAACAGGACTCTGGCTGAGTAGGAGTAATACTACTACTACTACTAATAATAATAATAATAATAATAATAATAATAATGGGCTTGTGACAGATATCCAGGGAGATATGGAATAGATAATAGAGAGAGAGAGATGTCGATCTCTGCCTCTGTGTATACTCACCCTCCTTGGGCTCTTCGTAGCTCCCCGGGAGCAAAGCCTTGGAAGCAGCATCCATGCACTCCTCCAAAAGTGCCTTCCTCCTTCCCCCCCTTTCCCCCCCCCCCCTTTCAGCCCCCCATTTCCTTGGGAAGAGAAGGGGCTGAGGAGGAGGAGGAGGAGGAGGAGGAGGAGGAGCTTTGGGAGAAGAAGGAGAAGGAGGAGAAGGCAGTCCCTGGTCCCGATCCGCCCCCTGGCGTCGAGGGGAGGGCCCTCCCTCCATCCTTCCTTCCTTCCTTCCATCCATCCCTTCTTTCCTTCCTTCCTTCCCTCCTTCTCTCTCTCTCTCTTAGCCTGAAATTGGGAAGGAGAGAAGAAAAAAGGGGGGGGGGGGAAGAGGCAGAGCTCTCTCTCTCTCGAAACTGTCATCCAGACTATTCTGTCTCTGTGTCACAAGCCCAACAACAGGATTATTATTATTATTATTTAATTAATAGTAATAATAATCAGACTCCAGTTGGCTATAGAGTATTCTTGGTTGAATGGTAAATCCAACTATATATAGCTCAATCCCTTTGATTCAGTGGGTCTACTTTATTGGGGTTTTGCATTTTTCTAGGGTCGCCTTCCTCCAAAAATATATAGTGTTTGTCTATCACAAGCTATATATAGTAATTATTATTATTATTATTATTATTAATTATTATTATTACTATTTCAGCCAGACTCCTGTTCTCTAGTCCCAACTAGAGTTTTGTTGAATTAACCGTTCAATTTTAAATCAACTTATAGGTCACTCCCCATTGATTCAAGGGAGAGTTGTCCTTTCCTCCATTCTCCCTCCTCCCTAAATATATATCCGTGGGTCTCACAAGCCCTACATTATTAATTATTATGAATTATGAATTATTATTATTAATGAGGAAGACTCCTGTTAGCTCTTTCCAACTCGAGGGTCGTTGAATTAACGGCAAATCCAACTATATAGTTCAATCCTTTGGATCCAGTGGGTCTCCTTTGGGGGGGATTTGGACTTTTCTAGCTTCTCCTTCCTCCCTAAATGGGTGTGTTGTTGTTGTTGTGGTTGTTGTTGTGGTGGTTAATGAGGGAGACTCCTCCGACGGGACTTTTTTCCTGAATTGCCGCCTTGTAAAACCAAGCCATCGATTCAATGGGGTCTAGTTCACATTTTCTAAAGCCCTCCCGAAATAAATGGGGGTCACAAGCCCTACAAGAGGGTTCCTATTCTTAGAAGCATAGAGGCCGGAGAGACCACGAAGGTGGTTGTTATTACGACTAATATTATGGTGATTAATGTTAGTCCGAAGTAGCGTCTCTTGGAGGGGTTTCTTGGGTGGAAAATGTAATTCGTCGCCCAGCCCCATGGATTCAAGGGGGCTGCTTGCTGCACCTTTCCGGTACAAATGTCTCTGTTTGGGTCAAAGGAGCCCTTAAATAAAAGGGGTTTATCGTCATTAGACCATCTTTGTATCGGTTATAAGCATAAATGTCTCGTTCAAGCAACGCGTTCCTTGCCATGGAACGGCATCGCGTCGGAGCAAAGGTGGGAAAGTAGTTGCGTTGTGTAGTTGCGTTCCCGGCGAAGTCACACTCTCTCGGCCTCAGGGACAAAAGTCTGGCTTAAAGACCCAACAAAACGCACCCCGCGAAAGGGTGGCCGTAAAGTCGGGGATGGCTCCAAGGCACACAACGACAACAACAACAACAAGAAGAAGAAGGAGAAGGAGAACCGGATCCAGAGCAACGTTGGAGACTTAGGAGGAAGGAAGGAGAGAAGGAGGAAACAGAGAGAGGAGAGGAAGGAAAAGAGAGGGGAGGAAGGAAGGAAGGAAGGAAGGGAAAAGAGAGAGAAGGAAAGAGCGATTAAAAAAGAGAAAGGAGGAGTGGAAAAAAAGAAAGAGACGGAGGGAGAAAGGAAAGAAACAAAGAAGAGTGGAAGAAAGGGAGAGAGGAAGAGAGAGGAGGAAAGAAAGAAAGAAAGAAAGAAAGAAAGAAAAGGAATGTAGGAAGGAAGAGAGAAGGGGAAAGAAAGAGGAAGAAAGAGAGAGAGAGAGAGAGAGGAAAGAAAAGGAAGGAAGAGAGAGGGAAAGAAGGAAAGAAAGAAGAAAGAGAGAGGAGAAAGAAAGAAGAAAGAGAGAAAGAAAAGGAGGGAAGAGGGGGAAAGAACGAAGAAAGAGAAAGAGAGAGAAAAGAAGAGAGTCGGAAAGAGAGAGAGAGAGAACAAAAACCAGGAAGAGAGAAAGGAAAAGGAAGAAAGAAAGGAAGGAAGGAAGAGAAAGAGAAATAGAGAGAATTATAAAGAGCGGAAGAAAGAGAGAGCGAGAGAAAGAAAGAATGGAAAAAGCGAGGCAGAGGGAGGGAGGGAGAGGGAAGGGAGGTCTGGGGGTCCCTCTCTCTCTCTCTCTCTCTCTGTTTCTGTTTGTGGGGCTGGTGAATCTTTGATTCCGGGGACCTGTTTCCTGGCTGGCGAGGCTTCCGACACCTTCCCTCCCTCTCTCTCTCTCTTTCTCTCCTCCTCCTCTTTCTGCTGCGTTCCCTCCTTCCTTCCTTCCTTCCTTCCTTCCTTCCTTCGGCTCCTCCTCCTCCTCCTCCTCCTCCTTCTTTTCTCTTGTCGGGGCTGGGAGCCTTGGTCCGACCGCTCTGCCTCCCTCCGGAGGGGGGCCAGGAAAGAGAGAGAGAGAGAGAGAGAGAGAGAAGAAGGAGGAGAGGAGAGAAAGAAGGAAGGAAGGAGGAGAAGAGAGCAGGAGGAGGGCCATCCAGGTCCAGGGCTGCTTTCTCCTCGGGGCCGCCCTTCTCTTCTCCCGCAAGAGCCCCGGATCCCAGGATGGAGCTCCCCCCAGGAACCCCCGGTCTCCCTCCGGAGAAGGACAACCCGCGACCTTAGAAAGAAAGAAAGAAAGAAAGAAGGAAGGAAGGAGCAGACCCAGAAGAAGGAGAAGGGACTGCAGAAAGGAGGAGGAGAAGGGGAGCTCCCGAGGTCGCCTCCTTTCCCGGACTTTCGGGCCCCGCAGCGGAGAGCCAGGAGGCGGCCCTTCCTCCTCCTCCTCCTCCTCCTTCTTCTTTCTTTGGGGACAGGAGCTCTTCCCAGAAGGAAGGAAGGAGGAAGAGGAGGAGAAGGCTTCCCCTTTCCAGGAGCAGGGAAGCCCTGCCACGGACTGTTTGTGCCCCGCTTTGGTCGGGAACGAAGGGACGGAGTGTCCGAAGAAGGAAGGAAAGAAGGAAGGAAGGTCCGGCGGGGGCTTCGGGGCTGAAGGCCAGGAGCAGGAGGAGGGCAGCCCGGGCCAAGCCTAACTCCCTCGGCCCTTCTTCTCTCTTTTTCCTCCTCTTTTTCTCTCCCTTCTCCTCCTTTCTCTCTTTCCTTCCTCCTCTCCTTCCCTTTCCTCCCTCTCTTCCCTCCTTCCCTGGGGATGCCCTGATGCGAGACCCGGCTTCTTCTTCTTCTTCTTCTTCTCCTTCTCCTTCTCCTTCTTCTCCTTCCTCTTCGTGGGCGATGGCGTACCACCCTTTCCCCCGTCCCTCGGAGTTCCCGATGTCGGCCTTCCTGGCGGCGGCCCAGCCCTCCTTCTTCCCGGCCCTGGCCCTCCCTCCGGCCGCCTTGGCCAACAAGCCCCTCACCGACCCCGGCCTCGCCGCCGCCGCCGCCCTCCACGTCTCGGCCGCCCTCGGAGCCCCCCAGGCCCATCATCCCCACCATCATCCCCACCATCATCAGGGCCACCTGCGAGCCTTGAAGGGCGGCCTGGAGGCCGAGGAGCCGGAGCCGCTGGGGGCCGAGGACGACCCCAAAGTCACCCTGGAGGCCAAGGAGCTCTGGGACCAGTTCCACAAGCTCGGCACCGAGATGGTCATCACCAAGTCCGGAAGGTAAAGGGAAGAAGAGACGGGGATCGTACCGCTTGCTGCGTTCGCACTGCGCCAAGAAACCGGGTTCAGGGCAAGGCGGGGAAACTCTGGGAATTGGAGCTGGTTGGGGGGCCCAGAGCGGAGCGGAGCTTAAGGAAGGAAGGCCCCACAACAAACTCCAATTCCCAGAGTTTCCCCGCCTTGCCCTCAACCCGGTTTATTGGTGCAGTGTGAACTTTAGCCCCCAACGAGTCCTTGGAGAGAATAGTCGAGAATAGCCGACCATAGCCGCTAAACCCACCGAAAGAAACCTCTCTCTCTTTCAGTCTACCCGCCTTTGGTCCCATTTTGATAGAAATCCTGTAAACAGACGCCATCCATGAGTTTGAGTTACCATTCAGGCATTAATTGGGAAGGGGTCTGCCCTGGGACTGACCCACAACAACCACAACCACAACAACCACAACCACCACGGCTTGAATCCTGTCGCTAAAGGAAACTCTTGCGTCGGGTTGGACTATAGGCTGCTCCCAAGTCCCATTTTGGGACTAAGGTTGGGGTTTAAACTCCATTTCATAAACAACAACAAAAGGCACAAACCTGTGGGTTGACTTACCACCCAACCATCCCTTCAAAGGGTTTACTCGAGGACTAACTAGTTGAGATAACCGACAAGCCGGAGAAGAGTAATGCTGTAGCTCTGTTGCTACTCCTACCTCAAGTAGACTCATTGAAGCCGTGGTTCTTACCATTTCGACAACTCATTGGACTGGCCTACTCTTAGTTAGGACTAACTAGTTGTTATTACTACTACTACTACTACTATTATTATTAAGTTGAATTCTGTTGCTAGAGCTACCTAAAGTAGACCTGTTGGATCCGATCATATGTCGACTTACTCTTCAACTATTCATTGGACAGGTCTGCTTTACTTCGGATTAATCAACAGGTGTCCAGATAATAATAATAATAATAATAATGATAATAATAACAACAGTTCTGTGGCTAGACCCACCTAAAGTAAACCTGTCCACACAATTGGGTTTAATTAAGTGTTGATTCGCAGTTCAACTATTAATTGAAGGGTTTACTCTAGTTGGGAAAGCCAAGATTAATGCTACTACTACTACTACTACTACTAATAATAATAATAATAATTAGTAACCTAAATTCTGTCCCTAGACCTACCTAAAGTAGACCCATCGAATCCATTGGATTTCTCTATGACTCCCCATTCAAACCAATACTAGTACTACTACTACTACTACTACTACTAATCAGTAATCCCCTAAATTCTCTTCCTACGCTGACCTAAAGTAGACCCATTGAATCAAAGGGATTTACCCAAATGTCTAGTTGGGACTCACCAAGAAGAGTCTAGCTAGCAGTAATAGTAGTAACAGCAGTAGTACCAGGAGTAATAAAGTCAATAAATGGATCCACTAAATGGCGGAATGAATTTTTTTTTTGTGGGACTTCAGAAATAATAATAATAATAATAGTAATAAGAAATCTAAGCACACACACATATTGATTTTAATAAGAATATAGATCCAATTTTACGCATTTCGCTCACAACACAACAACCTGTTAGACTACTACACGTTTACCTGGGGTTTGTTTTTCCTCTTCTTTTCTTCCAAGTGGGTTTAAGTCTCCCTGAATTCGGGGAGTTTTTTAAACTTTGTAAAATCGGTGAGTCTTTTTACTTTTTTTCTGAGAAGAGCCCATTTTATTTTATTTTTATGGCTTCCTACCCTCCACCAAAAATTAATAATAATTATATTTACTAAGGAAAGGGTTGCATTTGTAGCTATTTTCAGTTAGTGATTTGAACCTCACAATCCTAGGTTTTTATTTCCTCGCTTTGGAGTTTCACTTTGATAATCTTTAAAAAAGCAAACACTCAATAAATATTTTAATTTTTCTCCACCAAAATTGGCCCTTTAAAAACCAAACCAAATAATAGCTTTACTCTCCTGGGAGAGTTTTTTGCAAATATTTTTAACACACGAAAAACCAGAGGAACTCAATGGAGTTTCCTCAAAGTTTTAGGAGAGAAAATTAAAAGACTGATTAAAAATGTTAAAAAAAATAATAATTGCATTTTTCAGACTTTCCTGTCCTTGGGGGGAAAAAAGTGCAATTTGGGTCTGTTAAATTTTTTTTCCTTTATTTTTTCCCCCATTTCATGTTTTCTTTTATTATGGAAAGGGAATGATCCTATTCTGACCCTGCTTTTGGTTTTTCAAATAAGTGGATCATTTCTTAGAAAGACTTCCTTCCTTCCTTCCTTCCTTCCTTCAGACTTTCTTCTTCCTTTTTTTAACAACAACAACAACAACAACATATTTGTATGTTTTATGAGTTCAAGCAAAACTCGGGACCTGTAGAGTTGTGCTGTTGTTGTTGTGTTTTAAAAAGACCAGGGACACCACATTCACTCCGGCTTCAGAGTTTTGTGCTGAGCTTTTCCACCTCTTGGGACCTGGAAGGAAACCCTTTTTTCTCCCCAAAAATAATATAAAGATATATTTGCAGATGGACAAATAGGTCACTGGACCTCTTCAAGTCCAGATCCGGCTTTGGACTGATTTTTGAACTTGGATTTTTTACATCTGCAACTAACTCTTTCTCTCTCTCTTTCTTTCTTTTTTCCTTCCTTCCCTCCTTCCTTCCTTCCTTCTTTTCTTCGTTCTGCTCTTTCTTTCTCTCCTTCTCCTTCTTTTCTTCTGCTCTTTCTTTCTCTCTCTCCTTCCTTCCTTCCTTCCTTCCTTCTGCTCTTTCTTTCTTTCTTTCTCTCCTTCCTTATGCTTTTTCTCTCTCTTTTTCCTTTCTTTCTTTCTTTCTTTCTTTCTCTCTCTCTCTCTCCCTTCCTTCCTTCCTTCCTCTCTTTCTTTCTCTCTCTCTTTCTCCTTCTTTACTTCCTTCTGCTTTTTCTTTCTTTCTCTCTCTCTTTCGCCTTCCTTCCTTCCTCTTTCTCTCTCTCTCTTTCTCTCTCCTTCCTTTTTCTTCCTCCCTCTCTCTATTTCTCCTTTCCTGCTGCTCTTTCTTTCTCTCTCTTTCTCCTTCCTTCCTTCTGCTCTTTCTTTTCTTCCAGCTCTTTTCCTTCCTTCCTTCCTTCCTTCCCTTCTTTTTCTTTCTTTCACTTTCTTTCTTTCTCCCTTGAGTGCTTGCTTGTTCTTTCTTCCTTTTTAAAAACAGCTTCCTAAAACCATTTCTTTTTTAAAAAAAAAAATCCTAATTTCCTAAACCCAGGATCAAAAAACCCAAGCCAGACTTCCCTGGAAGCGAAACCCACAAAAAACAGCAGAAAATTACTTTAAGCAAAACCTTCTTATAGTAGAAAGTTTGTTGTTGTTGTTGCTGTTGTTGTTCCCAACCCTGAACCTTTGAAAAACAATAACCCAAAAACCCTTTTCAGAGGCTGCGTTCACACTGGAGAAATAAACCGGTTTAAGTGCCATGGCTCAATGCTGTGAAATTCTGGGAATTGTAGTTTGTTGTGGGGTCCAGAGCTCCGCTCTGGACCCCACAACAAACTACAATTCCCAGAATTTCACAGCATTGAGCCATGGCACTTAAACCGGTTTATTTCTCCAGTGTGAACACAGCCCCAGGTTCTTCCTTTCCTTAAGACAAGTTTGCACAAAAAAGAGACTTTTTAAAAACTTCCTAGCTGTAAAGGCTCCAATATTTGGGATGCTACTCTCCAGCAAAACAAGGCCAATCCTATGGAAACAGGCCCTTTCCATCAAACTATATATAGTGAATACAGATATATCATTCCCCACCTGGGTTGCCTTAAAGCCCTCTTTACTCCAGAGAAAGCACAACATGTTTCTAAGGAATATACTAAACACATATACACACACACATATATATTTGTAGAGTTTTGTCCCCAAGCCCTCTTTACTCCAGAGAGAGTCCAAAAGGGCCTCTCTTGGAGGAGAAACATAGATACACAACACACACATAAACACATATATGTATGTATTGTGTATATTCCTTAGTTGAGCTCTCTCTCAGCTTCGAGGTAAGGCCCCAAGACAATCCAAATGCTTCTACTAGAGGCATTTATGTGTATATATACACACACACAAACATATATTCCTTAGTAGAGGCATGTTTGGGCTTTCTCTGGAGTAAAGAGGGCTTGGGGATAAGACTACAAGCCCATCCAAATGCCTCTTACTACTAGAGGCATAGAGATACATAGAGATACACATATGCTCCTTAGTAGAGGCATTTGGACTTTCTCTCCAAGGCTGGAGTATAAAACTCCCACATGCCTCTATTGAAAGGATTAAATATACGTGTACGTGTATGTCTATTCCTTAGTAGATATATGTATGTACGTATATTAGTAGATATATGTATGTATGTATATTCCTGGGAAAAGAGCAGGATACAAATTAATAATAATAATAATAATAATAATAATAATAATTCCAAGGGAAATAGACACTTTCTCTTGAGTAAACAGAGCTTGAGTATAAGTCTCCAAGCCAACCCAGTGTGTAAATGGATACTATAGACATAGCCTGCTTATGAGTGGATACTTATATATACACATACACCATATAGGTAGAGATACCTATTTGTCTAGGTAGAGATACCTTGGTGTAGTAAGACTGTCTTAGTCTGCAGAATGAGTAAGCAGAGAGATCTTGCAACACCTTTTGAGTCTGCGGTGTAATAGTAGTTTGCGTGTAGGATTTAGGACTCTGGGAACCAGGGTTTTGAATCCCAAAGAGTCACACCCTCTCAGCCCCAGAAAGGACTGGAAAGCACACAACAAATGCACACATACTCCAACAATTCTCACCGCCTTCAATGGAGAAGTAATTTTTATTTTAAGTTAGATCATGGTCCTGTTATTCTCTCCCCTCTGCCTTTTCTCCAGGGGCCCATAGCTTTACTCCGGGTTTACTCAAGGTTTACTCCGGGTTTACTCAGGAGTAAATCCCCTCCCAAAACCGCCTGAGTGGAGCCTACACCTTTTTCCTTCTCCATAAAAATAATACAAGGGCTGTTGTGTTGTTTTTTGGGGGGATGAACTGTAAGGGGATGATGGGTTTTCTTATAAAATCCTGGAGTCACCCCAAGTTATAAAGATGCGTAAAATTTAATAGAAAGAAAAGCACGAGTGTATGCGTTTCTTCTATTTAACTTTTACATTTTCTTCCCCTTAAAAATTAAAAATAAAAATAAAGGAGGCCTGATCCTTCCCTGAAAAGTTTATTTGTGTATTTATTTCATATTTTTTTGTGCCGCCTGAGGTTAAAAAAAGAGCACTTTTTAAAAACTTGGCAGTCAATTTTTTTTTAAAAAAAAATTAAATTTATACTATTTAAGGAAATTATACTATTTCCTTAAAATAGTATAAAAATGAACATTTAAAAAGATATCAAATTTTGCCAGTGTCTCAACTCTGTCTGTTATTATTATGGATAATAATAATAATAACATGTATTTATAGAGCGCTGTTCTATTGCAGTTTCTTGCCAATTATAATAAATAAATTTAAAAAATAAATACAGTAAGAAAACATATCAAATAAATAAAACGTAAGGAAAAACACAATTAAAACATTATTTTTAAAAATAGAACTAAAAACTGTTTATTGCTGTGCGACGATTATGGGGCAGTTTGGATTGTTTTTAGAAATTTTTACTGTGAAATTTTTCAGTATTTCTTTATATAATTATTACATACAACAGAATTTTTTTTAAAAAATCTAATTCTTATCAGTATTTTTGGGTTTTTCCCCCATAAACCGTAACATAAATCTTTGCTTTATTTCCTGACAATCCTAATCCTTTCTCCCCTGGATCTAATTTTACAATCTACACTGTGAACTTTTTCAGTATTTATTTATATCATTAATACATAATAATAATATTAATTAAAAACCTCGATATTCAATTCTTATCAGTATTTTTTTTGGGGGGGGGGTGTTCCCATAAAATGTCTCATAGATCTTTGCTTTATTTCTTTGCAAAAATCCTAACCTTTTCCTCTGGATTTGACCTTATATTGCCTTTACCTAAACTGTGAATTTTTTTCCCCAATATTTATTACATACAATACAATTTAAAAAGAAACCTCGATATTGAACTTCTATAAGTATTTATATTTATTTATTTATATTTATTCATATATTTATTTTTATTTACATTTATATATTTATTTATATATTTATATATTTATTTTTATATTTCTTTATATTTATATTATAAATATAAATATATAATATAAACATAAATATTATATAATATATAATATATAATATATATTTATATTATATATATAAAATATATAAAATATAATATATATTTATAGCTGGCCTGAGTCCCACTCATGGAAAAAAAAGAGTGGGATACAAATAAATATAATAATAATAATAATAATAATAATAAATATAATAAATAAATATTTTGGGAGGGTTTATTTCCTGACAGTCCTAATCCTTTCCCCTTGAATTTGACCTTATATTGCTTTTAACTATAGTTTCCAAACTGTTATATATAAATATTCTTGTTTCCCATAAACTGTATTTTATATATATATATATATATATATATCTTCACTTTAATTTTTGATGAATTAAAGTTAAAGAAATGAAAACCCAAAATAGAAATGTACAGTAATTAAAATCCAATGCGTTTCAATCACGCTGTATTTTGAAATTTACGCAGTATTTTAATTTCTCTCTGCCGCCTTATTAAAACCCTCTTAATTATTAAAACCATCTTAATCCCTGCGATGCCGGATTTTAATTAAAATAAATTGTTATTTATAATTGCTTTTACCTATACTTTCAAGGTTTCCCCCCCCCCCCCAAAGGATCGTCTCTTCCCATAAAACTGTGCCACAGATCTTGGCTTTATTTCCTTTAACGACCTTAATCTTGGGTTTGGTCTTACATTTTGCTTTTAAACATTAATTTTTTTTCAGTCCATATTTATTCTGTGCTGAAATCAATACGTTAATACACAATAATAACAACTTTATTTTTGTACCCCGCCTTTCTGCCTAGGGGGGCAATCCAGGCGGCTTACAGGGAATAAAATAGATTTGGATAAAACATTATCTGGGTACAATATACACTGTGTTAGAAATGAGAGAGAAGGGCTCCAGAGGAATAATAATAATAATAATAATAATAATTATTATTATTATTATTAATATTATTATTCCACATTATTATTATTCCACCTTATTACAAGTTCCACATTATTATTATTATTATTATTATTCATCTTATATCTACATACATATATATATATATTATATTATATCATTATTAGATTATTATTATTATAAATTATTTTATTATTGTACATTATTATTCATATATTTTATAAATATATATTAGAAAGATATTATATTATTATTAAATTATTATTCTTATAAAGATTAACTATCACTATTATTCATATATATTATATATAAATTATATTGTCATTACATTAACATTAAATAATAATTATTATTATAAATAAATTCTTCTTCTTCTTCATATATAAATATATATATATATATAATATTATGTTATTATTAAACTATTCAATTATTATTATTAATTAATTAATTAATTATTTCCTCCGGAGCCCTTCTCTCTTTTGAGCCTCATTCTCAATCCTCCGGAAAGACAATTGTGTTTTTAAATTTCTAACCCAGTTTATTTCCCTGCCGCCTTTCTTCCTCGGATGGAAAGGCGGGTGAGAAGAGAAGTTTCTCCTGAAAGAGGGAAGGATGAAGCGTGTTTTTGATATATAAGAAGATGCAAATGGGAGGAATGGAGTGTGGCTGACCCTCCTCCTCCTCCCCTTCCTTCCTTCCTTCTTTCATTCCTTCGTTCATTCCTTCCTTCTCTGTCTCCCTCCAGGCGGATGTTCCCTCCGTTCAAGGTGCGGGTGAGCGGCCTGGACAAGAAGGCCAAGTACATCCTGCTGATGGACATCGTGGCGGCCGACGACTGCCGCTACAAGTTCCACAACTCCCGCTGGATGGTGGCCGGCAAGGCCGACCCGGAGATGCCCAAGAGGATGTACATCCACCCGGACAGCCCCGCCACCGGGGAGCAGTGGATGGCCAAGCCCGTCGCCTTCCACAAGCTCAAGCTCACCAACAACATCTCCGACAAGCACGGATTCGTGAGTAACGGCAGGCACAACAGGCACAGACACAAACACAACAACACCAACCCTTCCCTCCTTCCTTCCTTCCCTCCTTCCTTCCCTCCCTCCTCCTTCCTTTATCTCTCTCTCTTTCTCTCCTTCCTTCCTTGTTCCTTCCTTCCCTCTTCGTTTCTCTCTCTTTCTCCCTTCCTTCCCTCCCGCCCTCCTTCTTTCCTTCCTTTATCTCTCTCTCCTTCCTTACTTCCTTCCTCCCTTCCCTTCCCTCAACCTACAAAGTGGTTCAGCCGGAATCCTCTTTGTCTCTTTCCTGTCTTGCTCTCCTTTCCCCTCCTTTCCTTCCTTTTCCTCTCCCTTCCTTCTCTTTCCTTTCCTGACCCAGAAGAGTAGAGAATCGAACCTCTTTCTCTTTCTCTTGCCTTTCTTTTCCTCTCCTTTCTTCTTTTCCTTTCTTCCTCTCCTTTCCTTTCTTCCTCTCCTCTCCTTTCCTTTCCTTTCTTCCTTTCTTTTCCTCTCCTTTCTTCTTTTCCTTTCTTCCTCTCCTTTCCTTTCTTCCTCTCCTTTCCTTTCCTTTCTTCCTTTCTTTTCCTCTCCTTTCCTTTCTTCCTCACCTTTCTTCCTTTCTTTTCCTCTCCTTTCTTCTTTTCCTTTCTTCCTCTCCTTTCCTTTCCTTTCTTCCTTTCTTTTCCTCTCCTTTCTTCTTTTCCTTTCTTCCTCTCCTTTCCTTTCTTCCTCTCCTTTCCTTTCTTCCCCTCCTTTCCTTTCTTCCTCTCCTTTCCTCTCCTTTCTTTTCTTCCTTTCCTTTCCTTTCCTTTCCTTCCCTTCTCTTTCCCAACCCAGGAAGACTGGGTTAGCCTCGATCCGGTTAGCCTCGATCCCCCCCTCTACTTTTTCCCTTTCCTTTCCTTTCCTGTCCCCTTCCTTCCTTCCTTCCTTCCTTCCTCCCTCCCTTCCTTCCTTCCCTCTCCTCTCCTCCTGGGTCCAACCCATCCTCTGGAAGGAGGTGGGCCGAAAGGTAGTCAAAAGGGGGCAGGTCTCCCTTGGTCCGAAGAGACTCTGGGCCCACTGTGCTGCTTGGATGGGATGGAGCTCTGGAGGAGACCCTCAAAGGGGTCCTTGGGGCAGCAGGAGACATCCCCCCCTCTATATAGATAGATAGATAGATAGAGAGGGATAAATAGGTGCCCCCTCCTGACCGACCTGGGGGGGGGTCTCTCTATAAATCCCAGCCTTCCCTTCTTCTTACCAGTGGTTCAAAACCTGGAGTAACTTGCCTAAGGGAGTAGGTGGCTCCTCTGAGGAGCAGAGGTGGCTTTGGTTGCACCTGCCCTGGAGAAAGGAGGCAGCTTGACCACCACCCCTGTAGTAATAAGGCCTGTAGTTCCTTGCTATGGGATTTGTAGACCCCCCCTCCCCAGCCTTACGGAACTACACATCCCAGGACCTCGTAGGAGGGCGCCTGGCAGCTTAAAGCGGGGGTCAAAGAGCTTCATTTCTACAATGCAGACACACAGCAGGCCTCCTACGCAATTGGAAGCCAACTCTGATTGTGGAGGAAGGGGATTTCTTTTTTCTCTCCCTGAAGTCCAAAGGGACTTGATTTCAAATACAAATCATGATGGATGGGTGGCCCCAGTATGTCCTTGGAGGGCTTTCTCTGCTTCAGGTCTCACAAAAATCACCACCTTTAGCTGCAAAACATTTCACACACACACACACCCCTTCAAAGGTATAAAAGAAACACACTTAAAAAGACTTTTGCATGGAAGGAAGAGAGATCAATCAATTATATATATATATATATATATATTGCAAAACTGAATTTGTGGAAATCCAGTCCCCACCTGTTGAATCAATACTGGGTTCCCCCCCCCCCCCTTGTTTTGGTCTCTTCTTTTGCAAATAAATAAATGGTCCAAAATGCAAAACTTGTGGTGCGGTTGTTGCAAAGGGGAGAAAATAAATAGCTATTTTCCCATTGATCTAGCTGCATATATATAAATACAAATATATTGATAGATAAAACAAGGAAGAACCCCAATGTCCCAATTCTGTCAGATAAAATTGGTCAGACTTTAGAAGAGAGCCGCCATTTGGGGTCAAGACTCACAAACCCATCATTCTGCAAATGGGTGTCAACTTTGGGGCGACCCTATATATATTTTATAGGGTTTTTCTTAGACCAGGGATCCTCAGGAGCCAGTTCTTTCCTCCGAAACATTATTATTTTCCGCACTTTTCATCCTGGGTATATTTGTTGTGTGCGTATATTTTAAAGCTGCGCACACCCCATGGATTTTTTTTCCTCCCCTTCAATCCCTAAATTTTATTGCAAGGAGTAAGATCCTGAATTCGTATGTATTTGATTTATTCTCATTTTTTTTTCTGGGTCTCTTTGGTTTCTCTCTTAGTCGGACTTACTTTACAAAAGCAGGACCAGATTCTGAATTTTGCAAAAGGACAGACCGAAGGGGAATTTTGCCCATTTACACACACCTTTTAAATCCGGATTGATCTCAAAAGTGGGAAAGGATATATGAATGTATCCCATTTGGTTTGCATTTCAGTTTAGGAAGGCGGCAGAGATCCACTCATTATATAATTTAATGCCAGAAATGCCCTTATTTTTTAATTTTGTGTGTGTGTGTGTTATGTACACATGTATGTAAATATTTGTAAATTTGTAAAAATTTGTAATTTACAGATTTATAAAAATTATGTGTGTGTGTGTAAATATTTGTAAATTTGTACAAATTTGTAATTTACAGATTTATAAAAAAATTTATATATCTCTCTGTGTGTAAATATTTGCAAATTTGTACAAATTTGTAATTTACAGATTTATAAAAATTGTATATGTGTGTGTGTGTGTGTAAATATTTGCAAATTTGTACAAATTTGTAATTTACAAACTTATAAAAATTATGTGTGTGTGTGTAAATATTTGTAAATTTGTACAGATTTGCAATTTATAAATATTTACAGACAGGTTTACAATTGTTATAAATTTTAGTAAACTGTAAATATATATACAATTTACTATATATATATATATATATATATATTAGAGCCAAGCCCGGAAGGAAGGAGGAAGGGAAGGAGGGGGGAATATGGGGATTCTTTCAATAAATCTTCAGGCCCTTTGCTGGGTGATGAATGACCTCTCTTTAAACTCAATTTAAGGGGTTACAGAAAGGTGTAAGATTATTTATTTATGTATTTAGGGGAAGGATAGAGAAAACAGAGAAACTTCACTTTACAGGTGTCTCTGAGATGGCAGGGAAATAGAGGATTTGTTGGCTTCTGGGATCTGGGTTCAGGATTGAGAAGCCTTGCAACCTCTTGTAAATTTACTCAGAAGTAAAGGTTGCAAAGGGCTTAGTCCCAGGTGAGCCTGCCTCCCAAAGCCCCCTTGGAAAAGGAAATTGTGTGAATATTCTTCTCAGGCGATTCTGTGCTGCTTTCCTAGCTAAATGGAGATTATTTTTCCACTTCAGTGTACATACTCGGCAGTGTACATTACATTGCCCTAACTATACTAGCCACCAAGGCCCTCTAAGCGTCTTACGGATTAATTTGTTGTTGATGTTGTTATGAGGATTATTATTATTATTAATATTAGTGTTATTTACTGCTACTTCTTCTTCCTCCTCCTCCTCCTTCTATTATTATCGCCTGGAGAAAGACAGGATATAAGAAAACAAAATAATAAAAATAATAATTATTATTATCTTATATTTCTTCTTAGATTCTTCTTCTGTTATTATCATCTTATATTTCTTCTTCTATTATTATCATCTTATATTTATTCTGAGATTCTTCTTCTATTATTATCATCTTATATTTCTTCTTAGATTCTTCTTTTATTATCATACTTCTTATAGTCTTCTCTTATGATCATTTTATATTTCTTATATTCTTTTTAGATTATCATCCTCTTATAGTCTTCTGTGATGATCATCTTTGTCTTATATTCTTCTATTTTTATCATCTTACATTCCTTCTTATATTCTTCTATTAATATCATCTTATATTTCTTCTATTCTTCTTCTTATACAGTTATTCATATTATTATTATATCCTCCTGTCTTTCCAAACTTGGGACTCTGAGTTGCTGCTACCTGTTGAATTTGGAGGAAGCATCCATTTGAGAGGAGTCCAGAATTGTACAAAAACCTGGGTCCGGGATTATTATATTCTGCAAAACTAGTATTTTGTCAGTTATTTTCTGCCCCTCTTTCCCAAAATTTAAGGATCTTATCCTTCTCTAGAGGTAGATTGTATACAGTATTTTGTATTTATTGAGTAAGAAACTTTGGGGGTAAACTTGCTTTCTTCCTCCTGTTGTAAAGAAAATAGGCTAAAAATTGGGTGGGAAACTCAAAGGCGATGGAGGCAAATAGAAAATAAATGTTAGGAATTGTGTAAAAAAGGAGAAGAAGGAGGGAGGGATTGCCAAATCGGGACCTAGGTGGACACTTGTGTGCATTTGTATATTTGTGTATTTGTGAGACAGAGAAACAGAAGGAGAGAAACAAGAGGAGAATATTCTGCAAAACCAAACTCGGGCTTTGCAAAGAGACAAAGAAAAAGCATAAACTTTCCAGGGGTGGAAACAAAAAAAAATTGCACACTTTCCCACCCAAAATTTACCAATTATTCCTCTTTTCAGGCTTGGGGCCTATTGACTTGCATGCAAGGGTTTTTTTGTTTTTTTACTTCTAAGTAGACCCATAGAGGATTGTAAAACTAGACACCAGGACAATTTTTTAAAAAAAAAATTCCGGCTGGAATTAAAATTTAATTTTGTTTTTTTTTTTAAAGGCCATAGTTTAATTCCATTAATTGGGAAGCGTGGATTAAGGAGCGTTTATTATTTAGTGATTGATTTCGTTTCTATCATCTCCACTTGCCAAGCCCCCATAAAATAATTTAAAAGACCATTAAAACCGGCTGGTTTCAAGAAAAGGCATCAGATTTACAAAGACAGGCAAGTTAAAAACATAACTAAAAATAAATAATAACTAAAGAGAATCTTTCTTTTCTTCTCCTGTCTTTCTCTTGTCCTTCTCCTCCTTCTGCCATCCACTTTGGCTGCATCCAGACTGCAGCAATAACCCAGTTTGACCCCAGTTTAACTGCCAGGGCTCAATGCTATGAAATTCTGGGAAGTGGCCCCAAACTGGGCTATGAAATCCCTGAGTCAAGTCTCCCTGAGTTCCAAGGGACTTAACTCTCCCAAAGGAAGGGCAACCAAATCCCACTGCAGAAGAAAGGCAGGGTATTAGTCTTTGGAAATGAAATAAATTGAAATAAAATCATCTAACCAATGTATGCATTCTCTCTCTGTGTGTATATATATATATATAATATATATATATATATATATACACATATGTATATATCACTGAAAATCCCAGCTCTCCTTGAGAGTAATCCAAGGGCTCCATGAGTTTCCTTGCCAGTCAAGTCTCCTTGAGTTCCAGGAGATTTCACTCTCCCAAAGGAAGAACAGCCATCCCTCCATCTCTATCTATCTATCTATCTATCTATCCTATCTATACATCTCTCTTGCTTTCTCTCTCTCTCTCTCTCTCTTTCTCTCCCTCCATCTATCTATATGTCTATCTATCCATCTCTCTCTCTGTATCTATATACCTTTATCTACCTATACATCTCTTTCTTATACATCTGCCTATCTATACATCTCTCTCTATCTATACACCCCCTCTATACATCTCTCTCTCTCTCTGTACCTGCCTGTCTATCTGTACATCTGTCTATCCATCTCTCTCGCTCACTCTCTCTTTCTCTCCATACTGAGTCTACAGACTAACACGGCTATATCTTTGGATACTCTCTCCAAATATCTGCCTGTCTATGCTATCTATAGAATCTATACACCTCTCTCTATCCATCTCTCTCTCTGTATATACTATATATACATATACACCTATCTATCTGTTTATCTGTCTGTCTAGCTCTCTCCATCTCCATCCCTTTATCCTGTCCATTTTCTCAGAAGTCAGGCCCACTTGCACAGCTCCTGTTTGTTAGGAAAAGGCACCAGGCTTGGGAGGGGATGTGGGTGCTGGGTTCTAATCCCACTCTTCTCAGTAGCCTGGATCACTTTAGGCCAGGACTTAATAATCCCTGGGTCAAGGGGGCCTACTTTTGCATAAGGCTGCATAAGTAAGTGTTGGAGTCCTGGAGGAGATCAGATCTAGTCCTGGGCTAGCCTTGCTTCCAACAAGTAGTCCCACTCCAATGCCTTGCAAACTCAAGGCTGTCCCTAACCTTGGCATTAATTCGTTCCCCGAATTAGGATAAAATCTGAATTTTTCAGCAGTGGGACATTTCCTCTCCCCCCCCCCCCTTTTTTTTTGCAAAGCCCAAGGAGGTCGAAAGCTGGTCAATAGTGTCCATATTTGTTACTCAGCTGAATTCCTCTAAAAGTTTTCTTTTCCCAGGGACTTCTTTATGGGGTTATAAGTTCTTTGGACTTTGAAACGCCACCAGATAATAAAATAAATAATCCCGTGATAGGATTTTCACCTTAGGATTGCCATAAGTTGGAAACGCAACAGTATAAAAATATTCAATCGAGGGAGGAGAGGAAAAAGAAAGTCTATTTTTCTCATTGTAGCCAAGCCAGAGGGGAATATTTCTCTATTGCAGAAAGAAGAGCAATTGAATGGAATTCATTCATTTTTTTGCAAAATGTCTTGATGGTGGGGAGATATATATATATATTATTGCAACTCAGCCGGTGGGAATTATTGATCCATTGCAGAAAGAAGAGCAACTGAATTTAATTTTAATTCAGTCTTTTGGGGGGAAATGTCCTGTTCTGTTGGTGGTGGGGAGAGGGAGAAATGTCTATATATTTTATTGCAACTCAGCCGAAGGGGAATAGTTATCTGTTGCAGAAACAAAAGCAATTTAATTTAATTTAATTTAATTTTTTGCAAAATGTCCCCTTATATATTTTTTTGGGGGGGGAGAAATATATGTGGGCGTGGGTGTATTGCAACTCAGCAGGTGGGAAATATTTATTTATTGCAGAAAGAAGAGCAGTTCAGTTTAATTTCATTTAATTTTGGTTTTTTGCACAATGTCCTGTTGCGTTTGTTGGTGGTGAGGAGAGAGAGAAAAATATACGTACATGATACATACTTTATGGCAACTCAGCCAGTGGGGAATATTTTATCTATTGCAGAAAGAAGAGCAGTTTGGTTTAGTTTAATTTAATTTTTTGGAAAATGTCCTGTTGTGTTTGTTAGTGGTGGGAAGACAGAGAGAGAAATATATATATAAATATATACACACATACATACATATGTATACATATACACATATACACAATATATACACATACATACATACATACAAACATACACATACACTCATACACATCTATGTGTGTGTATATATATATATATATATATGCATATACTATATTGCAACTTGGCCAGTGGGGGATATTGATCTATTGCAGAAAGAAGAGCAACGTATTTCTATTTTTATTTCATTTTTCGTAAACTGTCCTGTTGTGTTAGTGGTGGGGGGAGAGGGAAATACACACACACACACACATATATATATATATATATATATACACATATGTATATGTATATGCATACTTATATATACTGTATTTTATTGCAACTCATCTAGTGGGGAGTATTGATCTATTGCAGAAAGAAGAGTAACTTATTTCTATTTTTGTTTCATTTTTTTGCAAACTGTCCTGTTCGTGGGGGGAGGGGGGAGAGAAAAATACACACACACACACACACACATATACACACATACATATACGTGTGTGTATTTACATGTATATATATATATTATTGCAACTCATCCAGTGGGGAATAGTGATCTATTGAAGAAAGAAGAGCTAAGAAGTATTCATAAGTGAAGCTAAGAATTTGTTTCTTCCTTTTTGTGGCTGTGACAAGAACCCTTTTCATGGTGACTAGAATCTAGGTAGCCTTGTGCTATTTTTTTGTTTCATTTTTCACAAACTGTCCTGTTGTGTTGGTGATGGTGGGGGGGGGGGGGAGAGAAATATACTTATACATATATGTGTGTGTGTGTGTGTATTATTGCAACTCAGCTAGTGGGGAATATTGGTCTGTTGCTGAACGAAGAGCAGCCTCTTTCTGTTTTGTATTTCCTTTTCGGCCAAATGTCCTCTTGTGTCTTTGGTGGGGAGTTGATGATGTCCTGATGCCTTTGTGACCCCCCTCTCTCTCTTCTTTTTCCCTTTTCTCTGGAAACAGACCATCCTGAACTCGATGCACAAGTACCAGCCCCGGTTCCACATCGTCCGGGCCAACGACATTCTCAAGTTACCTTACAGCACTTTCCGGACTTACGTCTTCCCAGAGACAGACTTCATCGCAGTGACCGCTTACCAAAATGACAAGGTAAAAAGGTTAGGGGTCTCGGGATCACACAGGACTTTAATCCAGGTCGCGTCCAATCCACACTGCAGAAATAATCCGGTTTGAGACCGCTTTAACTGCCATGGCTCAATGCTAAGGAAATCTGAGAACTGTAGTTTCGTGAAACATATGGCCTTCTTTGTGGCTGCTTCCACACTGCTGAAATAATCCAGTCTGACACCACTTTAACTGCCGCAGGTCCCCACTGTGGCATCCTTGGAACTATAGTTTCGTGAGCCATTTTGCCTTCTCTGGTCAGAGAGATAGTTACAGCGATCTGAAACTGGATTATTTTCTTCGAGGGCATTTTCTTTGCCAATTACACGAGCGTGTAACAAGTGAACATGAATTGTGGGATAAATGGAAGCAAGTTAAGGGAGAGGAGCGAAGGCGTTGCAACACGTTTTCTCCATGACAAGCTGAATCCTGACCCTCTTTGCAAGGAAGGGAACTCTTTGAAGTCACTGGACGCTCAGTGCATCCGCACTGCCGGAATTAACGCAGTTTGACACCACTTTAACTGTCCTGGCTGCATGCTGTGCACTCCTGCGATGCGTGTGAGCTCTGTGACCGAGAAAGCTAAAGGTTGTACCAAAAATACACCCCCCCCCCCCCCAGGATTTCCTAACATGCAACCATGGCAGTTAAAGCGGGATCAAACTGCATTCATTCTCCAGTGCAGTTGCAGCCTGTCCTTGTGTAAATGGGGGCTGAGACCCAGTTGCAGCAGGAAAGAGAAGAGGGCAATACAAATGCGCACGCGCACACACACGCTTTTTGTGTCTCCCAGACCCACATTTCCCCCTGGGGTCACTCTCGCCTTGGCGGTGGGCCCAGCTTTGGAATAATTGTTAATCGATTATGAACTTTGCCATAAAGTTTACGAGGCAAAGTTTACCAGGATGTTTCAGTTAGTCCTGGAGGCAGCAGACTGTTTGCTTTCGTGTGAGGGCAAAAACAGCAAAACACCTTCCCCTCCGATCTCCAGAGGTCTTATTCCTTCCGACAACAAGCATCCATAGCAATATCGGCCAGCCTTGATCTTCCTAGAAAAGTAGGTATCCTATCTGAGAGGCCTCAGTGCTATACAAATCCACAGGTACAGGACTTGAAGAGAACCACTAAGACCAGATAACTTCAGCCAGCATCTGCTTTGGTGTTTTCTGAAAGCATCCATAGCTATTTGAACCCAGTTCTGAGCGGCCTCAGCATAACACAAATCCACAGACATAAGACTTGGAGATAACTACAGATAACTACTGGATAGCTACCAAGACCAGATACTTTCAGGTCTAAAGCCAGCATCTGCTTTGGTGGGGTTTTTAAAGCATCCGTAGCTTTGAAATGTAGAGCTCGGCTCCTCCGAATGGCCTCAGTGCTATATAAATTCACAGACATGAGGCTTGAAGGCACATAAAAACAAACAATAAAGATAGGTGACAACTCCAGATACACACACACACACACACACCCCATACTAACACAGAAGCTCGATTGATTTTGAAAATCAAATCATCTGATTTATTAATCTTGAAAGATTTATCTCTATTATCGTCATCATCACCTGACTGTTCATAATCTGGAAAGCTTTGCATTATTTATTATTATTATTATTATTATTATTATCATATTAAACTGTACTTTTTGTCATTTTTAAAAAACAGATCACCCAGCTGAAAATCGATAACAACCCCTTCGCAAAAGGATTTCGAGACACTGGAAACGGAAGACGAGAAAAACGGTAATAATAATAATAATAATAATAATAATGTTTATTGATATAATCCTTTTCATAAAAGGGTGGAATATCAGACATATGTAATCAAGACAAAACAATAAAACAGAACACTATAATATACACAAATGCTAAAATAATATACTAATGTACTCCTTAAAGTTGTTGTGTGCCTCAAAGTCATTTCTGACTTATGGCGACCCTATCATGGGGTTTTCTTGACAAGATTAGTTCAGAGAGTGTGACTTGAGCTGCCAGGGAAAACAATCCATCCCTCCTCAGCCGACGATTGCAGAAAAGGTAGTTTTCCTGGGGGTTCTTTGAAATTCTGGAGACAGAGAGAGAGGTGGGATTTTGAAGAGGGAACTCTGCACATGCTCCAGAGACCAGTTGCTTAAGGCTTCTTGCTTTCTTTCCTTGTAAAGGAAACAGTTGACTCTGCCTTCCCTGCGGATGTACGAAGATCAATGCAAAGCGGATCGAGATGGGGCTGAATCCGACGCCTCCTCGTGTGAACCTGCCCCGGCTCGGGATCCGCTTCACTCCCCTTTGGGAACTACAGCTCCCAGCCCTTTGAGGCTCCACCGCAATAGCAGAGGTAAAGATTTCTTCACTACTGTATATATACCATGAAATATATAGATCAATAGGTATAAAACTTGCTCTGCTTTTTTCTACTTTGAAATATATAGATAAATAGCCATGAAAGTTCCTCTGCTACTTTTAAATATATAGATGAATAGGTACAAAAGTTCCTCTACTTTTTTCCTACTGTGAAATATATAGATCAATAGGTATAAAACTTCTTTTTTCCCTACTATGAAATATATAAATATGTACAAAACTTCCTCTGCTTTCCCCCCTGATTTGAAATAGATAGATAAATAGGTATAAAAGTTCCTCTACTTTTCTTCTACTTTTAAATATATAAATCAGTAGATATAAAATGTCCTTTATTTTTGTCCTACTTTGAAATATATACATAAATAGGTATAAAAGTTCCTCTACTTTTTTTCTGCTTTGAAATATATAGATCAATAGGTATAAAACTTCCTCTCCTTTTTTTCCTACTTCCAAATATTTCTTACAATAGGAGCTGGCTGGGAGATTCTGGGACTTGTAGTGAGTGGGGGAAATAGGAACTTTTCGCTTTTACTGGCCCTGAAAATCAGATTTAAGAAATAGCCCTGACCACTGCTGCCCTCTGCCGTTGGCTTCAAGAACATGGCTCTTCCCGAATTCTTTTCTTGTTGAAGGGGAAGTGTTCCTTAATTTATTTTCTTTACGTAGCCATGAATTATGGTTATTGTGTTTCCAACTTATGAAGACCCTAAGGAGAACCCATCATGGGGTTTTCTTGGCAAGGTTTGTTCAGAGGAGGTTTACCGTTCCCTCCCTCTGAGGCTGAGAGAGTGTGGCTTCATTGCCTGAGCTGGGAATCGAACCCTGGTCTCCAATGCTCAAACCACTATGCTATGCTGGCTCCCCAGAGTGCGCATATAATGCTTGCAAAAGGACAAAAAATATATATATGCAGGATCAACATCCAAATTCGTCGATTAATGCCGGCCCCGCAAATTTCCCAGGGACTGAGGCTTGATTTACAACAGGATCCTCTGCCTTTCTGACCAGAGGTGAGCTGACAATGGAGGAACGGAGGCTGCAATTCTGTCCACTTTGCGCAAGAGTAATTGTTATAAATCCAGTGTTCAGTCCGTGGAAGCTATAACTTCATTGATTCATTTATGGATCAGGCTCCACTGTAAGTGTTCAGAGAGCTTTCACCTTTCAAATCCATTTATTGCCAGTACTTAAGGCCAGTGTGGCATAGTGGACTGAGTGTTGGACTGTGACTCTAGAGAGCAAGGTTTGAATCCCAGCTCAGCCATAAAACCCACTGGGTGACTTTGGGCAAGTCACATGCTCTCAGCCTCAGAGGATGGCAATGGCAAACTCCTCCTGCAGAAACGTGCCAAGAAAACCCCATGATA
Organism: Urosaurus nigricauda; assembly: GCA_034509955.1. Taxonomy (NCBI): domain Eukaryota; kingdom Metazoa; phylum Chordata; class Lepidosauria; order Squamata; family Phrynosomatidae; genus Urosaurus; species Urosaurus nigricauda. Next base: position 21,440,374 of record JAOEGL010000010.1, read on the forward strand.
GTGTTGCCACAGGTTGGAAATCACTTGAAGGCACACCATGACAACAAGAAGAAGATAAGGTCTCAGCAGAAGCATTGTGCAGTGTTTGTGGGACACAGTCCGGAGGTTTCCTCTGCTTTATTTAGCTTTACGTCAAGAAACTTCACAACACACACACATTCACACTCTGGAGAGTTTTTTTGGAGAGGCCGAAGATGTGTGATACCAGCTGCTGTCGCATGGCAAAATTGATGCAGTTTGACACCACTTTAACTGCCACGGTTCCATGCCAGGGAATTCTGAGATTTGTAGTTTTGTAGGATATTTCGCCTTCTCTGTCAGAAAGCTCTACGACAATGATTCCCAAATCTTGGTCCTCCAGACGTTTTGGACTTCATCGCCCAGAACTCCTGACTGTTGGCCAAACTAGCTGGGGCTTCTGGACATTGAAGCCCAAAACACCTGGAGGACCAAAGATTGGGAACCACTGCTCTACAACAAACTCAAAAAAGATTTTAGATCCTACACAAAACTTGGGGAAAGTTCATTTTAGGGAGGACAACTGGCATTCTGAGTCTTTAAAGTAACCTTTTTTGGTGGTGTGTGCTTTCATTTCATTTTAATCAAATAAGAGATTAAACAGGGCAAGGCATGGACCTCCAGGTGTTGTGCTGGACTCTAACTCCCATCACCCCCAACTACGTATCAGTGGGCAATCCGTTCTGAATTAAGCACGTTTATTTACATTTGGGTGGTCTTTTTTGTTATTCTTGCAGAAGACAAAAGCAGTGACCAGGAGTTGGAGAAGCTTCCAGAAGGAAAGCGGCCTAGCCCGGATCCGGGAACTTGCAGCCCACGCAGCAGCGGCAGCCCCCATTTGCCGGGGGAAGAGAGGAGTAAAGAGCGACCCCTCAAAGAGGTCTCGAAAGAGGGGAGCGAAGGGGGACTTTTCAGCCCCTTGGGCTTGGAGAAAGACAAGATGGAGGGCCGGAGGAAAGACCAAACGCCCCTAGTGCAACAACAGCAGAATCCGGAAGGCTCTAAGAAAGAAACCCCTGGTGACTGTGGACCTCTAGGGAGCAGCAAGGAGTCTTTTGCCCCTCTCATGGTCCAGACGGAGAGCCCACCACACTTGAGCGCCGGGCATCTCCAAAGCTTGGCCCTCTCCAGCCTTCATGGGCAGCAGTTCTTCAACCCCTTAAGTGCCGGGCAGCCCTTCTTCATCCACCCGGGACAGTTTGCCATGGCGCCGGGGGCCTTCTCTGCCATGGGCATGGGACACTTGTTGGCATCGGTGACTGGCAGCGGGAGCTTGGAAAATGGGGGTCTCACTTCCACTGGGCAAGGGACGACTGGCACTGCCACCCCTTTCCCCTTCCACCTCTCCCAGCACATGTTGGCTTCTCAGGTAAGAGGGCAAGGGAAGGGGTCCGTTTGGGGAGGAGGAAGGTTTGGGAAGACCTGTGCTGAGAAGTAAAGGTCTAGCAGAACGTCTGTGTTGTAAGGAGTTGACTATTAAGGTGGTACATTCTCCAGTGAAGCATCTGCTTCATGCATGGAATGGGGCTGTTTTTGAGATGGCAAAGGCCATCCTTACATGGGCAGGAAAGTTGTTATTAATCTTGCTGTGTTGTTATTTGCCATCTTTGGACCATGGCTCTGGGGACTAGAGTTCGAGTCCCGACTCGGCCTTGGAAACCTATTGGGTGGCCATGGGCGAGTCCTACTCTCCCATCTTCATGGCAAGAGGCTCAGACAAAAGCAATTTGTTGCAGCTTGTGGGTTCTTCTTTGTGAATAAGCTTTGCCATCTCGACCAAGGACAAGCAGCAGCTATACAAAACATGGGGAGAAGTGGGGTGACCAGTTTAACAGGACTGAGCTGTGCCTAGAAATTTGGAGAGCTGTTGTACTGGGGTTTACTCTTGAGCCGACAGAACTGAGCTATGAAAAATGTTGTGTGGAAGCGAGCTGTGCTTTGTGACCTGGGGAAGCCGCTGCGTAGAACTGAGGTGTGCTTTGCAACGCAGGGATTTATTGCACAGGACTGAGCTGTGCCTTGGAATACAGGGAGTTGTTGCGCTGGGGCTTACCCTTGGGTAGACATACCTAGAATTGACTATAAAAATGTGTGGAAGCGAGCTGTGCTTTGTGACCTGGAGAAGCTGCTGCCTAGAACTGTGCTTTGCAAACTAAGAAACTATTGCTGGAAGCTGAGCTGTTCTCTGTAGCCCTACAAACCGTTGCTTGGAATAGAGCTATGCCTTGTGGTGCTGCGTAGTGCCTTGAAGTCAAGGATGCCTTTAAATTGAGACATAGTCTGGTCCAAATGTTCCTAGAACTGACCTGTGCTTTGTATGGCATATGTGGAATGAGGGCAAGCACCTCTTTTCTGTGTAGACAGTTTCAGGTTCAAACCTGGACATAGAAGGCAACCGAAAAGACCCGTCTCAGCCTGAAAGCTGTTTCTAGCGCCAACCTAAATGAATATAATGCACATTTTTAGCTTATAGTCAGCCTGCCTCTGTACCCATGGTAGTCACCCTTTGGATATTTTGGACTATGTGCCACACTATCCCTGACGTTTGACCGTATCTGGTGGGATCTGTAGTCCAAAAGCAGCAGCCCACTAGCAGTTCCCATGGCAGTAAATGTGTAACCATGTAGTAAAATCAGTGACATCCACGAGTTCCTTGCATAGTCTAGACAGCCTATTTTGGCCTCCATGGTTCTGGGGGTGCTTCTGGGCATCATTCAGATTATTTGGAGAGCAGATAACGGTTGGGGAAAGCAGAGTTATGGCACAACCATCCCCATCGGGTGTTTTTGGGAAAGTGGGCTCTGCATTCCCCCTTTTTAACTGGTTGTCAAGAACGTCTCTTGAAAACATTAGTGTGAGTCTCTGTGGCACCCAACACAGGAACATGGAGACATCCTTCCCTCTAATGCAACATATGGCTGCTAAGGCATTGAGCCCTGAACAGCACTTAGTGCTATTGAGCCACTGAAGCCCAGGATCCATAGCTCCAATCCACACTGACATAGTCTCAGAATTTGTTGCCTGTTAGAAGGATGCCTGTTTTGTGAACTTTCCCTGCTTCGTCACTGCATTCATATATTTTAAATGTGATTGAACTAATAACGGAGTAATGGCTTATTACTGGTGGGTCATAATCCTATACTGTTTAGCATGACTCTATCCACACTTCCACACTGAACAATTGCCACAGTTTAATATCATTCTAGTGCACTAGAGTTCTAGCGTACTCACAAATGTACTTCACTAAACGGCAAAGCCCCAAATTATGTAGGACGGAGTCCTAACCTTTAAAGTGGTAACAAAGCAGTATAATTCTATAGTGTGGGTACCCCCCCCCCATACAGTGACAACTTGAAATGCTGAGCTATATAATATATAGAGAAACATGATATTCCTATTCAAAAAACAGTGTTGTTGTTTTTTTGTTAATGTGATTTAACTTATTCACTGCAGCAAAGATAGCTTCGGCGAGATATTAAAGAAAGTCTGCAGCTCCGTAATGGTTTGAGCATTGGATTGTGACTCTGGAGACCAGGGTTCAAATCCCCACTCAACCACGGAAACCCACTGGGTGACCTTGGGCAAGTCACACTTTCTCAGCCTTAGAGGAAGGCAAAGGCAACCCCACTCCTCTGAACAAATCCTGCCAAGTAAACCCTGCGAAAGGTTCACTGTAAGTTGGCAATGACTTGAAGGCACACAGCAAGCGGCAGCTCCTAATAATAGGGACTCTATTTTAAAGTTTGGGACACGGATGAATTATTGGAGTGAGCACATACATAGGAAGGATAAATGAATAATAATGAAATTTCCTTGAAGTGGTCTTCTTGGATTAAATTCTCTAGTAATAAATAGCCATGAGGTAGATACAGTAGCAGTCACGGTGACCCTAAATCAAACCTGTCCTGGGGTTTTCTTGGCAAGAATTGTTCCAAAGAGGCTTGCCATTGCCTTCTCCTGAGACTGAGAGTCTGTGACTTGCCCAGTGTAACCCAATGGGTTGCATGACGAAGCATGAAATTGAACCCTGGTCTCCAGAGTCGTAGTCCAACACTGTGCCACGAAAGCACAAAAACAGCACAGCACACCATTGAAAGTCCATCCTAGTCAGATCTTCAAAGCGCGACAGAGATAATAATGTTTTGACTCGCTGGCAGAAGAGAGGAGGAAAGTGAGTGCCAAAGTCTGGAAGCAGCCACCAAACTTGTTCCCACCAAAAGTGCCTGAGATGGTGGTGGGACAGAGAGAAGGTCCTCTCCAGATGATGTTAGAGCAAGAAAGGGCTCAGAGACAGACAGAGAGACAGTTCCGCACAAGCAACGAGAATCTACTCAAGGTATAGTTAGTTGCTAGATTTGGTAGACTTTTATTATGCATTAATTCCCTACCCCTTAGAGCAGAGGTATCAAATGCTACCGGTACTTTCCCATCAGCCCCATGCCAAAGGTGAGGTGGGATGGGAAACGGCCTTCCTCAGTATCTAAATGGTCAATGTTCCCCATCCTTTTGTCAGATATGTACGCACGCACCTCTACGTATTCCCAGTCGTAGCTGGTGCCTTTGGTCCAAAACACACCGCAAAAATCATCCAGTTTGAGCCCGCTTGAACCACCCTGGCTCAGTGCTAAGGCATCCTGGGGATTGTAGTTTCTCGTAGCGCCAGAGGTCTCTTGACAGAGAAGGCTAAATGTCTCGTGGAGCTACGGTTCCCACTAGCATTGAGCCAGGGCAGTTCAAGTGGTCTCAAACTGGATTACTTCTGCCAGGCAGTTGGGTCCTTCCATGTCAGTAGGGTGGCGATTCCGTTCTGGTTAAAACAAAGCAAGCCAGGAGCTCTCCCTGGTACTGAAAGGGTTCACACTTTGGAGAGCGCCTTTAAACCAAACACAGAGATCTGTGGACAGTCTTCTTCATTTATAATTGATTTCCATCTGGCCCACCTGCCTCTCCAAATTCACCTCGAAGGGCCTTAGGCTTGAGCAGAGGATATTTCAGGATCCTTTCCTGAGACTCAGCTGCATCCGCACTACAGAAATAATGTTAGACTTGACACCGCTTTCATCGTCATGGCTCAATACTGGGATTTGCAGGTTTGTAAGATAATTGGCTACCTCTGTCAGAGAGCTCTGGTGCCACAAGAAGCTACAAATCCCAGGATTCCATAGCACTGCGCTCTGGTCGATAAAGGGCCAAAATGCATAATCCAGTTTGAGACTGCTTTAACTTCCCTGGCTTAATGTCAGGGAATTTTGGAATTGTAGTTTTGTGAGACGTTTAGCTTTCTCTGTAAGAGAGCTCTGGGGCCACAATAAACCACAATTCCTGGGATTGCCCAGCATTGAACCAGGACAGTTAAAGCAGTCTCAAACTGGATTATTTCTGTAGTGCAGACCCCTTCTCCTTCCATGCCAAATTTGTATTTTATTTGGGTTAGCAGGGACAGTGATATCGTCTGCAGCTTTCAGGCTTCTCTGTTCCCTTTGAATTTAAGTGCTGTCTTTACATGAACAGGGGTTGAGTGAAATTTGGATTTTGAAACAATCAGGGTGTATTTCGGTATTTCGGTGCAGAATAATTTGGCAAAACAGTTCAGGAGGACAAGGGATAAAGTCACTCCTTTTGTGGTATAAATATGTGGTTATTTTTCTATGGATTGCACATCATTTCAGCGCCGGTTCCTGCTATGCCTTCAACTCTCCGTAATCTCAAACGGAGAAGCATCTTCCCTGTCCATTGCTACCTGGCTTTTTTAAAATCAAGGGTGGCCTGATCCAAGGGATCTTGTAGCACCTTTGAGACTAACTGAAAGAAAGTAGTTGGTAAAATGAGATTTTACAGACTTGAATCCCTGCTTTCAGATGCATGCAAGGTTGCTCAGGACTACAAAAGCACATGCTGCCAACTTCTTTCTTTCAGTTAATCTCAAAGGGGCTACAAGATCCCTTTACATACTGATTTTCCAGACTAACACTGCTATGTCTTTGAATTCTACCTCCAAATGTTGTTGGACTACAACTCCCACAGTCCTTTCCCACTACGTATGCTGGCCGGGGCTGATGGGAGTTGTAGGCCAGAGATACCCGGAGGCCCACGGATGCTCATCCCTTGGGGATCAAATCTGGGACCTTTGGCCTGTTTAAGTTGAGTTAAACTATATGTTACATCCGTATAGCCTACCGTATCCAAAGCAGCTTGCAATAAAATTTAAATGAATATCAAAATATTACACTGTCTCTCTCAACACAGTGATACAAACATGTGGTGTGGTGATTTTCTGGTATACACATTTGTGGCCTTGACTTTTGCGGTTTTGATTATTTATGGAATTGATTAATATGTCCTCTCTAGGAATCCCTAGGTCCTCCAGAGTGATTCTGCTGGAAGATCTAGAGGTTCCTAGAGAAAACCCTTCTTTAGGCATTTGTAGGTCCTCCAGCATCATTCTGTGGTCAGCTTTTGGCAGATGTTGATCACAAAGTTGTGCTGGAAGACCTAGAGATTCCTAGTCAGACAGACTCTCAGGTAAAAAGAATAGTGTTTTTTTATTTGTGGGTTTTCCACTTTCACTGAGGTTCCTGTGCCCCTAACCCCAGCAAATGTGGAGGGCCCACTATACTCACAATTTTATTAAAAGGAAGCATTGCTTCCATTTTTCATAATTCAGCTCTAGAACAGTTGCTTTTTATGTTGGAATTGATCCCACCTGTCCTTGTGCACCAAAACACATCTAAGGAATGACAGGTGAAGTAGCAACAGAAAATAGAAAACAGAAAAGAGATTCCACCTAAACGTTAGGAATAATTTCTTGACGGGAAGAGCTGATCGACAGTGGACTCTGCTGCCTCGGTGGAGTCTCCTTCGCTGGAGGTTTTTAAACAGAGGCTGGATGGCCTTCTGTGTATTCCTGCACGGCACAATGGGGTTGGATTGGATGGCCCTTTGGGTCTCTTCCAACTCTAGGACTCTGTGCTATAGCTGTGTGATGTGTAATACCTCCAGGTCATGCCATTATAGTGGAGTCTCATGTTTTCTTCTCTCTTTCTCGTTCCAGGGAATCCCGGTGCCTACTTTTGGTGGACTCTTCCCCTACCCGTACACTTACATGGCGGCAGCTGCGGCGGCTGCATCTGCCATTCCGGCCACCAGTGCCGCGACCGCCACTTCCTTATCCCGGAACCCCTTCCTGAGTAGCGCCCGTCCTCGACTCCGCTTCAGCCCGTACCAGATCCCGGTTGCCATCCCGCCCAGCACCAACCTCCTAACCACTGGCTTGCCTACCAGCCTCAATGCTGGCTCAGAAGGTTCCAAGCCCGGAAGCAGTAGAGAATCCAGTCCTCTCTCGGATCTCCCCCTTCACAAATCCAGCAGCCAACGGGCCTCCTTATCCCCCAAGGGGTCTTTAAAGGATTCCATCAACGAGCTGCAGAACATCCAAAGACTGGTCAGTGGTTTGGAAACCCAGAGAGAAGTTTCTCCCGGTAGAGAATCCCCCAAGTGACTGCCCACGGTGAGCCCTTCCCCAAAAACAAACCCCCCAAAAGGGCTTAGAAGACGTCGGGCAGGAGATTTATGTGTACAGCACAGTATAAATATTTATTTTTAAAGAAAAGAAGAGTGGGATTGGAGGTGGGGTGGGAAAAGATCATGGAGGAGGAACCGTAAGGTTGGAGGCCTACAAAGACACCCCACATGGAACAGTGACAACAGGAGTGTCTGCTGCGGACCCAGGATCTGAATCAAGTGGGGGAACATTTGAGAGAATGCTATTGCAAACTCCAAATTCTGAAGCTTGCCTCGCCGTCACACTGTAACCGCCCCCAAATATACAGTTTCCCTGGCCTTGGTTTCTTCTAACAGAGGGAACCAGCTGCATAGCTTCACTTTTGGACAGAAAAAGGCTAAGCTGGAGTCTCCAGTTTGTAGTAACTAACAAGCTTCTGGATGGATGGATGGAGTAGAAGACAATGTTAGTGAGAGATGATTTGGAAGGCTACAGTGATGGGAAATGATGATGAGTCTAGTTGTAAGGATGTTGGGAGATGATCTAGCACAGGCCAATGTTGGAAGATAGTCTAGAAGACCACAATGGTGGGAAGTGATCTAGAAGACCATGATGATGGAAGGTGATCTAGAAGACCAACTTGGTGGGAGATGATCTGGAAGGCTTCAATGCTGGGAAATGATCCAACAGGCCACCTCTTCTAACTGATTTGTGTGTGTGAGAGAGTGTGGGCATGACAATATTGGAGAAGCGTTTTGTTCTTTTCTACTTACAAGGGTGGAATTTCCAAATGAGGATGCTGGTTTGGGGCCTTCATATCTAAAGCAAAGACAGTGAAGAAGGAGCGTTGTTTTCTTTCTTTCAGTCAACCAGGTCCTGGCCGATTGAACACCAGACATTCATTTTGCAGACAGTATACAAATATATATAAATAGAGAGAGAATGAGAGAGAAGAGGAAAGCAAAGCTTGCATTGGTAGCAGGCATCTTCTCGTCGCTCTTGGAAGGCCATCCCAAAAAAGCAAAGCGAAAGTCGAGACGTTCGGAGTTGGTACAATCATTGTGACTTTTTATCCCCCCCCCCCTTCACTCTTTGGACTCTACCTGTGTACTGGTTTAAAAAAAAATGGGGAAAAAAGAATAAAAAAGAAGCCTAATATTTATGGAATAAATGGTAATTTGTGTAAATAAGCTATACGAATCCCCCAAATATGCAAAAATTGGTATTAATTTATTTAGGGTTGTACATTGGCGTGTACATAATTAGAGTTTAACTCATCACATTTAATTGCGCTCTCTTGTCTTTCTCTTCGTTTCATGTGCGCATACATCTTGTAAAGACCTATTTAGCTCTTGGTGAATGGAAGAAAATAATTGGTTTTCTTTTGACGTGCGTGTCTAAAAAGATTTTTTTTAAAATAAGAAATTGTTTATCCCGCCTGTTCGAGGACAATCACGTGCCATTTGTACCATTCGGGGGGTCGAGAGGAGTAAAGATTGGATCCTTTCGAAGGGAACAAACGACTCTTCCCAAAGTTATGATCATTCAAAGAACAATTTGACAGCGAATGAATGGTTTTAATAAAAAAAACACAAACCCACAACACCATCTTTCGCAGTGCGGGGTATGCAAGACAGTTCAGGAACAAACCTCAGGTTTTTATTTTTCACTCCAGAATAACAAGAATAAAAAGAAAAAGTGTGCGTGTTGTGCGTGTGCGTGTGGGTGTGGGTGTGTGGAGGGGGGAAACTCCGCTGCAAATCTTTAATAAAAAAAACTATACTAAAATTAAAATTTATCACTTGGACAGCGTGCTCTATATATATTGTTTTAATTTTTTTTAATGACATGAGTAGGAATGTGCTGGTTATTTGGGACATCTATCTGTTCGATTTTTTTTTTTTTTTGGATGGGTCCTCTCACATCTTTCAATAAAAAAAAAATATTCAAGGAACATTTATTTTTTTAGTCTTTGTTTGTTTGTTTGTTTTCTTTGAATGAGCGAATCTATGGAGACGTAAAAACAGCCATGTTGGAACGGACCGGAAGCCGGTCTTGTATGATTGTCCAAAATAGCTAGTTAGATACCCTCGTGTATATACTAAAAGAACTATAGTTTTCTTTTTTATTATTAAAATAAATTTTATGAACAATTTAGAGTGCAAAAATAGTACATCCAAATCATCATACATCCATATCGTCAATCAATATTTAAATCCCATACATCAAGATACAATATAATTATCATCTACTATTACAGCAGGACAATTCTCGGGTGAAAAAGAGCATTTCTTATTTTTATATGCTAACTTTATTGAAAAGAAGTATAGTTTTTCCAGCAGAAAACTCAGCGGTAGATCATTTTGGAGCTTGGATTTCCTAGGTTTGGGAGTTGTCTTCCTCTGAGGCCGAGAGAGTGTGACTTGTCCGAAGCCTTCTCATAATTCAAAAGATAACGCTTGGAGGCACACAACAACTACAACAAGATTAATAATGCAGTACGGCACTACTTTCAAGCTCTTTCGCTCCATCCTTTGGGAATTTGTCGTTTTACAAGGTCTTTAGCCTTCTCTGCCAAAGAGTGCTGGTGCGTCACCAAGCTACGAATCCCAAGGCTCTGATCCCAAGTGGTGTCAAAACCGTGATGTGTCTACATGTAGGTGCATAAGAGCCGCAGTGTTTAATTTCTTTGGGGGGGGGGAATGAGGAGCCACATGGTTGAGGACCAGTCCTGAGGCTGAGAGCTAGGCCACCATAGAATCACGGGGCTGGAAGAGACCCCAAGGGGCCATCCAACCCAACCCCCTGCCATGCAGGACATTCCTTTGACACAGTCATTGTCAAATGTGACAATTGCTTCGACACAGTCAAAGCAATCCTGACAGATGGCTATCCAGTTCAATACAAACATCGGAGGGTGCCCCTCTGAGATTCAGGTTCGGTGTCTCTCTCCCCAAATACTCCAGTCCTACTAGCATCTCTGAAGGACAGACAATACGCAGCAGAGCAATAGCAATTGATTGATTGATTGATTGATTGATTGATTCTGGACATTCAGGAGGAGATAAGGAGACCCCAGGATTGCAGGGTTCTGTGGCAATCTTGCGCTCCAATCCTCTCTGCCTTGGAAATGCATGTCTCTAGCATCCATCCTCGGTGTTAACCATCTTGGGAAACTAGTTCAGAGTGACTCCCAACATTTCAAAGTAACTTCAAGACTTATGGTCTTTTCACTTGCCTTGGAATCTGCCCCCAAGGCAAATATTTAGGTATAAATATTGGGACCTTTTCAGCAAGTCCCTGGCTGAAGCAAAAGCACTGTCGGTTTGCATGGCGAGCACCTTGCGCATCCCTTGTCCTTGAGCCCTCCATTTCATCCTAGGACTTCAGCAATTGGGAGATGATATTATTATTATTATTATTTTCATCATCATCATCATCTTGCCCTTTTCCCAAAACTGGGACTCAGGGCAGCTCACAATGTTAATTAAAAAACAGTGCAATTAAAAGCGTACCAACACAGTACATTAAAATAGAATTAAATCATTACAATCGTAACACAAGTTATGTATTAAAAGAATAAAAATGCAATTAAAAAGATAAAAATAGTAAACATACTTCAAAGCAGTACAACAATACAATACTGTCCAGATCCGTCCGCGCATCCTACACGTTGCTCTGAGAGTCTTTGTGGCTGAAGAGCGGGATATTAATACAGCAAATAAATAAATATTAAATTAAATAAATAAATCAATATAGATATCGCCGTGAGGGGTGCTTCACTTCTATCATCTTACCCTTGATTTCCTTAGCCTCTTCAGTGTGCAAACCTACTACCGTACTATGTTGGTATTATGTATTTATTTACTGTATTTATTTTTCCTTTTAATAGAATGTACTATGATTTGGAAATCTTGCCTCTGGAGCTCTCTGTGGTTTTGGATGCTGTAAAAGTTGGGGGAAAGGTCCCCATTAAGGCTGAGCTTCCCCAGCCATTAGACAATTTCTACCTTTGAGCTCAACACAGTTCCCCTAAGTATAAGTTGGTCCTGGAGTGTCCTCTCCGGACACGTCCGCACTGAAGGTAAGACCTCCATGTACGCGGCTATACTTCACCCCCGTAATCCTCATATCAGGCCTATGAAAGAAATCATAGGTCACCCATGAGACCTCCAAGTCCTCCATAGGGGCAAGGACCATGATCTTCCATATCTTTGCCTGACCGCCAGCAATGTTTCCCTTCGGAAGCTGATGACTTCTCTGGCAGTGAGTATTGAACCTGCTTTGGGTTTCAGTCCGAACTTGAAAGGCGCTATCCAAAGTAAAGGGGATTCACTACTCCACCCGGCATGGGATTCGAACCCTGGTCTCCTGGTCCAAAGCTCAAAGTGTTACACCACACTGGCTCTATCTAAAACATGTATATCATTAGATATTGAAAGCTTGCTTGAATAAAAAATATCTTGGCCTGCATGAAAGGAAAGCAAAGAGAGGGCCAACCTAGCATCTACACTGCAGCATTAATACAGCTTGTATTGCCTTCTTGGGGTGCTATTATTATTATTATTATTATTATTATTATTATTACTATTATATTTATTTATATCCCTCTCTTCTCCCATGGCTGGGACTCAGGGCAGTTTACAACCTTAAAAAAACAACAACCCTACAGTTAAAAACATACAAAAATAGTATATTAAAATTATGACTCAGGGTTTGAATCTTGGCTTGGAAATGGACCTTGGGCAAGTCACACTCTCTCAGCCTCAGAGGATGGCTTTGGCAAACCCCTTCTGAGGATACTTTGCCAAGTGGTCTCTTCCAACTCTTTGATTCTAAGAAAACCCTTAAGGTTGCCATAAGTCTCAGAACGACAAAGGCGCACAAAACCGAGATATTTATTGGTGTCACAATGAACTACAAATCCCTGGATTCCATCAGATGGAGCCGTGATAATTAAATGGCATTAATCCTACAATTTTGAACCCAATTTCTAGTCCCAAAGTTGGTTATCCATGCTCTTACATATACTGTATCCGGGGTTAGTAAGTTCTCATTGAGTCAATGAGTCCAAACCAAACCTTGTACTTGAATCTAGGCCAGATTATTTATAAATTCAAAGAATTGTCTTCTTTTTCTGCCAGAATTGGAGTCTCTTACATTCCTACCCCAGCTCCCTTCTCTCTCTCTCTCTTCCTCCTCATCCTACTTTAACTAAGAACTATATTCCTTTTTTTAAAAAAAATGAAAATAATAGAAATATGTTTGTTATTATTATCAATTAGGGGATGTGTAGGACGTCTGCTATAAATCCCAGTGGGTCTGCATTTCATTTTGATCAGGAAAGATTAAAATGCTTCAATTCACAGCGGCATCCGCTTCGCATTATGAAGATATAAACGGAAAAAGGCGGAGAAGAAGGGGGGGGGAAGAGATTGATTTAAAATGACAGCCAAAGAAAAGCTCTCCAAGAAGATGGAGGGGGGAAAGGCAGGGAGGGCAGGTCATACGGTTTGGCTGTGTTCAAATGAATCAACAACAACAACAGCAACAACAACAACAACTTCAGGCCCTCATAGTGCGTAAAATCTGCAGTTCCTTCCCTTTTGATTTGCTTTGCCAACATAAACCATTTCCCTTTGAACATGAGATTCGGCCTTAATGATGTTTGCAAAATATGTTTCTCATCCTTGCAAAGGGAGGAGAGTGGGGGGGAAGAAAGGAGAAAGATTATTTTTATTGGTTTCTTGGCTTGTTGAACCTTTGGGGTTTTCTCCCCCAGCAGCTTCTTGGATCAAGATTTATATGTGTGCATGCGTTTGTCCATATACACAGACATGGGGTGCATCTACACTGTGGAAATAGCACAGTTCGACACCTCTTTAACTGCCTGGTGGGCCAAGCGTGGTAGAAATGCCCTCCGCACCCCCAGAGGTGCATTTGGGGCTGCATTTCAGAGCTAAAAATATATATTTATTGTCAAGACAGGACGCCAAAAGTTCCTAAGGAGGAGAAACCCAAAAAGCTGGGAGAGGCTGCCGCAGTTTGCCTTTGCCTTGGCCTGAGCCTGCAGAGAAGGGCAAGGATTGAAAACTTGAAACCCTGGCTATTTAAGTTGAGGGCACAAGTTGCGTTATTACTGTAACAACGAAAGGAAGCATCCTCCCCTATTCAGCCAATATAGAACATTTCCAATATGGGAAGGATCCTGTGCTACCTGCACATACCCACTATTGCTTTATTGCACCTTTATTTACCAAGTGGCAATGTAACCCACCAGCAAGGTTTATTATTAACTTTCTATCGCCTGGAGATACTCCAGGACTTTCCCATACGAGCTGTCATTGCTTCCCCTGTTCCCCTTTGCTGATTTTATTGAGTGAAAATTACTTTCTGTATTTTGAACTCCCATTTGCAGCTGTTGAAGGAAGCTGAGGACAAAAGTGGAGGAAAAGAGAGAAACCAGGACCTTTTCAAAGCAGCGGAGAAAGTGGGACGTCGGAGGATCAACCGGTCCAGCAGGTATACCTTCTCATTCCTTACTATGAACTTTCCCCTGGAATGTCTTCTCCCACCTCCATTAAGCCTTTCCCTGCTTAATAAATCTAAAATGGAAATTCCCCTACCCCCTTTTTTTAAACTGACATCTCCTCTTGGCAACCCAATTGTCTTCTCAAAAGGATGGACTCTCTTTCTCTCCCGCCTCCCTTTAAGTTCAACTACATCTTGCTTTATGGTAAAGCAATAAAGGATGACATAAACAACCTCTTTTCTTCACCAATTACCCTTTTCTCATTCTCTGGAAGATTTATTAGTCAAATTGTTTGCATTGGGAAGATGAAGGGAGGAAAAACAGGCTGACAGCCTCCCTTGTGAGCAGGGCGAACTCTGCTGGCCAAGCACTGTAGTGGTTGAAAAAAGGAATGCTTGTACGTTTACCAATTAGGAGTTTGTAACCTCTGGAGACCTGGGTTCAAATCCCTGCTCAGCCCCCGAAACCCACTGGGTGACCTTGGGCGAGTCACGCTCTCTCAGCCTCAGGGGAAGGCAATGGCAAGCCTCCTCTGAACAAACCTAGCCAAGGAAGACTCCTCGAGTCGCCATCAGTTAGAAACGACTTGAAGGCCTACAATAACAGCAACATGAATTGTGTATTATCTTACAGCTCCTCATTGCAAAGGGATCTTATTAATTTATTGGCAAAACATCCCTTCTTTCCTGGCTCCCTTGCTTTGGAGAAGAAAACGTGGCTTATCCTTGAGCTCATCCAAAAACCCAGTTTGAGCCACGCGCCTGATATATGTGCCGACTTATGGACTGGAAGACATTGGGGGTCACCATAAATCATAGATGACTTGAAAGCATACAACACGGCTCGTGCATTTCTTACAACTCTTTGTAGACATGTTGCAAAGGGATCTTTTTAATTTATTGGCCAAACATCCCTCCATTTTACTTCTTTCTTTTCTGACTCGCTTGCTTTGGAGAAGGAAACATGGCTTCTCCTTGAGCAAATTCAAAGTCCCAGTCGGAGCCATCCTCCCAATTCATGTGTTGACTTATGGATTGGAAGACATTAGAGTCACCATAAGTCGGAGACGACTTGAAGGCATACACCACGAGTTGTGCATTTATTATAGTTCATCGTGGAGGTGCTGTAAAGGGATCCTTTTAATTTATTTGCAAAATATTCCTCCATTTTTACCTCTCCCTTTCCTGCCTCTCTTGCCTTGGAGGAGGAAACACATCTCATTTGAAGATCTAACCTGAGCAATGCGTAGGCTTGCCATGTGTCCCGGAAAACTTGGAGAATCCCAGATCGAAGGGTCTGAAAAATGTCAGGTTGAAGCAGCAAATCCCATGTTCCTCGAGGCAAGAGTGAAAGGCGACAACAACTGAAACATGTAATAAAACTAAATGTCAAAAATGTGTGTGTTTGGAGGAGTTCTTTTGGTGGGGGGTGCCAACCCAGTCTTGTATACCTTGGTTCTGGTTTTGCGGAAGAGAATTATGGCAGCCCTAGCCATGCGCCTCCTCCTAAGCTATGTGCCAACTTATGGATTGGAGACCTTTGGGGAGGCTCAGTGCTCTGCATTGAGGCTGATCTCTGGAAACTTGGCTTGTAGTGAAGCGTGCAGGACGGGGCTTAAAGCAGGCGCCCTTTCCCAGAACAGATTGATCCTTCTGCTTCGCCAAATGGGCGTGTGAGATGTTTCAGCTGTGACAGAGCGGAGGGTTCCTCGAGGCTGGCGAGGGGCACACCTGCTCCTTTGTCCCCAAGCACAGGCCCAAAGAGATGTGCTTCGTAGCTCTCTCAATATTTATCCATCGGCCCTACGTTTAGCCTCAACTACACACAGGAACCTGCCTTTCCTTTGCGCCAAGTGGTTTCTCACACACTCCATGCAGGGACACACCTTGACACGAGATGGGTAAGGTGGCAACCCAGGGTCATGATGGGTCAATTGGGTAAGAATTTAAACCTCAGTTGGTTCGGTTCCCAGAACGGAGGAAGCACACCAACGTTCATAGGGTTTTTTTGTGGGTTTTTCAGGCTCTGTGGCCATGTTCTAGAAGAGTTTATTCCTGAAATTTCACCAGTATCTGTGGCTGGCATCTTTAGAGGTGAAAAACAAAGTTCATTTCAGAAACCATTTTACAAACCCATTCACACTACAGAGTCTTATTATTCCACTTGTTGCCATCCTGTGAGTCCTGTGATTTGTAGTTTGGTGCGCCACTAGAGCTCTCTGGTTGAGAAATCTGAATGCTCCTCCCTAAACTATGAATCCCAACATTGCATAATATGGAACTGTGGCAGTTAGAGTGGAATAATACAGGTTGAGTCTCCCTTCTCTGAAATGCTTGGGACCAGAAATATTTTAGATTTATTTTATTTTATTGGACCTTGAAATACGGGTTGGCTCTCCTTTCCTCTCCCTTTTGCTGAGCTATCTGAGTACAAACTACTTTTTGTACTTTGAACTCAGTTTGCAGCCATTGAAGTAAGCTGAGGAGAAAGGGAGGAAGTGGGAGAAAGAGAGAGGAACCAGGACATATTAAAAGCAGCTGGAGAAATGGGACGGAAGAGTTAATGCAGTACCAAACTGGATGATTTCTGCAGTACAGATTCTGTCTTCGTAGTCGGAATGGAAGAACGAGATTTGGGAGGACCATATTTGAGTCCTCATTCAGCCCTGAGTGATCTTGGTCTGGTCGATATCTCATGCCCAGAGTGTCTCACGGGTTTGTTTTTTTTTTGCAAAGGTAAAGTGGGAAAGCTGTACCCATTGCCTTGAGCTCTTCAGAGGAAAGGTGAAAACTTAATGTAAATAATGAAAGGAAATCAACATATTGCAGGTACAAAGGAGAGTCATGCACGCTTGTCAGTTCTTCAAAGCTGCCTGGTAGATTTGCCAAACTTTTATGTTGGCAAGATTAAATGTTTTCCCTTTGGCAGAATGGATCGGTTGGCAAAAGGAGATGTCTCAGAGGGAAGGAGTACACAGTTGTAATTCTTCAACTATTGCAAATATTATTCATATACATTTGTAAGAGGTTTGTGTACATCGTATAGCAAAGGGGTCACTAGATAAGCTTTCTGATGTACGCAAACTTTCCTTCATGTACCAGATTATCAGAGCTATTGTATAAAGTTACCTTCCTTCTCTGTTTATACAGTGTATGTGAAACATAAATAGTGTTTATGTTATTTGATATAAAATTATAAGAAATGTTGTATAACAACCTTCCATCTCTGTGCATAAGGTATATATGAAACATAATGAGTGTTTATGTTATTAGATATAAAATTATTAGAAAAATTGTATAAATTTACCTTCCATCCTCTGTGCATAAGGTGGATATGAAACATACGGTAGTGTTTATTTTATTAGATATAAAATTATTAGAAATATCTTCCAACTCTATGATTCGATGAAATTTACTTTCCATCTCTGTGTACAAGGTGTAGATGAAACGTAAATATTGTTTATGTTATTTGATATAAAATTATTAGAAATATTGTATAAATTTACCTTCCATCCCTGTGTATGAGGTGTAGGCAAAACATCAATAGCATCATATGTTGTTAGTGCTGAAATTATTAGAAATATCTTCCAGCTCTATGATTCTATGGAATTGACCTTCCATCTCTCTGTGTAAGATGTACTGTATAAGAAACGTAAATAGTGTTTATGTTTAATTGACACCCATGAACAAGGTTTTGGTTTTTGGAATATGTCAGATTTCAGAAGTCCGAATAAGGGAGATTCGACCTGGACAAGAAGTGAAGTCTCATCTGGATCCGTTTTGGACTATCGGACATTCAAGCCACATTCTGGAGGATGCGCTCTTGTCAAAGATCTCAGTTTTGGACAGTCCGGGGCCAAGGACCTTTGCATCTCCTTGTGCGTATCAGAAAGGGTTAATTGTTCTTTTGGGATTTGGGGTGGGGAAGGGAAGGGGAAAGGAGGGGGGCCAGAACTGGACGCCTTTGGCCTTTCTGGCGGCAGACAGTCCTTTGTCCCAGAGCCGATGGCTGACGCCTTCTTTGGCACATGAGGCCTCGCCTGCCTGGGCAGACAAAGGGAAAGCAGGCTGATCCATCAGGCGCAGCTCCCAATTAGAAGACCCTTCGTTTTGTGTTTTTCCTTCCCTTCTCCTTCCATTCCTCCCTGTTTGCCTATCTCTCCCCCTCCCATTCCACCCAACGGGCCCATTGTCCAACGTCTGTTATCTCCCAATTAACAGGACTGGACACTCAAGGGGAGAAGAGGCCATTGTTTGGAGTCATCTATCTGGGGTCGGAGGACAATGTCTGTTTGTGTGTGTGTGTGTGAGAGAGAGTACTGTATGTTTAAGTCTCTCTCTGTGGTGTGTCTCTCTGGGCGTTGCCTCGTCATCTGCCACATACAGATTCGTTTGACTCCTGTGGCTTCGCCCAACAAGAGTAAACCCATGGAATCTGTAGGGCTCCTACAGGTTGTTGTTGTTGTTGTTGTTGTTGTGGGCCTTCAAGTCATTTCTGACTCATGGTGACTCTCAGAGGAACCTATTATGGGGTTTTCTGGGGCTCAGAGAATGGGACAAGGTCACCCACTAGGTTTCCATGGCCAAGCAGGAATTCAACCCTAGTCTTCAGAGTCAAACTATGGTCTCCAGTGTCAAACTTTGGTCTTCAGAGTCAATCCTGGTCTCCAGAGTCAAACCCCAGTTTCCAGAGTTGAACTCTGGTCTCCAGTCAAACCTTGGTCTTCAGAGTCAAACCTTGATCTTCAGAGTCAAACCCTGATCTTTGGAGTCTAACTCTGGTTTCCAGAGTTAAACCTTGGCCTCCAGAATCAAACCTTGGTCTTCAGAGTCAAACCTGGTCTTCAGAATTGAACTTTGGTCTGCAGAGTCAAACCCTGGTCTCCAGGTTCAAACACAACTCTCCAGAGTCGAACCTTAGTTTCCAGAGTGAGGACCACTCATCATATCTATCCAGGCATTCTTTTACGTTGCAAAAGTTTGCATTGCAAAAAACCAAGATAAACAAATAGAAAACCCCTTCCCTTTGGGTCACATATCTAATTAAAGCCATTTCATTAGGGCTTGACAAATTCTTCACCGGTTACTAATAAGGTCAGGAAGCTTAAGGCACTTCAAGCTCTCTTAGACTTGCCATCTCTTTCTTTTCCAGGAAAGATGCTCATTAGGGAAGTAACAAGCAACCCTTGGGAGTGAGGCTTGTTTCAAGCGAGTAGAAACGGATTTCAGAGGCACCGATGATACGGTCAGCTTTCATTCAAGGTGACACCTCTTTAATCATCCCTCTTCTTGGTATCTTTGCCTCCTTCCATGCCGTTCAGAGTCACATGCATGGGAAATGCCCCACAAAGACCTTCATAACATCCCTGGGAGATAGGTCAGCAGAAGGAACGTGCAAATGAGAGAATCTCATCGCCATTACTTTCTCCATCTTGCCTCGAACCACAGTCCAGACCACTGTGACCACAAATCATTCCAGCCATATTGATGGAATTTTTAAAAACGGAAACCGTGACAAAAATGCATTGCATTTGTATAAACACCATATATGTCCATTATCAGTATAATTGGTCCTCCGTATCCACAGATTTTGTACAGGTTGAGCCTGCCTTATCTGAAATGCTTGGGACCAGAAGTGTTTTGTATTTTGCATTTATTTAATGGGGGGGGGGGTGGATTTTGGAATACTTGCACAGTTGGCCTTCTGTATCCACGGATTCTTACTCGGGTTGAAAATATTTAGGAATTCTGGGAGCTGAAGTCCAAAACATCTGGAGGAACAAAGTTTGGGAACCATTGCATATACTGGCTCTGTATTGCAATATTGTCTATTGTAGAGGTTTGATCGTGGGATTGGGATGCTGGGAAACCAGGGTTCGAATCCCTTCTCAGCCATGGAAACCCATTGGTTGAGCTTGGGCAAGGCACACTTTCTCAACCTCAGAGGATGACCAATTCATGCTGAACTTCCAAGATCTGACAGGGTCTGGTGCTTTTAAGATAAGGCTCATGATAGGGTCACCTTAGGGCTGTTATAAATCGAAATTGACTCGAAGGCACATAACAACACCACCAACAACAAACAGCAGGATTATCTATCAATAAGGCCCAAGCAAGAACAAGATGCATCTCTTGTAAAGTGCTTTCCAAAAATACTGCCCCATTTCAGTGTTAAGAATAGTATCCAAAGAGTTTCTTGCACCAACTTTGCTGGTTAGAAAAGGTGACACATACTCAGTGAGGACTAGTTTCATGGAAAATCTGCCACGCCAGGAGGAAAGCAAAGCTATCTATCCCTGAACAGAATTATCTTCTTTAAAAAGTCAATAGATGCCACAACCCACAGGAGATTAAAAAACGGCATTAATCCAAGAGGATTGTGCCTGGTGAAAGATGGTTGTCCTTACAACGAAAGGAAAGGGGGACCAGGGAACACTTTTGCCTGTCTTTCATGCAAGTCTGTTGGTTCGAAGGAAAAAAATGTGGCTTTGATTCTCGGTTTGGTTTTGTGTCTTTCGTTTCGAAGATTCATCATCATAGAAGGAATATCTGATCGTAGAAAACTGTCAGCATACAGCGTCGGCCGTGTCTGCATTTTAAATATGTCTCCTGCTGCATGCTCCCCTAAACCGTCCGTTTCAAGGGAAGTGGAAAAGGTTGTGTGTGTGTTTCTGATTCATATATGATTTATATCAGGTTGGAACATGTCCAGAGTCGGGCGACCAGGCGGATCAAAAGTCTGGAAATGAAGCCATATGAAGGAGGACTGAGCGAGCCGGGGATGTTTAGCATGGAGAAGAGACAGAGAGATGACAACTACTCAGGTAGAAGATGGAGGGGTTTTATTTTCTGCTGCTCCAGAGACTAGAGCACAAGCCGATAGATTCAAATAACAAGAAAAGAGATTTTTCTTAAAAGTTAGGAAGGATTTCTTTACTGTAAGAGCTGTTCAACAGCGGACTCTCCTTCTTTGGAGGTCTTTAAACAGAGATGGATGAGCATCTTTTAAGGTTGTTCTAGTTGTGTCTTCCTACATGGCAAAGGGTCCCTTCCAACTCTATGATTCTATGAAGTGTAATAGGTGAATTGCTGTGGATTTTCATACATTTCATCCATTTTCAATCATGTTGTATTTACCATCCTGCGCAGATTTGCATCTATTTGCCCTCCCTTCGCATGCAAATCCATGTTAAGCAGATGGGCAGCCACATGTTCAATAATGCACATCCTCACAGATACTCAGAGATACTGTGGTAAGAACTGCAAATCCTTTTTTCAGTTTTGGAGTTCACCTTTCCTCTTGCAAAATGCCCAAATTCCTCCGAATCACATGTGGTCGGATTGTAGTCTATTCCGTTCCAACGAAGAGTATTTAAATAGTGTAGGCAAGCGCTATAACACACAAAGGCACTCTCACAGAGCCTCTAACATTCAGAATAAATCTTAGCAATCCTTAGCCATCCTTACTCAAAATGCAGTGCAAATTCTCCATAAAATAGGAGGACAGACAAGTAATTTGATAACTTACCACTAGGTGTCACCATGATGTCAAACTCCAGTACTGTATGGCAGAACCACCAGTTTAAAATAGATAATCAGAGGCAGAGTTTGAAAAGTTACTTTTGCAGATTACAGATTCTGATAGATGTAGTTCCCCTATAAAGGTAAATCCCCAATGACATTATGACAATCATACGTCACATCCTATGGTCTTTTGGAAGTTAATTGCTTCCAATATTTTCTCATTATAAACCATCTCTTCCAGTGGTTCCCAAACTTTGGATCACCCAGATGTTTTGGACTTCAGCTCCCAGGATTCCTGGGACCAAGGGCCAAGGATTGGGAATCACTGAATTATTCGGTCATGCAGTCAGGGAGTGTAAAATGGATTGGTGGATGAAATTTTTAGTGGTAAAGAAGCAGATCAAGACAAATTTCTCTTTCTTTCCGGTTTGCGATAATACAATTCAGAGCAGCCCAGCACTTTTTTGTTAAGGTGTGGTGCAGCGATTCGAGGTTGGGCTACAACTCTGGAGACCATAGTTTGAATCCCGGCTCGTCCATATAAAAACCCACTGGGTGATCTTGGTCACATCACACTCTCTCAGCTTCAGAGGATGGCAATGGCAAACCCCCTCTGAACAAAACTTGCCAACAAGACCCTAGGGTCACCTTAGGGTTGCCTTAAATTGGAAATGACTTGAAGGAACACAGTAACAACACTGTATATATTCATGTGCAAGTCTAGAAATTTTAGTTTAAAAATTGACCCCAAAAACCTGGGTCGACATATCCACAGGTCAATGTAAGTACTGTACTTTAACTCTACACACACATATACACACACACTTATAAAAATTAGACATCCTCTATCTCTGAATAGAGTGGTAAAAGGATAGAGCTTAATCCACCGAAAAGAAGCATAGATCCCCTCTACCTTCCCATCCATCCAGCCTTTAGGATGGGCACAAACAGTTATGCCTGCCAGAATTTTCTGCGTTCTTTGGCATCCTTTTCCTTTGCATCATCTTTTACATCCTTTCGTTACATGCCCCTAAGTTTTACCCTCGACTTATCCACGGGTCATATCAGCATCCATCATTTTGGCCCCAAACCCTGCCCTCAACTTATACGAGTATATATGGTGTATATAAAATTTTGGAGAACGAAAAGTGGATTTCTGGCCACTCTGGAGAATTCTTGGGCATAAAAGTGCCCCCCTCCCCAAAATGCAGTCGTTGTCCACCTCGATATGTGGCTTGCAACATCTGCCTGTTTGCCTTAGTCCATCTACCCTGCTGTATGAAAATGTCAGATATATAGATAGATAGATATAGATAGATATAATAAGAATCCTGCCACTAGGTGGAGTGTGATGATGTTTTCCCTTCATGTTAAAAAAATTCCCTTTTTCTTTTCTTTCTGCCTTCATCCTTCATCCCATTATAGTTAGATACCTTCCCTCCATGTCTGCACGATCTGGAAATTTAACAGGTGGAAGGGAGGTTAGAAAGATCCCATTCACCTCCTGGATCACACATTAGTTCTGATTAGCTGGCAGTAGTGCCAAGGGGGATCCTATTTGCAGGAGATCCAAGATCCACTGGTCCAGCCAAAAAGCCTTGCACAGGACAGAGATCATATGGATCTCTATGGAAGTTCCTTGTTGCTGCTAAAGCCTCGCTTGCTTTTTATTGCCTTTTCTCTGAGGTCTGTACATGGCCAAGAAGAGAAGCGGCCTTTGCTTGCATTGTGATCTCTCCAGACCATCCTGACCGACAACGGAAATAACACCTGAGCCAAAAATTTAGGCCTGTGACTCTGACATCATCACTTTTCATCTCCTGCACGATTTTTAACATCTTGACAAAGAAGCTGGTGAAGCTTTGAAAGCTTGCGTGAAGCTTGCATGATGCTTTTTTGCATAGTTATCACTCTTTTGTGGGTTTTGTGTTACCAACAAAGGTATCACTCTTTTATTGATTTTGCATTTTGTTGTATCTTGGCCAACACGGCTATCCCGGCAAGGAGAGCACTTGGCGCTTTGGATGGCTCTTTTAAAATTTGGATGGAAACCCAGAATGGGTGAACTTTCCCTTCTCTGGTGAGATTGGAGTCATCACTTGCCATTGTTTGAATTATTATTATTATTATTATTATTTTATTTTCGTTTTTCCCATCTTTTATTTTCTTATTTCCCATCTTCCTCCCATTGAACTCCTCTGTTTATATCTCAAGATCAAGGTAAAGTGGCAAAGAAATAACCCAAGACATAAGATACCAGAGTTCGTACTACTTTAATGATGCTCATGGCCCTACCTCATTTTATTAGAAGTTATTTTCTTCCCTATATCCAGTGAATTCCAATTTTCAGAGTCATAGACATCATCATCTTCTTAGTGGTGGTTTCCCAGTTGTGAGAAATACTCTCATAAGAGATCCAAATAGGATCGAGTTTGGTGTCTTTTGGGCGCTGGGACAAACGAGGCATTGAAAAGTAAACCTGTGCTTTTTAGGTGTAATTTCCAATTTTGCTGGTTTCCTCCCCTTAACACCCACTACATTTATTAGTTTGTACATTTTATTGGTCTTCATAATTGGAACATTTTAAAAACGACAACAACCGCACGACCCTAAACCTTGCTGGGCATTTGATTGAAGGGACGCATCAAAAATTGCCGCTCATAAATAAAAACAGGACGAAAAAAATATTTACAAAAAGGCCTGGCTGATGGAGAATGGTCTTGCTTAAAAATCTGCAGAAATGTTGTAGAGGGTGAAAGGCATGGAAGAGTGGAAGACTTTTTCATCCTAAAATGTTCCACCTCCCCTCTTCACTGTCACCCCTAACTGTCTCTCCTAGGAGCGCCATTGGAGTCGTGGGTCTTTCTCTATCAGCACATGGCGACAGATCCATGGCAAGGCCTTTTGAGATTAAGGACCCATATTTCTGTCTCTTTTCCTCCATTCCAAAGGTCGGCCGGCAGGTTTGGTCCAGGATGGGCTCCAGACTCCTTGGCACCGCAGGCCTGATTGCCTGAGTAACCTTTTCCCCCTTTTTTCCCTGGAAGGTTTATGTAGTGTTTTTAATGGGGACAAGGAGAATCCATCTCCCCATCCCTCCATCCAATTAAATTGACACAAGAGAAATACAAGCGCATGCAAAACCCCTACAGAACATCCCCCAGATGAAATTTGGCCAACGCATCTGACCGGTTTTTCCATGGGATTCATGGCTGAGCAGGGAACTGAAGCCTGGTCTCTGGAGTTGTAGTCCAACACTCAAACCACTACGCCATGAAGACCAGGGTTCAAATCCATGTTTGGCCATGGAAACTCCTTGAGTGACCTTAGGCAAGTCACACTTTCTCAGCCTCAGAGGATGGCAAGCCCCTTCTGAAGAAACTGGCCTTAGGGTCATCATAAGTCAGAAACGACTTGAAAGCACACAGCACATGCTTTTAATATAGTTAGTAGTATAATTTGGTTTTATTGCAATCGTTTTAAATGTATAAGCTGCCTTTTCTCTTGGGGAAAAGGTGGAATATAAGTGCACACCATCATCATCACAGTCATCTGCTTGGTGGATGCGGAGTCTCTTTTTCCCCTCAGCTCCCATGAAGGGAGTGAGACCTTCAAAAAGCACCTGAAGATTTGAAACCATGCAATGCTTTCCGGCCAGACCTCTTCCCTGAGAAATTCAATATCTCACACTGATGGGAGCTGAGGGCCAAATTGAATGGGATATTTGTCATGCTGTTAAACTCTGTGTGCGAGATTAAAATGAGAACTCAATGGCCGGTACATGGTTGCATGCGGGAGCCAGGTGTGCTTTCGTCAGTTCATTGGACACAAAGCCGAAGATCAGAGAAGCTAATAAAATCTCCAGGAGAGGATTCTTTGCAGTCGACCTAGAAAGATTAATGCAGCTAGTCCTCATGAATATACCTCATTCCCAAATAAAGGAAAGAAGGCTGTACAGTTTGGAATAAGATGTTTATTAGATTAGATTGACACACTGCAGAAATAATCCAGTGTGTTTAAAGGAGATTATGGAGTTTATCACACGGGAGGAATTTCTCTCAATTGCGAATGGAGCCAATTCACAATTACGTGAATTCGCTAGTTTAGCGAATTTACGCGAAATCTGATTGCGTTCGGAATGCGTTCAGAATGACTTCCCATTTCCCAAAAATGACCCTCCATTGCCTGACACTGCGTGAGATACACTCATTTGCAATAATGTGAAACCCCATGATTGTGTTCAGATTGCCATTGGATTATACCCCCAAATGCCATCGTTTGATAAACTCCTATGTGTGCCAGGAGACTCTAGTTTGGGGAGAAGGTACCTATTGCCTTCCAGATGTCATTGTACTACACATCCCAACATCCCTGACCATAGCCCATGCTGGATGTAGCTGGCGGGAATTAAGAGTCCAGGCACATCTGAAAAGTTCTCCATGCCTTGTTGGTTTTTTGGCCTGCTTTTTATAGACGGTCTTGTTTTTAACTGTTTCTTGTACTGGGGTTTTAGTGATCTTTCCTGGCCTGAACGATTTGAATGGGAGACTAAGGGAAGAATGCTTTAATCAATATGTCCAAAGACAGAATCCAGAAAACAGATGTGAAGAGGATGTTTCAAAGGGGGGAACGGAGGAGGGCGGGAATAGTCCAGGAACAGACTTGGGTTCTGGCATCTCAGGTGGAAAAACCTCCTGCTGTCTTTTCTTTGTGGACCACAGCACCATGTAAACAGTAAAATCTGGTGTGGAAAAAACAGATCTTTTGCAGTCCCAAGAGAATGGAGTTCTGCTGGCAAAGAAACTCAGAAGAACCTTCCATCGGGAGAGCAATCTGTATCACCTTCTGCAAAATATCCCTCTTGTTCTTTATCCTTCCCTCCTTTCTTGCTTCCTTCTTTCCTTTCCCCCTTCATTTTCCATTAAACCATAATACACTCTTCCCTCCATATTGGCTAGGGTTAGGGACACAGGACCCCCGTGAATGTGGAAAAACCTCAAATAACAAAAACACTATGCTTTTACCTGAGAGAACACCTTTCTAGGAATCTCTAGGTCCTCCAGTGCAACTCTGTGGTCAACATCTGCTAGACATTGACCATAGAATTGCACTGGAGCAACTCCAAATGCCTAGCAGAGTATTCTCTCTAGGAATCTCTAGCTCCTTCAGTGCAACTTTTAGTTAACATTGACGACAGAGTTGCACTGGAGGACCTAGATCTTCTTAGAGAGAATGTATTAATAAAATCCGTGAATCATCAGATCCGTAAAAGTCAAAGCCGCAGATGTGGAGGGACAACTGTAATATAGTTTAATCTTTTTTTAAAACATCATATCTACGTTTTTAACTTTTTTGTATCGCTTTTGTATTTCTGCAGTGTCTTTTGGACCTCGGTTTCGATGAGGCAGCTCTTCATCAGAGGAGAGAGGAAGGTGTTTGTGTCCTGACTTTGTGCATCCCTCTTTCTCCATCGCCACCGCAGGGTGCCATCAGCAACACCTTTGGCAGAACGCTTTGCTGGGAATCTTCAGCGGCTGAAAGTGTTGATGACACCATTCCCAGTTCCATGGAAAACAGGCCTCCAAACCATTTTGGCAGGTAACTGGAGGAGGAGAAAGAAATGAGTTTAAAAGATTGCACACTCCCCAAGAATATCTATCTCTGTGCACCTCAACAGGAAACTTGCAGAGCTTGAAAAAGGTGGCAACCAGGGCCATAAATCCACGCTGGGTTTCAGTTTGAAGTATAAAGGTTATGTACGAGTGTCAGCATAGCATAGTGGTTTGAGTGTTGTACCAGGACACTGGAGATCAGGATTCGAATCCCGGGGCTTGTCCATGGAAACCCAGTGGGTGACCTTAGGCAAGTCACACTTTCTCAGTCTCAGAGGATGGCCATGGCAACCCTCCTCTGATGGAACTTGCCAAGAAAACTCCATAGTAAGTTTGCCTTAGGGTCGCCAGAAGTCAGAAATGCCTTGAAGGCCCACAACAACCAAAATGTTTGACAAAGATATACATATACCTTGCCAAGAAAAGTCCAAGATAGAGTTGCCATAAGTCTAAAATCACATGAAGGCACACAACAACAACAGACTGAACCTATTTGATTTATTTCTCTATTTATTTGATTCCTATCTAGCTTGTGTGTTGTGTGCCTTCAAGTTATTTCTGACTTATGGCGATCCTCAGGCAACTCTATCACAGGGTTTCCTTGGCAAGTTTCTTCAGAGGGAGTTTGTCATTGCCATCCTCTGAGGCCGAGAGAATGTGACTTGACTAAGGTCACCCAGTGGGTTTTCATAGCCAAGTGGGGAATTAAACTCTGGTCGCCAAAGTCATCATCCAGCACTCAAACCACTATGCCATGCTGGCATCTTTCTGTAGAAATAATGCAGTATGATACCACTTTAACAGCCGTGACTCCATCCTACAGAATCCTGGGATTTGTAGTTTGATGAAATGTGCTCCCTGTGCGGACCATTCAGACCCATAGATATCCATGTATGCACAATTTAAGAACCTACTCCTTTTGGTCTCATGAGGATGACCATTATAAATGTCACAATCTTCAGTTATAAAAACAATTTTGGTTACAAAGGGTAAGGAGGAGCCAATCTTTCGACAAAGGTCACCATCCCGTTATTAACAGGTTTTTTAAGTGGATCCTCTATTAAAAACAAATGATTGCCAACAAACCACTCTCTGATACATTGAACCGGCTTTTACAATGTATATAATCTCTATAAACAATCTTCTCTCATGTTTATGCAGCCAGGACTTGGGAGAGAGAAAACTTCGAGCCAACAAAATGAAAATATCTGTGGGTTGGAAAAGAATGGAGAATGAGCATTTCCCCCCCTCCAAACAAGAAGGAATGAGGGCATAGTAGAGAAATACACCGTTGTCCCAAATACACATTCACTAGGGTTTGGGATGCAGGACTCCTGGGAAAGTGGGAAAATTGCAAATTATATATAGAGAACACCTCTCTAGACATTTCTAGGCCCTCCACCGCAATCCTGTGGTCACCATCCAGCAGAGGTTGACCATAGAATCACATTGGAGGACCTACAAATACCTTGATAAGTATTTTCTCTAGGAATCTCTAGGTCTGCCAGTGCAACTCTATGGTCAACGTCCAGCAGACGTTGACCATAGACTCATGCTGGAGGACTTACGAATGCCTAGAGAAGAGTTTTCTCTAGGAATGTCTAGGTCCTCCAGCATGACTTTATGGTCAACCTCCGGCAGATTTGCGCTGGAAGACTGAGATATTCCTGGAGAGAATATATTAATCAGATCTGCAAAAGTCAAAGCTGAAAATGTGGAGGGATGACTGTATAGCTAAGCTTTTGTTCATTTTTGATCTAGGGGTTTAAATTAGTGTTTGAGCATTGCATTGTGACTCTGGAGACCAGGGTTCGAATAATGGCTTGGCCATGAAAACCCACTGGGTCATGGGCATGTTACACTCTCTCAGCCTCAAAAGATGGCAGTGGCAACCCCTTTTGAACAAATTGAAGGCACACAACAAAAACAACAACAACAACAACAGGTCTACTAACCTACCACCTTCTTCTTAATTTTCCAACATTTATTAAAAGTGTGCATTTTTAGCCATGCGCTTTTCTCCAATGTCCCGTACGAGCAGAAAGGCAGAATATATAAATGAAGTGCGTAAGTAAATAAGTAAGTAAATAAATAAATAAGTGCACGCATTTTATTCCTTTTACTAAAAGGCACCACAAAAGCTGGAACTGTATGGGTTTCCAAGGCAAGGGCTCCTCTGTTCTCTTGCCAGTTTGTGGAGAGTTACAAAATGGATATTTCCGTAGGGAACTGCAACTCAAAAAACAAATCTCTTTTCCATTCCTGGTTTCATCTGCTTCTTTCTGAATGCTCTTTTCCCCCACTAAGCGTTAACAGCCAGAAATCTACACGACCGAAATCAGGCTTAAACCACTCAATATATTATTTACATCTAAACAGTTGAATGTCATTTTACAGCCGATGGAAATAATAGTGGAAATCATACAGTGGAAATAATGTCGGGTGGAAGGTCTCAGGATACAATTACCAACAGGGATACCTGGCGAATAGAAAAATATCTTATAAAATACACTGAATAATCAGGTTACAATATACTGTATATTGAATACATGTGAATACACACGCCCCCATGTGCACACGCACACACACATTCACATATATTCCAGTTTATAGCCAATATAAAAATATTAGACTCTATTTTTTCCGCCTTTGTGGGTATCATGGGCTGGAGAAAGATCTGGAAGCCATTACAATAAATAAACAGTAATAATCTGGATGGTCTATGCTTGGCCAGTGATAAAATGAAGTCAAACTATGGTCATACAATGCATTACCTCCCTTAGTAGATCCGTAATAAACCTTTGAGGGAGGAGACCGACTAACCAGGTCACCCACTGAGTTCATAGCTGGGGCAGCAGTGTATGTGGATTTGAAACCCAGGTTGCCTCCACACTGCAGAATTAATGCAGTTTGACACCGCTTTAAGTGCCCCTAGGATGTGCCCATAAGTGTCCATGGGATGGAGCCATGGCTGTCGAAGTGGAGTCAACCTGCATTATTTCTGCAGTGCGGATGCAGCCTGGGACGTTTTAAAAGCAGCTGGAAAAGTGGGAAAATAGAAAATGTATACTGCCAAATCAGGAAATTGGAAGCACTGAAGCTGTGCGGTGTGAGAGGGCCATTGATCTCTAAAATTATATTAGTAGCCAGGGATTTTTATCTGTTTGGGTAAATGGTTCTAGGTTCAGATTTCACCGCTATTGTGAACTGAGTAGGAGCTCTTAAACTCAGCAGTATATGGGATAGATAGATAGATAGATAGATAGATAGAATATACATACAGTCTGGCAATGGTGATGTTAGCTAGGGGAGTATGACTATGGGAGTTGCAATTCAAACAGTATGCCTATACCTGTTCTGCAAATACATCCTTAACATGTTTAGGGTTACCACCTATAGGTTTAGGAAAGATTTAACCCCTTAAATCCCCTTCTTTTCCATCTCCGCCCTCCGAAATTATTGAACACACACACACGCACACACATATATTGGGTTGCTGGTTGGATTCTCTAAAATTGAAATTTACTGCGGTAATCAAAACGTATGTTTTTGGATCAACACGGCGACCTTTCTTCAAATGGGATTCCCCCCCCTACAATATGCGCTCTGAAAGGGCACCCATAGTCAAATCCATCATATTTATGGCATTTAATCAAAACTTGATTTGGGCTAAATTTATTCCATATGCATCGAGTATGACGTGTTCCTGTTTCAAGATAGGGTCGGCATATATCTCTCTCTCTGCCAAGTGAGAAAGTTCAGCTATTTAACTGTTCAACACTAATAGGATCAGGAGCATCATTTGAATATAGAGAGAACCAGCCTAGTCAAATGGCATTGGATTTGAATTCTGGTTAACCGTCCATCCATCCATCCATTCTTATTTATATTGTTGCATATCTTCAAGTCATATTTGACTTACGGCAACCCTAAGGCAAACATATTGCAGGGTTTCCTGGGGCTGAGAGTATGTGACTTGCCTAAGGTCACCCAAAGGGATGCCATGGCCAAGTGGAAACTCGAACTCTGATCTCCCATTGTTGTTATTGTGTACCTCCAAATCTATCATAGGGTTTTCTTGGCACATTTCTTTGGGGGGAAGTTGCCATTGCCATCCCCTGAAGCTGAGAAAGTGTGACTTGCCCAAGTGCTTATTTCGTGCTACAGCGAGGAATCGAACCCTGATCTCCAGAGTTGTAGTCCAGAACTCAAATCACAACACAACACTTTAACCACCATGGCGCACCATCCTATAGAGACCTGGGGTTTGTAGTTTGTTGTGGACCCAGAGCTCTCTGATAGAGGAGGCAAAATCTCTCACAAAACTACATATCCCATAATTCCATAGCATTGAGTTTAAGCAGTGCCAAACTGGATTAATTCTGCAGCGTAGACGCAGCCAAAAACAAGTTCCCAGTGAAGGGACATGACTGAAGTTAGTGTCGTGTCATGTGTGTTTTGTATGTTTTTAAATCTTAATTTCAAACGTTTTAACTGGGTTATTTTAATTGGTGTTTTTTTAAAATTGTTTTTAAAGTATCTTGTGAGCTGAATAAATTTTAAATTTTAAATAAACACCGTAAATGTTAAAGTATCTTGGGAGAAAGGCGGCATAAAAATGAAATAAATACACGTTGTACTGTTAATTGTACTGCACTTTTGTACTGTTTTCTTTTAAATTGTAAGCTGCTCAGAGTCCCATTTTTTTAGGGGGGAAAGCAGGATACTACTACTACTACTACTACTAATAATAATAATAATAATAATAATTATTATTATTATTATTATTACTTAATGTTGTAAAGTTGTGACCGTCCCCTTAAAAATAACCAAGATGGCCAATTTCCTCAGCATGAAATTAATTAAGAATGGGCAAAACCTGACAGAAATTTTTAAGTACTCTGAGGAGAAATTGAGGCCAGGCTCCAATGAGGCCTTTTTCCCTTGGGCTTTCTTTTTGGTCTCCATATTCCAGCTCTTGTGTGTTTAAACTATTTTATTTGCTTTTATTTGTGTGACAATGTCAGCATCCTTCTAGTTTAAAGAAGACCTAGAAATCTGCAACACCTGTATGGCAAGCCACCATCAATCCTGCTGTGACTGGCTTCCCTCTATTGGACCTCATAGGTATGTACATGTTTGCATATAAATATAAATATATAAATGTTGTGGTTTGGTGTGCTTTCAAGTCTATTCCAACTAAGGCGAACCTCTTTGCAAATGCACAATGAAACACCTTGGAGTCTAAACCTGAAGTTCATTTATGTTTCATATACACCTTACAAACATAATTTTATACAAACTTTAGGGTCGCCATAAATCGGAAATGACACAGAGGAGGCACACAACAACACTTAGGAGCAAATGTATTTCTTGGCAAGATTTCTTCTGAAGGGGTCTTTGCCCTGGCCTTCCTCTGAGGCTGTGAGAGTGTGACTTGCCCAATAGATATATATGCTACACATTGTTTGTTGTGGTTGTGTACCTTCAAGTCATTTCTGACGTAGAGGGTAAACCCTAATGTAAACTTATCCTGGGGTTTTCTTGGCAGGAATGATTTTTTTGTTACAATTTCCTCCTTCCTGGAACTCTGTTTTCCACAAATAAAAGCAAAATGCCTTTTGCAAACAGATTACTTTCCTTATTTATTTAATAATTGCCAGTCCCTGGGATGTTTTCGGGAAAGAAAAAGAAAAAATAAGTAAATTTGTGGGCAAATATTTAGTGCCAGTGTCTGACACAACAGAAAACAGAAATTGCTAGTTTCCCACATTAGCTAAGTTTGTGGAGAATTTCTCATAATGGCTGACATTTTGTAAAAAAAACAAAACCAGGGAGCAATTTCCATCTTTTAAGCTTCCGATCTAAAAGGACACAGCGCAAAAGAAAATGGGGAAGAGGAGAGAAATGGAAAACAAACATTTAGGCAAACATTGTTAAGGTTGTAAGGATTGTATGAGCCTTGGGTTTAGTGCAGCTTTAATGCTGCAATACAGTTGGAAGGTATTGGTCCTCTTTTCATTGCTGCGTAATGCAAATAACTAAAAAAATAGGCATTAAATTGTTGATCTATCAGAGCCAATGTAGTATAGCAGTTAGTGGGTGCCTCTACACTGTAGAAATAATTCAGAATAATTGGACACCACTTTAATTACCATGGCTCCATCCTACATCCAGGATGTGTAGTTCGGTGAGGCACCAGCACTCTTTGGCAGAGAAGGCTTGTAAAGCTACAAATCCCAGGATTCCATAGGATGGAGATGCAACGCTTAAAGTGGTATCAAACTGCATCATTTCTATTGTGTAGATGCACCCAGATGTTGTAGATGTAGATGTTGAACTTGGACTTGGGACCCAGGTTCTATTCTACAGTGAGCTATGGCTCTCTTTTCGCTTTGCAAAAGGGCAAAAAGGACCCCAGGGCAACCTTTTAAAGAGGAATAATTTTTAAAAACCTGACTGAAATGATTTTAAAAATCACAAACCGTCTGGGTTTGGTTACTTCTCAACATGGCCCGATTTAATAATGAAGTCTTCTTCCCTTCTGTAATGTCAGAAAAAAAGAATAAGAGGATCCCACACAGTTGGAGTTGCACCGAAGTTGTGTCAGCTTTGCTAAGAGGGAGGTTAAGGTTTAAATAAACCTGCCTGACAGCTGCAGAATAAATTTTTATTTGAAGGAAACCGTGATGGTGAAGTAAAACACACGTTGTTTAAAGTGTTGGTGGGGGAGAGAGCCAAGAGAATCTAGAGGCTTGCGAAATGGTTCGAGCCTAAATTAAAAGTGTCTTCAAAGTGGCTAATTCTCCTTTTTCTTTCCAACCAGAAACAGAACCTGTGACTATGGCGACTGTCGGCAGAAAGAGGACCCTTTGTATTGGAAAAGAGGGGGTAAGTGTGCCTCTATTTTGTTCCTTTTGGTTTTGAGGTCTGATCCAAACTAGGTGGAAAATGATGGCTTCATGGATGGAGCCAGAATGCAAAATGGCGGTCGAGGTGTGGAGCCAAATATCGAAAGCAGAAGGAAATGTGCAAAAGGTAGATACGAATCAGTGTTGCAGTGGAGCCAAGGCTTGCAGACTTGATGTGCTTTGGATTCCCTGATTAGCTGTGACAGTAATGTTTTGCATGACTCTGAATGGCTGAGGCCTTGCCCTTGGTTTCTGAGTTTTGCAGGTGGTTGTTGTTGTGTGCCTTCAAGTCATTTCCAACCTATGGCGACTCTTCTGGGGAAGGCAATGCAAACCTCTTCTGAACAAATCCCACCAAGAAAACCCCATGATAGTAGGTTCTATCATGGGGTTTTCTTGGCAGGATTTGTTCAGGAGAGATTTCCCCCGAGGCTGAGATAGTATGACTTGCCGAAGGTCACCCAGTGGGTTTCCATGGCTGAGCTTAACCGTCTCTTCTCCAGGCTAAACATACCCAGCTCCCAAAATCGTTGCTCATAGGGCTTTATGGTTCCCAGACCTTTCACCATTTTGGTCGCCCTCCTGTGGACATGCTCCAGCTTGTCAGCATCCTTCTTGAATTGTGGTACCCAGAACTGGACTAAGCTAAGGATGGGAAAACATCAGGTTGGCTGAAATCTGCACTGCAGAAATAATCCAGTTTGACACCACTTTGGTCCAAAACACACTGCAGAAATAATCCAATTTGAGACCGCTTTAACTGCCCTGACTCTATGCTAGGGAATCCTCGGAATGGTAGTTTATTGTGGCACCAAAGCTCTCTGACAGAAAAGACTAAATGTCTCTCAAAACTACATTGAGCCAGGATGGCAAGTTAAAGTGGTCTCAAACTGAATTATTTCTTCAGTATTTCTTGGACCTAATTTATCTGAACTTAGCCATGTATTTCCTTGTAAAACCAATATATTGGCCAGAATCGCTTATCAAGTTAACTAAGGAGAGGCAGCATGGCGTAATGGGCTGAGCATTGGACTATGACTGGAGACCAGGATTCAATTCCTCACTATTTTGGGTGAATCACACACTCTCAGCTCCAGAAAACCCCATGATAGG
Source organism: Urosaurus nigricauda (assembly GCA_034509955.1). NCBI lineage: Eukaryota > Metazoa > Chordata > Lepidosauria > Squamata > Phrynosomatidae > Urosaurus > Urosaurus nigricauda. Next base: position 21,475,584 of record JAOEGL010000010.1, read on the forward strand.
GTCACCATAAATCAGAAACAACTTGAAGGCACGCACAGCAACAGATGCTACTGGTCAAGATGGATGTCCGCATGTAGGCCCACTCTGGTCCTCCCCTAAGCTGGGAATAACACGACCGAACTTTAAACAGTTTTTCTGTCTTTCAAAGTGTGGCACATGTGTGGTGGGTTATGTCTCAAGCCAGCGGCATATGTACAGCTGCGGCTGAGGGGAATTAAATTGAAAAGGTACAAGGTGTGGCGCAGAAATCATGACGTGTGAAGCGAAACGGGAAGCCTTGGCTTTGGTGGGGAGTTGCCACAACCGCTACAACAAGGTGTCCCTGAGCCTGTCATCAGGACCTTGGCCTGCTTTCCAAAGGTAAATAGCTGTAGAGGGAGCTTGCGCTGGCAACTGACACTTGTCAAGAGATATTGGCAGAATCCAAAAGAAAGAAATCCTGTGTTTTGGTCACCTGGGGATGTCAGAAGCTGTCAGTCTCATTTTCGTTCAGTTTCTCAGAATCCCGCTGGCGTTTCCATCCATCCGACAATTGCATATTGGGTTGCCGGACGTTTTAAAAACTTCCTGTTCAGGAAATTCGTTGTGCATTTTAGCCCATGTCACACCCTCCAACTGTCCTAATTCGGAATGGACAGTCCTATGCAATCTTCTGTCATCCCACTTTTTCAACTGCTCTTAAAACCTCCTGGTTTTTCTCTCCTCCTCCCACTTCATCCTCAGCTTATTTCCATCGCTATGGTCTGAGTTCAAAGTGTATAAGTTAAACTCAGTTAACATAACAGAGAAAAGAGGAGAGAAGGGAGTGAATTCTTGCCCTTCCCAGTAGGCTTAGACAAAATCCTACAGCATCAGTCCTGCTTCTTATTTATGGGTACCTTCTGCATGTCATTATACCTATTTTAAAAGTAACTTAAAAGCATTTATGTCTTATTGCTTGAGTGGTGTGGAGTGGTGAATTTCTTAGGAACTGTAGACCCAACAAATTGATCTTCCACCCTTATTTTCATCTTGGGCAGTGGTTCCCAGACTTTGGTTCTCCAGATATTTTGGACTTCGGCTCTCATGAGTGTGGAAAACCACAAATAATAGAAATCTATTCTTTTTACCCTTTCTAGGAATCTCCAGGTCCTCCAGTACAAATGCCTAGAGAAGGGTTTTCTCTAGGAACATCTCGATCCTCCAGCACAACTCTATGGTCAGCGTCTGGCAGAGTTGCACCAGAGGACTTAGAGATTCCTAGAGAGAATGTATGAACCAAAACCGCAAATAATCAAATCTGCAAAAGTCAAAGCCGCAAATCTGGAGGGCCAACTTTAATTGAAGTTGATTGATAGATACGATTGTAGCTGCCATGTGCCATAGATGGTCCCCATCCTATGGATTTGAAGCTTGGTGAGATATTTAGATTTCTCTTCCATGAGTTCTAGTGCCTTATGAAACTACTAATCCTAGTGTTCTATAGGAAGCAGAATTGGCAGTTAAAGTGGAATTGAACTGCGTAGTGTGAAAGAAACCCAGAGCAAAAACTAGAGTGGAAAGTCGGAATGAGAAGGGAAAGGTCACTTTTGTGGACCAAAACCTTTTCGGTAGTTTGCTGCACTGGCAGTGGAGGGATGTGAAATGGGGGAGAGAGCAGAACAGTTCATGACTTGACATGAAAAACTCTGTACCACGAGGGGCCTCTCAGCTCATAACTCACTATAAGGACACCTTGTCCCCAAAGGAAACATGTATGGTGAGGCTTTCTTTTTTAGGGTGTGTGTGTGAGAAGCTGTTGCCAGTTCTATGGCACAATTTACAGCTTCCCAGTATCAAAAACTGGAGCAGTTTAAAGTCCCCCCAGGTACGGCACCCTTATGGAAGGTCTGCTTCCCATTTTGGTGAACAAATGTGTCCCTTGGAGTGTTGACTTTGCTGGACCCTCGGTGGCTAGGAGTGTCGTCGGCAAAATAAAACATCATTTGTTCCCTTGAGTTGTCAGTCTTTGGTGCGATGCAGTAAAAGCCCAAACAAGGATTTCTGGAACTGCTTCCCAATCAGACAGCTCCTAATAGTATCTTGTAGCACCTTGGAGACTGACTTAAGTCTATGAAAGCTGTTGCTACCAATTTCTTTCTCTCTGTTAAGGCTTTATCATGTGAGGCTAAAAAGCAAAAATTTAACAGGATGCTGGAGACCAGGGTTCGATTCCCTGCTTGGTCATGAAACCCATTTGGTGAGTCGTCACACTCTCTCAGCCTCAGGGGACAGCAGTGACAAACCACAGCTGAACAAATCTTCTCAAGAAAACCCCATTATAGGTTCACCTTAGGGTCACCATAAGTTGGAAATGACTTGAAGGCACACAAGAACAACAAATGTGTATATGTAAGTATACATACATACATATACAGGCACACAGTCACACACACAGACACACACACATATATGCATGTATACCAGCAGTTCTCAACCTTTGGATCACAACCCTTTCACAGGGGTCGTCTAAGACCATCGGAAAACACATATTTCTGATGGTCTTAGGAACCAAGACACCGCAATTTTATGGTTGGAGGTCACCACAACATGAGGAACTGTATTAAAGGGTATGCATATGTATATACATTATTTTGTATATTCTGTCCTTCTGCAGAGACCGTGAGAGCCTGAAGGTGGCTTCTTACATTGTGAAAAACAAACCAAATGTGCAAAAAATATACTTAGACTCACAGAATCTTAGAACAAGAAGGACATGCAGGAATTTGCAGCTACAGCGCTCCAGAAAGATGCCTATCCAATCTTCAAAAACTGAGAGGAAAAAGAATAGATTTACGTGTAAACAGATAAATTAGCCATTTGATTCCTGAACGAATCAAAATCTGGAAAAAACAGATTTAAAGAACAGGAAACTGAATGCAACGTGGTCTCAGAAGAGACAACCCAGAACTTGCTATAGGGCTGCAGCTCACCTTTTGGCTCGGGCAGACACAATTGTTTCCCAAGATATGGGAAGGGTGAGGCAAATAGGACGAAATGTTCATTTAGGTTGAATTTTGTATTCCTTCTAATGAAACATCATTCCTGACTGCCCCAGCTGCTTAACTTCCCCCCTCTTTATAGCCACCTTGGCAAGAAGGAGTGAGATCAGGTGTTCCCTAGCTGGGAATAATAAGCCTTGCTCAATTTTGTCAAGACAGCATTGCAGTCTAGTAAACGTAAATTACCATTAACTTTGCTGGGAGGTTTGTTTGGAGTGGGAGGCTGTCTGGGAACCGTGGAGGAAGTTTTAGGGGAAGTTTTTAATGCTGTGACTGATGTGGGGAGTGCTGCTTCCAGGGTGGGAGGTGGAGACCCTCCAACATTTTTGCAGATTTAAAATCAAGGCACGTGACTTTCTGTTATCCATGAGCATTTTGTCGTTTTACTTGGGCAAAAATACTTGGGATCCATTGCCACAAAGCTGCTTCTTAAAGTTGGAAGGGACCCCAAGGGCCATATAGTCCATGCAAAGAATACACAACTAAATCACCTGTAAAAGATGCTCATCCAACCTCTGCTTTTCCAAAGATGTCCACCACCTTCTGAAAGAGTATGGTCCACCGATAGACAGCTCTAACAGTAAATAAGCTATCCCTAATATGTAGGTAGAGTTTGGACTCTTTTTGCACTTTGAGCTCAGTTTGCATCAACTGCAATAAGCTGGGGATAGAGGGAGAAAGCAGAGGGAGGAGGAGAGAGAAACAGGGACATTTCTTAAGCAGCCGAACAAGTGGATTAATTGGGACGCTTCCTGCCAATTCAGAACTGTTGCTATTGGGAAAAGGAAATTATAATTAATTTCAGTTACTTATTTGAAACTAGTTACTTCTAGGCTACCCCTCTGTCTTCCTATGTCTGTCAGGGAAAGAGAGACCAGCAACACCAGCTTGTAAAATATCTTTTCTGCATTGGACGTTTGCTTTCCCCCAGAGGTTCAGATTCAGAATGCAGGATGCACAGGGTAAAATTGTTTGGGGCCTGCTTGTTAAATAACACCCTTTCTCTTTGCAAACCTCCTCCCCAGCCCCGTTCTTGGTTTTCCCATTACTGAGTTTATTGGGCTCTTTGCTGGAAAACAGCATCTCATCTGAAGGTTGCCCTTGAAGGTTGACTTCGATAGGGCTCTGTATGGGAAAGATGCACCTCTGGGCCCTTTGCGTGGAACCCTGCGGGGTTGGTAAGCACCAGGTGGCCATCTTCCAAGTTATCTGTCTCTTGGATGTTTCCTGCACACTTTTCTTCTGTCGCCTGAAAAAAGGAGAGAGGTGTGAGAGAGGAAACAAACTTTTCTTCCACCTACGGCTGCCAGGACGTCTCTATCCCACCTCTTCTTTTCTTTTTTTATTTGCCCCCTTCACTTTTACAATTAAAGGAAGATGCATCTGAGTTTCCTGATTTGGGGAGTTTATGGAACTGCTGGATTTTTTCCGCCATATGTTAGCCTCAGTGGTATAGCAGAGCTACATCGCATAAGGCAAAAGCGCCAAGGATGCTTTCCAATTAGCCAGGATGATGATATCTTTTGCCCCTTCCCTGGTTTCTCTGTTTATTTTCTTTTATTTATTAGATTGCTCTCCTTTCTCCCAAAATCGGTTTTCAGTCCTCTTGAGTTTAGTTTTAATCTTAGAAAGAGTTGGGGGGAGGGACACTGATGGAGTCTTCAAGGCGCAGTGAATTGCTATCGAAATGGAGGATATCGGGGTGATATTGGAGACACTTAAAGAGCCATTGCCTTCACACAAGATGTGTCCCTGAAGATGAAAACCACTAGTAAAGAACTCCGGTGTTGGTTTTGAGTTAATACAAGTTTTGCCCAGGCCTGGTAAAAGCAACTCATGGAGCTTGTTTGGTTTTAAGCTGTTAGAGGGACATAACTCTGTCGTCTTCTCTCATGCAATACTGGGTCTCTCCAGCCATATGCAAAGTGTTGTTATTGTTGTTGTTGCTTCTGCTAATTGTTATTGTTGTTGTTGTTATTTCATATACACTTGTCCCTCCATATTTGCTAGCATTAGGGGCACAAGACCCCTGTGAATATGGAAAAACAACATATAGCAAAAACACCATGTTTTTACCTGAGAGGACACCTCTCTAAGCATGTCTAGGTCTTCCAGTGCACTGACCATAGAACTGCGCTGGAGGAGCTACAAAGGCCTGGTAGAATATTGTCTCTAGGAATCTCTAGGTCTTTCAGGGCAACTTTTAGTTAAGTTGACCATAGAGTTGCGCTGGAGGACCCAGATATTCCTAGAGAGAACATACTAATCATATCCACAAATATCAAAGCTGCAAATATGGAGGGATGAGTGTATTTCTGTCCTGTATATATTACTCAACCTGTAATATATTTTACAACTCTCTCTGGTGGTGACCAACCATAAGTACTTAACCTTGCGACTTCCTTGCCCTTCTTCTTTATCTAAGATGTCTGATGATGGTTTTGGAGTAATTTCATTGCTATCTCCTGTCGTATATTTTTGAAGGGTTGACTCCACTCTTGAGGAAGCTGACTTGGTTTTTAATGGCACAGCAGTAGCTCCCGCCACCTCTCTCCAAAGGCTACTTTCCAAATATCCTTCGTTCAAAAGCTAGTAAATGAGTGTCCTTCTATAAAACTCATGTTTGTGCTTCTCCCTGATGGGAGCAAGGATGCAAAGGGCGAACCAGGGGAGTAAAAGCTGACCTACTGACCCATCTTAAGCCAGAGAGGAAGGAAGCAGAACTGAGTAGTAGCAACTCAAAGACCCGCTGTGACACTTCTGGACAGCAGCTTTTCCATTTTAATTTAATTCTTTAGCTTGGGGATCACAAACCGACAGTGTCTTACGTTCTGGAGACCTTATGGTTAGATTACTGTGGTGTGTGTTATAAATGCGGCTGCTCTTGAAGAGTACTTGGAAGCATCCATTTGTTTAGACTCATCTGGAAGGTTATTCTGTTTGGTTTTGCTAGTTGTTGCCTTGTTCACCCAAGTCTTTTCCGACTTATGGTGACCCTAAGGTTTTCTGAGGCTGAGAGAGAGTGACTTGTCCAAGGTCACCCAGTGGGTTTCCGTAGCCGAGCAGGGAATTGAACCCTGTTCTTCAGCGCTGTAGTCCAATGCTCAAACCAATGCACCACACTGGCGGGCAGAGCCTTATTACACCCATTTTAAAAGAATGATATTAGTTGCTTCTTGGTTTCCAAGCCTAATTCAAGGTTTTAGTGTTTTTATTGCTTTAAAGCTTTCGTTGACTTGGAACCCAAATACCTGAAGATGCAAAGTACCATAGATACTCAACTATAAGTTGACCTCATGTATAAGTCGATGGCAGGTTTTGGGGCCAAAATTATGGATTTTGGTATAACTCATGCATAAGTCGAGTGCAAAACTTAAGAGGTGTATAACAAAGGATGCAAAGGATGAAGCACAGGAAAACAGTGCCAGAAAATATACACAATTCCAGCATACTAAAGGCTTCATGGATGAGAAAATACAAAGGGGGTGTCAGTGCTTCCAGAACAGATGACACTTTTGCCTTTCACAAGGGGATGGTTCCTTTTTAAAGAAGAATTAAAGTACAGTACAGTACTTATATTGACCCATGTATAAGTCAATTTTTTGACTTAAATTTCCTGACATATATGTGAGTATGTACGCTAGATGTGTTCCTGGGTGTTGCTTTAACAGAAAAATTGACGCCAGGGGAAGAAATAAAATGGAAATAATAGGGAGAGTTTCCTCCACCATGAAAAAGAAATACAGGTCAACATGTTTCAGTAAACCTTCTACCTACAAACAATATGCACATGTCAAATCTAACAGCTTCCCATATGTAAGCAGGGGTGGCGTCTCCTTCTTTAGAGGTGTTCAAAGTGACTGGATGGCTGTTTGTTGGGAGAGCTTTGACTGTGCATTCCTGCATGGTGAGGGGGTTAGGCTGGATGGCCCTTGAGGGTCTCCCACAACTCTAGGGTTGTAAGTACTCTTACTATTATTCTGCACCACCTCGCAATCTGTTACTGCCCTTCACACTTTCTGCCCCTGTCTTCCAGGCTTTGTTTTGCAAGATCTGGACTTGGCGGTGAGGTTCGTAGCTTTCATTAAAGGCCCCTTCATCTCAAAATTCAAGCACCAGCCACCCATCCAGTGCCCATAATTCAAGCACTGGATATGGCAGGGAAGAAAGGACGTTGCATTTCTCATTCAGTTTATCTCTCTGTTGTTTTTGCCAAAAGGTTTTCTTCCTCTCCTTTCGCTTGCTTTCATCCAAAGGTGGAGGGGAGCAAAGAGAGATCTATGCCTACGCTTGGCCAAAACAGCTGAGAAATGAAAGAAGAGAGAAATACAACCCCAATGGCTGGATGCTCAGAGGTTTGGAAGCCCTTCTATGGTATGAAAACCAAGATATGACACATTTATTTGCAACTTGGCTATAGGAAGCCATTGCCAAGAAGCTCACTGGGGAATCCCAAATAGGGATGGGTCAGAATGTTTGTTTGGTTTGGCCTTTTTTCCATAAGAACTTTCCAAAATTCCTCTCCATAAATTTGGCGGAAAGGATCTGAGATTTAAAACATGGAGGGGAAAGGTGTAACTGATAAGTAACCCATCCAGGCAAAGGGCTTAGCTCTCAAAATTCTGCGTTTGAATCCCTGGGTATTTGCCCATGAGTGCTAGCATGGTGGTTTGAATATTGGGTGAGGACTCTGGGGGACCAGGGTTCGAATCCCTTCTTTGGAAACCCACTGAGTAACCTTGGCCATGTTTCACATTCTCAGCCTCAGATTAATAAAAATGGCAAGTCTCCCATGACAGGGTCAAGATCAGTCAGAAATGACTTGTGGGCACAACCACAAATACCTGAGCGTGCTCAAGTTGCTGAATTGGAGCTGATGCCTCTTTTTGTTTCCAGAGAGGCACCTCACCTTCAACTTCTATTTCATAGGTAGGTCCAATGTAGCCCTCCCTTTTCAGGGTAATTGGATGAATGATTTTCCTCACTCGCGGGGAGAAGAGATGGAAATGGAACAAGTTTTAACCAGCGAACACCTGACCCTCCATCGGTTGTAATTTCATCAACTGGAAGGTATTTTTATAGCATTTTTGGGGGCCGTGAGCGAGGAGTGTTAGAAACAAAGGGACATTTCCAGTTCTCGGTGTCAGTATGTTGGGGAAAGTTAGCTAAATTCTGAAACATCACAATCCGGTCGTATCGATTCTCTCCCCAATCCAACTCCCATTTATCTGCAATTCTCCAAGAGTAAGCGGCCAATGTAGCTATGTCTTTATTTGTCTCTGACTTTAAATAAAACCCAAAATCTGTCTGTTGCAACAAAAACAACCTGGAGACCTGTGGCACCATAACAACTAGCAGAGTTATCACAGCATTGTAATTATTGTGTTATAGCGTTGGTGGACTTCAGCCCATGCATTTTTAAAATTAAATATTATTAATCATCCGTGTATAAAGGCCAATACAATGTGTGGCAGCGATGAGTGATTTTGATGGGTGGCTCTTGCCAGGGTGGCTTTCTCTCTCCCCTGCCTTCCTTTTTTCCCCCTCTTTCTTTTCTTCCTCTGTTCTCCTTCGCTCCTTGATGACAAAGATTGGTTGCAAAAATTTCACCACTAACTTAACAGGTCTCGTGGTTTATCTGATGAGTGATGACACCAGGGGTGTTTCCCAGCGTCTGAGTCAATGGATGGAGACATCTGAAAACATACAGAGGGCTCTCCTGAGATTTTCAAAGCTGGCAGAGTCCAAGGCTAATCGGTGGAATGCTAAACAGTCTCTCCACCTGCCTATCTCTTTCTTCCCTCCCTGTTTTTAAAAGTGTTTTTTAAAAAGACCAAACAGGTTGCAGGGTTGTTGTTATCAATTCGCACCAAGAGATCAGAAACCAAAACCAGGTGAGCAGTGTCACTCCTTTGGACACCAATGTCTAGAATGCCGTAGCCAACATGGCTCCTGGTTGTGTTGGCTGGGGGATTCTGGAAGGTGAAGTCCAAATAAATAACTTTTCTAAGCTATAGGCTATAAAATAGGCTTCTATAGATACACAGTCGGCCCTCCTTATCCATGGATTTTTTTATCCACCGATTCAAGTTTCCACAGCTTGAAAATAATCAAAAAAAGTATAAAATCCAAATAGCAAATATTGCTTTTCCATTTTATATAAGGGACACCATTTTGCTTTGCCATTATATTGAATGGGACTTGAGCGTCCATGGATTTTGTTATCCACGGATCCTGGAACCAAACCCCAGAGGATAAAAAGCGCCCACTGTATTTAACCGGAAAATGTGGGCTCCTTGCAGGTTAAATACCATCAACATTTGTGGCTTTGACTTTTGCAGATTTGATTAATATGTTCTCTCTAGGAATCTCTAGGTCCTCCAGTGAAATTCTGCAGAACATTGACCATAGAGTTGCCCCGGAGGACCTAGAAATTCCTGGAGAGGTGTTCTCTTGGGTAAAAAAAAATAGTGTTTTTTTTTATTTGTGGGTTTTCCACGTTCAAGGGTGTCCTTCATCTCTAACCCCAGCAAATGTGGAGGGACCACTGTGTTTGTCCTTTCCCTGTTACTGTTTTATATAAACCGCCTAGTGCAGTGACAAAAATGATCTGCACTCTGGTTGCTCACAAGCTGAACAGAAGCCAGTGGTGTGACGCAGCGGCTAGAATTACCGTTGCGATCTTAGGCTGTGCTTACACAACTGTGGTGTCCAGATGACAAGAAGTAAGCATTTTAATTCTGTTTTGTATGGCTGCATCTGTGTGTCTCATTTTGAGAAGGGCATTGACAAAAAGGAGAAGGGACAGAGGCCAGTGAGGGATCTGGAAACCAGGTCTGGCGAGGAAGTTTGTTTAGTTGGATCTTAGTAGCATTTAGTTACAGATAAAAAGCTAGTTGTAATTCTTCTTGCTGTTGGCATAACCAAGTCATAACCAGGGAGCCAGTGTGGTGAGTGGTTGGAGCGTCAGGGAGAGACCAGGGTTCAAATCGCCCATTAAATCAGTTGGGAAACTTGTTATGTCAGTTGTTAAGTACGCTCCACCGATTCAGTGGCTTTCTCTGGTTGGAACTAACAGCTTTTGTCTGCCTTTTATCTAGCTTGATGAAGAGTTTTTGGGAACCTGAAAGCTAGCTTGTGATTTATTTTACTTGGTCCTCATATGTCGGTATTACCCTCACAGTGAGTTTTCAGATACGTTTTCTGGTGAGCCGACACAGCTGCCTCTAGCTTTTCAGAGCAGACCTTTAGATGAATGTGGGCTCTGTCTGGATGTTAAAAGGTATGCTTTCTGAATAAGCCACTGTTTGAAATCCAGACACTGCTTAGTCTTTTGTAGCCAAAGTCCTTCTCTTTCCATTTTTGCCTGACGGACGAATTCTGTGCAACACCAAAGCTTGCACAGGCTCCTTACACCAACAAGCAAACAATTTGATGATTTGCCAGAAGTGTGCACACAAAATCCAAGTATGAGCATTAGGTGAGATACAGTTTACTACAGAATTGCCAGAAGTTTTTGTTTGTTTGTTTTATTCATTAATTACATATTTTAATCCCACTTTTTCTCCGCTGAGCTCAAAGTGCGCACAGGGCTTGTTCCTCTCTTCTTTATCTCAAGGTGCTGTATGTGGTTTTTCTTCCTCCTCGTGACGAAGTCAGGCTAAGAGTATAACTAGCTGAAGGCTACTTAGCGGGTTTTGTTGGACAGGAACACGGTTTCCCAAACAGCACTCCAACCCTTTCATTGTAAATATCACCTGAAATAAAGTCAGAGGTTTGGAAAGGCAATGAAGGAACTATATAAGGACCTCAAGTGTACAGAAGTATCATCAAATGACAAAGTCAGGATCATCCAGTATTTCTGATTTCTGTGTAAGGATGTGAGAATTAGACAGTGAAGAAAAGATGAAAATGAACTCATTTGAAATGTGGTGCTAAAATGACAAATGAATGGGCCCTCGAGCAAACCAAGTCTGAAGTCTCACTAGAAGCAGAGCTGAGGTTCTTGTACGTTGGGCATATATGATAAGATGATGTGATTTATTAGCAAGGACAGTAATGTGAAGTCGAAGGCTTTCATGGCTGGCATCCATAGTTTTTTGTTGGTTTTTCGGGCTACGTGCCCATGTTTTAATTTATTTTAAAAACCCACTCTCTTCCATGCCAGTATTCTCTGAAGATGCCAGCCACAGATGCTGGCGAAACGTCAGGAAGAAACTCTTCTAGAACATGGCCACAGAGCTGAAAAACCCACAGAAAACTAAGGGCAACAATGCTTAGTAATGAGTCTAAATGTATCCATTCCCATCTGATCTTGAAAGCTAGGCAGGGTCAGCCCAGATTACTACTTGGATGGGAAACCACCAATGAATACTAGGCTCTGTTTCAGAGGAAGAAACTGGCAAAACCACCTTTGAGTATTCTCTGCCTGAGAAAACCCCAAAAAATCAATAGGATCACCATAAATTGACAGGCGACTTGAAGGCACACATACACAGAGAGTGGATGGCAGCAAGAAAAGAGGTGGCTTTGTTCAATCTGCCCTGACTTTGCAAGACCTGGGCTCTTGGAGGTCTTTCATTTATAGGGTTACCACAAGTCAAAGTTGACTTGACAGCAAACAACAAGAAGAAGAAAGTTTTCTGAATCCCACCAAACAGTTGTCTTCATGGGAATTGTTTTACAGTGCTTATATTTGGGAGGGTAAATATAGACCAAATGTGAGATGAATGTTATTTCTGGAATGAGGAATAAGTCATTCATTCTCTGTTTCAACCACTTTCTTAGCACTTTAAATTTTTTACACTTACATATTTTTCTTAGTTTTTCCTTCTCTGAACCGGTTAAGAATCTTTGATGCTCCTATCTCCAAATCTGGCTGTTTGGGGAAAAGATGGATGGGGGAAAATATCTTTAAGTTTGATCCAAGCGTACCATGTTGACAGTTGTTATTTTTTTTGAACCTATCATGTAGTGTGTGCTCTTTTCCCCCCGATCATATACATAGAAAATTTCTCTCTTTTCTGTTTCCTCTTCAATCTTTCCCAAGCAATCTGGGAAGAGGAGTTCAAAGCGGTGCGTCCTGACAGTTTTTGGTACAAACACTCACCCTCTCTGTTTATATAGCCGGCATGGTTACACTACTCTTAAAAGAAAACATTAAAGGATAAAGAAGAAAGGACTTTTTAGCCTATTTTTTCTCTCTCTTTAAAATGCAAGTGTTCTTTCTCAGAGGAGGACATGGTATGAGAATTCAGTCCAAGGTTTGTGGACATGTTGCCTGGAGAAAGGAGACAAATAATAGAGGAAGACCATGGCAAACCGCTCAACCGATCTTGGCAAGGAAGCTCTGAGATAGGTCCCCTTTAGGGTCACCATAAGATGGAAATGGCTTGAAGGTACACAACATTGTGAAGCTGAAGGCTTTCGTGGCTGGCATCCATATTTTTTTGTGGATTTTTCGGGCTCTGTGACCATGTTCTAGAAAAGTTTATTTGGCGTTTTGCCAGCCTCTGTGGCTGGCATCTTCAGAGAAAGATCTCTGAAGATGCCAGCCACAGACGCTGGCGAAACGTCAGGAATGAACTCTTCCAGAACATGGCCACACAGCCCGAAAAACCCACAGAAAGCTGCACATAACAACAATTCATGGACCTGTTGTCTCCCAGAAGAACTTTTCCAAGCTTTACTCCAAACACCAGACACACAGCGCTGGCCCAAGTCTTTGAGGAGCCTGAGGAGAAGGGCAAGAGGGTGCCTCTTCAAATAGAGAGACATTTTAAATGTCTTCAACATTAGGTATGGAATAGCATCTTCCAATACACCTGAAAGCAGCAAAACAAGGATGCAGACCAAGGTATGTGGCACACAGCTCTCTCCTTTCACACTTTGCTGCCGTACTTAGTGTCAGGCCACAGATAAAAGACAGCTAAGCTTGTGAGACGACAAAGCTGTGACGTTTAAGTTCTGGATTTAAGCTGGTAGGACTTGCTTCTTCAAAAGAGTACCTACTGTCAGGCCATATGAGCTACTTAGGTTCTTGGTGCTGCAAAGGGAGCTTTCACAGTGCCCTCTTAAGTGTATCTTATCTACATAAACCATATCCATGTTGGCCATATAACAAGGTACAGTGTCATCCAAAAGCCACAAAATGGTGATACCTTTATTGGGGACATCCAAATTGCACATTATGCAAGCTTTAGAAGCAAAGGTGTTAACATGACAGAGGAGAAAGGAAGAAAAAATAATGATGCTAGTCATAGACATGCATTTGGGCAAGATGTTGTGGTTGGGGTCCTCGGTTCAGAAGGTATGGAAGGGTCTTCATGCAGGTGGGCCCCTCTACCTTGTGGCCATGTGGGTACTGGGAGATGCGATCCCAAGAAATAAACTTAAAATCCCATTAGCAAGACGAAAAGCCTTTGAAATCCAGTTAGTCTTGAATCCTTGGCTACACATAAGTCAGCCACTGAACTCTTTGGGACTCTGATCTTTGGACCCTTCTTTCCCAAATGAAATCTCCAAGCACTTTGCCCTTAACCTAATGCTTTACAATCCCACCTTCATCCATTATGTGTGCACCATAAACTCTGGATAACACTCCATGCATCTAAAGAAGTGGTCTGTAGTGTGCAAAAGCTCTTGCTGTTTTTCTTAACTATCCATCTTTAAGCCTATTGTTTTTACTGCAGTATCGATCCTCTTTTGGATCTGGATCATGGCCTTAGGTTGCTCTGATCTTTGACCTCTTCCTAGAAGGGCATTTTTAGTAGTTTACTCTCCATCCCTTCTGGCAGAAGACAGCTTAAAATATGTGAAGTTGAAGGCTTTCATGGCTGGCATCCATAGTTTTTTGTGGGTTTTTAGGGCTATGTGGCCATGTTCTAGAAGAGTTCATTGCTGACGTTTCGCCTGCATCTATGGCTGGCATCTTCAGAGAAATAAACTCTTCTAGATCATGGCCACACAGCCTGAAAAACCCACAAGAAGCACCTTAAAATAGGTTATGCCAAGATGAAGTTCAAACTTGAAAATGTGTCTTGTGTGGGTGCCGACCCCATTCATTTAATAGGGTTTCCTTAGGCAAGGAATACTCAGAGGTGCTTTTGCCAGTTCCTTTCTCTGAGATATAGCCTACAGTGTTTATTGGCAGTCTCCCATCCAAGTACTAACCAGAGCCGAGCCTGCTTAGATGCTAGGATTGGACAGGATCTGATGCCTTTGGGGTATTTAGGACATGCCATTTGTGTGAATTCGCAGATGACCATTCGAAGAAATATGGCTACAGGTAAGCAACCTGTCCTTATCTTGGCCTAGCCTTTTCCTCCTGTTCTACTCCCCTGTTGTTGTTGTTGCTGCTGCTGTTGTTGTGTGCCTTCAAGTTGTTCCCGACTTACGGTGACCTTATCAAAGGTTTTCTTGGCAAGATTTGTTCATAGTGAAGTTTACCTTTGCCTTCCTCTGAGGCAGAGAGAGCGTAAATTGCCCAAGGTTGGCCAGTGGGTTTCCATGGCTGAGTGCGGATTTGAACCCTGGTCTCTAGAGTCATGGTGTAATGCTCGGACCACAACACCAAGCTGCCAAAATGCACTTTGATACAGCTTTAGCTGCTATGGCTCAATGCTATTGAGTCCTGCAATTGGTTGCGAGGTCCCAGACAGAGAAAGCTAAAGACTTCACCAAACTACAGATCCCAGAATTGCACAGCATGCAGCCGTGGCAGGTAAAGCGGGGTCGAACTGCATTTATTCTGCAGCGTAGATGCAGTTGGCGAGTATCGAAATGTAACAACAACCTTGCGGGACCATGAGAAAATCAAATTTTGTTGTTTGAGGTAAGGCTTGGACCTGTTTTGCTTTGGAGAGCCACCCCTACTACTACTACTACTACCTCTCTCTTTCTCCCTCTATAGTGGGAGATTTATTGTATCAAGCTTGAAATGTCTAACTTAGCAAAACCGGTGTCGGTCGGGCCAAGTTCAAAGGCCTGGTAATGCTCTCCTAATGATAAGCGATGTTAATTGCTCCAAGATGAGTGTATATCTTTGGGGCTTGTCAGGGACCGAGAAAAGGGGTCAGGTTTCGCCAGTTGGAAGAAAACCTCCTTGTCATTATTTTCCCCTTCGACATGGTGCTTTTTGGCCATACTGAACAAGCCAAGCTGCTCCCTGAATATTCTCCCTTTGTGCCAAAACCAAGCACAAGGCACAACAGAGAGCCGGACAATTCGTTTCATGGTTCGAAGGCTGAGAAATCTGGTTTTCGGGTTGGTTCTTTTTGCTAGCAGTTTGTGGACTTAGACTTAGTCGAATTCTCAGTTTTGCCTCTTTCAAATTAAATGTTGGAGGAGTAAAGCGAAACTCAAAACTCGTGCCGAGTCCTAAACGAGCAATAAAAATACAACTTTCTTGAGTCAAATACAGTGAGACTTAATTCATCATCAACTGTTCTTTAAATTCTTTAAATTTCTAAACTCTTTATTTCATTTCGTACACATGAAACACAGTTACAATACGTCACGTTAATACGAATATTGTATTATTGTGTTTGTAGTTCGTAGTAAACCATGAACCAGTGACGTCCTTTGCAGATTTACTCTGGAGTGACTCAAGATGGAGCCGAGAAAATTTATTTCTAAATAACGTGCAGTTCGTCTTTATTAAGAAGGCAAAAGCAAGGTTTAAAACGTAGTCGGGATCTTTGACCTTTTTAGCTCGGCCCTTGAGCAAAGCACAAGGTGTGTTCAGTTGTAGGCCTCAGTCCTAAGTGTATGTTACTCTTTGAACCTTGCGCAGTCCCTTTGGATTTTTAACCCAGTCCTCTCCACTTTTCTCGGCCTCTGATGGAACAAGGAACACAAAGCGCCTGCCATTTTTTAAAAACAGAAAACCATTAAAAGACCCGGAGAGGGATGTTGATAGTAAACGAAACACTTTGTACACTTTGTAGGCTTGCAGCAGTGAACCTGGGCCGGCTGCTAGTCCAAGTGGGACCTCCTTGTGAGTAAACCAGCCCCCCCAAAAAGACCCCTTTTAATGGGGGGAAAAATATATATATACAAAACACTGTGAAAGGTACTATTTGGAAGAGAGCTCCGCTTGGGGCTTGTGAAATAAATCCTGGCTCCCCAAAGGAGTTTTTTGTTTTGTTTGGACAAACAGAGGCAAGGCCTTCAACACTGACCTGGATGGCAAATATATTGACCCCTTCAATATGGTTATGGTACTTTGGGGTCTCCCCTGTTTCCTCTCCATCCTTTTGCTCTCGGCCTCAATCCCCCGGATTGTCCTTTCCTTAAAATTAGGTCCTTTTGGGTGTTTACATTTGGGGGGATTTTTAAATTTTGGATAAGACAAGACTCCCCCACTCCATCCCCAACTTTTCAAGGCTGTCTCTCTCTTTCTCTCCTTTTCAGGACACAAACCAACAACCCCAATCGTAGCCATAAATCCTTTTCAGATGTTTGGGAATAAATCACTGGGAAATTTTAATGAATTGTTTCACCTTCGGCCAGGCCTTGTTTCCGGGCTTTTTTTTTGCCTGCTTCTCTACCCAAAGTTGGGTCTTTTGAGGAAAACAGGGCGGTTTGGTTTGCTGCTGGGCTTCTCTGGAGGTGTGAGATGATCTGGAAAAGTGACACAAATACACCCACACCTCAAATAGCTCTGGTGATGGGGAGATATATATATATATATATTTCTCCCCCTATGGGAAGGGAGTTGGGAAAGAGGGCACAGAGATGGCATTTCTGCAGGCCTTCTCCAGGGTGGACCAAATCCTCCTCTCCCCCAGAATAGAAAAGCTAAAAACACCCCACAACATAAACATCAATGCAACCCTCCTGAGTCCTGCTCAAGAAGGACTGAAGGTTGAAGTGGAGGATGCCCCCAGGGAAAGGAGGACAGGCTCTCTCTGGTCACCCGGCTTCCATTCCAAAGGCCTCATCCTCAAAGAACATCATCATCATCATCATCATCATCATCCAATAGAGCCATTTGGGAAACAGATGCTGAAGTGACTTTCTCCTCCTCCTCCTCTTTCTCCTTCTCTTCTCCTCCTTCTCCTTCTTCTCCTTCTCCTTTTTCTCTTTCTTCTCCTCCTCCTCCTCCTCCTTCTTCTTCACTTTCTCCTCCTCCTCCTCCTCCTCCTCCTCCTCTTTCTTCTCCTTCTTTTTCTCCTTCTCCTCTTCCTCCTCCTCCTCCTTTTTCTCCTCCTTCTTCTCCTCTTTCTTCTTCACTTTCTCCTCCTCCTTCACTTTCTTCTTCTCCTTCTCTTTCTTCTTCTCCATTCTTCTCCTCCTCTTTCTTCTTCCCTTCTCCTCCTCATTGTCCTTCTTCTCCTTCTCCTTCTCCAGTGATCCTGGAGGGAAAAGGGATGGGAAGCCAAGGCCTTCTTTGCCCACTTGGGCTCCACTTCTTTGGGGTGACTTCTTCTCCTTCCCTGGGGCTTGACACCTGAGGCTTATATAGCCCAAAGGGCCTTGATACTAAAAGAGAGAGAGTTCAAGGAGGCTTCCTGGAGACTAAGCCCCAGACCAAGAGAGAGAAGAGGGCTCTTAGTCTTTGGGGCTACTTTGCAACCCTACAAGGCTCCAAAAGCTCAGTTTGTCTCCAGGATCCCTTTCCAGACTCTTTCAGACAAAGATGTGTGTGTGTCCACAGACACACAGACACACAGACTGCATTCAAAGCCCACTGAGATAATCCTAAAGCAACTAGTGGAGAGCCTTTGGGCCTTTCTTGCAAACTTTTCCAGGGTCTATTGAAGTCTTTATTTATAAAATAAAATTACAGAGACAAGAAAGCTACCAGGCTTCGGTCAGATATATATACACACACACACACACACACACACACATATATATATATATACCTACCCACCATCTGGGCTCCTCCTGGGCAGAGAAAAAGGGAAAAGGGCAAGCAAGAATAGGAAGGGCTTCTTCGTCTTTGGGGGTCTTTGTGCTTCCCAAGAGGCTGAAATTATCTTCTCTTTGGGCTGGAAGGAAAGGAGAAAGTAGATACAGAAGATATAAACATATTATCCTGGCCTTTGCCTCAGTTTCCTTTCTGTCTCTTCCTAACCCAGAACTGGAAGCAATCTCTCTCTCAATATATATAAGAATATTTTCTTTCTCTACACACACACATACATATACATTCTCTCTCTATATATATTCTCTCTCTCTATATATATATTCTCTATATTCTCTCTAATATATATTCTCTCTCTCTCTCTCTCTATATATATATATTCTGTCTCTCTCTCTATACTCTTTCTATATATTCTTTCTCTATAATTCTTTATATATATTTCTCTCTCTCTCCAATATACTCTCTCTCTCATACATACATATATATATATATATATATTCTGTCTCTATATATTTCTCTCTTTCCAATATATATTCTCTCTCTCTCACACACACACATATATTCTGTCTCTATATAATTCTCTTTCTCTACATACATAGTCTCTTTTTGTACATTCTCATATATATTTCTGTCTCTCATATATATATATATATATATATATTCTATCTCATTCTCACTATATTCTGTCTCTATATTCTCTCTCTGTCTCTCTATAATAAATATTCTCTCTGTATACATTCTCTCTCTCTCTCTCTATATATATATATTCTTTCTATATATATATATATATATTCTCGTCCAGTTATGTGGTGTGTATGTGTGTGTATGTATATATATATATGAACAAGTGCCACCTTCTCTCCTTGAGCAGCATCACAACAGATTGTGCTTTTTGTGGCTCCCCTTTTTTTGTCAAATATTGGGGTCTTCTTGGATTACTGGATTATTTGAATGGTTGGATCTTTCCTCCCTCCAAAGGCCTTTCAAAGCTCACAAGACTTTCATCAGAAAAAGAAAGTTCTCCAGTGTTGAGGATGGAAAGGAAGAGAGAAAAATTATACCTATCTATCTATCTATCTATATCTAAAGGGAGTCAAGACAAGTGACCCAAAGAGCAGTGTCTACTTTGCCTCATTTATTGAAGCACAAACCCATAACAAACCTCTCCCTTTTTTTGCTTCCAGAAAACCAGGCAGAGAGCGGATATTATTCTGGGAGAAAAGATGCTTCGCCTGGACTTCAATATCTCCATCACGTTGGCCATGGCTCAAGGTACAAGAACACCCACAATCCACACAAATGGCACACAAATGGCACATGTGGCGAATTTGGGCAACACACAAAATAGATGTTGCAGATGCACATGTGGCAGGTTTGCGTTATGCCCAAAATACATGTTTCAGATACGCAAAATGCATGTTGCAGCTGCAAATTTGTGTTGTGCACAAAACATGTGTTGCACATGTGCAAAATACATGTTGCAAATGCACAAAATACATGTTGCACATGCACAAAATAGATGTTGCCAATGCAAGGTCTATGTTGCAAATAATACATGTTTCAAATGCGCAGGGCACATTTGTGCAGTCCACAAAATCCATGTTGCGAATGCCCTCGTTTTACATTTGCGCAAGGCACAAAATACATATTTTAAAGATCTAAGCATCTTTTTTGTTAAAGTCCTTGGAAACATACACAAACCCTCAAAAAAAGTTTCCCTAAAGTGGTGAAAAGAAACCTCACAAAAACTGCAGACTGGCCCCAGAAAACATGTAACAGCCTCATTGGATGATGTGAAAAGATTGAGAGGTCAAAATACATTTCCCCCCCAAACAAACAAACAAACAAATACATTTCTAAGCTTAAAAAGGAGAGCAAACTCTCCAGGATTGAAGCTTAGAGGCTCCCAGGTAGGGCTACTCAGGAGTAAGCCCTCTTGGCCCTTTTCTTGCCCAGGTTGAAGGTTGCCAACTTATGGGCAAAAGCAATGGGCTGCAGCTTCAGTTCCTCCCCAATAGACTTTGCTTTGCCTTTGTGAGAATAACATTTGGAAATATCTATCTATCTATCTATCTATATCTATAGAGATAATAACCTAAGAAGATACATAGATATCTAGATAGATGGATAGATGTACATTTAGCTTAAGAGGAGACAGATAGAGATTTAGTTTAAGAAGATATTAGATAGATAGATATAATAACCTTAGAAGATACATAGATATCTAGATAGATGGATAGATGTAGATTTAGCTTAAGAGGAGATAGATAGATAGATAGATAGAGATTTAGCTTAAGAAGATATTAGATAGATAGATAGATAGATATAATCTTAGAAGATACATAGATATCTAGATAGATATAGATTTAGATTGAGGAGATAGATAGATAGATAGATATTTAGCTTAAGACGATATTAGATAGATAGATAGATAGATAGATATTGAGATTTAATAAGAGGACAGACAGACAGATAGATTTAGCTTAAGAAGAGATAGATAGATAGAGATTTAGCTTAAGAAGATATTAGATAGATAGAGAGAGAGAGAGAGAGAGATACATTTAGTAAGAGGATAGATATAGATACAGTTTAAGAAGATATTCTATAGATAGATAGCTATAGACAGAGATTTAGCTTAAGAGGATACATATATATCTAGATAGGTAGACATAGATATAGCTTAATATCTACATATATGCCTGGATACATATATGTCTAGATAGATATAGATTTAGTTTAAGATACAGCTTCAGAGGCTATTTATCTATCTCTCTATCCTCTTAAGCTATATCTCTATCTATCTATCTATCTATCTATCTTGATATATAGATATGCCCTTCTCTCTTTCTTTCTCTCTCTCTCTCTCTTTCCAGGATTTCTTACCTTTCTCTTTCCTTCCATTCCCCTCCTCTTTTTCCATCCTTTCTCTTTCCTTCTTTCCTTCCTTCCTTCCTCCTTTTAGGTCCAGCTCCAGACAGCTTTGGATCATGTTCATAAATATATATATATCTATGTATTTTAGGTCTGGGGGAAAAAAATGGTCCCTTAGCAGGACTGACCCTATAAGTGACTTTCTCCCCCCCCCCCCAAAAAAAGCCCCCCCCCCTTGATTCAGGTCTGTTTCTGGTCCCAATTTGGGCCTGTGTCACGTGATGGTGGGAGGGGGTTTGGGGTTCAAATTCAGGGGGGGCTTGGGAGCAACCCTGCCCCATTAAAAACCAGTAGGATTTTTTATTTTATTTTTAAATATACAGCCTTCTCTTTTGGGGAAAAGTCCCTACGAAATTAGACTTTTTTTCTCTTTTATCTCCCTGAGAGTCAAGTTATTATTTTTTATTAATTATTATTATTATTAATTATTATTATTATTTTTCTCCTTGGGAAGAAGTTTAAAAACTAATTTTTCTTTTTTTTAATTTTCTCATTTTGGGGGAGAATTTTTCCCTCGAGACCCAAAAGTTTGAAGGTAAGAGAGAATTGTTCCATTTCTTATGAAATTTTTCAAATGAAATTTTTTAAGGGGAAAAAATAACAAAAAGGAAAGAAGGCAATGTTTTTGGAGATTAGGGAAATAAAGAAATAAGTTAGGAAATGGTTTTGGAGCTTAGGAAAAAACAAATAAGTTAGGAAATGGTTTTGGAGCTTAGGATAAAAAAAAAAGGCGAATAAAAGAAGACCGTAGACATTTGTAATTTAATTTTTAAAAAATGGGGATGGAAATTGCACTATTAGCTTTGCCATCTTTTCCACTTTGAAGCTAAATTCACTTTCAAGGAGGAAAGACATGCAAGAAATGATGCCTTTTGCCCACTTTCTTGTTTTCAGAAGTTTTTAAAAAATCATACAATGTTCCTTTTTTTAGTTTGTCTTTATTACGGCCATAGAGCCAGCGCAGGTCAAAAGGTGACAGAAAAATAAAAGAAGGCCAAAACATACCTTAAAATACCCTTTTAAATTCTAACTTTAGCAGGGCAAGGTTAGTACTAGTACTATCTTAGGACATCTCATTGCTAATATTTATTTAAAAAGGGGTTGCAAGGCCCCATTTATTCTGGCAAAAAGTAACTTTGGGTGGAGATGTACAGCTACATTTCTATTTATTTTTACTTATTTCCTTCCTTCCTTTTTTCTTTCTTAAAACAAGCACCTTCTGCTGCAAAAGGACAACCTGCGCTTTGTCTTCTTTTTTTTGTGCTTAAAAATTTGCAAAAGTTTTCCTCCTCTACTTTCCACGCAACTTTCGATTATTAGAAATATTCCCCCCCCCCAAAGCGTTTCTTTTCCATCTGTTTTTATAGTCTTCCTAAACTTTGTTTTCTATCCCTCCCACCAATTCTTTTTTGTCCTCTTATAATGTATTTTTCCAGACCAATTATTTTTTTTCCTTCTCTTAAAATATTTTCTCCCAACAATTCTGCACTTCCTTAAATTATTTTCACCCAAGTCTTTTTACTTGCTTCAATGATTTTCTCCCATCAGTTCTTTTTACTTCTTTACGTTATTTTCTCCCAACAGTTCTTTACTTCTTTACTTTATTTTCTCCCATCAATTCTTTTTACTTCCTTAAATTATTTTCTCCCAACAATTCTTTGCTTCCTTAAATTACTTTCTCCCAATTCTTTTTACTTCTTTACATTATATTCTCCCAACAATTCTTTACTTCCTTAAATTATATTCTCCCAACAGTTCTTTACATCCTTAAATTATTTTCTCCCATCAATTCTTTTTATGTCCTTAAATTATTTTCTCCCAACAATTCTTTACTTCCTTAAATTATTTTCTCCCAACAGTTCTTTTTACTTATTTACATTATTTTCTCCCAGCAATTCTTTACTTCCTTAAATTATTTTCTCGCAACAATTCTTTACTTCCTTAAATTATTTTCTCCCAACAATTATTTTTACTTCCTTAAATTAATTCCCCCCACCAATTATTTTTCCTTCTCTTAAATTACAATTCTTTTTACTTCCTTAAATTATTTTCTCCCGCCAATTATTTTTCCTTCTCTTAAATTATTTTTTCCATCAGTTCTTTCCCCCTCCTTAAATTATTTTCTCCCATCAGTTCTTTTTCCTTCTCTTACATTATTTTCTCCCATCAAGTCCCTTAAATTAAGCTATTTTCTCCCATCAATTCCTTTCCCTCTTCTTAAACTACTTTCTCTCTTTAACTCACTTTATATATATATATATATATATATAGAGAGAGAGAGAGAGAGAGAGAGAGAGAGAGAGAGGATCTTAAGGTTTTTTTCTCCCAATTTCTTTCCCTCCACATAAACTATTTTTTCTCACCAATTCTTTTTTCCTCCTCCTAAGGTATTTTCTGTCTTTAACTCAATTTTTAAATATATGTATAAAGGGGAAGACAAATAAAAGGATTAAATTGCACATGAATACTGTAGAGATATATTATTTATATTGGTATTTTCTCCCAATTTCTTTCCCTCCACTTAAACTATTTTCCCCACCAGTTCTTTTTTCCCCTCTTCTTAAGCTATTTTCTCCCTTTAAATCAATTTTAAAATATATACATACATATATATATACAGAGAGAGAATACCTGTATTAAAGGGAGAAAATAGCACAGGGATAGAGATAGAGATAGAAATATTAAGATATTTCTCCCAATTCCTTTCTCACTATTTAAACTACTTTTCCCATCAATTCTTTTTTTTCCCTTTTCTTAACCTATTTTCTCCCTTTAACTCAGTTTTTAATATATATATAAATATATATAGAGAGAGTATCACATGGATAGAGATAACAACAACAACAACAACAACAATAATAATTTATTTGTATTTTCCCGCCTCTTCCAATGCATCAAGGTGGGATTTCAGCCTAATAAAATACATACAAAACACATCATGGAATACATGAAATATTAAGGTATTTTCTCCCATCCATTCCTTTGCTTCCTCTTAAGCTATTTTCTCCCTTTAACTCAATTTTTAAAAATACCAGTAAGTAAAGAGAAAGATAGAGAAAGGTAAAGGGAGAAAATAGCATGGATATATAGACACACACATACATATAGACATGCACATATATATAAAATATAAAATAGCATATATAAATGTATATATGCATACATATGTATACATACACACACACATATATAAACATGCACATATATACAGTATAAAATATAAAACAGCAATATATATATATACATATAGACAGACATGCACGTATATATAAAATATAAAACAGCGTATATATGCATTCGTATACAAACACATATATAGACACACACACATACTGTATATAAACATGCACATATATATAAAATATAAAACAGCAATATATATATACGTATATATGCATACATACTATACATATAGACAGACACGCACATATATAGACGTACACATATATATAAAATATAAAATAGCATATATACACACACACATATATGCATAAATACGTATACACACACATATATAGACACACATATATAATAGAAAATAGCATATATACACACACACATACACATATATATTTATATATAGACACACACATATATAAAATAGAAAAACACCATACTACTATAGGTCTGAATTATGTGTGTGGTTTGTATGTACCCTGTCCTATACAGTAGACCTCAATGGGATTTTTCTGTCTAGTGACTTTGGCAGGGAATAGATCAACTTTAGGATTCCTCAAGTCCTAAAGGTTTGAAAGAGAGACCCAATGGTTGAAGACTTTCCTGCTACAAACAATAATTCCAGTTTTAAAATACAAAACTGGGATTATGTGTGAGCGGATGTGTTTTTATTGTATGTATGTATGTATATATATATAAACACTGCTGTTCTGTTCCTTTTGGGTTTTGTACTTTTGGACTAGAAAGGAAGAGTGGGTTCTCGAAATAGAATGTAATATATAATATATATTATAATATTATATATTATATCTTGTATATAATATAAATTGGGGGGGGGGCTTTCTTCTTTCTTTCTTTTTTTTGGCAGGGGAACTAAAATATATATAAATATCTGAAAATTTCACTTCCATTTCAGTTGTCTTTGGATGTCAAAAAAAAAAAGAGGGACAAATTTGCAGGCTTTTTGCAGCCTCTTTTAGGCCCCAAACACTCTGCAGAAATAATAATCCATTTTGAGACAATAAACTCCACAATTCTCAGCATTTCCTAGCAGTCAAAGCGGTCTCAAACTGGGCTATTTCTGGAGTCAGTTTTGGACCTGGAAAGGCAGCCTTTTAGTGGATATTGAAGTGAAAATTGTCACTAAATAATTTCAGGAAAGGTGGAAGTTAGTGCTGGATTTCTCCCCACCAAAAAATAAAAATAAATATTTTTTAAAAAATCTTCCTTCTTTGTTTCCATTTATTTGGTAAGAAGAAGAAGAAAAGAACCAGAGGGAAGACGAACTACTCCGAATTAATGCTTTATTTTATATATCTGGATTAATGAGATGTAAACAAATATATGTAGAAAATTAAAAATCCAAATCCAAATGGGACCAAAATAATAATAATTTTTTTAAAAAAGTAAATGGGACCAAAATCCCAATCTAAATGAGGACAAAAATCTAAAATCCAAATGGGACAAAAAATCCAGAACTAAAAGGAGACAAAAGTCCAAATCCAAATAGGACCCAAAAGAAAATTGGTCCTTGGTTTTGAAGGGCAGGATGGGGAAACCATTAATAATAATAATAATAATAATAATAATAATAATAGAAAATGGCATACACACACACACATATATATAAAATAGAAAATAGAATATATATACACACACACATACATAAATATAAGCACACACACATAAATATACAATAGAAAATAGAATATATATTCACACACATATATATATATAGACACACACACACATATATAAAATAGAAAATAGCATATATATGTATATATATATATATATATATATGCACACACACACAATTATGGACACACACACATATTTATAAAATAGAAAATAGCACACACACACACACACACATCCATTGGATGTAAACATCAGAAGCACCCCTTGGGCTGCAATGTGGATGGGAGACCGACTTCCATGATGGAGGGCTCTCCAAACAGAGAATGAATGTGGCTTGAACTTATATTTCTGACTTACTCTGGCTTCCTTACCTTGGGATTTTTTTTGGGGGGGGGGGACTTTTCTTGCAATATGGAGAGTGTCCTTTTTTTACATTGGGAAATGGGGAAGAGACATATTGGGACCTACTGGGGCTCTGATCCTTAAACGGGGACTGATCCTGGTTTGTCCAGAGGCGTCTACACTGGGATCAGGTTGCCACACCATGGCCTGCTGCCTTTTTGCTTCTTCTGCTTTCAGGCTCCATCTTTCCTTTTGGTGTCTAAAAGAGAGAAAGGATAGATAGATAGATAGGATAGATAGATAGGATAGATAGATAGGATAGATAGGATAGATAGATGGATATAGATCAGATGACAGATGGATAGAGAGATCAGAGAGTTGATAGAGAGATAGGATAGATCAGATGACAGATAAATGGTTAGATGGATGGATAGATAGATGGATAGGACAGATCAGATGACAGATGATGGATAGATTATAGGATAGATAGATAGGACAGATAGATGGATAAGATAGATAGATCAGATGATAGGAAGATAGATGGATACATGGATAGGATAGATGGATCTATAGATGGATGGATCAGATGGATAGGATAGATAGATAGATAGATAGATAGGATAGATGAATAGACAGGATAGATAGGACAGATCAGGTGACAGATAGATTTGGATAGATGTATACAATTGATAGATGGATAGATAGATGGATTAGATGGATAGGATAGATAGATAGGATAGATCAGATGACAGATGATGGATAGATTATAGGATAGATAGATAGATAGATAGATAGGACAGATAGATAGAAAGGATAGATAGATCAGATGACAGACAGATAGATAGATGGATAGATAGATGGATGGATCAGATGGATAGATGAATAGATAGGATGGATAGATGGATAGGATTGATTGATAGATGGATAGATAGATGGATAGATAGATAGGATAGATGAATAGACCAGATAGATAGGACAGATCAGGGGATAGATGGATAGACTACAAACATGGTACCTATGGGCATTCTTCCATCACTTTATTTTTGCAAGAGGCAGCCCATCATCCCATTGCTCAGTATATTATGTCTCAGCCTTTCCATACTTTGGGGTTGCAGAGCTCCTTCCAACCCAACTCTGCCCCAGGCTCTGTTGGGCTTGTCCTCAATTTACCCACCAGCAAAATGGGAACCGGTGGAGACTGGTGGGAACTGGGAATGGTTTTTTATGTCCCTCAGAAATGAAAGGCGGAGGGAATTGGAAGGGGAAAGAGAAGGCAACTGACAGAAGGGGACTCTGATGGGATCTGTAAAACTGGTCCAGAGCAATGGTGCCCAGGAGAGCAAAGGGGACCCAGAGTGTTCTCCAACCACTTCTTCATGGCTTCTGGGTCGAAGGCAGTGGTTTCCTGGCCTTCCAGGTGTTTTTGGACTTTGGCTCCCAGAATCCCAGGCCATTGACCAAGCTGGATGAGGCCTCTGGGTACTGAAGTCCAAAACATCTGGAGGACCAGACTCTGGGAATCACCAAGCAGTACTACAGGCAGACACTTCATAACAAGAAAGGAAAGGTGTGTGTATGTGTATGTGTTTATGTATTAGTTTCCTCCCAGTCCTTGCAGCATCAGGACTTACCCTCCAACTCATCCCCATGGCCTCCTTCATAGAGTCCCTCCATCTACTATGCGGCCTTCCTCTCTTTCTCCTTCCCTCCACCTTTCCCAGCATTTTTCCCCCCAATGATTCATTCCTTCTCGCCATGTGCCCAAAGTAGGACAGCCTCACTTTTGTCATCTTGGCCTCCAGGGATGAGATCTCTGGCTTGATCTCTTCAAGGACCTATTTGTTTGTCCATGGCATCTTCAGCACTTTTTTTCCAGCCCCACATCTCCAATGCATTGCTTTTCTTCCTTACCCTCCAGCCCTCACATCCATACATTGTAATGGGGAATACAACGCCTTGTAGTTTGCGCTGAGTTGTATATCTTTGCATTTTAGGATCGTTCATAGTTCATAATTCGTAATCTTCTGATTTCCTGGCGGTAGTCCCTTTCCAAGGAAGGAACCGTCTCTTTTCCTATCCATGTTTGATCCCAGGTATGGGAATAGGTATGAGAGCGGAAGAGCTTGGGTCTGAAGCCAAGGATGGAATAGAAGAAGAATGCACTTTCAGTGGGCAAAAAGGAGGAGAAGAAACCCTGGATGAGAGATGAAAGGTTACAAGCAATAAAAGAAAGCAGAGAAGCAAAACACAAATAGGAACAGCAACGCTAGGAAAGGTAGAAAGACGTAGAAAGAGAGGAAGGCCGCATGCAAGATGGATGGACTCCACTAAAGAGATCACAAGAATGTCTTGGAGATGTCTCATCCAAGGACTGGAGGGAAGTTACCAACAACCAAAGAAGAACTCTTTGCCTGTTTCTTTGGGTGCTTAAGGCACAGTGGCATCACCTAGAGCCATCCTTGTGGATGAGACATCTATAGACTCTCTGTCCTCCAATGCTCTTCCCAGTTTCTTCAGATTCACCCCATCTGCTCCTCTACTTTGAGGATGGTTATCAACAAAGGGTCACCCCGAGGCCTCAGGTTGGGGTCCAGAAACCTGCCACCGTCCTAAATGGACCACCCCAAGCCTGAACAGTTGCCCGTCCTTTGGAAGAGCCCTCAAAGCAGTGGCCCATACCAAAATGGGAGCAGAGAAAGCTCCTTTTTCTTTGTCTAGCTTTAGTAGATGTTTCCTTTTTTGGGGGGAAATAGATGGCACCCTTCCTTGGACCCCCAAAAGCCCCTCCGGTCCGCCCTGGGGCCTATTCGCCAAAGCCAGGCCTGCACCCCTGGGCCTGTTGTTTTGTGCCTGGGCCGCGCTTTCCAGATGTACTATAATTTAAACCATCTCAGGGCCTCTCTTTCTCTCTCTCTCTCTCTGGATATACCCCCCTCCTCTCTCTCTCTCTCTTTTTTTTGGAAAGCTGAGAAAGTTTGGGGTTGCAGCCTTGGAAAGCGAAGTTTTGGGGGTGCCAGGGTAGTGTCGGCAAAAAGCGGGGCGCAAGGAAGGGCCAGTTTTCTTTAAAGGGGGGTGGTGGAAAGGGGTGAAGAGGAGGGTATATATGGAAAAGGAAGGTGTGTGTGTGTGGGGGGGGTGTCCTTGTTTGGAAGATCCTATATGGCCCCAAAAAAAGAGCTGGAGCTTTTCAAGATTGACAGCAGCAACGTCAGCAGAGGAGGGGAGGGCAGGAAGGAGGGCAGTCAAGACTCCCAACTGAAGCTCTCTCTCTTTTCTCTCTCTAGTCCTCCCTCTTTCTTTCTTTTCTTTTCTTTCTTTCCCTTGCTCCCTCTTTTTTTTAAACCCCCCTTTTTTTGTATGGGATCTCTTCAAGAGGGGGATCTCTTGGACTGTCCCATCTAGGGGAACAGAGCCGCCTAAGAGAAGAGACCACCTGGAGCGCCTTTGGGCCTGTTTTTGGTGTTTTTTTAAAGCGCTCCATTATTATAATAATTGATAATTAATTTTTTTTTTTGCAAAGGATTTGTGGAGGAAAAATTATTATTTATTTTTCCCCCCTACAAGGATGCTGAGACCCTTCGGATGCTTTTGATGCAGCAGGAGCCAGAGCATCAGGGAACTTCCTCCAGACTTTTCTTCTCCTTCGCCTTCCAGCAGTTACTGTAAGTCCAGAGCTTTTTTATAAATACATTGCTGCATCACTGCACCCCATTGCAAAGCAAAGGCTGGGGGGGGGAACCCAAAAAATGGGGGAAAGGGGGAGGGATTTGAAGGATTTACCACCTTCTTTGCCTCCAGTATTTGGAGGGGGAAAGTGGGGAGAGGAAGGAAGGACCAACTTGAAGGCAAAGGGGTCTGCCAGCCTTCGCCAGGGAATAAGAAGGAAGGCCCAGGTCTGCCAAACTGGGTCCAGGAAAACCACCTTTTTTGTGTGCTCACATTTGCTGAGCAGCAGGAGGAAGGCATTCCTTGACCCAAATCAAAAAGGCTGCCCTTTCCAATGAAATGTCCTGGGACCTCCCTAGACCTCTAGCCTGCCCTGGCTGGAAGGAACATTGGAAAATGTCACAGTTGGCGCAACCAGCAAAAGGGGTCCTAGTGGTTTGAGTGTTGGGACTCTGGAGACCAGGGTTTGGTTTGGAGAAGAAAGGACACCAAACCCGCCGGGTGACCTTGTCGCACACTCTCTCGGCCTCAGAGGACCCCCCTCTGAAGACATTTATAGGGCCAAGAGAGGTTTGCCCATAAGCCAGAGAGGGACTTTTAGAGAGGCACACAGCAACACTTGGTACGAAACAAGGGGGTTTGGGCATCCAGAGAAAAGGAGGCCAAAGAGGACCCAAGCCATGCGCAAACTGGAACCAAGGATTTGTCACTGGTGGGAAATGTCATTTTTTGAGGGGGCAGGTACATTTCTACACTGTGTACCAGTGCTCCTGTTGTTGCTATGCACACTTTGTGGGCTTTGCTCACCTTCCTTTTGGGGGGGAAAAAAGGAACTTTTGGAAGGAGCACAGAGCCAGGGGTGGAGGCCGCCTGTGGTTCCTATCCAGAGAGAGGGGTGTGTGGTTGTTTTCCAGTCTTGTTGTTTTGTCTTGGAAGAGCAGCTTCATACTTTTGTGTAGCCTGGTTGCATGGTTGACTCCCTCCTGATGTCTCAAAATTGCCCCATTTATGGGATTTATGGGGGAATTTCCAGACTGCATTAAATTGAAAAAGGGCGCAAATGCAAACACACACTTTTTTTCCTCCAGTTCTTAGGGGAAAGGGTTGCTCTGCGCAATTGTTGGTTCCACAATTTCTCTCAACAGAAATGCAAGCTCTTAAGATGATAATAATAATAATAATTAATAATACTTTTTCAGGGTCTTGCTTCTGAGATCCTTCACAAGGACCTTGGTGCAGAAGGGAGGCCCTTTCAGCCCAATCCAATCCTATCCATGTCTCCTCAGAAAGACTTACTAACTCCAGACTGGGCTTAACTTTTAGGCAAAGTGTTTTAGAAATGACATAAAACTGCTTAGGTTAGACCCAGGTCTGGATTTGCAAAATAGGAAAAAGAGGAGGAGGGATAGATACACAGACAGAGAGATACAATGATCGGATGGAAGGATGAATAGATAAAGAAAAAGGCCTCCATTTTAGGAAACTTTGGGCAAGTCACACTCTCTCAGCTTCAGGGGAAGCTTCCCTCCAAACAAATCTTGCCAAGAAAACCCTGTGATATTATAATTATTATTGCTATTACTAGTAGTAGGAGTGTTAGTATCCCGCTCGCAACTAGACAGTCTTGTCAAGGGGAAACTTTTACCTTTAACTTTTACTTTCTCCCAAAACTGGGTCGACTTATGGAAGGCACAACACACAACAACAAGACTTTGAATTGAACTAAGATCAAGACAGTTTGGACAATGGCAACTTCCAGCAACAGACAGAGACCCTGGAATACAAAGCCAATATTTTGGAAAAATACAAATTTCTCTCTTTTAAAGAAAGAGGGTAAGGTGGATGGGGGACACACACATACTACAGCAAACTACAAATCCCAAACTTCCCTAGCCTCCAGCCTGGGCAGTTGAAGTGGTGTCAAACCGGATGATTTCTGCAGTGCGGATGCGACTCCTTTTTTGAGGGTGTTTAAAGCGGATTGAAATTTTTTAAAAAACCCAATTGTAGATCCTCTTTAAGCTGGACATTTGGGGTCTAAATAACCCCCTTCATTGAGTTATTAACAATTCCAATCTTATTTCTCCCTCTCTCAGATCAATATGCCCCTGTTATTAATATTCACCCTGAAACATCTCCTTAAATTTTTTCTCATTTGCCCAAATTTGTGGGTGCGATTTTTTTAAAAAACAGTCCTATTTTACACACAGGGAAACTGAGGCCAGCAATAATTGGGTTTTTAATTTCCTTTGTTTTGAGAATTTGCTTGAAAGTAAATTCTCTCTTTCCTCTGAATCTTCTCTTTTTGAGTTGACTTTGGAGTAAAAGGGCCCAAGCTCTGTGTAGAGCTTTCCTCTGAAGAAGCGGTAGGTTTACTTGAGAGTAATATAAATACAAATTAATAATAATAATAATTAATAATTAATAATAATAATATGCCTTCTCTGTCAATAAATAAAAGTCTCTCTCCCTTTTCATTGCCTCCAGTGAGCAGGAAAAAATCATGAAGCCAGCAAGAATAACAAATATCGCCCTCATTTCCACCGGATTTTTAATACCTTCTGCGAAAAACCAAGTCGAATGATTTCATCTTATATATATATTTCAGGAAGGAAGCAAAATTTTCTATCCAAATTTAAGAAGGAGGCAACATTTGACACACTGATCCATTAATGTATATAAAATGTTGCCTCCCCAATATATATATATATATATAGGAAGGAGGCAATATTTTATATACTGATCAATTACTGTTATTGTTGCCTCCTTTCTAATATGTTACCTCCTTCATATATACATATATATATATATATATATACGCGCACACACATATATATGAGGCAACATTTTATATACTGATCCATTACTGTTAATGTTGCCTCCTTCTATAAGTGTATATATATATGTGTGTGTTTATATGAAACGGGCAATCTTTTATATACATGAATGGATAAAAAAGTTGCCTTCTTCCATATATATATATATATATATATGAAGGCAACATTTTATATATGGATCCATTAATGTATATAAAATATTGCCTCCTTCCTAATATATACATACATATCTAAAAAGGGGGCAACATTTTATCTACTGACCAATTAATGTAAATAAAATATTGCCTCCTTCCTAATATATACATACATATTTAAAAAGAAGGCAACATTTTATTTACTGATCTATTCGTGTATATAAAGTATTGCTTCCTTTCTAATATATATATATGAAGGAGTCAACTTTATATACTGATCCATTAATGTTTGTAAAATATTTCCTCCTTTTGAAGGAGACATTATATACGGATCTATTAATGTTTGTAAAATGTTGCCTCTTTCCATATATATAAATATAAAATAATGAGGCAGCAATATTTTACACATAGATCCATTAATGGATATGAAGTATTGCTTCTTTCCTAATTTTTATATGTATATATATATATGTATATATATATATATATATATTAAAGAAGGAGGCAGCATTGAAGGAGGCAACATTTTATGTACTGATCTATTAATGGAGATAAAATGTTGCCTCCTTCCTAAAATATATATATATATACTTAATAATATATATATTTGAAGGAGGCATCATTTTCTCTCTCTTTTTCTTGCAACCCTACTGGGTTCTTTAAGTAATTTATTTCTAAGTAATTTCTTTTTGTATAAATATTGTATAAATATTTTTGTATAAATATTGTATAAATAAATATTATTTATTATTATTATTATTATTATTATTATTATTATTATTTCATTGGAAACTGGCTCAAGGATGAGGAGTTCATTCCATAAATGTGTTTAAACCCCAATTTTTTTGGTCTGTCCTAATCCAAGTCCTTCGGAATAAATCCAGATTAAACTCTCCCTCCTTTTGCCATTCCTGCTAATAAATTCCCAGATGGCTGGTTTTATTACATTATCACATTAAAAAGAAAAAGATCCAATTTTAAACGAAAAAAGAAGACTTTTTTTTCCCTCCTCCTTACTATATCTTTAAAAAAGACTTTTCAAAAGTGATGGTGCTACTGACAGTAAACCACTTTTAGCTCATTTAATAAAAGTAATTTTTTAAAAAAGTAATTTTAAATAGGATTTTTTTACATAAATCAGACCACAGATTGGTCCAAGCCATTTTTTAAAAATAGTTTCTCCCATCTATTAATATTAATATTTTGGAGAAGGAAGCCAACTCAGACCTTTGTCAAGCAAAGGAAATGTTAGGTTTTTCAGAGTCGGTTTACAGAGTTGCAAATATCCTCCACATACTAGAAATCCCAGATTTACTTCTGAGTAAAAAGACAGCAAAGCCACCATTCAGTTCAATGAGGAAAAGGGAAAGCCTTAAGGAGATTTACTAAGCGAGGAAACTAAACTTTCCAGTGGAAGGTTGAAGTTAAGAAATTCAATTTTGCAGGTAGAAAAAGGGACAGAAAGGAAGGAAGGCAGCTGCATTTTGCAATGGCAATATACAGTTTATACATACATACATACATAAAATGTACTGAAAAATAAAATGTTCTTCAATATATATGTGTGTATATATTAAGAAGGAGGCAACATTTTATCTCGATTAATGGATCTGCACAGAAAACAGGTATATTCTAGACGAGAGTTTGCAAATTGCAAAAGTAATTTTTGCAAAAGTAATTTTTGGAACCAAAATTCAAAGAGATGGTTTGAAAAAACCAGCCTCTTTGTGGCAACTTTGGAGAAAGGCTGCAGAAATCATCCAGTTTGAGACTGCTTTTGCTTGCCCTGGCTCAATACAAGGGGATTTTGGGGGAGCTGTAGTTTGGGGAGACCTTTAGGGGCCAGAATAAACTGCAATGCCCAGGACCAGGGCAGTGAAAGCGGTCTCAAACTGGATTATTTCTACAGTGGGTTTGGGACCCTTGGGTAGGTTTAGACAGTGGTTAGGCCTGGCTTAATCCTTAATGTTTCTATTTTGGGGGTAGAGTTGCTGTTGTTGTTGTTGTTGTTGGGTGCCTTCAAATCATTCCTGACTTCTGGAGACCCTAAAGCAAACCTATTGGTTTTGAGGCTGAGAGTGTGTGACTCTCCAATCTCTAGGGTCAGATTCTAAGCCAGGCTTGCTATCAGGAACAGAACAACCTTTATTTTATTTTATTTTATTTTATTTTTTCCTGACAGCCTAGGTTGATTCCAATTTTCCTAAAGCTGGTGGTTATTGTTGCTTTTAACAATTCTGTCCCCTTGAACTCCAGGTTTGCAAGCCAGACTCACATCTTTATTATTGTTGCTGTTGTAGGTTTGCAAGCCAGACTCAAATCTTTATTGCTGTTGCTCTGGTTGTTGTTGTTGTTGTTGTTGTTGTTGTTGTTGTGTGTGCCTTCTAGGCATTTCTGACCAAGGCCAACCTTATCATCACAGGCATGTTTCTTCAGAGGAGGTTTGCCAGGGCCATCCTCCGAGGCTGAGAGAGTGTAACTTGCCCAAAGACAGTGGGTTTACATATCCAAGCCAGGATTTGAACCCTGGTCTCCAGAATCCAGCACCAGGCTGGTGAATAAAACACTCAGTATGTAAGTTTGATGCTTAGGTTGCTCTTCCTGACCAGCTTGCAGCCTGAGAGCATACTTTTTATTTGTACATTTTTGTGCAGTTTTTGCATGTCCAGCTTGCTTTCAGGATCAAGATGCCTCTCCTGTGTATCTCAGTGGTTTCCAAAGTCTGGCTTTCCAGGTATTTTGGACTTCAGCTCCCCAATTTATCCCAGACTTATGGGTCAAGACGGTTGTGGCTTCTGGGAGCTAGAGTCCAAAACCCAGAAAGACCAGAGTTTGGGGATCCCTACAGTCTCAAAGTCCTGCTCCTCCAGCAAAACACCATTTTGTCCAGCAAACTACTCTCCTCCCAGGCCTTTCAGGTTCTTCACCAAGGAGAGAGAGAACTCCTTAAATTGAATTTATTGGCGGGGATTTCTGTCCAACTTTTCTCCCAAAATGGGACCCAAGTTCTCCTCCTTGGAGTCAAAACAGAATTTAGGAAGAGAGTCAGGCAAAAAAGAGGAAGAAGTATGAACCTTTTTCCAGGCCTCACTTTTCCAAAATGCTAGAAATTTGGGGATTGAAGGAATATTTTACCGAAGACGCAGAAGCCTTCTTTGGAGGGCGGCAATACTCTCTCATTCCCCATAGCTACACACTCCTTACTCAAGGCCTTACAAGGGGTCTGGATGGAGTTTTTGGGCACCCCAAAAAAAGGACCCCGTCGCCATTAAGTCTGCTCCCTTGGCCTGGATATTTATGGTTATTAATTTATTTCAAGGATTTATATCCCGCAACGGGAATCTCCCTGGATATGTTTTCTGGATGGGAGGAAAAGTCAGGATTGCAACTAAGGGGACAAAAAATAAAAATAAAAATAAAAATGAGGGAGTATGAGATTTTTCATCCCAATGAAAATTTCGTCCCGTCCCAATGACATTTTTCCTCCCGATGAAAGCTTTGCTCTAATCCCAATTAAATATTTCCTCCCAATGAAAAGTTTCCTCCCAATGAAAATGCTGCTCCAATCCCAATGAAATTTTGCCTCCCAATGAAAATTGTGCCGCAATCCCGATGAATTTTTCATCCCAATGAAATTTTTCGCCCCAATGAAAATTCTGCTCCAACATCAATGAAATTTTTCATTCCCAGTGAAATTTTTCATCCCGATGTACATTTTCATCCCAATCCCGATGGAGTTTCTTCTTTCAGTCCCAATGATTTTTCCCCCCCTCCCAATGAAATTTTCCCCTCCAGCCATAACTCTTGTGCTGAGGAAAGAGTCAGGCCAAAAAAGCAACCTGGAAAAGACTTTTCTGCAAACACTAGACATATTTGGGGCCTGAAGGCCAAAATTCACCGAGGCCTTCTTTAGGAGGAGAAAGCCCTATAGCTACACAAAAGGAAGCTTTGGGGGATCCCAAAAAGAAGGGTTTGTGGCCGCCAGCTTTCCCAGCTGGGCTCTGACTCACTCAGGCCCCTTACAATCCCCTGTTTGTTTGCAGACCAAGCTTTCCCTGGCAGACTTTTCCAGAAAAATCTTGGCTTTTCCACCCCTCTTTGGAGCTGGTTCCTCCACTTTCCCTCTGCTCCAGGCTCCGAAAAATTCATCTCCGAAGCAAATATGCAGGATATTCGGACACATTAGGCCTAGTTCTTGTTCTTCTCGGGTGCCTTCATGTTGTTTCTCGTTTTGGGGTTGCCTTTGCTGCTTTCTTCTGAGGCTGAGAGAGTGTGACTTGCCCAAGGTTACCCAGTGGGCACCCATGGCCAAACCTAGCCCCCAGAGTTGTCCTCCAACTCCCAAACCACTACTGCGTCTCACGAATGTGTCTTCAAGTCAACTGGGATCTAGGACCAGCATTTGCGGGATTTTCTCGGTTTGGCCCTTGCCTTCCTTCCGCTGAGGCTGAGAGAGTGTGACTTGACCAAGGGATCCCCGAGCTCATTGGGGCCTCATGCTAGGTCTAAGAAGATGGCGGTCCCATCCTAGGGTTTTCTGGGCAAGATGGATTCAAAGGAGGATTACCATCCTATGACAAAATGTTGTTTATTGTGGCTCCATTGTGCATCACAAACAGCAGCCTAAGATCCTAAGGAGTTTACTCCCTGGTGTAATCCCTGGCTAAACATCCCGAGGAAGGACCTTGTTGGAATATTGGCTCTGGTCGGGGGTCTTTTTTTAAAAAAATTGTAATTTAATTTTGTAATTTGAATGTGTAATCTGCTTTGGAAGTCCAGGTATTATGGTCTTGTTGTGTGCCTTCAATACGGTGACCCCACCTTGGGGCTTTCTTGGCAGGATTTGCTCAGTTTTGTCCTTGCCTTCCTCTGAGGCTGAGAGAGTGTGACTTGCCTAAGGCCTCCCAGTGGGTTTCCATGGCTGTTTGGGATTTTAAAACCCTGGTTCCTAGTCTATGAAAACTCATGCTGGCCACTTCTTTCTTTCAGTTAGTCTCAAAGGGGCTTCAAGATCTCTCTCCCTACTGATTCCCAGATTCATAGTCAAAGCACTTGGCACATAAAATGCTCGATGTGGCCAAGTCACACTCTCTCAGCCTCAGGGAAACTCCCTCTGAACAAATCTCGCCAAGAAGACCCTGCTGATAGGTCTCCACAAGTCTCCATAAGTATGACTTGAAGGCACACAACAAAATAGAGCAAAGCAATGCTGAAGGTAGTTCATAGTTGGAGCGTTGGCCTCAGACTCTGGGAGTCCTGGGTTCGAATCCCCACTGGGCCGTGGAAACCCACTCTCAGCCTCAGAGGAAGGCAAGGCCCAACCTTCTCGCAGAACATCTCTGACCATGGAAGGTCGAGAAGAGCAAAACCAAAGGGTCGGCCAAAGGGTTTGGGCCTCTTTGCAATAATGTCTGAATGAAAGGCATCACTTGGAAGGCACACATTACAAAGGTGTGAAAAATATGGTACAAAACCCCATTTGCAAAAGGGAAAATTTAGGACTTGGGAGGACATAGGACTTTGTGTATGACACCCTTTTATTTCTTTTATTTCAAAGACCCTCTGCCGGGTCCAGAATATTTCGCCTTGGCTCTTCAACGCTTCGTCTTCTTGTCCCTTTTGGGGGGAAGGAGTGCCATCTCTTTCCCCCCTTTTATTTTCTGGGGATAAAACCTTTAGACTGGTGTGTCTGCCTCTTTTTCTAATCTTTATTGCTTTTTTCCCAGGGTTAGGAAAGCGATCCTTTTTTAATCTTTTAACTCTGGCTCACCGGTAGGATGTTTATACAGAGCATCTCTCCAGGCCTGTCTTTTAGCCTTATGGCCAAAGTTAAAAATGGACTTTTAGATAAGGGTTTTTTCTTTCTTCTTCTCCTTTTTCTGGGGGAAATTGCCTTTTTTTTCCTTCTGGGGGACAATACTGAACCCTCTGGGTCTTGAAATAAACCTTCTTTCCAGGGCCAGACTGAATCTAATAAACTGATTTAAGGAGGGGAGAATTAGCAAGGCACATTCTTTCCTTCAAGGCGAGGAGAAATAACCCTCTTGCCGCCCTGTTTCCATATTTATTTTTACATAAAATACCTTAAAGGGTTGGATCCGAGGCATGTTTACTGGGAAGAAAATCCCTGAATTTAATAAGGGGTCGCCGTCCCAAAGGAAGGCCAGACCCTGTTGCAAAGGCCTGGCTTTCGAAAACCTTGCAAAAGTGCGCACACATTTCAAGGTGATTTAAGGGAATGGATTTGGGAAGGAGGGACTGAGGTTGGAGAGTGTGCAAAAGGGTGGGTTTCTTTTTTATTATTTCAAAAGAGAGAAGAATTAAGTCAGGTTTATAATGAGTTCTGTCGCTTGGGGACGTGGGGGAACTCTGTAGGTTTGTAAAGCTAATGCAGATGGCAGACCTTATTAAAAATATATACATCTGTTGGGAACGAAAACTGAATATTCGTAGACGCAGAGAGTCGCATTTGCGGGATTTGGGCTGAAAAAATGCAATCTGGCACAGGATCCTGGATAGATTTTCTTGAAAGTGGAAGCAACTCCATATTCCTCCATTCATTTACTCTGAAGTAAGCCCTCCTCTTACAGTAGGATCCTCAAGAAAGTATAGGTACAAGTGTACCTTTATTCACTGAAAGAGTTGAGGCCTGAAAAATATAGATCCAAAACGCAATGCAGAAATAATTCAGCTTGGCACCACTTTAAACTGCCTTCGACAATTCTTAAAATACCACCTTGAGTCCTTATGCCAGGAGGAAGGCGGGATATAAATAAATGGAATTATTATTAATTATTACTATTACTATTTTACTGCAACAACAATGTGTATTAATTAGTCAGCTGACCATATCAACAATAAAATACAAATACCAAGATAAACATAATCACTATCCTAAAACTCATGTAAAAATTAACTAGATAAATTAAAACACATAAAACTTAAATAAATAATAAATTTGATATTATTATCATCATCATCATCATCATCATCATCATCCTCTAAAGGCATCTCTGCTCTTGACTGTCCCATATTGTATCCAAACACTTTTAAAAACTGAGTTAAACACTTTGTTGTTGTTTTTTTAAATGTTTAAATGAAACAAAATCATTGAGGAATGTTTGCGGATGGTGTATTTGGAAAGGAAAAGAAATGCCTCTTTTTTTCTTATGATCGTAAGTGTAAATGGGGGTTGAAATAAAAAATAATGCGCCCATGGCAGAAAATATTCAGTTTTACAAAATTAAAAATGTCGGGGCTGTCCCTTCTGTTAGGGAGGGTGATGCTCTTGGACTCCAATTCTGGGTGTTGAGGGGGGAAAAAAAGTTGCAAGCTATTAGTTATTAATTTATTCTTGCGTTTTTACTGCCAGGAACTGGGAGAGGCACTTGTGGGATTTTTTCCAAAATAACTAGACTGGCCTTAAAAACTGCATTGCTTCCCATCCTAGCAGCCAAAAAAAGAAAGAAAGGAGGAAGATGGCAGCATTTTTGAGGCACAGAGAAAAATCCATCCATCGCTGGAAGCAATTACTTGGGTCTCGGAGCAAGTTGCTTCTACGGTC
The DNA here is from genome assembly GCA_034509955.1 of Urosaurus nigricauda. NCBI lineage: Eukaryota > Metazoa > Chordata > Lepidosauria > Squamata > Phrynosomatidae > Urosaurus > Urosaurus nigricauda. The sequence goes on from JAOEGL010000010.1 coordinate 21,515,768, forward strand.
CAAAACACAGTGCAGAAATAATCTAAGTTTGGGATTGCTTTAACTTCACTGCTAGGGTATCTTGGGAACGGTAGTTTTTTGGGACATTTTGCCTTCTCTGTCAGAGAGCTCTAGTGCCACCATAAACTACAACCCCCAGCATTGCCAATGAAGACAGTTAAAAGTGTTCTCAAACTGGATGACTTCTGCAGTGTGCAAACCATGCGTTAACATGTGCCGGGAAACCAATGCTCAGATCTCAGCGGCCTTTTAAAACAGAACTTCCAAGCAAAGAAGCAGCTACCTAGCTGCCTTCAAAGGCCTGAAGCCAATTCCTTTTAAAATTTATTTTTTTCAAAAACAGACCCTGGTTTGAAACCTCTCTCGGCCAGGCCAGTTTAACTAGTCTTTTTGGCTAGCTGTGGTTTGCAACAGTCTCTCTTGACTTCCTCTCTCCAGCAGCTCCAAACTTGAATATTGCTCCTCTATGTTAATTCATAGTCGGCCAGTCTGAATGCCCTCTTGTGTTTTGCCACCTCTCCAACCCTGAAGAAATAAAAACCTTTCGGCCGACGTGTCATTTCTGAATTATGCACCTTGAAGGTCGAAGAGGTTCTGTCTGTGGCCCAGTTTATTTTCCAAAGCATTTGGAACCAAGCAACAATTTGGGAATCACCCGCCTTCCCAGAAATCAAGTGCAAAGAGTTTTAAGGGGTGTGTTTTGTTGGTTGATCAGTACAAACATATTTTATATTGTTTTCTGGGGTTTTTTTGGGGCTCTGTGGCCATATTCTAGAAGAGTTGATTCCTGACGGTTTTTCTCTGAAGATGCCAGACACAGATGCTGGCGAAACGTCAGGAATAAACTCTTTTAGAACATGGCCACATAGTCCGAAAAACCCACAAAAAAATCTATGGATGCCGGCCCTGAAAGGCTTCGACTTCATATATTGTTGTCTTTGTCGAAAGATACCAGCTAACTGATGTGGTTCTCTTTTATGCATTTTCTACTGTTGCGGTCTAATATTTGATGTTTTGTTGTCTTACTGTTGTTATCATTTTCTTATATCCCGCCTTTCTCCCAACATAGGGACTCAAAGCGGCTTGCTATGTGCCTTCAAGTCATTTTCAACCCCTGGCGACCCTAAGGCCAAGTTGTGACAGGGTTTTCTGAGAATGTGTGAGTCGCCTAAAGTAACCTAGTGGGTTTCCATGGCTATTCGGGGAATCAAACACCACACTGGCTCTTTTATTATCTTACTAGGTTGCGTTGTGTTTTTTGGAGACCAGGGTTCGAATCCCTGCTCAGAGGTGGAAAGCCATTGGGTGACTTTGGCAAGTCAGAATCTATCAGTCTCCGAGCACAAGCCACTTCTGAATAAGCCTGGCCATGAAAATTTGTGGAGCCATTGTGATTTGAATGTCAGACTAGAACTATAGAGACCCAGGCTTGAATGCCCACTTGGCTGTGGAAACCCACTGGGAGACCTTGGGAATATCACACTCTCTCAGCCTCATAGGAAAACAATCTTTCATTGCTTTAATTGGGGAAACCCACGGGGAGACGTGGGGAATATCACACTCTCTCAGCCTCCTACGAAAGCCATTTGTGCCAGACTTCCTCTGAATAAATCTTGCCAAGAAAGCCCAGTGACAGGTTTGCCTTAGGGTCGCCATAAGGCACACCTTGACAACAATAAAAAGGAGAGTATGCGTTCTATAACTGCAAACCAATATCATCAAAACAGCAATGCGTCACACTTTAAATAAAACACAAAGATGTAATAAAGAGCCAACAGTGTAATAAAACATCAAAGGTGAAAGTGCAAGGGTAGCACACAAAATGAAACAGAGCTTTTTATAGCCATCATCTTAAAACAATCAGGCCAAAAAAAGGGGTGGTGAGTTTACTTGGCACCAGAAAGGTGTTCCTACCAGCCAGAATGCCATAGTATGTGCTGCAATAGGGGAGGCCTTTACAGAGAAGACTCTTCCCCCTTTTTGCATCATGTATTTTACTTGTTGGTAACTGATGTCAAGTTAAGTTCAAGACATGGTGACACCGTGAATGATAAGACCTCCAAGTTACCTTGCTCAGGTCTTGCAAACATGCAATTTTTCTTCTCTTCCTTCTACCTTTCCAAGCATTATTGTCTTTTCTGTGAGATATCTTATAATATGGCCAAAGTACAACAGTCTCAGTTAGTAATCTTGGCACCCAGGAAGATTTCAGGCTTGTTTGGCTTTAAGAACCATTTATTAATCTTTTTAGCACTCCATGGTATCCATTTTATTTTATTTTATTTTATTTTATTCTACCCTGCCTTTCTCCCAATATAGGGACTCAAGACCTCTCCTCCAGAACCACACTTCAAATGAGTCGATTTTCTTTGTATCTGCTTTTATTGTCGTCCAGCTTTAACAACCATGTAGAGAAATCGGAAACAGGATGGCATAGATAATCCTAACTTTAGTATTCAATGACATCTCTTGACAGTTCAGGATCTTGTCTAGTCCTTTTCAAGTCATCTTATTTCTTGACTGCAGTCTTATTTCTGAGTTATGGTATGGAGAATATTGAACTACTTTCAATGTTTTTATTCTCTACTTTAAAGTTATGTAAATCATGGAAATCATTATTTCTCGGCTGCCAAACTGCCTTTGCACCGTCTTTGACTTTCTTCGGGTGTCATGCCACATCTTGGCATCTGTATTGGAGGTACATCCCTTGACAGTCTTAAGGCACAAGCAGACCAATATAGGAAGACATACTCTTACACATATTGGAACTCAAGTCTTTGTAACTCCTGCAAGAAATAAGGGACCTACTTCCCTTGAATGGCTGGCAAATGATCTCTCCTTCCACACAAATAAACATTGGAAGGTTGGTCCGAAAGGGCTCTTCTTTGGTGCGCATGTTTGTCTCTGGCAATAGACAGGTTTTACACATCCTCCAAAACTTATTTGACTTATATGTATCTATAAGATGAAAGAAGCGTCTGAGATCACTTTGAAACTCTTTGTGGAATATATTGGTTCCAGTTGTGTGACAGTCACCATAGCTAGCCATATTGGTCCATTAGGAAATCTCAAAAAGCCGGAGTAGGTCACTTTGGTTTAGGACCAATCCGGTTTGAGTGTTAAAAGTGGTTCCTGCAGAACTTGAAAGTTTGCGTTGTTGTTGTTGTTTGTGTGATTCCCTTCCCAGCTTTTGGGGTTGGCTAGTCCCAATAATAGATGTTTGGTTCCACAGCAATGTATAACTTTTAGCATTTGCCGCCATGCTAAAGAAGGATATCTCACAGAGTCCAGTGGTACTCCATCCCTAGCAAGCGTTGCTTTGGGACAACCCTTGGAAATCTCAGTGAAATGGAAAAAGTGAGTTGCAAGTAAATAACAGTCCAGTTGCTTTCTTGAATAGGACTCAGCAATAACTAGATAGCACTCTTTATTTGTCTATATGTTTTACAAAAGATTTGCAGATCTCTGAGGGTGGGGAACAGGGATCCCAGTAGGCTTGGCCAAAGGAGAGATGGTTGCCAATTTTTAATTGGCCCTTGTTACTACGCCATTAACAGCAGGGCGTTCTGCAGAAAGGCACAAATAAATAAAGTATAGGCAAGTAACTGTGTATGTGTGGTGTGTGTTCCTATTTCTGTGCTGGGAAAAGCTCCATTTCATGATTCGTGCAGATCCCTTTGTTGCCAAAAGGACAAGGCAGGCCAGTTTACTTGTAGTTTGTTGGCAAACGTAAGAGATTGAGAATAAGGAGGCAGGTATGTTTACTCTCTGGCCCCAGAATCCCATTTGTCGTTGTTATCTGCCCTTGAATCGATCTTGGCTCATAACGGCCTTGTGGATAAGACATCTCCAAGACCATTTTGAGATGGACTACAGAGGAAAATGGAGGTATTTGTGTTTGTTGTGTATGGGGCTTCTTGTGTATGTTCAGGGGAATTGGCTTCCGGCCTCCAGACAGTTTCCTATAGCTTTGTTCTCGGACACTTTTCTTCTGCACTACTTGCAGCTATGGGCTAGTTTAAAGTAACCAATGAATTTGATGATGGTTGAGAGCAAATGGTGGATGCAGTGGTTAGAGCAAAGGTGAGAATCCACGTCTCTCCAGATATTGTTGGACTTGTAAATGCTAGCGTTCCTTACCATGGACCATGCTGACTAGGGTTGATACCAATTGCTGTCTGGTAACATCTGCATGACTTTCCTTCTTAGGTTAGAGCAGTGTTTCCCAAACTTTGGTGCTCCAGGTGTTTTGGCTTCAGTTCCCAGAAGCCCAACCAGTTGGGCCCAATGATCAGGAACTGTGGGAGCTGCAGTCCAAAACATCCGGAGGACCAAAGTTTGGGAAACATTGGATTAGATATTGGGCTGGCGCATGGGAGATGGCAGGTTCTAGTCCTCACTGAGTAACTTCTTCAATGAAACTCGATGAGTGACTTCAGGTCTCGCTTTTTCCTCAAGCTACTTCATGGGGTTGCTGTGAGGATAAAGCTGAGGAAGAGGAGGAAGACCACAAACTCTACCTTGAGCTCATTGGAAATGATATATAAATACAACTTAATGATAATACGCAGCCTCAAAAGATACCGTCATAGAAAGTTCAGGAGTAAAACCCATTTAATGCCTGGGACATTGTTGCGGGGCAGGAATAGAGAGAGATATGTTTTGGTGGGGAAAAAACAGATGATGTCCTCTGTTTACCTAAGCACAGAGCATCACTCCATAACATGTAAATATCACCTTCTCCGCTGATGTTTATCCACTGAAGTATACAAATGGTAGGATACTAAGGAATATTTGGAATCTGATGTCAGTAGTTGTGTTACATCTCCAACAACAACAAAACACAAAAATGTTTGAGCTACAAAATTTGAATTTGAAGTCAGTAGTTGTGTTACATCTCCAGTACCCAAACAGCTTTTCTTTTTAACAAAACAACCAAGCAGACAAAAAATGTTGGAGCTACAAAAATGGGATTTTGTTTAGGCAGCGCAACCATTTGAAGGAACGGTGGTGGCACCGTTTGAAAGAAATCGACTCTGGACCCCTTGATCTCTACAAGGGTGTCTTTGAGAAATCTGATGGGCAGTTATGAAAGATGCTGCAGGAACTTGGTAAACACAAAAGCGCACACATGTAAATTGTCTTGGCTCTTCCCGAGGCCTATGGCTTGTGTCCATTAGGGAGTCCAACCACTTCTGTTCCACGAGATTAGACCGAGTCAGTTCCCAGCTGGCTCCGAACCAAAAAGCATTTTGGATATAATGTGAAACCTAGAGAGCGTGTGTATTGAATGCTGGGGCCGTTGTGGGTAAGTGATCTCATCCTTTTTGGAGGCCTGTTCCACTCTTGATTACATCGCTCCTCATCCCACAAACCAAAACTCTGTCTTTCTCCTTTGCTTTTTTACCCACGGTTCTCAAAACATTCTCCCACATGAGCTGGAAAGCCTCGCTGGTTTCCAGAAAAGAACCTGGAAAGCCACATGTTAGATGACTGACTATCATGGCACGCTGAAGCAACCCTGAACTGAGCAGGAGTAGGATGATGATCTGGGTCCTAGAGCAGCATCCCACTATTTAGACAAGCGTATTGTGGGGTTCCCCTGGCATCCATAGTTTTTTGTGGGTTTTTCAGGCTATCAGAGAAGAGGCCAGCCACAGATGCGGGCAAAACGTCAGGAACAAACTCTTCCAGTCCATGGTCACTTAGCCCGAAAAACCCACAAAAAACTTTTTCTTGAAAACATTTCTTCAGAAGGGTTTTTTTTTCCCCCAGTGCCTCCCTCTGAGGCTGAGAGAGTGGGACTTGCCCAAGGTCAGCCAGCAGGTTTCCAGGGCTGAGCAGGGATTTGAACCCTGGTCTCCAAAGTCATAGTCCAACACTCAAGAGTATACAGGTATTCCTTCTGTCCATCTTAATTCTGAACAGTATATAGGGGCTCGGGTTCCTCACTCTTGCTCTAAGATATGAACTGAAGTTGGTCCTTCCTGCCTTCCTTCCACCCATCCATCTTAATGATCAACAGTATACAGGGCCTCAAGTTCCCCACTCTTGGTCTAAGATATGAGCTGAAGTTGGTTGACCTTCCTTCCTTCCTTCCTTCCTTCCTTCCTTCCGTCAGTCCATCTTAATGCTCAACAGTATACAGGGCCTTGGGTTTCCCACTCTTGGTCAAACATGTGAATTGAACTTGGTTGTCTTCCTTCCTTCCTTCCTTCCTTCCTTCCTTCTGGTTATGCTGAACCTCCATTTTGACTTTTTGACCTGAAATGCAGCCTTTGGGATGGCAAAAACACTTCCCAACCTCTCCCCAGAGTCTGTATCCTTTTCACCTGAAGGCGGTTGTTCTTTTCCTCTTGCATTTTCTTCATCCCACCTGCTTGTCTGTAAATCTGGTTCAGAAGGAAAAGGAGAAAATGGAGAATATTATCCTTTATCTTACAGAATAGGGTCCCCTGGCTCCAAGTTGGCAGCCGCTTCTGTGGTTCAGCTCTGTGGAGATTTCCCTCTGGCCATGTTGGTTCCCTTTCCTGGGTTTATCCAGAATCCGTTTCAGGTCAGGATTGAAGGACTCTTCCTGCAATGGTCAAAGAAGCAGCCATCATTAGGAAAATGCGATGCTGGCAAGACTAGCGTGGGAAAGGAATCTGCAGAAGTTATTGGAGATAGGACAAGATAAGAGAGGACAGGAGCGAGGGAGATGGACACAGCTGCAGAACAAAGGTCTCTCTTTTTCAATCCAATTTTATTTGTCCTGGTTTCTTTATAAAACTCCTGGAAATTCTTGCTCCATGGTGGCACTGAAGGCCATAGCATAGCAGCAGAGAGAGCATTTTGTGCTTTGAAGTGGGCTCAGGTTCAATCCTCAGCATCAGCAGGTAGGACCAGGAAGAAAAAGTCCTCTGTCGGAAGCATCCACACTGCATAATAATACCAATTTGATATCACATCAACTGCTGTGGCTCATCATATGGAATCCTGGGATTTGTCATTGGGTGAGTGACTTAAAATTTTTAGCACTACTACCCTGAATTATAGCATTAAGACTGCATCCGCACTGCGAAAATAACACAGTTTTACTCTGCTTTAACTGTTATGGCTCAATGCTATGGAATTCTACGGTTTGTAGTTTTGTGACTACATTCAACTGTCTCTATCAGACAGCTCTGGTGCCACAACACACTACAAATCCCAGGATTCCATAGCATTGAGACATGCAGTTAAGCCAGTGTCAAATTGCATTGTTTCTGCAGGGCAGATGCAGCCTAAGGATCCCCTAAAATGGAGCCGTGCCATTTGAAGTGGTGTCAAAGCGCTATAATTGTGTGGTTTGGATGCACCCTTGAAGAACTGCTGCCAGTCTAGTAGAAACAATGCTGAACTAGAAGAGCCAGCGGCCAGACTTGATATAAATACAAAACTTAACTAGGAGGTCCTAGTTGAAGATGTTCAGGGACCCCAAATACTAAACCAAGCAGGGATCAATTTCTCCCCAAATAATGCAAGAAACATGTATGAACTCCCCCACGTGTTTATAATAGAATAACTTTATGTACAGATATGGGATCCCTTCATTAACACATGAAGTTGGAAATGCATACTAAAGCTTCCCTATGAACATGTGTTTAGAAGAAGATGCATTTCTGGATAGGCCTGCTTTAGAAATTGTAGAAAAACCGATCATTGCTCAGATTGGTGTCTGGAGTCTTTCGGGGTTTTGGATTTTGCATGATAGAGGTGGTATAAAGCATTTCCCTGCCTTCTCTCATGAGATATTTCATTTCCATTGTATGTTGGTTCCTCATTTGGATATAAATTAATTAAAACAGGTTTGAAATTGGTTTTGTGTTCTGACGCATATATAGATACATCCATCTATCAGCCAACATGGTATAGGATTCAGAGAGACCCAGGTTTGGGTCGTTGGTCAGCCTAGAAACATATATATTATATCTATAGATATAGATAGTGACCTGAGTGACCTCAGGCAGGTCACACACTCTCAACCTCAGAGGAAGGCAATAGCAAATCCTTTCTGACTAAACCTTACCAAGATAATCCTGTGAGAGGTTTGCTAAAAGTTGGGAGTTGACTTGAAAGCACATATCATCATCAACAACAACAACAACAGTGAGCAAACTGGACGGAGGTCTTGATGGCTAAGAACAATGTTGATATTATATTTATTTAGCAGAGAAAGTAGCACACGATTGAAAGGTACAAATGTCCCCATACCTATTACTCTGCCTGTTCTTGAAGAACTCTGAAATTGTTTAGTAATTGTATCCAGATCAGGTTCTGTACAATTTGATCAGTCCAAACTTCTGAGCGAAGCTTCACAACTTAAAAAGTGATTTATGGTGACGGGGCCATTTTGTACGGCGAAGAGACCACTTTGTCGGATGCGTGGAGACTTGCTGCTTGAACTTGGCTCTAGCCCATAAAAAGCCTGTGCCATTATAAAGCTTTTCTATTTATGTTTTGTAATCCCCGGATCAGAAGTGTATATTTCGGGGCCTTGTAATGTTTGCTTCCAACAGAAGATGAGCTTCATGACTCCCAAGTATTTACTGGTTCAGATTTTAATCTGAGAAACACTGACTCTTTCGGTCCTATAGATGGTACTGGGAAAGCTTCATTTCCCAGGGTGCTTGTTTTGAAGAAGAGGGAAAATGAGGTTTTCTTTGCACTGTTGCTAGTAGAGCAACGAGAAGGAAGGAAGGAAGGTCCAAAAATGCCAAGACCCCGTTGTATTCCTGGTGCCATCATTGTCAGTTTGGTCTGAATGTTCCTGTATTGAGCTTGGAATGATTTGAGCTAGCTTTGACAGCTTTTCGTTCTGAGTTTTCCCAGCCAAACTATGAAATTTGGCTGAGAGAGTCATTCACCCGACCTGATATGCTTTTAATGCTTCACGGACTGTTTGCCTTTTTGGGTGCACCGTTCTGGAACAGAAGCAGGGAGCTGATTTGATAGGTTTTAAGATATAAAAAAAGAAGAGCCAAGCTGACTCCAGAAGATTAGGATTCAGTTCCCTCGTCAGCCATGGAAAGTCATTGGATGGCTTTGGGCAACTCACACTGTCTCAGCCTCAGAGGAAGGCAATTGCAAACCTCTTCCGAAGTTAACCTTGCCAGCGGAACGCTATGATAGGAAACTATAAGTTGGAGTGGTCTTGAAGTTGCTATTAACAATAGTAACAACAAACTATTTCAAATGGTAAATGCTTTGTCCCTGCTGTCTCTGGAGACTAAGAATGCACAACTGGTGGCTTCATTCATCCATGGTTTGCCATTCATTGTGCCCCAAAATTGGCATAATTTATAATCCAGCATTGTGCATGAAGACACATGGATATGTTCTTTTCTCTTTGCTGCTGTTGTTGTGTGCCTTTAAGTCAGTTCTGACTTAGGACAACCTTATCATGGTTTTTCTTTTTTTGGTAAGTTTCTTCAGAGGGGGGTTGTACAGCTGAAAGACAGTGAATGGATTTTTTGGGGGAAATAACAAAAACAAAATTATTTGCTTTTTTCCCCCCCTTTAAGGCAATGCTCCAGGAGAAAAGCTTGTCTGAGCCGGAGGATGGGTTCGCAGCGCCGCAACCTCCAGTCCACACCGAAACGGCAACTGGGTCTCCGGTTCTTGGCGTAGCAGGAGTCAGCAGCACGCCTCTCAACAGTCCCCAGGTTCCAGATCCGGAGCAGGTTTGTGTCTGTTTGAATGAGCCCACTGAGGTTGAAACAATCTTCTCTCGGGTTGTCTTTAGAGGGGGATCCACGCAAAGACCACAGATCTTTACTGCCAGGTTCTCCGGGCAAATTAAGGAGAGGCTAGAAATCGGGAGGAAAGTTTGGCAAATTGTAGTGATTAATAAATCTGTACCATCTTCTTTGTTTTGTCTTGCTTTACCTATTTACAAGACAACCTGGGTATTCTTGCTAGAGCAATAGTTCTCCATCTTTTGTCATTTGTAATCTCACCAGTCATTCTATCAAAGTACCTGGGTCACATCTAACAACTAAATAAAGGCCACTTTTTTTCTGAGAAGATCATTGAAAGGTTTAAAAGTATTCCATTTTTTCATGCACAGCGGGTTGTAAGGACATACAGTTTGTACTACCAGGAGAAAGTGAGTGCAAACAAAAATAATAATTCTGTTTCTTGTTGTGTGCCTTTAATTTGTTTTCAAATTATGGGGAGCCTAAGGCAATCCTATTGTGGGGTTTTCTCTGTGAGCTTTGTTCAGAGGGAGTTTGCCATTGCCTTCCTCAGAGGCTGAGAGAGTGTGCCTTGTCCCAGTGGGTTTCTATGGACAAGTGGGTAATTGACTCATAGTCCAACATTCAAACCACTACGCCACACTGGCTCTTTTAATAGTTTTATTAGTAAAAGAAAGTTATAGTAAAATTGTTGAGCATGAATTTAATGGCTGCAGCAACTGTAAAAGACAAAGATATCAATACACATTTCAGGAGCATTAATAGGATTTTCTTTCCTTCCTATGACTAAAAAGTTTGTGTCTCACCCAGCTAGACTGCTTTTGTCCCAACTGTGGTTTGCATACTCCTGGGAGAGAATCACTTTGCTAGAGGAACCTAACTCTGACCACAAGAGTGGTTTTACGTGACAAATTATTTAAATCACAATATGATTTTTGTTTTATTTTTTAAAGAGTTATAGATCCTGCCATTTTTTACACAATAATTAAATATAATTATGCACTTTTATGCCAGAAAAGGAGGCACGGTTGTAAATTACTTTGCAAGTCTGCCCTGCCTCCTTATTGGCTAAATCTGTTTAGTAAGTGTGTTTTTATAAAGTGCTGACAACTTTCCCATATCAGAATTATAACTGGTCGTATAAAAAGGAAACTGAGATGTGAAATGGAGGAGAGCTACCTTCACCGCTGAAACTATGTGTGTTGTGTTTTTTGTGTCGGGGGGGGGGGGGGAATCTATTATAAAATTCAAGTGTTATTTAAGTAATGGCAATTGTGCCTTAGGCCTTGAAGCTCATTTTTAACCCCCTTTCTGTTTATTCAGATGATGGATAGCTAATCGGAAAGAGGTGGGGGGAAAGCAAAGACAAATTGCTACCAGAAAAGGGAGGGGATCGTTGTGCGAAATAAATTTCGCATTGAAGTGAAACACAAGCTGCGGGCTGTTAAGTAGAAAAACATACATTTAAGGCCAATCATTTTAATCGGCAGATTAGATTGGAATGAAAACTAGTGATTTAGGGTTTAGTAAATTCTTTAGAGTGGTTCAGGTGAGTTGTGAGCCTCTCATCTTCAGCCTTTCGACTTGCAAAAAAATAGGTCAAACATTGAGGCATTTCTAGGCTGCCCTTAATCATAATCATAATCATAATCATCATGCTTTGCCTTATAGCAACTCCTGTATATTACCAGTGAGCTGGAACCAGAAGTGTTTTAAGTGTTGGGAATTTTGCGTTGAGTTGATGGTTGATAACAGCATGAAATACAAGTTTGCATTTTGTAACTCTGCAGCTGAGGCTAATTCCTGAGCAAACTGGCTTTGAGAGGAAGTCCACTCAAAGATAGTTGGACTCAGCTGTACCTCTGAAGTGTATAGTTGCTGCTTGGAGTGCAGTTTCCATCTTCCCTCAACATTTGGCTTGGGCAGATGGGTGTTGCAGTCTAAGGCTACATTTGCGTGGCTGTCTAACATTTTATATCTTTAATTTCCTTTATTTGAAGACCATCGAGAACATTAAAGTATATCTGCATGAGAAAGAGCTATGGAAGAAATTTCATGAAGCTGGCACAGAAATGATCATCACCAAAGCTGGGAGGTAGGTTTTGAAATCTTACTGTCTTTACACATACCTTTTAACGTGTGGGTTTTGTTTTTTGTTTTTAAATCACGTAACACAAAGTATATAAAGCTTTCCTTATGTTGTAGTCTTCAAGGGGAGTACAAAAAACACTCTCCATTTCCAATACAGGCCAAGACCCACTTAGGATGCTGCTATGCTTAGAAATAATGCACTTTGACGCCACTTATAAGTGCTGTAGCTCTGTCTTATAGAGTCATGAGATTTGTAGTTTTACAAGGGCTTTAGCCTTCTCTATCAAAGAGTGCTGGTGCCTCACCAAAATACAAATCCCAAGGTTCTGTAGGATGGAGCCCTGGCAGTTAAAGTGATGCCAAATTGCATTATTTCTACAGTATAGATGCATTCTTCGTTTTGGTAGTGTGCCTGCCACACTTGCCCTCCTGAGGCCTATGGCTATTGATGCTGTAGCAAAATGTATAAAATAAGAGTGGAAAATATGTGTCCTGCAGGCTAGATGTGGTCCAGAGAGTTATCCAGCTCCATATGCTCTTATTTCTGACCATTGCTGGGAGATAAAGTAAGAGGGCATTTAAGATGAAGGCCATCTTGGGGTAGAATCCTGGAAGCTGTAGTCCAAAATGTCAACTTTCCAAGCTCTGCAATTGACCAGGAAATTAGTGGTTCCATTGAGTACTCTGGATTTAGTAGTCATATGGGCACTGTGCATTTCTTCACTACCTTCCTTATGCAGTCAACCAACCCTCCCACTTTTGGTGTATCTCCTACTTACTATGCTGAGTGTCCCAAAGTCCTGGCCTCTTAGCATTACTGAGCAGTTTGACAGTGAGTTAATTTCCATGCTTTTTTAAAGGGATCCTTTTGTTAGATTTATGATACATTACCTCCAAATGTGGGAAGCTGGCCTTGTTGAATTGGGCACCCACCTGCTCATTCACTGGACCTGTACCCCAAAGTCACAGAACCACAGTATCTTAAAATTGAAAGGAACCACAAGGGGCAGGAGGTCCACCCTCTTGGCACACAAGAATACACAATTAAAGCACACCATGCAATCTTTGTTTAAAGACCTCCAAAGATGGAGACCCCACCACTTTTCGAGGCAGCGAAGAACTCTCACAGTAAGAGAAGGTTCTTCCTAATATTTACGTGGAATCTCTTTCCTTGTAATTTGAAATCCATGGATTTTGTTACTGGAGTAGTAAAAACAAGCTGGCTCCATCTTGTTCATGGCATGCCTTCCGATGGTTATCGCATCACCTCTCAGTCTTGGCCAAGCCAAACATAGCTCCCTAAGTCATTCCTCATAAGGCCTCATGAGTCCTGCCCTGACAGCATCCTTGCATAAAACTAAAACTGTCCCTATAATCCCTGGAGCGTCTTAAGCATAGCGATTCCTTCCCGTCCCTTCTTGGGTTTGCAAACGGATGATCTGTGCAAGAAGAGACTTTTTTGGGTTGGTTTTACAGGTCGTGGTGTGATAATACAAGGGAGGACTCCTGCTAGCATAAAACACGATTCTCCCAGCTAGAGGCCAAACAGCAATCCCTTTTGAAAACCCTTCATTCGGTTCCCCCTCTTGAACTTGACAAGAAGGAGACGAGCTCTATAAATTACCGAGAATTTATGGCCAGCTTCTCCTTGTTCGAGCTTCTTCTTACTCCCTCCTAGGCTTGATCTGGGGAAGATGTTGAAAAAGGAGCGCAGACTCCCTTCCTCAGCTCCAGCGGGCACAGCTTTGTTGCCAAGAGCTTATGATTTATAAAGTGGAAACATCTTTAAAATGCACTCGCTATCTTCCCAATGTTTGGTTGTTTTGTTAGGGGGGTGGGGGTGGATGGAGAGATTATTTCATATTAAGAGGATCATCAAAAGAAGGGAGGGGGAACTCGCCACCCAATTGATGTTATTCCTAAGTCCCCTGAACTTTGCACAAAATGGCCGATAAAATATGGCGTGTAGAAGCGTACAAAGCTTGGACGTTTGCAGCGCATAAATCTGTGTGTTCTTCTAGTTCCAAAGCATTTTTGATGACTTTATTTTTGGCATCTCGGATATCTTATTCTTGTAATCATTTTTTGAAAGCATGCATTATGTTTATCCCCCTGCCGCCGCCATTACAATGTACTTTTGAACTTCCTGGAGACATCCGACTAACCAATATTTGAAAGAGGATGCTGGTTTAGATGGATCTTTGGTCTCGTGTACAAAAGTTTCTGATAAATCACACCCGGAGCTATAGTAGTACCAGGGCTGGTAAGGTCTACATGTCGAGAATGAATAAGCCGGGTCAACAAAATCATGTATTTCTCCCTTCAGACATCTGAGCTTAGCTGCCATCTGTACGTGGAAGGTATGGAGCAGAGACATGGGTTTTCCTAGCAGAAATACACTGGGGTGAACTTATTCTTTGCAGTGATGTAGAGCAGCGGTTCTCAAACCCTGGTTCCTCCGGATGTTTTGGACTTCAACTCCCATAATTCCCAGCCAATATGGTCAGTGCTCAGGAATTGTGGGAGCTGAAATCCTAAATGTCTGAGAGACTAGAGTTTGCGAACTACTGATGTACACTATTTATTATATTTATTTATATCCCACCCTTCTCCCAGGATTGGGACTCAGGGCGGCTTACAACATCAGAAACAATACAATTAAAAAGATACAAAAATAATACTAAACTGCAACAGTAAAATAAAAAAGAAGATAAAAATGTTTAAAATACATAAAATAAAATGGGTTTTACGTTATTTCGTATTAAAGCATCTCACACAATTTCGGGCAATGGGCAGTCATTTTCGGGTAACGGGAAGTCATTCTGAACGCATTCCGGATGCAATTGGAATTCACATAAATTTGCTAAACTAGCAAATTCACGTGAATTCCAATTGGTTCCAATTGGCTCCATTCGAAATAAAGAGAAATTCCTCCCATCTGATAAACTCCTATATCCCTGCCATGCCAACTGAATTGGCAGCTGGAGCTTTGATAGTGGGACACTTTGGGGGGCACAGACCATGCTGTGCCAGGCAGCTTTCTCCTCCAGTCTTTTTCTGCCCATCCCCAGCACCTGCCAGGTGTGAAAACCACCTCATCTTGCCTAAGGGCAGGGCCAAGGCATGACGGCTGGCATTTCTTCTATCCTGCACGCTTGGTGGGCTTCAGATGTACCCCTCAAAGGCCGTTTCTTCTCCTGCTACATCTTTTCAGAGTCCTTACTTTAAGAGACAATCCCTCAACAGCTTCTGTCTTTTATGGGATCCATTAAAATGGGGTTATGAAACGGAGCAGCGTTGTTAACCAGGCTCCCACTTCTAGGCCGTTTATAGGGCCCTTTTCAAGATTTACCTTTCAATAAATTGGCATCTAATTTTAGCTCTGTTATGGTTTGGACTTGGGAGGGAAGGGGGTATTTGGGTGGTACGCTAAAATGTCCAAACTGGGTACAAAGATCAACACAACCACGCTTCCTTCCCACAAGGCTCCTGGTAAAGTGGATTAAAATCTTTGTTTAAATCTTTGGATGGGTTCACTGCCTTTGCGGTATATGTGTGTGTGAGAGAGTATGTCTTAGATAATTTTTAAAAAGAGAAGATGAGCTGGCCCGCCTGTATATAAACCCTGTCCCAAATATTCAGAAAAATACAAACCTGAGCCACATCACCTCATGGCATTGCCACCAGATAAATCTTCCCCATCTGTCTCCAAGGCCACGAGTTCAAGGTTGCTTGTATTTTTTTTGGGGGGGGGGGAGGAGAGAAAGAGGATTTGGGATTGAAAAATGAACTAGCGATGAGAACTTCTGCTGAACCTGTATTGTTTGTTATTCTGGAGTCAGGATCTGGCCCAGGCGAAGCTGGGACTTCAAAGAGGGTGGCCCTTGCTTTGTATATAGAAAGTCATCGGGCGATAAGAGAAATTGGGGATGGGAGAACCCTGGGAAAAAAAGGACCTTGATGGGAAACCGCTTTGATCTCTCTCAAGTATTTTTTGAAGGCCAGATTCCTTCTCCTCCTCTTCTTCTTTTTAAAAAATGCAGTTTTGAAAGACTGGAGCATGACTCTTTGCATCGCGTACGATAAGCTGCATATAATGTTTGCTTTCAAGTTTGGTGGATGAGGGCATAGAAAAGGCAGTCTATATTCTCTACTATGAAAAATGGAATTTTCTAAATTACAGCAATTCTGGATGTCTTCGCTTAGGATGTGTGTATGATGGCCTTTCGAAGCTCTGCTGGCTTCCTCATTGGCCAGAAGTGTTATAAAATCTTACAGGAGAAAGAAAAATATGACAGTGTTAGAGTCACAGGCTTACATTTTGTCAAAATGGTGTTGTTCTCAAGTAAGATGGTATGGAGGGATATCTCTGTAGGAAGAGGCCATCCTTCCCTTTTGGCCATATGGCTTCTGGGAGACTAAAAAGTTATTTTTATATGATTTTTAACACCCTTGGCAGTGCAGCTTCAAAAGCTTGCATCATGTATTTTGCACATTTTGGTTGCCCCAATGAAGGGATCGCTGTTTTGGGGATTTGAGATGTGATTGTACTGTGCTGTATGGCCCACTTGGATATATAGTACAGGCCAAGATTTCCAAGGAAGTTGAATTGTGTGTGCAGTCCAGTACTTCTCTGCCCCTGTACATTTGCATGTTTCCACGGATGATAGTTTACGAAGAGGTAATTCACACACTATTCACTCACCAAAACTGTGGGTTTTCAAGTTCCCAGTTTGGATTATCCCGACCACATTTCTTTCTGGCTTTGGGTGAGGATTTTGCCATTCCCCTCCCTGGCATCATGGTTGACTCATTCCTGGTAAACTGACAGTGTTTTCCAAAACAAGCCAGAAATCCTTGTGGCTTGCCAAAAAGAACTGTCGCATTCCTTCCCCTCGAATGCTCTGCGAGTAAAAGGGCCGACCGGTCTCCGGATGGACGGTTTGGCTTTTTGGCTCCACATCAATAACCGCTGTACATGTCCAGGAACTGTGGGACTACTACTACTACACGAAATAAATAAAAAAAGCCGATTAAATAAATAGAAATTCCCCTAAGTGGCTTCTCCTCTAACAGTTCATT
The DNA here is from genome assembly GCA_034509955.1 of Urosaurus nigricauda. Taxonomy (NCBI): domain Eukaryota; kingdom Metazoa; phylum Chordata; class Lepidosauria; order Squamata; family Phrynosomatidae; genus Urosaurus; species Urosaurus nigricauda. Next base: position 21,532,660 of record JAOEGL010000010.1, read on the forward strand.
TAAAAGCCATTTGTGATTCTCCAAATGTGCCCAGGACAAACTGAACCGTGGAGGGATCACTTCATTATCGGAGCAAATAAGTCAGTCGCACTTCATCGCTTAGCTATTTTAACCCTGGTCTTTTCTTCCTTCTCTTTGGACTTTTTCATTGTACTTGGCCACCAGCAGAGAGCCCCGCTCGACTCTAGGGGCTGCGAAAACCCTCTGATGATACAGAAAGACAGCCCTGAGATGTCTACATCAGTGTCCTGGCTTGGGCATCTTCTGCAGACCATTGGCTTTTTGGAAGGAACGTCAAGGGTGTCTGAAGCCAGGGCAGAGATGAGACCTGTTTGCAGGACTGTCCAAAGACATTTCATTGTCTGAGGTACAGAAAGGGATCTTGTGAGTGAAAGAAGTTGTAGCCTGAACTTTCATTGACTTGGACGACTTCCTCAGATGCATGGATTGGAGAGTCCAATCAGACTGTATGAATAGCCATAGAAATTCACAACTTGTGATGGAGTGACAAGTTCAGTTTTGAGGGATGTTGCCTAAAACCAGGGCGGGTGGATGATGGTATGGATGGTGGAGGGAGTTTTGGGATGCGGTGTGTGCAGGCTGGGGACCAGACAGGAGATGTGATAAAGTGGCCAAGAGCATCCTTATGGGGCTGGGGTGTTAACCAAGGAAGATGCATCTGCTACCATTCCATGTAGGAAAGCCAACAGAGATACTCCATTGCAAGCACGCAGGTGACTGTCAAATGGGTGAGGAAAGAGAGTCGAGGAGTTTGCCGTGGTTTTTATTGCATGTTTTCACTTCCATTTGAAGAAAACAGTAGGGATTTAGTGGAACCGCAGGCTCTTCCTTCCAACTTTCCTCCCGGTTGTTGGCCACCCAGAGCCTTGGGATGTCAGGACCAGCTGGGAAGCTTTGTGCTGTCATTTCAAGGGGCTGGTGTGTAACAGCTGTCCTCCTCCTCCGCAAGGAGTCTCTAGAAGGTCTAGCTCCACAAGACTGAAATGGTCATTTTCTAGTGTCTGGGGAAAGGATCTGGGGAGGCAGCATTAGGCTGTTGTTGTTTCTTGCAATTTCCATCAGCACCTGTCACAAGCTCTTAAGATGGCAGAAGAGCACACCTGACTATTTTCTTTGCAAAGTTCCTCAAGAGAGCCAATGTGGTCTTGAGCGGAGATAGAGGACAGATGCAGTCCAGCATCCTCTCAGCAGAGCATAAAAATCGTCACATGGATGTACACTACTTGAGCACTACACAACCCCTTACGCACATAAGTGACATTGCACAACACATGTCAAAGTCTAGGTGCCATTGCAAAACGCACAATATGTAATGCACGGCCACATGCAAAGTTTAGGATGCACACTCTCCTTTGTGGTGTGCTTCCAAGACATTTTTTATTTATGGCGACCCTAAGGTGAGCCTATCATAGGGTTTTCTTGGCAAATTTCTTCAGAGGGGATTTGCCATTGCCATCCTCTGAGGCTGAGAGTGTGTGACTTCCCAAAGTTTACTGGGCCAAGCTGGGATTCAATGGTGGGCTGCAGAGACATAGTCCAAGGCTCAAACCACTACACTATGCTGGCTCTTGCCCAGAAATCATACATACATATATTTATTTTTTGGTCAATGGCCAGTAAAAAAAGGATAGATAAGGCACTATACAATACATTACAGTGAATGCATTAAAATACCATATTAAATACAAAGTTAAAAGCAAGATTAAATCCAAAATATTTGTCCTACAGTGATGGTTGTGTTTGCTAGGGGAATTCTTGGAACGGTAGACCAAAAGAGTAACTTGTTCGCTGCTCCCAATTGGGAGAAAGGTGGGATATAAGATAACAACAACAACAACAACAACAACAACACCCATCTCTGCTCTTGCCTCTCCCATTTTCATGCCATTGGCTTGATAATCAGCTCTGGGTTTTAGCCTGAACTTGAAAGGGGCTATCCAAAGAACTCAACCGTTATTGCCTAAGTTGGTTGAACACCTTGCAGAGCTCCTCTGTACTAAAACCTGGAGTAGGGAGCCAACGTGACGTAGTGGTTTGAGTGTTGGACCACAACTCTGGAAACCAGGGTTCGATTCCCAGCTTGGCCAGGAAACCCACTGGGTGACCTTAAGCAAGTCACCTACTCTCAGCCTCAGGGGAAAACAATGGCAAACCTCCTCTGAACACAACTCATGCCAAGAAAACCTCATGATAGGGTTGCTGTAAGTCAGAAATGACTTGAAGGCACACAACAAGAAGGTGGACTACCCTCCCAGCCACCACTATTGCTTTGCTTTGTGAAAACCTGTTTTGTGGTGCATTGGGAGAGTTTCTAAGTACAGGCAAGCGTGGTCTATCAGTGCAGGGAGACAGAATAGCCTCGCTCGACTTATTCATAAAGCCAGCCCTGTCTTTCCTATCAACTTTCTCCAGCCCTTCCAATAAACCCCCCAAACTTGCTACTGAGAGAGCCGGAGGAGGAAGTACTACCGGTCTTATAAATCTGCACTGACAAAGGTATGGCAAGCGCTGGATCCTGCCGGCCAAAACCCACTATTGGGATGAACAGTCCCCCAGGTATCTCATTCCAGCCGTTTTTGCTTTTCTTGGTACATCTCAAACGATGCATTCCAACCTGTCAAGAGGAAAAACGTCCCACAAATTCCATTGCGATCCAACTTTGCTGACTACGTTTGCCATGGTTGCTGTCTTCTTTTAGGAGGTTGCTCTTCTTTCAACTTGTGGTCCGCACTTCACTCACTCTTTTTAATTTAATTTATTTTTTTATTTTTTTGCATCCTCTTGCCTCAAGCTTTGCCTTGAAAAGGCCAGTGTTGCCACTCGAGGTTGAGAAATATGTTTTCATTAAGACAAATTAAACCGACGATTTGCTGGCGGACGCCAAAATGCAGCGCTTCATAACCATGAAGAAATGCCGATATACAGCCAGAACCTTAATTTTTAAAAAAATGAAAGCTTCATACCCGGCGCTTTTTCCTGGAAAAGGGTGCAAGAAAATTGGCAGGGCCCAGCGTCTTGTTGAGCCTGCTTGCGTTCCTGCGCCAAATGCTACCAAAGGTAGTTACGGAGCGAGTCTCGGCTTAAGCGACACCTAAGATCAGATGCGAGTTCTAATTTGTTATCCTGAAAAAGAATTTCGGCTGTATATATTACGGCCGGGCCCGAGCCCCCTCTATTTATTTTAGAGAGCTATTCTAAAGAACATTATAAACTCCGACTTGTCTCCTCTATATGAATTCCATATGTTAAAGCTTAATTTTAAATGCCATTAAAAAGCACTTAACATTTATAGTATATTTGATCTCGGCTCCCTTAGCAGCTTGGATGCGCTACAGTTTGGAAAGTGCAAGGGAGAAGAAGAGGAGCCATTCAAGATGTTGAGCTCGTAAATATCCTTGCAGAATATGCCAGAATATTTTTTAATTTCCCCCTCCTTAAAGTCCCGCTTAAGGCAAAAAAAAAAAAATTTTTTTTTTTGATTTTGGGATGTAGGTATGTATATATTTAAATGACAAGTGTAATTTAAAATAACAAAGCAAAAAATGGAAGAAAGCATGGCTTCCAAACCAGGGTCCTTTGGTACCATTTTTCTCTCCAAATGTCTGTATCCACGCCGTATATTTGCAAACTGAATTTATACAGGTTTGCTACTGTATTTATACAGGTGCTTACCTGTGTCCAGCTTTAAGATCAATCTTTATTGAATAAGTCTACAGACTATTTCATCCAGCTTTAAGAGGAAAGCATAGTTTTATGAATGGGAATCAAAGATGGACATTTTGGTAAACTGACTCACCTATATATATGTGTGTGTATGTATGTATGTATTTGGGAGTCCAAATTACATGGTAAACACCTTGAATTTATGCCGGGTGTCACAAAAAGAGCCAATTCAAAGGGCCTCTACAAGAAGCCCATTTTGTGGACTCCTGCCCAAGCGGTCACAAAATGGCCGCTCAGACGCCAAGGACCGCTCACCCCACAGACAGTGACTGTTCCTCCATCTCCAGGACATGTCTTTTCTATCTTATTCATTTTTGTTCCTACAGATCTCTCTTTATGAGAATCCCAGGCCCAATTGGGTTTGCAGAGGCCGCCCTAGTCGCCTTCCTCAAGGGGGAAATTTAAGCAAAAGTTGGCCTTTGTTTTATTTATAGTTGCAAGGTGTGCATCTAAAGAACAAGTGACCCGTCGAGAATTGAACGTGGTATCCGTCAAGCTCCTGGGCTGTTGTTGTTTTTTAAGTCGTATTTTTGTTAGTTTACAATCAATAACAATCATTAATCCTACAAACAATCATAAAGCATTGAATGATGTTTTAAAAAACCGTAAACAGAACACAATCAAGTAATGTAAATGGATAACTTGGACTGTTTTAGATTTGTAAGCCACCTTGAGTCTGTACTGGGAGAAAGGCAGGATATAAATAAACATACCGTGGTAGTAATAATAATAATAATTATTATTATAATAATAATTATTATTAATGGAATTGGTTTTTGTGGGTTTTTTGGGCTATGTGGCCATGTTCTAGATGAGTTTATTCCTGACGTTTTGCCAGCATCTGTGGCTGGCGTGTTTTGTTTTGTTTGTGTGTTTGCGTGTGCTTTTTGGAAAGAGGAGCGTGTGCGACATCACAACATGGCTATGAATTTTCTCCCAAAGGAACAGTCTGAAAACATTTCCAGATTATCTCATGGAAAAAGTATTGAGAACTATTTGGTTACAGGTCCAAACTGGGAGTAAAGGCTGCGCGTCTTTCTGCAGAAATTTAGAGGAAAGATAGAGGTGGGAATGATACCGGAGTGGAAGAGTCACACTACACAACCCACTACACAACTGTGATGCCCTTTCGACTGCTGTAGATGGATCTTATGGACCTCTGGGATTTGAAGTTCAGTGATACACTAATGCTCTCTGGCTGGGAAATCCAGATGCCCCTCTATAAACTACAAACCCCAGGAATCCATAGGATATTGCCATGGCAGTTAAAATGGAATCATAGCGCAACAACAACAACAATAATAACAACAACATCTTCAATAAGATCAATAAGATCAAGGTGGCTTACATCAATAAAAACATATAACACAATAAAATAAATCCCATGATCCTTCTGCTGTCTGATGGTTCAGTGTACACAAACTTTTCGTCATGCACAAAATTATTTAAAAGATTGCATGAAGTTACCTTCAAGCGATGTGTATAAGTTGTATATAAAGCATAAATGAATTTTGTGTTTAGACTTGGGTCCCCCATTCCTCAATATATCGCATTTGTGTATGTGTGCACCAATATATTCCAAAAAAATCCGAAATGCAAAAATACTCTGATCCCATGTATTTTGGATAAGGGAGATTCAACCTGTAGTAAGGATAATTCTTAGCTTCCTCTTTGCTTATGTTCTCTCTGTGTTTGAGAGACATTTCTTTCTTTCTTAGCAAACCTTTGATTCTGTCTGCGTATCAGGATTAATCCCCCCAGTGCCTTTAGTTTGGTTACATGTTTATTTCACACTCTCGGGGTTTTTAAGTTGGATTTTTATAATTATTTTTAAAAATTATCTTTACACTGCTTTGTTATGCTGTGAGTCATTCCGTGACTTGGCTGGGCCTTGAAAATGGGACATAAATATTTAGATCAAATATATGTCACACTTGTTCAGTCTTCAAACCACTCCATATGCCTTTTTGGGGGGGATTGGGAAAACCTGGAAACAAAGTAAAGTACGGGCTGCATCCACACTGCAAAATTAATCCAGTCTGAGACTGCACCATCCTGTGGAATCCTGGGATTTGTAGGTTGTTGTGGAACAAGGCTACATCGCTTGCAAAATTACAAATCCCAGAATTCCACAGCATTGAACCCTAGTAGTTAAAATGGTGTCAAACTGCATTGTTTCTGCAGTGCAGATTCAGCCTTTGATGCAACTCCTGGTTATCTAAATTTATAGTTTATCATTGTGGTAATAGTGACGGTGAAGAAGAGCTTGGAAAGGTTAAATGTTTTGGACTATATCTTCCAGCAGCCATGCTGTCTGGGGGATTCTGGGTGTTGTAGTAGCCCCCAAAAGCCACTTTCCCCCACACTGAACTCTTTACATTAATTGTGCATCTATTGAGTACAAGATGTTTCCAAACCTCTTGGCTTTCGGCTATATTTGCTCATTTCACTAGGAAAAAATGTATCTTGAATATGTGGTGAAAAATGTATTTTCCCACGATGAAGCCGATGAGTGTGTACATACACACGTGTGTGTGTTTGCAAGTGTGCTGTTTGCTTTTGCAAGTACAGCGAATGTATTAATATTTTTCTCTTTCTTCTTGTCTTTTTCCCTAAGGAGGATGTTTCCAAGTTACAAAGTCAAAGTCACTGGGATGAATCCCAAGACCAAATACATCCTTTTGATTGACATCGTCCCAGCCGATGATCATCGGTACAAATTCTGCGACAACAAATGGTATGCAATTATTATTATTATTACCAAATCATTTTAGTGCGACATCCAGCCAATAACAACTAGTGTTTTATGGCACACAGGCATACATAGGCTTGAGAATTAAACCAGCATGGCTTATTATATTATAATTGATAATATTGATAATATTGATAATGCTTATTATATGATTATATATATATATATATATATATATTAGGTCTCAGGCTGGGAGAAAAGTGGAATATAAATTAAATAAGGAAAGCAGATAAGCATGTTGGCTTGTAATCCTTTTGGGGGAGGCATGATTCAATTTACTAATCTGTTGTTTGGAGAAAGAAGTGGGATGATTTTATGACTAAGTAAGCGCTGTATATATGTGGCTATAAGTCAACCTCGTATATAAGTCGAGGACAAGTTTTGGGGCACAAATTATGGATTTTGATACGTAGATAAGTTGAGGGTAAAACTTAGGCATAGATAATAAAGGATGTAAAATATGAAGTAAAGGAAAGCAATTCCAAAGAACTTAAAAATCCCAGGAGGCATTATAACTATTAGTGCATATACTAAAGGTTGGATAGATGAGAGGGTAGAAGGGGGTCAGTGCTTCTAGGGCAGATTAAACTCTTGTCTTCCACCATATATATATAGACACCCATGCGTTAAAATGCAGTACTTTACCCGTGCATAAGTCGACTCTGGTTATTTGGGTCAATTTTTAAACCTAAATTTCTAGACTTATACATGAGTATATACAGTAAACCTACAAGCCAATGTCATTAGACCAAACGTTTATGCAATTGCTCTGTACACAGGATGGTGGCAGGAAAGGCAGAACCTGCGATGCCCGGCCGATTGTATGTCCATCCGGATTCACCGGCCACCGGCGCCCACTGGATGCGCCAACTGGTGTCGTTTCAGAAACTGAAGCTCACAAACAACCACCTGGATCCCTTCGGACATGTAAGTGGCAATAGCAATATTATTTTTTCTTGTTCATACTATGGAAAATGTCAGATACATTGCTTTCTTTAAAGGGGAGTGTGATCTTTCCATAATAAGCACATTTGGGTCTTGGTTCATATCTCATATCAGTCTTGTGCAGAAGCAGGTTTCATGAACCATTCACTAGGTTCCCACCTCGACTATTTTTTGAGAACCAATACAATTATACAGATTGATATTAATTTGGGTCATCATATGTATTGACATACACACAGGAGGGAACTTCGATGGGTTTTTATCAATGCAGAACATTCTCCAGGGCTCAACAATAGATTAGTAGCTTGCTTACCTACATCAAACCACAATGCTAGTAAAAATTGGAGCAGAAAGACTTGTGTAATTTTTTACTTTTTCAATTTTGGAAAAAGTTTATTTTGATTTATCCCTCCCTGTTGAGTGCTACCTAAGCAGTTACTGTGTCATTTTTTATATTGCTTTTATGGGTACGTTTGTTGTGCCACAGACAGACAAGACTTTTTGATGGAACTGGGGTTGTTTGTAATGCTTCCTGATTCTTAGTACAGGTCATCCAAAAGTGTTTTGGATTTCAGAATGATGATTATTTATTGAATTTCTCCATATACATAACGAAACATCTTCCAACTCTGTGGATCTGTGACCCACATCTGAACATGACATTTATGTATGTTTCATGCACACCTTATATACCCACCCTGAAGGTAATTTTATCAAAATATTTTTTTAAATAAATTTATGCATGAAACAAACTTTGTGGACATTGAACCACCAGAAAGACTAGGTTGGATTTTGGAGTATTTTGGAATTCTAGATAGGGGAGATTCAACCCTTATGGAGCGAAAGTATTTTGACCTAGGCTTTTTTCTGCACATGAGGTGTACCCAAATTCATTATTTTGCTGCTCCTGTAACTGCATGATAGTTAGGAAGGCTGGGATTTTCGATTTTGCTGCAACATCAATAAACGTGCATGTGTTTGTGTGTGTTTTTCTTGGTATTATAAGTGTCTTAAATAGACAGTAAGGTTAAAATGGGATCACTGGTTTAAAAAAAACACTGCAAGAGGATGGGAAAGTGGGATGCACAGCATGTTCAGTTCTGCATTATATTGTGTATAGAAAACTTGTATTTCTGTAAGGAGATTATATTGCCTAATTGTGGTTGGTGAAGCACTGCTGCATTCAAAAATCAGAGTACAGGAGGAAGAAATACTGGGAAACATTTTATGCCTTCCATATTATAACAGGACTCAATGCAATCACTGGGCCAGCTGTCTTGGGAAACCATATCAACTCAAACTGCATTTTGATAATAGACAGTATGTCACTTGATGGTACATCATACATCACCCTTTTGATCCACCCAAGAGATGGATGGAGGTTTAGTGTGGGATAGTGCCTAGGACAAGGATTTGCAATTGTGGCAGCGGCCAATATTGGCCTCCGCACCCTAAGAGCAGGTTGCACTGACACAGCAGCGGCTGAAAATGCAAAGTGGAAGTCGCTTCTTGTTTTCGTTTCTTACATTTTTGGCTGTCTTTGAGTCTGGGGTATGTACGTGTAATAGGATATGAAAAGTGGGGAGCTATTTGATGGTGATTTTTCACCCCGGGGGAAATAAAAGATTGTGGCAGGTGACTTGGAGGATTGAAAAAAGTGGCCTGAAGCAATGAATAGTCTGCAGGCCACATTTTCTCCTCCGCTGGGGTAGAGTGTCTGTCCAGTGACATGGGTTCAAATTTGCTTTCCCGAGGAAGCAGGCAGCAGTAATGTTGACCTTTGTGGTTTTTTTTAAAGTCATAATAATAACAGGATTGAGGTGGCTTGCAATGGTTATAGAATATATACAATAAAAATAAATCCCATTATCTATATTGTAATGATTTGCTTTAGTAAGTGTTTGGGACAAGATATGGTTATAAGTGCCAATATATGGTTATAAGCTTGGGCTTGAATGGGCAACTAAAAGCATTTGCTCTTGATGGAAATCTCCTAGACCAGGTTTATTGATATAAATCACTGCAGCAGTTCTTAGTTTTGGACTCTCCTTGGGGCAGAAGTGGGCAAAGTGTGCAAGGGACATTTTTGATGTCCCTAGCGAACCCTGGGGTTCATGTTTATCATCATCATCATCATCATCATCATCATCATCATCATCTTATGTCCAGCCTTTCTGGTAATACAGGGACTCAAGGCAGTGAACAGCAAGTACAAAACAATACAATTTACAACCAGTACAACAATCTACAAAATATATTAAAATACATTTGTGAGCTGCCTTGGGTCCCTCCAGGAAGAAAGGTGAGATATAAGTAAATAAATAAATAAAATATAAAAAAAATATATTTTATATATTAAAATATACAGTATGAATATAAAAATTAAAGAAACAAAATTAAACCATGTTAAGAATTAAAAGAGTTATAAGTCTTTCCCTTTCCTTTTGGGAGCTGAATGTTTTGGGCGATCCTTGCCTTGGAGCTGCTCCTTGGAGCCATTGCAAAACACAAGATGTGGAACAATTTTGGATGTCTTTTTGGTCCCAAACGGTAGGAGAAGCCAGCCGCTCTTTCGGCAGCAGATGGTCCAGGAGGCATTTATCAGCCCTTTAAAAATGTAGACATCCTTTTAAGCCACTTCTGATTAAAGGCAAAATCCCTCCTCTTAGGGGTAAGACATTAATTTATGTATTTCCAAATCTTTACATGCGGGGAGATCATCAGCCCTGACAAAAACCACTGATTTATGCGGTTGTCCTGAGGGTGGTTAGGGATATCGCAAGCTTAACTCCTTTGACAGATTTTGGGCTTCTTTTTAAAAATATTATCGTTATTATTCTATGAGTATCCCCCCCCCTCGGCCCTTTCTTTCTTAGGAAGGGAAAAAAGGAATGCGCTTTTTGAAACGCACGCTAGTAAGAAAAATAAAACGCTGACACAACCAAACCGTATCCATTAATAAAGCCAGATTTATTTAAGCTGCTACAGGTCCAACCATTGCTGAAAAACGAGACACAGTCCTCCCAAATTGCCCCCGGGTGAGAAAATCCAACGAATGCAACCTCACAAAGGGTTTGCTTATGAAGGGAGACGGTCTATAATGTCGATTTTTGTGGGTTTTTTGGGGCGATGCGGCCATGTTCTAGGAGAGTTTATCCCTGACGTTTCGCCAGCATCCTCAGAGAAGAAACTCTTCTAGAACATGGCCACATCGCCCGGAAAAACCCACAAAAATTGACTTCAATCTATAGCGTCTTTGGAAATGAGTTGGTCCTTGCAGTAGGTCAGAGAAGGGCACTCCTTACTCAGCTTATCCGAAGGATGGTTATTTTTATAGCGATATCTAGTCACGAAAGGGATCCCACTTCCAAAAAGAGTGTGAGGTTACTCTTAGACCTGGAGATGTTGGGAGAGATCTAGTTGGATCAAAAGGGGAGGTGAAGTACCATCAACTCTTTGCTTACTAGCCGGGGCAATTCTCTGAATCAGATCAGCTGTAGTATGTGTTTTGGAACCTAAGAGCAAAAGATATTGCCATGCTGGCTTGTGGTGGGCAAAAGGTAAGACCGTCATACACTTGGAGAGGGATGCTTTGCCAGGGTCAGGCCTACCGTTCAACGGTGCTACTCAAGCGACGGATTTTGAGTCTCGAAAGGGCAGCAAACTGTGAGTAGTTTATCTCTTATTCTTGTATTTTTTTTTTTATTGTGGTGCTTGTGGGATGTTCTGCCTCGTGTGAAAATGGCTTTGCTAGCTTGTGTTACCTGCATATCTTGACTAGGTGATATTGAGCGTAACTTGCTGTTCCGCCTCAGGCATCCAAATATATTGGGGAGACGGTCTCTAGACTGTAATATATTCATACGTTTTTAAAATTCCCACTAAACAGTTAGGTGTAGCACGTTTCGAGACGAGAAAACGTCTTCCCGAAGTAGTTGGAAGTTCCACCTCGTTTTCCTTAACTATGTATCTTGCATTTACCGCGCGTTGTTTTGTGTTTGGTCGCTGGCCGATAAGCACGGGCCTCAGTTGCAGGTTTGCTTGTTGAGTGGTACACTTTTCAGAAGAAATTCCTCTCTGTGGGAGAGAAAGAGGTCAATCGGATCACAACAGGAGAATGGCAAAAGCACGGCTTTCTTGCCACATAACATTTCACCGATTATACATTCTCCTTGAATGCATCGGAAATATTTTTTTTTAATGGCACACGGACATTTTCCCACTTGTGTGGTTCACGGGGGCCACTAAGTAGTTCCTTCTAGTCTTCCAAGCCACTGTTTTTCATCTAAACTAATAATTTAATCCTTGCTTGAGTTAGTGGTTAGTAGGCCCCATAAGACGGAGGTTTAACCATTCACATTATGCCCCAGACACATTGCCTGACCCCGTGGCATCTGATACGTTCTGCATATATGGGGCCGTTCCCGATATGTGGAATTGGACCCAGTTTATCCCTTTACTTTTCCTTGGAGGGGCTGAGCATGTCTTTGCAAGACGGAGGAGTTTATCACACGGGAGGAATTTCTCCCAATTCCGAATTGAGCCCATTCGAATTCATGTAAATTCTCTAGCGAATTTGGGTGAAATCTGATTGCGTTCGGAATGCGTTCAGAATGACTTCCCATTTCCCGAAAATGACCCCCCCCATTGCCCAAAATTGCGTGAGATACTCTTATATGCATTAATGTAAAACCTATAATTGTGTTCGGAATGGCTTCCCTTTTGCCCGAAATTGCGTGAGATACCCTCATTCGCAATAAAGTGAAACCGCATGATTGCGTTCGGATTGCCATTGCATTATACCCTTAAATTCTGCCGTATGATAAACTCCTTTTGGGGTGGCTTTTTAGGGTGTATCTTTTGGAAACTGTACAAGAAGAGCGTGCCACCTGTGTCCCTGGCTTAAGGAAACCCTATGGCCAATATGAAGGCAGATTGAATTAATGTATGTATGTATATATATCTATACACACACAAACAAATATATAATAAATACAGTATCTCATTATATATATATATATAGATATATAGTGCCATATATATATTGCAAAAATAGGAATATATATATATATATATATGAATATAAATTTTCATATATAGATACATATATTGCAAAGGGAGATGTATAACATTTGTGTGTGTATGTATTTTGCAAAAAGGAAATACATTTGTGTGTGTGTATTTGCATATCTATCTAATAATATATAGCAAAAAGATACTAAATATGTATGTGTATATATATATATATATATATACACACACACATGTAAGATATATACAGTATCTTGATATATATACACACACACATATACACTATATATATATGTATTTGTATACATACACATATATTTTTCTTTTGCAATATAGATAAAAATTTATATATACTTTTATTTATAAATTTATTTAAAATTATTTATATTTAATCATATATAATTTGATTTATATAATTTTGTAACAATTTATATAATTTATATAAATTATATAATTTATATTGAAATATTTATATAAATTAACTATATAAATAGATCTTAATTTTATATAGATTTAAATTAAGATCTGTTTATATAGTTAATGTATATAATTATATATATCTATATAAAATTAAGATCTATTTATATAGTTTATATAAATATTTAATAAATGTTTTAATTGATTAAATAGATTTTTATATAGATAAATTTGCATAAATTCCTATAAATTTATATAGAGAAGAAAATGTATATATGCATATGTATTATAAGTATATATATATTGCAAAAAGTTTTATATCATACACATTTATAGAAATTTATCTATATAAATAAATAGCCTCAATAAATATTATTTACATATATAAATATGTTATAAGGAGATATATATAGTGTGTATCTAGCTTTATGGCTCCTTTGCACACACACATGATATATACAGTATCTCCTTTTGCCGTGTGTGTGTGTGTGTATCTGTATATATATATATATATGCACATAAACATATATATTTCCTTTTCAATATATAGATCTAAATTGATTAAAAATTTTATTTATACATTTATTTAGAAATTTCTAAATTTATAATTATTTATAATTAATAATATATTATATAGATATAAATTTATATCTAGATATATATACGTATGATAATATTTATATATTTTCTTTAAATAGTTATGTTTATTTTTATATTTATGTATACATTTCTATAAATTATTAAGATATATAAATGCTTCTTTTTTTGCTATATATACTATCTATGAATATACACACACTCATGATATATTGCTTTTATATACATATGCACATACACACGAATATGATATATACAATATCTCCTTTGGCCATATGTGTGTGTGTGTTCGCATGGATATATATATATATATATATATAGTATATGTATACATATATATTTATATATATACACATACATACACACATATATAATATATAATATAAATTTATATAAATGCATTTATATAGCTATACGGCTGAATAGCCTGAAAAACCCCACAAGAAAACCCCCAAATACCCATTTTTGCAGGACTAGGAAATCCCAAAGCATTTCTCTTTTCATGGCTGGCAGGCTGCGCACAAAATGGCTGCATCCATAAGGAGCTCTTTAGCATTAACTCTCCAGTTCCTACCACATCAGGTGAAATTCCAAAAATACAATTCCTAGATTTCCCAGGCAACACTGGACTATACATCCCAGGTATTATTTATTTTTGTGCTGGCCAAGTGCGGTAATAATAAATATTCGTAATTTCCAAGTTTCCCAGGCTACACTGGACTATAGATCAGGAAAAATTCCAAAAATTCCATCGGCAGGTTTCCCAGCCTACACTGGACTTCAAATCAGGGAAAATTCCAAAAATTCCATGGGCAGGTTTCCCGGGCTACACTGGACTATATATCAGGGAAAATTCCAAAAATTCCATCGGCAGGTTTCCCGGGCTACACTGGACTATACATCAGGGAAAATTCCAAAAATTCCATCGACAGGTTTCTCGGGCTACACTAGACTATACATCACGGAAAATTCCCAAAATTCCATCGGCACGCTTCCCGGGCTACACTGGACTATACATCATGGAAAATTCCAAAACGTCCATCGGCACGTTTCCCGGGCTATACTGGACTATACATCAGGGAAAATTCCAAAAATTCCATCGGCAGGTTTCCCGGGCTACACTGGACCTATAAATCAGGGAAAATTCCAAAAATTCCATGGGCAGGTTTCCCGGGCTACACTGGACTATATATCAGGGAAAATTCCAAAAATTCCATCGGCAGGTTTCCCGGGCTACACTGGACTATACATCAGGGAAAATTCCAAAAATTCCATCGACAGGTTTCTCGGGCTACACTAGACTATACATCATGGAAAATTCCCAAAATTCCATCGGCAGGTTTCCCGGGCTACACTGGACTATACATCAGGGGAAATTCCAAAAATACAATCGGCTGGTTTCCCAGCCTACACTGGACTATACATCAGGGAAAATTCCAAAAATTCCATCGGCAGGTTTCCCGGGCTACACTGGACTATACATCAGGGAAAATTCCAAAAATTCCATCAGCAGGTTTCCCGGGCTACACTGGACTATACATCAGGGAAAATTCCAAAAATCCAATCGGGAGGTTTCCCGGGCTGCACTGGACTGTACATCAGAGAAAATACCAAAAATTTCATCGGCAGGTTTCCCGGGCTACACTGGACTATACATCAGGGAAAATTCCAAAAATTCCATCAGCAGGTTTCCCGGGCAACACTGGGTTATACATCAGGGAAAATTCCAAAAATTCCATCGGCAGGTTTCCCGGGCTACACTGGACTATATATACATCAGGGAAAATTCCAAAAATTCCATCGGCAGGTTTCCCGGGCTACACTGGACTATACATCAGGGGAAATTCCAAAAATACCATCGGCAGGTTTCGGAGGCTACACTGGACTATACATCAGGGAAAATTCCAAAAATACAATTCGTAGATTTCCCAGGCTACACTGAACTATACATCAGGGAAAATTCCAAAAATACATTTCATAGATTTCCCAGCCTACACTGGACTATACATCAGGGAAAATTCCGAAAATTCCATCAGCAGGTTTCCCTGCCTACACTGGACTATACATCAGGGAAAATTCCAAAAATTCCATCGGCAGGTTTCCCGGGCAACACTGGACTATACATCAGGGAAAATTCCAAAAATTCCATCGGCAGGTTTCCCGGGCAACACTGGACTATACATCAGGGAAAATTCCAAAAATTCCATCGGCCGGTTTCCCGGGCTACACTGGACTATACATCAGGGAAAATTCCAAAAATTCCATCGGCAGGTTTCCCGGGCAACACTGGACTATACATCAGGGAAAATTCCAAAAATTCCATCGGCTGGTTTCCCGGGCTACACTGGACTATACATCAGGGAAAATTCCAAAAATTCCATCGGCAGGTTTCCCGGGCTACACTGGACTATACATCAGGGAAAATTCCAAAAATTCCATTGGCAGGTTTCCCGGGCAACACTGGACTATACATCAGGGAAAATTCCAAAAATCCAATTGGCAGGTTTCCCGGGCTACACTGGACTATACATCAGGGAAAATTCCAAAAATTCCATCGGCAGGTTTCCCGGGCTACACTGGACTATACATCAGGGAAAATTCCAAAAATTCCATCGGCAGGTTTCCCGGGCTACACTGGACTATACATCAGGGAAAATTCCAAAAATTCCATCGGCAGGTTTCCCGGGCTACACTGGACTATACATCAGGGAAAATTCCAAAAATTCCATCGGCAGCTTTCCCGGGCTACACTGGACTATACATCAGGGGAAATTCCAAAAATTCCATCGGCAGGTTTCCCGGGCTACACTGGACTATACATCAGGGGAAATTCCAAAAATACCATCGGCAGGTTTCCGAGGCTACACTGGACTATACATCAGGGAAAATTCCAAAAATACAATTCGTAGATTTCCCAGGTTACACTGAACTATACATCAGGGAAAATTCCAAAAATACAATGGGCAGGTTTCTCGGCCTACAATGGACTATACATCAGGGAAAATTCCAAAAATTCCATCGGCACGTTTCCCGGGCTACACTGGACTATACATCAGGGGAAATTCCAAAAATTCCATCGGCAGGTCTCTCGGGCGACACTGGACTATACATCAGGGAAAATTCCAAAAATTCCTTCGGCAGGTTTGCCGGGCTACACTGGACTATACATCAGGGAAATTCCAAAAATTCCATTGCCAGGTCTCTCGGGCTACACTGCACTATACATCAGGGAAAATTCCAAAAATTCCATCGGCAGGTTTCGGAGGCTATACTGCACTATACATCAGGGAAAATTCCAAAAATTCAATCGGCAGGTTTCCTAGGCTACACTGGACTATACATCAGGGAAACTCCAAAAATTCCATCGGCAGCTTTCCCGGGCTACCCTGGACTATACATCAGGGAAAATTCCCAAAATTCCATCGGCAGGTTTCCCCGGCTACACTGGACTATACATCAGGGAAAATTCCAAAAATACAATCGGCAGGTTTCCCATCCTACACTGGACTATACATCAGGGAAAATTCCGAAAATTTCATCGGCAGGTTTCCCGGGCTACACTGGACTATACATCAGGGAAAATTGCAAAAATCCAATCGGCAGGTTTCCCGGGCTACACTGGACTAAACATCAGGGGAAATTCCAAAAATACCATCGGCAGGTTTCCGAGGTTACACTGGACTATACATCAGGGAAAATTCCAAAAATACCATCGGCAGGTTTCCGAGGTTACACTGGACTATACATCAGGGAAAATTCCAAAAATACATTTCGTAGATTTCCCAGCCTACACTGGGCTATACATCAGGGAAAATTCCAAAAAATTCCATCGGCAGCTTTCCCCGGCTACACTGGACTATACATCATGGAAAATTCCAAAACGTCCATCGGCACGTTTCCCGGGCTACACTGGACTATACATCAGGGAAAATTCCAATAAATTCCATCGGCAGCTTTCCCCGGCTACACTGGACTATACATCAGGGAAAATTCCCAAAATTCCATCGGCACGCTTCCCGGGCTACACTGGACTATACATCATGGAAAATTCCAAAACGTCCATCGGCACGTTTCCCGGGCTACACTGGACTATACATCAGGGAAAATTCCAAAAATTCCATCGGCAGGTTTCCTGGGCTACACTGGACCTATAAATCAGGGAAAATTCCAAAAATTCCATGGGCAGGTTTCCCGGGCTACACTGGACTATATATCAGGGAAAATTCCAAAATTCCATCGGCAGGTTTCCCGGGCTACACTGGACTATACATCAGGGAAAATTCCAAAAATTCCATCGACAGGTTTCTCGGGCTACACTAGACTATACATCACGGAAAATTCCCAAAATTCCATCGGCAGGTTTCCCGGGCTACACTGGACTATACATCAGGGGAAATTCCAAAAATACAATCGGCTGGTTTCCCAGCCTACACTGGACTATACATCAGGGAAAATTCCAAAAATTCCATCGGCAGGTTTCCCGGGCTACACTGGACTATACATCAGGGAAAATTCCAAAAATTCCATCAGCAGGTTTCCCGGGCTACACTGGACTATACATCAGGGAAAATTCCAAAAATCCAATCGGGAGGTTTCCCGGGCTGCACTGGACTGTACATCAGGGAAAATTCCAAAAATTCCATCGGCAGGTTTCCCGGGCTACACTGGACTATACATCAGGGAAAATTCCAAAAATTCCATCGGCAGGTTTCCCGGGCTACACTGGACTATACATCAGGGAAAATTCCAAAAATTCCATCGGCAGGTTTCCCGGGCTACACTGGACTATACATCAGGGGAAATTCCAAAAATACCATCGGCAGGTTTCGGAGGCTACACTGGACTATACATCAGGGAAAATTCCAAAAATACAATTCGTAGATTTCCCGGGCTACACTGAACTATACATCAGGGAAAATTCCAAAAATACATTTCATAGATTTCCCAGCCTACACTGGACTATACATCAGGGAAAATTCCGAAAATTCCATCAGCAGGTTTCCCTGCCTACACTGGACTATACATCAGGGAAAATTCCAAAAATTCCATCGGCAGGTTTCCCGGGCAACACTGGACTATACATCAGGGAAAATTCCAAAGATTCCATCGGCCGGTTTCCCGGGCTACACTGGACTATACATCAGGGAAAATTCCAAAAATTCCATCAGCAGGTTTCCCGGGCTACACTGGACTATACATCAGGGAAAATTCCAAAAATTCCATCGGCAGGTTTCCCGGGCAACACTGGACTATACATCAGGGAAAATTCCAAAAATCCAATCGGCAGGTTTCCCGGGCTACACTGGACTATACATCAGGGAAAATTCCAAAAATTCCATCGGCAGGTTTCCCGGGCTACACTGGACTATACATCAGGGAAAATTCCAAAAATTCCATCGGCAGCTTTCCCGGGCTACACTGGACTATACATCAGGGGAAATTCCAAAAATTCCATCGGCAGGTTTCCCGGGCTACACTGGACTATACATCAGGGGAAATTCCAAAAATACCATCGGCAGGTTTCCGAGGCTACACTGGACTATACATCAGGGAAAATTCCAAAAATACAATTCGTAGATTTCCCAGGCTACACTGAACTATACATCAGGGAAAATTCCAAAAATACAATGGGCAGGTTTCTCGGCCTACAATGGACTATACATCAGGGAAAATTCCAAAAATTCCATCGGCACGTTTCCCGGGCTACACTGGACTATACATCAGGGAAAATTCCCAAAATTCCATCGGCAGGTTTCCCGGACTACACTGGACTATACATCAGGGAAAATTGCAAAAATCCAATCGGCAGGTTTCCCGGGCTACACTGGACTATACATCAGGGGAAATTCCAAAAATACCATCGGCAGGTTTCCGAGGTTACACTGGACTATACATCAGGGAAAATTCCAAAAATACATTTCGTAGATTTCCCAGCCTACACTGGGCTATACATCAGGGAAAATTCCAAAAAATTCCATCGGCAGCTTTCCCCGGCTACACTGGACTATACATCATGGAAAATTCCAAAACGTCCATCGGCACGTTTCCCGGGCTACACTGGACTATACATCAGGGAAAATTCCAAAAAATTCCATCGACAGCTTTCCCCTGCTACACTGGACTATACATCAGGGAAAATTCCCAAAATTCCATCGGCACGCTTCCCGGGCTACACTGGACTATACATCATGGAAAATTCCAAAACGTCCATCGGCACGTTTCCCGGGCTACACTGGACTATACATCAGGGAAAATTCCAAAAATTCCATCGGCAGGTTTCCCGGGCTACACTGGACCTATAAATCAGGGAAAATTCCAAAAATTCCATGGGCAGGTTTCCCGGGCTACACTGGACTATATATCAGGGAAAATTCCAAAAATTCCATCGGCAGGTTTCCCGGGCTACACTGGACTATACATCAGGGAAAATTCCAAAAATTCCATCGACAGGTTTCTCGGGCTACACTAGACTATACATCACGGAAAATTCCCAAAATTCCATCGGCAGGTTTCCCGGGCTACACTGGACTATACATCAGGGAAAATTCCAAAAATTCCATCGGCAGGTTTCCCGGGCAACACTGGACTATACATCAGGGAAAATTCCAAAAATCCAATCGGCAGGTTTCCCGGGCTACACTGGACTATACATCAGGGAAAATTCCAAAAATTCCATCGGCAGGTTTCCCGGGCAACACTGGACTATACATCAGGGAAAATTCCAAAAATTCCATCGGCCGGTTTCCCGGGCAACACTGGACTATACATCAGGGAAAATTCCAAAAATTCCATCAGCAGGTTTCCCGGGCTACACTGGACTATACATCAGGGAAAATTCCAAAAATTCCATCGGCAGGTTTCCCGGGCAACACTGGACTATACATCAGGGAAAATTCCAAAAATCCAATTGGCAGGTTTCCCGGGCTACACTGGACTATACATCAGGGACATTCCAAAAATTCCATTGCCAGGTCTCTCGGGCTACACTGCACTATACATCAGGGAAAATTCCAAAAATTCCATCGGCAGGTTTCGGAGGCTATACTGCACTATACATCAGGGAAAATTCCAAAAATTCAATCGGCAGGTTTCCTAGGCTACACTGGACTATACATCAGGGAAACTCCAAAAATTCCATCGGCAGCTTTCCCGGGCTACCCTGGACTATACATCAGGGAAAATTCCCAAAATTCCATCGGCAGGTTTTCCCGGCTACACTGGACTATACATCAGGGAAAATTCCAAAAATACAATCGGCAGGTTTCCCATCCTACACTGGACTATACATCAGGGAAAATTCCGAAAATTTCATCGGCAGGTTTCCCGGGCTACACTGGACTATACATCAGGGAAAATTGCAAAAATCCAATCGGCAGGTTTCCCGGGCTACACTGGACTATACATCAGGGGAAATTCCAAAAATACCATCGGCAGGTTTCCAAGGTTACACTGGACTATACATCAGGGAAAATTCCAAAAATACCATCGGCAGGTTTCCGAGGTTACACTGGACTATACATCAGGGAAAATTCCAAAAATACATTTCGTAGATTTCCCAGCCTACACTGGGCTATACATCAGGGAAAATTCAAAAAAATTCCATCGGCAGCTTTCCCCGGCTACACTGGACTATACATCAGGGAAAATTCCAAAAATTCCATCGGCAGGTTTCCCGGGCTACACTGGACTATACATCAGGGAAAATTCCAAAAATTCCATCGGCAGGTTTCCCGGGCTACACTGGACTATACATCAGGGAAAATTCTAAAAATTCCATCGGCAGGTTTCCCCGGCTACACTGGACTATACATCAGGGAAAATTCCAAAAATACAATCGGCAGGTTTCCCATCCTACACTGGACTATACATCAGGGAAAATTCCGAAAATTTCATCGGCAGGTTTCCCGGGCTACACTGGACTATACATCAGGGAAAATTCCAAAAATTCCATCGGCAGGTTTCCCGGGCTACACTGGACTATACATCAGGGAAAATTCCGAAAATACCATCGGCAGGTTTCCTGGGCTACACTGGACTATACATCAGGGAAAATTCCAAAAATTCCATCGGCAGGTTTCCCATCCTACACTGGACTATACCTCAGGGAAAATTCCGAAAATTTCATCGGCAGGTTTTCCGGGCTACACTGGACTATACATCAGGGAAAATTCCAAAAATCCAATCGGCAGGTTTCCCGGGCTACACTGGACTATACATCAGGGGAAATTCCAAAAAAACCATCGGCAGGTTTCCGAGGTTACACTGGACTATACATCAGGGAAAATTCCAAAAATACATTTCGTAGATTTCCCAGCCTACACTGGACTATACATCAGGGAAAATTCCAAAAATATAATCGGCAGGTTTCCCGGGCTACACTGGAATATACATCAGGGAAAATTCCGAAAATACCATTGGCAGGTTTCCCATCCTACACTGGACTATACATCAGGGAAAATTCCAAAAATTCCATCGGCAGGTTTCCCATCCTACACTGGACTATACATCAGGGAAAATTCCGAAAATTCCATCGGCAGGTTTCCCGGGCTACACTGGACTATACATCAGGGAAAATTGCAAAAATCCAATCGGCAGGTTTCCCGGGCTACACTGGACTATACATCAGGGAAAATTCCAAAAATACAATTCGTAGATTTCCCAGGCTACACTGAACTATACATCAGGGGAAATTCCAAAAATACATTTCGTAGATTTCCCAGCCTACATTGGACTATTCATCAGGGAAAATTCCAAAAATTCCATCGGCAGGTTTGCTGGGCTACACTGGACTATACATCAGGGAAAATTCTAAAAATTCCATCAGCGCGTTTCCTGGGCTACACTGGACTATACATCAGGGAAAATTCCGAAAATACCATCGGCAAGTTTCCCGGGCTACACTGGACTATACCTCAGGGGAAATTCCGAAAATTTCATCGGCAGGTTGCCCGGGTTACACTGGACTATACATCAGGGAAAATTCCAAAAATTCCATCAGCAGGTTTCCCGGGCTACACTGGACTATACATCAGGGAAAATTCCAAAAATACAATCGGCAGGTTTCCCAGCCTACACTGGACTATACATCAGGGAAAATTCCAAAAATATAATCGGCAGGTTTCCCGGGCTACACTGTACTATACATCAGGGAAAATTCCGAAAATACCATCGGCAGGTTTCCCGGGCTACACTGTACTATACATCAGGGAAAATTCCGAAAATACCATCGGCAGGTTTCCCGGGCTACACTGGACTATACATCAGGGAAAATTCCAAAAATTCCATCGGCAGGTTTCCCATCCTACACTGGACTATACATCAGGGAAAATTCCGAAAATTCCATCGGCAGGTTTCCCGGGCTACACTGGACTATACACATCAGGGAAAATTGCAAAAATCCAATCGGAAGGTTTCCCGGGCTACACTGGACTATACATCAGGGGAAATTCCAAAAATACCATCGGCAGGTTTCCGAGGCTACACTGGACTATACATCAGGGAAAATTCCGAAAATTCCATCGGCAGGTTTCCCGGGCTACACTGGACTATACATCAGGGAAAATTCCAAAAATACATTTCGTAGATTTCACAGCCTACACTGGACTATACATCAGGGAAAATTCCAAAAATACAATTCGTAGATTTCCCAGGCTACACTGAACTATACATCAGGGAAAATTCCAAAAATACAATGGGCAGGTTTCTCGGCCTACAATGGACTATACATCAGGGAAAATTCCAAAAATTCCATCGGCACGTTTCCCGGGCTACACTGGACTATACATCAGGGAAAATTCTAAAAATTCCATCAGCGCGTTTCCTGGGCTACACTGGACTATACATCAGGGAAAATTCCGAAAATACCATCGGCAGGTTTCCTGGGCTACACTGGACTATACATCAGGGAAAATTCCAAAAATTCCATCGGCAGGTTTCCCGGGCTACACTGGACTATACATCAGGGAAAATTCCAAAAATACAATCGGCAGGTTTCCCTGCCTACACTGGACTATACATCAGGGAAAATTCCAAAAATATAATCGGCAGGTTTCCCGGGCTACACTGTACTATACATCAGGGAAAATTCCGAAAATACCATCGGCAGGTTTCCCGGGCTACACTGTACTATACATCAGGGAAAATTCCGAAAATACCATCGGCAGGTTTCCCGGGCTACACTGGACTATACATCAGGGAAAATTCCAAAAATTCCATCGGCAGGTTTCCCATCCTACACTGGACTATACATCAGGGAAAATTCCGAAAATTCCATCGGCAGGTTTCCCGGGCTACACTGGACTATACACATCAGGGAAAATTGCAAAAATCCAATCGGAAGGTTTCCCGGGCTACACTGGACTATACATCAGGGGAAATTCCAAAAATACCATCGGCAGGTTTCCGAGGCTACACTGGACTATACATCAGGGAAAATTCCGAAAATTCCATCGGCAGGTTTCCCGGGCTACACTGGACTATACATCAGGGAAAATTCCAAAAATACATTTCGTAGATTTCACAGCCTACACTGGACTATACATCAGGGAAAATTCCAAAAATTCCATCGGCAGGTTTCCGAGGCTACACTGCACTATACATCAGGGAAAATTGCAAAAATACAATTCGTAGATTTCCCAGGCTACATCGGCAGGTTTTCCGGGCTACACTGGGCTATACATCAGGGAAAATTCCAAAAATACAATCGGCAGGTTTCCGAGGCTACACTGCACTATACATCAGGGAAAATTCCAAAAATACAATTTGTAGATTTCCCAGGCTCCACTGAACTATACATCAGGGAAAATTGCAAAAATACAATTCGTAGATTTCCCAGGCTACATCGGCAGGTTTTCCGGGCTACACTGGGCTATACATCAGGGAAAATTGCAAAAATCCAATCGGCAGGTTTCCCGGGGTACACTGGACTATACATCAGGGAAAATTCCAAAAATACAATTCGTAGATTTCCCAGGCTACACTGGACTATACATCAGGGAAAATTCCAAAAATTCCATCGGCAGGTTTGCTGGGCTACACTGGACTATACATCAGGGAAAATTCTAAAAATTCCATCAGGACGTTTCCTGCGCTACACTGGACTATACATCAGGGAAAATTCCGAAAATACCATCGGCAGGTTTCCTGGGCTACACTGGACTATACATCAGGGAAAATTCCAAAAATTCCATCGGCAGGTTTCCCATCCTACCCTGGACTATACATCAGGGAAAATTCCCAAAATTCCATCGGCAGGTTTCCCCGGCTACACTGGACTATACATCAGGGGAAATTCCAAAAATACAATCGGCAGGTTTCCCATCCTACACTGGACTATACATCAGGGAAAATTCCGAAAATTTCATCGGCAGGTTTCCCGGGCTACACTGGACTATACATCAGGGAAAATTGCAAAAATCCAATCGGCAGGTTTCCCGGGCTACACTGGACTATACATCAGGGGAAATTCCAAAAATACAATCGGCAGGTTTCCGAGGTTACACTGGACTATACATCAGGGAAAATTCCAAAAATACATTTCGTAGGTTTCCCAGCCTACACTGGACTATACATCAGGGAAAATTCCAAAAATATAATCGGCAGGTTTCCCGGGCTACACTGGACTATACATCAGGGAAAATTCCGAAAATACCATCGGCAGGTTTCCCATCCTACACTGGACTATACATCAGGGAAAATTCCAAAAATTCCATCGGCAGGTTTCCCATCCTACACTAGACTATACATCAGGGAAAATTCCGAAAATTCCATCGGCAGGTTTCCCGGGCTACACTGGACTATACATCAGGGAAAATTGCAAAAATCCAATCGGCAGGTTTCCCGGGCTACACTGGACTATACATCAGGGAAAATTCCAAAAATACAATTCGTAGATTTCCCAGGCTACACTGAACTATACATCAGGGAAAATTCCAAAAATACATTTCGTAGATTTCCCAGCCTACATTGGACTATTCATCAGGGAAAATTCCAAAAATTCCATCGGCAGGTTTGCTGGGCTACACTGGAGTATACATCAGGGAAAATTCTAAAAATTCCATCAGCACGTTTCCTGGGCTACACTGGACTATACATCAGGGAAAATTCCGAAAATACCATCGGCAGGTTTCCTGGGCTACACTGGAGTATACATCAGGGAAAATTGCAAAAATCCCATCGGCAGGTTTCCCGGGCTACACTGTACTATACATCAGGGGAAATTCCAAAAATACCATCGGCAGGTTTCCGAGGCTACACTGGACTATACATCAGGGAAAATTCCGAAAATACCATCGGCAGGTTTCCCGGGCTACACTGGACTATACATCAGGGAAAATTCCAAAAATTCCATCGGCAGGTTTCCCATCCTACACTGGACTATACATCAGGGAAAATTCCGAAAATTCCATTGGCAGGTTTCCCGGGCTACACTGGACTATACACATCAGGGAAAATTGCAAAAATCCAATCGGAAGGTTTCCCGGGCTACACTGGACTATACATCAGGGGAAATTCCAAAAATTCCATCGGCAGGTTTCCGAGGCTACACTGGACTATACATCAGGGAAAATTCCGAAAATTCCATCGGCAGGTTTCCCCGGCTACACTGGACTATACATCAGGGAAAATTCCAAAAATTCCATCGGCAGGTTTCCCGGGCTACACTGGACTATACATCAGGGAAAATTCCAAAAATTCCATCAGCAGGTTTCCCGGGCTACACTGGACTATATATCAGGGAAAATTCCAAAAATACATTTCGTAGATTTCACAGCCTACACTGGACTATACATCAGGGAAAATTCCAAAAATTCCATCGGCAGGTTTCCTGGCCTACACTGGAATATACATAAGGGAAAATTCCAAAAATACAATCGGCAGGTTTCCAAGGCTACACTGCACTATACATCAGGGAAAATTCCAAAAATTCCATCGGCAGGTTTCCGAGGCTACACTGCACTATACATCAGGGAAAATTGCAAAAATACAATTTGTAGATTTCCCAGGCTACACTGAACTATACATCAGGGAAAATTGCAAAAATACAATTCGTAGATTTCCCAGGCTACATCGGCAGGTTTTCTGGGCTACACTGGGCTATACATCAGGGAAAATTCCAAAAATACAATCGGCAGGTTTCCCAGCCTACACTGGACTATACATGAGGGAAAATTCCAAAAATTCCATCGGCAGGTTTGCTGGGCTACACTGGACTATACATCAGGGAAAATTCCAAAAATTCCATCGGCAGCTTTCCCGGGCTACACTGGACTATGCATCAGGGAAAATTCCGAAAATTCCATCGGCAGGTTTCCCGGGCTACACTGGACTATACATCAGGGAAAATTCCGAAAATTCCATCGGCAGGTTTCCCGGGCTACACTGGACTATACATCAGGGAAAATTCTAAAAATTCCATCAGGACGTTTCCTGGGCTACACTGGACTATACATCAGGGAAAATTCCAAAAATTCCATTGGCAGGTTTCCCGGGCAACACTGTACTATACATCAGGGAAAATTCGAAACATTCCATCGGCAGGTTTCCCGGGCTACACTGTACTATACATCAGGGAAAATTCCGAAAATACCATCGGCAGGTTTCCTGGGCTACACTGGACTATACATCAGGGAAAATTCCAAAAATTCCATCAGCAGGTTTCCCATCCTACACTGGACTATACCTCAGGGAAAATTCCGAAAATTTCATCGGCAGGTTGTCCGGGCTACACTGGACTATACATCAGGGAAAATTGCAAAAATCCAATCGGCAGGTTTCCCGGGCTACACTGGACTATACATCAGGGGAAATTCCAAAAATTCCATCGGCAGGTTTCCCGGGCTACACTGGACTATACATCAGGGAAAATTGCAAAAATCCAGTCGGCAGGTTTCCCGGGCTACACTGGACTATACATCAGGGGAAATTCCAAAACTACCATCGGCAGGTTTCCGAAGTTACACTGGACTATACATCAGGGAAAATTCCAAAAATTCCATCGGCAGGTTTCCCGGGCAACACTGGACTATACATCAGGGAAAATTCCAAAAATCCAATCGGCAGGTTTCCCGGGCTACACTGGACTATACATCAGGGAAAATTCCAAAAATTCCATCGGCAGGTTTCCCGGGCTACACTGGACTATACATCAGGGAAAATTCCAAAAATTCCATCGGCAGCTTTCCCGGGCTACACTGGACTATACATCAGGGGAAATTCCAAAAATTCCATCGGCAGGTTTCCCGGGCTACACTGGACTATACATCAGGGGAAATTCCAAAAATACCATCGGCAGGTTTCCGAGGCTACACTGGACTATACATCAGGGAAAATTCCAAAAATACAATTCGTAGATTTCCCAGGCTACACTGAACTATACATCAGGGAAAATTCCAAAAATACAATGGGCAGGTTTCTCGGCCTACAATGGACTATACATCAGGGAAAATTCCAAAAATTCCATCGGCACGTTTCCCGGGCTACACTGGACTATACATCAGGGAAAATTCCCAAAATTCCATCGGCAGGTTTCCCGGACTACACTGGACTATACATCAGGGAAAATTGCAAAAATCCAATCGGCAGGTTTCCCGGGCTACACTGTACTATACATCAGGGGAAATTCCAAAAATACCATCGGCAGGTTTCCGAGGCTACACTGGACTATACATCAGGGAAAATTCCGAAAATACCATCGGCAGGTTTCCCGGGCTACACTGGACTATACATCAGGGAAAATTCCAAAAATTCCATCGGCAGGTTTCCCATCCTACACTGGACTATACATCAGGGAAAATTCCGAAAATTCCATTGGCAGGTTTCCCGGGCTACACTGGACTATACACATCAGGGAAAATTGCAAAAATCCAATCGGAAGGTTTCCCGGGCTACACTGGACTATACATCAGGGGAAATTCCAAAAATTCCATCGGCAGGTTTCCGAGGCTACACTGGACTATACATCAGGGAAAATTCCGAAAATTCCATCGGCAGGTTTCCCCGGCTACACTGGACTATACATCAGGGAAAATTCCAAAAATTCCATCGGCAGGTTTCCCGGGCTACACTGGACTATACATCAGGGAAAATTCCAAAAATTCCATCAGCAGGTTTCCCGGGCTACACTGGACTATATATCAGGGAAAATTCCAAAAATACATTTCGTAGATTTCACAGCCTACACTGGACTATACATCAGGGAAAATTCCAAAAATTCCATCGGCAGGTTTCCTGGCCTACACTGGAATATACATAAGGGAAAATTCCAAAAATACAATCGGCAGGTTTCCAAGGCTACACTGCACTATACATCAGGGAAAATTCCAAAAATTCCATCGGCAGGTTTCCGAGGCTACACTGCACTATACATCAGGGAAAATTGCAAAAATACAATTTGTAGATTTCCCAGGCTACACTGAACTATACATCAGGGAAAATTGCAAAAATACAATTCGTAGATTTCCCAGGCTACATCGGCAGGTTTTCCGGGCTACACTGGGCTATACATCAGGGAAAATTCCAAAAATACAATCGGCAGGTTTCCCAGCCTACACTGGACTATACATGAGGGAAAATTCCAAAAATTCCATCGGCAGGTTTGCTGGGCTACACTGGACTATACATCAGGGAAAATTCCAAAAATTCCATCGGCAGCTTTCCCGGGCTACACTGGACTATGCATCAGGGAAAATTCCGAAAATTCCATCGGCAGGTTTCCCGGGCTACACTGGACTATACATCAGGGAAAATTCCGAAAATTCCATCGGCAGGTTTCCCGGGCTACACTGGACTATACATCAGGGAAAATTCTAAAAATTCCATCAGGACGTTTCCTGGGCTACACTGGACTATACATCAGGGAAAATTCCAAAAATTCCATTGGCAGGTTTCCCGGGCAACACTGTACTATACATCAGGGAAAATTCGAAACATTCCATCGGCAGGTTTCCCGGGCTACACTGTACTATACATCAGGGAAAATTCCGAAAATACCATCGGCAGGTTTCCTGGGCTACACTGGACTATACATCAGGGAAAATTCCAAAAATTCCATCAGCAGGTTTCCCATCCTACACTGGACTATACCTCAGGGAAAATTCCGAAAATTTCATCGGCAGGTTGTCCGGGCTACACTGGACTATACATCAGGGAAAATTGCAAAAATCCAATCGGCAGGTTTCCCGGGCTACACTGGACTATACATCAGGGGAAATTCCAAAAATTCCATCGGCAGGTTTCCCGGGCTACACTGGACTATACATCAGGGAAAATTGCAAAAATCCAGTCGGCAGGTTTCCCGGGCTACACTGGACTATACATCAGGGGAAATTCCAAAAATACCATCGGCAGGTTTCCGAAGTTACACTGGACTATACATCAGGGAAAATTCCAAAAATTCCATCGGCAGGTTTCCCGGGCAACACTGGACTATACATCAGGGAAAATTCCAAAAATCCAATCGGCAGGTTTCCCGGGCTACACTGGACTATACATCAGGGAAAATTCCAAAAATTCCATCGGCAGGTTTCCCGGGCTACACTGGACTATACATCAGGGAAAATTCCAAAAATTCCATCGGCAGCTTTCCCGGGCTACACTGGACTATACATCAGGGGAAATTCCAAAAATTCCATCGGCAGGTTTCCCGGGCTACACTGGACTATACATCAGGGGAAATTCCAAAAATACCATCGGCAGGTTTCCGAGGCTACACTGGACTATACATCAGGGAAAATTCCAAAAATACAATTCGTAGATTTCCCAGGCTACACTGAACTATACATCAGGGAAAATTCCAAAAATACAATGGGCAGGTTTCTCGGCCTACAATGGACTATACATCAGGGAAAATTCCAAAAATTCCATCGGCACGTTTCCCGGGCTACACTGGACTATACATCAGGGAAAATTCCCAAAATTCCATCGGCAGGTTTCCCGGACTACACTGGACTATACATCAGGGAAAATTGCAAAAATCCAATCGGCAGGTTTCCCGGGCTACACTGGACTATACATCAGGGGAAATTCCAAAAATACCATCGGCAGGTTTCCGAGGTTACACTGGACTATACATCAGGGAAAATTCCAAAAATACCATCGGCAGGTTTCCGAGGTTACACTGGACTATACATCAGGGAAAATTCCAAAAATACATTTCGTAGATTTCCCAGCCTACACTGGGCTATACATCAGGGAAAATTCCAAAAAATTCCATCGGCAGCTTTCCCCGGCTACACTGGACTATACATCATGGAAAATTCCAAAACGTCCATCGGCACGTTTCCCGGGCTACACTGGACTATACATCAGGGAAAATTTCAAAAAATTCCATCGACAGCTTTCCCCGGCTACACTGGACTATACATCAGGGAAAATTCCCAAAATTCCATCGGCACGCTTCCCGGGCTACACTGGACTATACATCATGGAAAATTCCAAAACGTCCATCGGCACGTTTCCCGGGCTACACTGGACTATACATCAGGGAAAATTCCAAAAATTCCATCGGCAGGTTTCCCGGGCTACACTGGACCTATAAATCAGGGAAAATTCCAAAAATTCCATGGGCAGGTTTCCCGGGCTACACTGGACTATATATCAGGGAAAATTCCAAAAATTCCATCGGCAGGTTTCCCGGGCTACACTGGACTATACATCAGGGAAAATTCCAAAAATTCCATCGACAGGTTTCTCGGGCTACACTAGACTATACATCACGGAAAATTCCCAAAATTCCATCGGCAGGTTTCCCGGGCTACACTGGACTATACATCAGGGAAAATTCCAAAAATTCCATCGGCAGGTTTCCCGGGCAACACTGGACTATACATCAGGGAAAATTCCAAAAATCCAATCGGCAGGTTTCCCGGGCTACACTGGACTATACATCAGGGAAAATTCCAAAAATTCCATCGGCAGGTTTCCCGGGCAACACTGGACTATACATCAGGGAAAATTCCAAAAATTCCATCGGCCGGTTTCCCGGGCAACACTGGACTATACATCAGGGAAAATTCCAAAAATTCCATCAGCAGGTTTCCCGGGCTACACTGGACTATACATCAGGGAAAATTCCAAAAATTCCATCGGCAGGTTTCCCGGGCAACACTGGACTATACATCAGGGAAAATTCCAAAAATCCAATTGGCAGGTTTCCCGGGCTACACTGGACTATACATCAGGGACATTCCAAAAATTCCATTGCCAGGTCTCTCCGGCTACACTGCACTATACATCAGGGAAAATTCCAAAAATTCCATCGGCAGGTTTCGGAGGCTATACTGCACTATACATCAGGGAAAATTCCAAAAATTCAATCGGCAGGTTTCCTAGGCTACACTGGACTATACATCAGGGAAACTCCAAAAATTCCATCGGCAGCTTTCCCGGGCTACCCTGGACTATACATCAGGGAAAATTCCCAAAATTCCATCGGCAGGTTTTCCCGGCTACACTGGACTATACATCAGGGAAAATTCCAAAAATACAATCGGCAGGTTTCCCATCCTACACTGGACTATACATCAGGGAAAATTCCGAAAATTTCATCGGCAGGTTTCCCGGGCTACACTGGACTATACATCAGGGAAAATTGCAAAAATTCCATCGGCAGGTTTCCCGGGCTACACTGGACTATACATCAGGGGAAATTCCAAAAATACCATCGGCAGGTTTCCGAGGTTACACTGGACTATACATCAGGGAAAATTCCAAAAATACCATCGGCAGGTTTCCGAGGTTACACTGGACTATACATCAGGGAAAATTCCAAAAATACATTTCGTAGATTTCCCAGCCTACACTGGGCTATACATCAGGGAAAATTCAAAAAAATTCCATCGGCAGCTTTCCCCGGCTACACTGGACTATACATCAGGGAAAATTCCAAAAATTCCATCGGCAGGTTTCCCGGGCTACACTGGACTATACATCAGGGAAAATTCCAAAAATTCCATCGGCAGGTTTCCCGGGCTACACTGGACTATACATCAGGGAAAATTCTAAAAATTCCATCGGCAGGTTTCCCCGGCTACACTGGACTATACATCAGGGAAAATTCCAAAAATACAATCGGCAGGTTTCCCATCCTACACTGGACTATACATCAGGGAAAATTCCGAAAATTTCATCGGCAGGTTTCCCGGGCTACACTGGACTATACATCAGGGAAAATTCCAAAAATTCCATCGGCAGGTTTCCCGGGCTACACTGGACTATACATCAGGGAAAATTCCGAAAATACCATCGGCAGGTTTCCTGGGCTACACTGGACTATACATCAGGGAAAATTCCAAAAATTCCATCGGCAGGTTTCCCATCCTACACTGGACTATACCTCAGGGAAAATTCCGAAAATTTCATCGGCAGGTTTTCCGGGCTACACTGGACTATACATCAGGGAAAATTCCAAAAATCCAATCGGCAGGTTTCCCGGGCTACACTGGACTATACATCAGGGGAAATTCCAAAAAAACCATCGGCAGGTTTCCGAGGTTACACTGGACTATACATCAGGGAAAATTCCAAAAATACATTTCGTAGATTTCCCAGCCTACACTGGACTATACATCAGGGAAAATTCCAAAAATATAATCGGCAGGTTTCCCGGGCTACACTGGAATATACATCAGGGAAAATTCCGAAAATACCATTGGCAGGTTTCCCATCCTACACTGGACTATACATCAGGGAAAATTCCAAAAATTCCATCGGCAGGTTTCCCATCCTACACTGGACTATACATCAGGGAAAATTCCGAAAATTCCATCGGCAGGTTTCCCGGGCTACACTGGACTATACATCAGGGAAAATTGCAAAAATCCAATCGGCAGGTTTCCCGGGCTACACTGGACTATACATCAGGGAAAATTCCAAAAATACAATTCGTAGATTTCCCAGGCTACACTGAACTATACATCAGGGAAAATTCCAAAAATTCCATCGACAGGTTTCTCGGGCTACACTAGACTATACATCACGGAAAATTCCAAAAATTCCATCGGCAGGTTTCCCGGGCAACACTGGACTATACATCAGGGAAAATTCCAAAAATCCAATCGGCAGGTTTCCCGGGCTACACTGGACTATACATCAGGGAAAATTCCAAAAATTCCATCGGCAGGTTTCCCGGGCAACACTGGACTATACATCAGGGAAAATTCCAAAAATTCCATCGGCCGGTTTCCCGGGCAACACTGGACTATACATCAGGGAAAATTCCAAAAATTCCATCAGCAGGTTTCCCGGGCTACACTGGACTATACATCAGGGAAAATTCCAAAAATTCCATCGGCAGGTTTCCCGGGCAACACTGGACTATACATCAGGGAAAATTCCAAAAATCCAATTGGCAGGTTTCCCGGGCTACACTGGACTATACATCAGGGACATTCCAAAAATTCCATTGCCAGGTCTCTCCGGCTACACTGCACTATACATCAGGGAAAATTCCAAAAATTCCATCGGCAGGTTTCGGAGGCTATACTGCACTATACATCAGGGAAAATTCCAAAAATTCAATCGGCAGGTTTCCTAGGCTACACTGGACTATACATCAGGGAAACTCCAAAAATTCCATCGGCAGCTTTCCCGGGCTACCCTGGACTATACATCAGGGAAAATTCCCAAAATTCCATCGGCAGGTTTTCCCGGCTACACTGGACTATACATCAGGGAAAATTCCAAAAATACAATCGGCAGGTTTCCCATCCTACACTGGACTATACATCAGGGAAAATTCCGAAAATTTCATCGGCAGGTTTCCCGGGCTACACTGGACTATACATCAGGGAAAATTGCAAAAATTCCATCGGCAGGTTTCCCGGGCTACACTGGACTATACATCAGGGGAAATTCCAAAAATACCATCGGCAGGTTTCCGAGGTTACACTGGACTATACATCAGGGAAAATTCCAAAAATACCATCGGCAGGTTTCCGAGGTTACACTGGACTATACATCAGGGAAAATTCCAAAAATACATTTCGTAGATTTCCCAGCCTACACTGGGCTATACATCAGGGAAAATTCAAAAAAATTCCATCGGCAGCTTTCCCCGGCTACACTGGACTATACATCAGGGAAAATTCCAAAAATTCCATCGGCAGGTTTCCCGGGCTACACTGGACTATACATCAGGGAAAATTCCAAAAATTCCATCGGCAGGTTTCCCGGGCTACACTGGACTATACATCAGGGAAAATTCTAAAAATTCCATCGGCAGGTTTCCCCGGCTACACTGGACTATACATCAGGGAAAATTCCAAAAATACAATCGGCAGGTTTCCCATCCTACACTGGACTATACATCAGGGAAAATTCCGAAAATTTCATCGGCAGGTTTCCCGGGCTACACTGGACTATACATCAGGGAAAATTCCAAAAATTCCATCGGCAGGTTTCCCGGGCTACACTGGACTATACATCAGGGAAAATTCCGAAAATACCATCGGCAGGTTTCCTGGGCTACACTGGACTATACATCAGGGAAAATTCCAAAAATTCCATCGGCAGGTTTCCCATCCTACACTGGACTATACCTCAGGGAAAATTCCGAAAATTTCATCGGCAGGTTTTCCGGGCTACACTGGACTATACATCAGGGAAAATTCCAAAAATCCAATCGGCAGGTTTCCCGGGCTACACTGGACTATACATCAGGGGAAATTCCAAAAAAACCATCGGCAGGTTTCCGAGGTTACACTGGACTATACATCAGGGAAAATTCCAAAAATACATTTCGTAGATTTCCCAGCCTACACTGGACTATACATCAGGGAAAATTCCAAAAATATAATCGGCAGGTTTCCCGGGCTACACTGGAATATACATCAGGGAAAATTCCGAAAATACCATTGGCAGGTTTCCCATCCTACACTGGACTATACATCAGGGAAAATTCCAAAAATTCCATCGGCAGGTTTCCCATCCTACACTGGACTATACATCAGGGAAAATTCCGAAAATTCCATCGGCAGGTTTCCTGGGCTACACTGGACTATACATCAGGGAAAATTCCAAAAATTCCATCGGCAGGTTTCCCATCCTACACTGGACTATACCTCAGGGAAAATTCCGAAAATTTCATCGGCAGGTTTTCCGGGCTACACTGGACTATACATCAGGGAAAATTCCAAAAATCCAATCGGCAGGTTTCCCGGGCTACACTGGACTATACATCAGGGGAAATTCCAAAAAAACCATCGGCAGGTTTCCGAGGTTACACTGGACTATACATCAGGGAAAATTCCAAAAATACATTTCGTAGATTTCCCAGCCTACACTGGACTATACATCAGGGAAAATTCCAAAAATATAATCGGCAGGTTTCCCGGGCTACACTGGAATATACATCAGGGAAAATTCCGAAAATACCATTGGCAGGTTTCCCATCCTACACTGGACTATACATCAGGGAAAATTCCAAAAATTCCATCGGCAGGTTTCCCATCCTACACTGGACTATACATCAGGGAAAATTCCGAAAATTCCATCGGCAGGTTTCCCGGGCTACACTGGACTATACATCAGGGAAAATTGCAAAAATCCAATCGGCAGGTTTCCCGGGCTACACTGGACTATACATCAGGGAAAATTCCAAAAATACAATTCGTAGATTTCCCAGGCTACACTGAACTATACATCAGGGGAAATTCCAAAAATACATTTCGTAGATTTCCCAGCCTACATTGGACTATTCATCAGGGAAAATTCCAAAAATTCCATCGGCAGGTTTGCTGGGCTACACTGGACTATACATCAGGGAAAATTCTAAAAATTCCATCAGCGCGTTTCCTGGGCTACACTGGACTATACATCAGGGAAAATTCCGAAAATACCATCGGCAAGTTTCCCGGGCTACACTGGACTATACCTCAGGGGAAATTCCGAAAATTTCATCGGCAGGTTGCCCGGGTTACACTGGACTATACATCAGGGAAAATTCCAAAAATTCCATCAGCAGGTTTCCCGGGCTACACTGGACTATACATCAGGGAAAATTCCAAAAATACAATCGGCAGGTTTCCCGGGCTACACTGGACTATACATCAGGGAAAATTCCAAAAATACAATTCGTAGATTTCCCAGGCTACACTGAACTATACATCAGGGAAAATTCCAAAAATTCCATCGACAGGTTTCTCGGGCTACACTAGACTATACATCACGGAAAATTCCAAAAATTCCATCGGCAGGTTTCCCGGGCAACACTGGACTATACATCAGGGAAAATTCCAAAAATCCAATCGGCAGGTTTCCCGGGCTACACTGGACTATACATCAGGGAAAATTCCAAAAATTCCATCGGCAGGTTTCCCGGGCAACACTGGACTATACATCAGGGAAAATTCCAAAAATTCCATCGGCCGGTTTCCCGGGCAACACTGGACTATACATCAGGGAAAATTCCAAAAATTCCATCAGCAGGTTTCCCGGGCTACACTGGACTATACATCAGGGAAAATTCCAAAAATTCCATCGGCAGGTTTCCCGGGCAACACTGGACTATACATCAGGGAAAATTCCAAAAATCCAATTGGCAGGTTTCCCGGGCTACACTGGACTATACATCAGGGACATTCCAAAAATTCCATTGCCAGGTCTCTCCGGCTACACTGCACTATACATCAGGGAAAATTCCAAAAATTCCATCGGCAGGTTTCGGAGGCTATACTGCACTATACATCAGGGAAAATTCCAAAAATTCAATCGGCAGGTTTCCTAGGCTACACTGGACTATACATCAGGGAAACTCCAAAAATTCCATCGGCAGCTTTCCCGGGCTACCCTGGACTATACATCAGGGAAAATTCCCAAAATTCCATCGGCAGGTTTTCCCGGCTACACTGGACTATACATCAGGGAAAATTCCAAAAATACAATCGGCAGGTTTCCCATCCTACACTGGACTATACATCAGGGAAAATTCCGAAAATTTCATCGGCAGGTTTCCCGGGCTACACTGGACTATACATCAGGGGAAATTCCAAAAATACCATCGGCAGGTTTCCGAGGTTACACTGGACTATACATCAGGGAAAATTCCAAAAATACCATCGGCAGGTTTCCGAGGTTACACTGGACTATACATCAGGGAAAATTCCAAAAATACATTTCGTAGATTTCCCAGCCTACACTGGGCTATACATCAGGGAAAATTCAAAAAAATTCCATCGGCAGCTTTCCCCGGCTACACTGGACTATACATCAGGGAAAATTCCAAAAATTCCATCGGCAGGTTTCCCGGGCTACACTGGACTATACATCAGGGAAAATTCCAAAAATTCCATCGGCAGGTTTCCCGGGCTACACTGGACTATACATCAGGGAAAATTCTAAAAATTCCATCGGCAGGTTTCCCCGGCTACACTGGACTATACATCAGGGAAAATTCCAAAAATACAATCGGCAGGTTTCCCATCCTACACTGGACTATACATCAGGGAAAATTCCGAAAATTTCATCGGCAGGTTTCCCGGGCTACACTGGACTATACATCAGGGAAAATTCCAAAAATTCCATCGGCAGGTTTCCCGGGCTACACTGGACTATACATCAGGGAAAATTCCGAAAATACCATCGGCAGGTTTCCTGGGCTACACTGGACTATACATCAGGGAAAATTCCAAAAATTCCATCGGCAGGTTTCCCATCCTACACTGGACTATACCTCAGGGAAAATTCCGAAAATTTCATCGGCAGGTTTTCCGGGCTACACTGGACTATACATCAGGGAAAATTCCAAAAATCCAATCGGCAGGTTTCCCGGGCTACACTGGACTATACATCAGGGGAAATTCCAAAAAAACCATCGGCAGGTTTCCGAGGTTACACTGGACTATACATCAGGGAAAATTCCAAAAATACATTTCGTAGATTTCCCAGCCTACACTGGACTATACATCAGGGAAAATTCCAAAAATATAATCGGCAGGTTTCCCGGGCTACACTGGAATATACATCAGGGAAAATTCCGAAAATACCATTGGCAGGTTTCCCATCCTACACTGGACTATACATCAGGGAAAATTCCAAAAATTCCATCGGCAGGTTTCCCATCCTACACTGGACTATACATCAGGGAAAATTCCGAAAATTCCATCGGCAGGTTTCCTGGGCTACACTGGACTATACATCAGGGAAAATTCCAAAAATTCCATCGGCAGGTTTCCCATCCTACACTGGACTATACCTCAGGGAAAATTCCGAAAATTTCATCGGCAGGTTTTCCGGGCTACACTGGACTATACATCAGGGAAAATTCCAAAAATCCAATCGGCAGGTTTCCCGGGCTACACTGGACTATACATCAGGGGAAATTCCAAAAAAACCATCGGCAGGTTTCCGAGGTTACACTGGACTATACATCAGGGAAAATTCCAAAAATACATTTCGTAGATTTCCCAGCCTACACTGGACTATACATCAGGGAAAATTCCAAAAATATAATCGGCAGGTTTCCCGGGCTACACTGGAATATACATCAGGGAAAATTCCGAAAATACCATTGGCAGGTTTCCCATCCTACACTGGACTATACATCAGGGAAAATTCCAAAAATTCCATCGGCAGGTTTCCCATCCTACACTGGACTATACATCAGGGAAAATTCCGAAAATTCCATCGGCAGGTTTCCCGGGCTACACTGGACTATACATCAGGGAAAATTGCAAAAATCCAATCGGCAGGTTTCCCGGGCTACACTGGACTATACATCAGGGAAAATTCCAAAAATACAATTCGTAGATTTCCCAGGCTACACTGAACTATACATCAGGGGAAATTCCAAAAATACATTACGTAGATTTCCCAGCCTACATTGGACTATTCATCAGGGAAAATTCCAAAAATTCCATCGGCAGGTTTGCTGGGCTACACTGGACTATACATCAGGGAAAATTCTAAAAATTCCATCAGCGCGTTTCCTGGGCTACACTGGACTATACATCAGGGAAAATTCCGAAAATACCATCGGCAAGTTTCCCGGGCTACACTGGACTATACCTCAGGGGAAATTCCGAAAATTTCATCGGCAGGTTGCCCGGGTTACACTGGACTATACATCAGGGAAAATTCCAAAAATTCCATCAGCAGGTTTCCCGGGCTACACTGGACTATACATCAGGGAAAATTCCAAAAATACAATCGGCAGGTTTCCCAGCCTACACTGGACTATACATCAGGGAAAATTCCAAAAATATAATCGGCAGGTTTCCCGGGCTACACTGTACTATACATCAGGGAAAATTCCGAAAATACCATCGGCAGGTTTCCCGGGCTACACTGTACTATACATCAGGGAAAATTCCGAAAATACCATCGGCAGGTTTCCCGGGCTACACTGGACTATACATCAGGGAAAATTCCAAAAATTCCATCGGCAGGTTTCCCATCCTACACTGGACTATACATCA
Source organism: Urosaurus nigricauda (assembly GCA_034509955.1). Taxonomy (NCBI): domain Eukaryota; kingdom Metazoa; phylum Chordata; class Lepidosauria; order Squamata; family Phrynosomatidae; genus Urosaurus; species Urosaurus nigricauda. The sequence goes on from JAOEGL010000010.1 coordinate 21,572,557, forward strand.
GGGAAAATTCCGAAAATTCCATCGGCAGGTTTCCCGGGCTACACTGGACTATACACATCAGGGAAAATTGCAAAAATCCAATCGGAAGGTTTCCCGGGCTACACTGGACTATACATCAGGGGAAATTCCAAAAATACCATCGGCAGGTTTCCGAGGCTACACTGGACTATACATCAGGGAAAATTCCGAAAATTCCATCGGCAGGTTTCCCGGGCTACACTGGACTATACATCAGGGAAAATTCCAAAAATACATTTCGTAGATTTCACAGCCTACACTGGACTATACATCAGGGAAAATTCCAAAAATTCCATCGGCAGGTTTCCGAGGCTACACTGCACTATACATCAGGGAAAATTGCAAAAATACAATTCGTAGATTTCCCAGGCTACATCGGCAGGTTTTCCGGGCTACACTGGGCTATACATCAGGGAAAATTGCAAAAATCCAATCGGCAGGTTTCCCGGGGTACACTGGACTATACATCAGGGAAAATTCCAAAAATACAATTCGTAGATTTCCCAGGCTACACTGGACTATACATCAGGGAAAATTCCAAAAATTCCATCGGCAGGTTTGCTGGGCTACACTGGACTATACATCAGGGAAAATTCTAAAAATTCCATCAGGACGTTTCCTGGGCTACACTGGACTATACATCAGGGAAAATTCCGAAAATACCATCGGCAGGTTTCCTGGGCTACACTGGACTATACATCAGGGAAAATTCCAAAAATTCCATCGGCAGGTTTCCCATCCTACCCTGGACTATACATCAGGGAAAATTCCCAAAATTCCATCGGCAGGTTTCCCCGGCTACACTGGACTATACATCAGGGAAAATTGCAAAAATCCAATCGGCAGGTTTCCCATCCTACACTGGACTATACATCAGGGGAAATTCCAAAAATACCATCGGCAGGTTTCCGAGGTTACACTGGACTATACATCAGGGAAAATTCCAAAAATACATTTCGTAGGTTTCCCAGCCTACACTGGACTATACATCAGGGAAAATTCCGAAAATACCATCGGCAGGTTTCCCATCCTACACTGGACTATACATCAGGGAAAATTCCAAAAATTCCATCGGCAGGTTTCCCATCCTACACTGGACTATACATCAGGGAAAATTCCGAAAATTCCATCGGCAGGTTTCCCGGGCTACACTGGACTATACATCAGGCAAAATTGCAAAAATCCAATCGGCAGGTTTCCCGGGCTACACTGGACTATACATCAGGGAAAATTCCAAAAATTCCATCGGCAGGTTTCCCATCCTACACTAGACTATACATCAGGGAAAATTCCGAAAATTCCATCGGCAGGTTTCCCGGGCTACACTGGACTATACATCAGGGAAAATTGCAAAAATCCAATTGGCAGGTTTCCCGGGCTACACTGGACTATACATCAGGGAAAATTCCAAAAATACAATTCGTAGATTTCCCAGGCTACACTGAACTATACATCAGGGAAAATTCCAAAAATACATTTCGTAGATTTCCCAGCCTACATTGGACTATTCATCAGGGAAAATTCCAAAAATTCCATCGGCAGGTTTGCTGGGCTACACTGGAGTATACATCAGGGAAAATTCTAAAAATTCCATCAGCACGTTTCCTGGGCTACACTGGACTATACATCAGGGAAAATTCCGAAAATTCCATCGGCAGGTTTCCCGGGCTACACTGGACTATACACATCAGGGAAAATTGCAAAAATCCAATCGGAAGGTTTCCCGGGCTACACTGGACTATACATCAGGGGAAATTCCAAAAATACCATCGGCAGGTTTCCGAGGCTACACTGGACTATACATCAGGGAAAATTCCGAAAATTCCATCGGCAGGTTTCCCGGGCTACACTGGACTATACATCAGGGAAAATTCCAAAAATACATTTCGTAGATTTCACAGCCTACACTGGACTATACATCAGGGAAAATTCAAAAAATTCCATCGGCAGGTTTCCTGGCCTACACTGGACTATACATCAGGGAAAATTCCGAAAATTCCATCGGCAGGTTTCCCGGGCTACACTGGACTATACACATCAGGGAAAATTGCAAAAATCCAATCGGAAGGTTTCCCGGGCTACACTGGACTATACATCAGGGGAAATTCCAAAAATACCATCGGCAGGTTTCCGAGGCTACACTGGACTATACATCAGGGAAAATTCCGAAAATTCCATCGGCAGGTTTCCCGGGCTACACTGGACTATACATCAGGGAAAATTCCAAAAATACATTTCGTAGATTTCACAGCCTACACTGGACTATACATCAGGGAAAATTCCAAAAATTCCATCGGCAGGTTTCCTGGCCTACACTGGAATATACATAAGGGAAAATTCCAAAAATACAATCGGCAGGTTTCCGAGGCTACACTGCACTATACATCAGGGAAAATTCCAAAAATTCCATCGGCAGGTTTCCGAGGCTACACTGCACTATACATCAGGGAAAATTGCAAAAATACAATTCGTAGATTTCCCAGGCTACATCGGCAGGTTTTCCGGGCTACACTGGGCTATACATCAGGGAAAATTCCAAAAATACAATCGGCAGGTTTCCGAGGCTACACTGCACTATACATCAGGGAAAATTCCAAAAATACAATTTGTAGATTTCCCAGGCTCCACTGAACTATACATCAGGGAAAATTGCAAAAATACAATCGGCAGGTTTCCCGGAGTACACTGGACTATACATCAGGGAAAATTCCAAAAATACAATTCGTAGATTTCCCAGGCTACACTGGACTATACATCAGGGAAAATTCCAAAAATTCCATCGGCAGGTTTGCTGGGCTACACTGGACTATACATCAGGGAAAATTCTAAAAATTCCATCAGGACGTTTCCTGGGCTACACTGGACTATACATCAGGGAAAATTCCGAAAATACCAACGGCAGGTTTCCTGGGCTACACTGGACTATACATCAGGGAAAATTCCAAAAATTCCATCGGCAGGTTTCCCATCCTACCCTGGACTATACATCAGGGAAAATTCCCAAAATTCCATCGGCAGGTTTCCCCGGCTACACTGGACTATACATCAGGGGAAATTCCAAAAATACAATCGGCAGGTTTCCCATCCTACACTGGACTATACATCAGGGAAAATTCCGAAAATTTCATAGGCAGGTTTCCCGGGCTACACTGGACTATACATCAGGGAAAATTGCAAAAATCCAATCGGCAGGTTTCCCGGGCTACACTGGACTATACATCAGGGGAAATTCCAAAAATACCATCGGCAGGTTTCCGAGGTTACACTGGACTATACATCAGGGAAAATTCCAAAAATACATTTCGTAGGTTTCCCAGCCTACACTGGACTATACATCAGGGAAAATTCCAAAAATATAATCGGCAGGTTTCCCGGGCTACACTGGACTATACATCAGGGAAAATTCCGAAAATACCATCGGCAGGTTTCCCATCCTACACTGGACTATACATCAGGGAAAATTCCAAAAATTCCATCGGCAGGTTTCCCATCCTACACTGGACTATACATCAGGGAAAATTCCGAAAATTCCATCGGCAGGTTTCCCGGGCTACACTGGACTATACATCAGGGAAAATTGCAAAAATCCAATCGGCAGGTTTCCCGGGCTACACTGGACTATACATCAGGGAAAATTCCAAAAATACAATTCGTAGATTTCCCAGGCTACACTGAACTATACATCAGGGAAAATTCCAAAAATACATTTCGTAGATTTCCCAGCCTACATTGGACTATTCATCAGGGAAAATTCCAAAAATTCCATCGGCAGGTTTGCTGGGCTACACTGGAGTATACATCAGGGAAAATTCTAAAAATTCCATCAGCACGTTTCCTGGGCTACACTGGACTATACATCAGGGAAAATTCCGAAAATACCATCGGCAGGTTTCCTGGGCTACACTGGAGTATACATCAGGGAAAATTGCAAAAATCCCATCGGCAGGTTTCCCGGGCTACACTGTACTATACATCAGGGGAAATTCCAAAAATACCATCGGCAGGTTTCCGAGGCTACACTGGACTATACATCAGGGAAAATTCCGAAAATACCATCGGCAGGTTTCCCGGGCTACACTGGACTATACATCAGGGAAAATTCCAAAAATTCCATCGGCAGGTTTCCCATCCTACACTGGACTATACATCAGGGAAAATTCCGAAAATTCCATTGGCAGGTTTCCCGGTCTACACTGGACTATACACATCAGGGAAAATTGCAAAAATCCAATCGGAAGGTTTCCCGGGCTACACTGGACTATACATCAGGGGAAATTCCAAAAATACCATCGGCAGGTTTCCGAGGCTACACTGGACTATACATCAGGGAAAATTCCGAAAATTCCATCGGCAGGTTTCCCCGGCTACACTGGACTATACATCAGGGAAAATTCCAAAAATTCCATCGGCAGGTTTCCCGGGCTACACTGGACTATACATCAGGGAAAATTCCAAAAATTCCATCAGCAGGTTTCCCGGGCTACACTGGACTATATATCAGGGAAAATTCCAAAAATACATTTCGTAGATTTCACAGCCTACACTGGACTATACATCAGGGAAAATTCCAAAAATTCCATCGGCAGGTTTCCTGGCCTACACTGGAATATACATAAGGGAAAATTCCAAAAATACAATCGGCAGGTTTCCAAGGCTACACTGCACTATACATCAGGGAAAATTCCAAAAATTCCATCGGCAGGTTTCCGAGGCTACACTGCACTATACATCAGGGAAAATTGCAAAAATACAATTTGTAGATTTCCCAGGCTACACTGAACTATACATCAGGGAAAATTGCAAAAATACAATTCGTAGATTTCCCAGGCTACATCGGCAGGTTTTCCGGGCTACACTGGGCTATACATCAGGGAAAATTCCAAAAATACAATCGGCAGGTTTCCCAGCCTACACTGGACTATACATGAGGGAAAATTCCAAAAATTCCATCGGCAGGTTTGCTGGGCTACACTGGACTATACATCAGGGAAAATTCCAAAAATTCCATCGGCAGCTTTCCCGGGCTACACTGGACTATGCATCAGGGAAAATTCCGAAAATTCCATCGGCAGGTTTCCCGGGCTACACTGGACTATACATCAGGGAAAATTCCGAAAATTCCATCGGCAGGTTTCCCGGGCTACACTGGACTATACATCAGGGAAAATTCTAAAAATTCCATCAGGACGTTTCCTGGGCTACACTGGACTATACATCAGGGAAAATTCCAAAAATTCCATTGGCAGGTTTCCCGGGCAACACTGTACTATACATCAGGGAAAATTCGAAACATTCCATCGGCAGGTTTCCCGGGCTACACTGTACTATACATCAGGGAAAATTCCGAAAATACCATCGGCAGGTTTCCTGGGCTACACTGGACTATACATCAGGGAAAATTCCAAAAATTCCATCAGCAGGTTTCCCATCCTACACTGGACTATACCTCAGGGAAAATTCCGAAAATTTCATCGGCAGGTTGTCCGGGCTACACTGGACTATACATCAGGGAAAATTGCAAAAATCCAATCGGCAGGTTTCCCGGGCTACACTGGACTATACATCAGGGGAAATTCCAAAAATTCCATCGGCAGGTTTCCCGGGCTACACTGGACTATACATCAGGGAAAATTGCAAAAATCCAGTCGGCAGGTTTCCCGGGCTACACTGGACTATACATCAGGGGAAATTCCAAAAATACCATCGGCAGGTTTCCGAAGTTACACTGGACTATACATCAGGGAAAATTCCAAAAATACATTTCGTAGATTTCCCAGCCTACACTGGACTATACATCAGGGAAAATTCCAAAAATACAATCGGCAGGTTTCCCAGCCTACACTGGACTATACATCAGGGAAAATTCCGAAAATATAATCGGCAGGTTTCCCGGTCTACACTGTACTATACATCAGGGAAAATTCCGAAAATACCATCGGCAGTTTTCCCGGGCTACACTGGACTATACACATCAGGGAAAATTGCAAAAATCCAATCGGAAGGTTTCCCGGGCTACACTGGACTATACATCAGGGGAAATTCCAAAAATTCCATCGGCAGGTTTCCCGGGCTACACTGGACTATACATGAGGGAAAATTCCGAAAATTCCATCGGCAGGTTTCCCGGGCTACACTGGACTATACACATCAGGGAAAATTGCAAAAATCCAATCGGAAGGTTTCCCGGGCTACACTGGACTATACATCAGGGGAAATTCCAAAAATACCATCGGCAGGTTTCCGAGGCTACACTGGACTATACATCAGGGAAAATTCCGAAAATACCATCGGCAGGTTTCCCGGGCTACACTGGACTATACACATCAGGGAAAATTGCAACAATCCAATCGGAAGTTTTCCCGGGCTACACTGTACTATACATCAGGGGAAATTCCAAAAATACCATCGGCAGGTTTCCGAGGCTACACTGGACTATACATCAGGGAAAATTCCGAAAATTCCATCGGCAAGTTTCCCGGGCTACACTGGACTATATATCAGGGAAAATTCCAAAAATACATTTCGTATATTTCACAGCCTACACTGGACTATACATCAGGGAAAATTCCAAAAATTCCATCGGCAGGTTTCCTGGCCTACACTGGAATATACATAAGGGAAAATTCCAAAAATACAATCGGCAGGTTTCCTAGGCTACACTGCACTATACATCAGGGAAAATTCCAAAAATTCCATCGGCAGGTTTCCGAGGCTACACTGCACTATACATCAGGGAAAATTCCAAAAATACAATTTGTAGATTTCCCAGGCTACACTGAACTATACATCAGGGAAAATTGCAAAAATACAATTCGTAGATTTCCCAGGCTACATCGGCAGGTTTTCCGGGCTACACTGGGCTATACATCAGGGAAAATTCCAAAAATACAATCGGCAGGTTTCCCAGCCTACACTGGACTATACATCAGGGAAAATTCCGAAAATTCCACCGGCAGGTTTCCCGGGCTACACTGGACTATACATCAGGGAAAATTCCGAAAATTCCATCGGCAGATTTCCCGGGCTATCGTGGACTATACATCAGGGAAAATTCCAAAAATACACTTCGTAGATTTCCCAGCCTACATTGGACTATTCATCAGGGAAAATTCCAAAAATTCCATCGGCAGGTTTGCTGGGCTACACTGGACTATACATCAGGGAAAATTCTAAAAATTTCATCAGCACGTTTCCTGGGCTACACTGGACTATACATCAGGGAAAATTCCGAAAATACCATCGGCAGGTTTCCTGGGCTACACTGGACTATACATCAGGGAAAATTGCAAAAATCCCATCGGCAGGTTTCCCGGGCTACACTGGACTATACCTCAGGGGAAATTCCGAAAATTTCATCGGCAGGTTGCCCGGGCTACACTGGACTATACATCAGGGAAAATTCCAAAAATTCCATCAGCAGGTTTCCCGGGCTACACTGGACTATACATCAGGGAAAATTCCAAAAATACAATCGGCAGGTTTCCCAGCCTACACTGGACTATACATCAGGGAAAATTCCAAAAATATAATCGGCAGGTTTCCCGGGCTACACTGTACTATACATCAGGGAAAATTCCGAAAATACCATCGGCAGGTTTCCCGGGCTACACTGTACTATACATCAGGGAAAATTCCGAAAATACCATCGGCAGGTTTCCCGGGCTACACTGGAGTATACATCAGGGGAAATTCCAAAAATTCCATCGGCAGGTTTCCCGGGCTACACTGGACTATACATCAGGGAAAATTGCAAAAATCCAGTCGGCAGGTTTCCCGGGCTGCACTGGACTATACATCAGGGGAAATTCCAAAAATACCATCGGCAGGTTTCCGAAGTTACACTGGACTATACATCAGGGAAAATTCCAAAAATACAATCGGCAGGTTTCCCAGCCTACACTGGACTATACATCAGGGAAAATTCCGAAAATACCATCGGCAGGTTTCCCGGGCTACACTGGACTATACATCAGGGAAAATTCCAAAAATTCCATCGGCAGGTTTCCCATCCTACACTGGACTATACATCAGGGAAAATTCCAAAAATTCCATCGGCAGGTTTCCCGGGCTACACTGGACTATACACATCAGGGAAAATTGCAAAAATCCAATCGGAAGGTTTCCCGGGCTACACTGGACTATACATCAGGGGAAATTCCAAAAATACCATCGGCAGGTTTCCGAGGCTACACTGGACTATACATCAGGGAAAACTCCGAAAATACCATCGGCAGGTTTCCCGGGCTACACTGGACTATACATCAGGGAAAATTCCAAAAATTCCATCGGCAGGTTTCCCATCCTACACTGGACTATACATCAGGGAAAATTCCGAAAATTCCATCGGCAGGTTTCCCGGGCTACACTGGACTATACACATCAGGGGAAATTCCAAAAATCCAATCGGAAGGTTTCCCGGGCTACACTGGACTATACATCAGGGAAAATTCCGAAAATTCCATCGGCAGGTTTCCCGGGCTACACTGGACTATACATCAGGGAAAATTCCAAAAATACATTTCGTAGATTTCACAGCCTACACTGGACTATACATCAGGGAAAATTCCAAAAATTCCATCGGCAGGTTTCCTGGCCTACACTGGAATATACATAAGGGAAAATTCCAAAAATACAGTCGGCAGGTTTCCAAGGCTACACTGCACTATACATCAGGGAAAATTCCAAAAATTCCATCGGCAGGTTTCCCATCCTACACTGGACTATACATCCGGGAAAATTCCAAAAATACAATTCGTAGATTTCCCAGGCTACACTGAACTATACATCAGGGAAAATTCCAAAAATACATTTCATAGATTTCCCAGCCTACACTGGACTATACATCAGGGAAAATTCCGAAAATTCCATCGGCAGGTTTCCCGGGCTACACTGTACTATACATCAGGGAAAATTGCAAAAATCCAATCGGCCGGTTTCCCGGGCTACACTGGGCATCAGGGGAAATTCCAAAAATACCATCGGCAGGTTTCCGAGGCTACACTGGACTATACATCAGGAAAAATTCCAAAAATACAATTCGTAGATTTCCCAGGCTACACTGAACTATACATCAGGGAAAATTCCAAAAATACATTTCGTAGATTTCCCAGGCTACACTAGACTATACATCAGGGAAAATTCCAAAAATACAATCGGCAGGTTTCCCGGCCTACACTGGACTATACATAAGGGAAAATTCCAAAAATACAATCGGCAGGTTTCCCGGCCTACACTGGACTATACATCAGGGAAAATTCCAAAAATACAACTTGTAGATTTCCCAGGCTACACTGGACTATACATCAGGGAAAATTCCAAAAATACAATTTGCAGGTTTCTGGCTACACTGGACTATACATCAGGGAAAATTCAAAAATTATAATTGCCAAATCCGAATCGATTCTTTCTGAAGTGAGGGAGAAATGGCAGCAGATGGGCCACGTTTTGACAGATCCGCCATTTCCCTTTTTAGAAACACTGCGTGTGTTGCTCAGAATTGAAAGAAAGAAGTTGGCAGCATGATGTATAATAATAATAATAAACAACTTAATAATAGATTTAAGTCTATTTCTTTTGACTTTAATCTACAAAAGCTCATGCTGCCAACTTCTTTCTTAAGTCTTTGTTTCATTGAGAATATGGGATTGATATAATATGTAATTGATAGAATATGTGATATATATATACACACGCATACATACATTATTAGAAAAACCGGGAGTATCCTTCATGGAGTGTAGCCTTCATACTTCATACTTGGAATGCATCCTTCATACTTTTCACTTGACGCGTAAACTGCCCAGAGAACTCTTTTGTTGTAAGGAGGTACGTCTATATAATTCTATGACATCCTTCCTAACAACAAAACAGTTCAAGTTAAATTCATGAAGTATGCAAACAGAGAGTAAGACGGAAACCAAACTTTGGTCCTCCAGATGTTTTGGACATCAACTCCCAGAAGGCCCAGCCAGCTAAGCCAACGCTCAAGAATTCTGGGAGCTGAAGTCCCAAACATATGGAGGACCAAACTTTTGGAAAACACTGCTGCCAAATACATTTTAAAAAGTGTCTTCCTCTTCCTTAGATCCCCTGTGACTTAAGTCCATCTTTGCAAACAGAGTCATAACTGGCACCGTAACTACTCCAGTGTTAATTTTTTAGCTTGGGGAGGTATTTCCAAAAGAGGTTTTAATACCTGCCTTCATAATGCAGCCAAACAGTTAAAGCCGAACCCCACGCAAGGCTGATAAAAGGCCCCAGTTTCTCCTTCCTCCTTTGGGAAGGAGGCTGTTCTGGAAAATGTCATCCATAAAAACTACATTTAAATGGTCTATGATGCAGCTGGCTACTGTGGGTAGACTTTTATGTATATATGTGTGTGTGTGCTTGGATGAAAAAAGGGCTTTCAAGCCCCAACCTTACCCTAATGGTGCCGAAGCCTTATCCGTGGAGAGAAGAAGGGACTCCTGTGTCCAAGGGTCCCCCCTCCATCAATCTCAGGGGTGGGATCAAGGCTTCGTTGGCGGAAATGGAGGAGCAGAAGCCAGGGGCCTAGATCGGATGGTAGGCTCATCTCTCCTCTTTGGCCCTGCAAAAAGTAAAGGAATAAATCTGTATCTAAGGGACACTTCCCATTCATGCACAAAACAGAGGATACAGTAAATTAAAGGGAGAATAGCTTCCCCCAATGGAAGGCCACAACTCCAGTGCACAAGAACAGGGACATTCTGGTTCAAGGGCACTTTGGAACAGCGATGCCCAAACTCTGGCCTTCGAGGCATTTTGGACCTCAGCTCCCAGAATCCCAGACTGTTGGCCAAAGTGGCTGGGAGTTGAAATCCAAAATGCCTCGAAGACCAGAGTTTGGACATCACTGCTTCAGAATGCATTCGCTTCTTTATAAAGTTACAAAGGGGAAAGGAAGAAGAAAAGGAAATTAACAGACAAGAAAGTAATGTAGTACCTAAGAATCAATAAATTCTTGTCCAATACCTAAAGAGGGGAGTTCTAGTTGAAGGAGACTAGAACAGAGGCAAAAGATGGGGAAAGGAAAAGGGAGAGAAAGAACTAGGAGGTGAAAGTGGGTGTAAAAGAAGAAAAGAGAGGGTGGAAAGAGGAAGAGAAAAAGGAGTTCAAACGAACAGGAGGGGTAGAAAAGAGAGAGTTGAAAGGGAGCTTAGAGAAGAAGGGAGAGAGGAAAGGTAGAGGAGGAAAAAGAAACAAGACGAAGACTAAGAAAGTGAATTTGATAACAGTGAGGTGAGAATGGTATGAGAAGGTAGAAAAGATCAAGAAGGAGCAGGATCTGAAGCCAGTATAAAAAGGGTATAGAGGATGTGAGAAGGTGGTAGAAAAGAGATTTAAGAGGGTAGGACAGTAGTAGAGTTTAGAAAGGTTAAGGAACTAAGGAAAGGGGAAAAAAGGTGAAGGAGGGAAAAGAGACTAGTATGTGAGATGGAAATATAAGCGGAATGAGCAAAGAAAGGCGTGAAAAGGAATTGGATTGGGATGAAAAGAAAGGATTGAGGAAAAGATGGGAAATTCACATAAGAACAAGAAATAGACCTTACCTCTCCCTCCATCTTATTTCTTTCTGTCTTCTCCTCCCCTCAAACACTTAAGTACATTAACTTTCTCTTGAACTGTAACTTATAAATATAGATATAATAATAGATATAATAATAGATAAAGTAATATTAGAAGAAATGTTGTATAGAAAAGAGAAAGAAATAAAAGAAGAAAAAAGATGAATAAGAAGGGGAAAAAGGCGACTCAATGATCTGGACAGAAAGAAAGAAGAAAGGAAAGACCAAGGGGATGACAAAGGAAGAAGAAATTTAACTTGAAGCACCTTTGATACTTACTGAAGTCTCAAAGTTAGCCCCAAAGGTGCTACAATCATTTGTCTTATTTTATACTGTTATAATTTGTTGTATTTTGTATTGCGATATTTGGATTTCATTATTGTATTATATTTTACAATGATTGTAAGCCGCCTCAATCCTATGGGAAGAGGTAGGATATAAATAAAAAAATATTATTATGTAGCAGTCCATGGTATCCAGAGAACTCTTCTCCAGCACCACATTTCCAGCGGGTTGGTTTTCTTTCTATCTGCTTTCCTCTATCTGTCCAGCTTTCACAGCCATACAGAGAAATCACAAATAGATTAGTCAGCTTTTCTTACTCTCTCCAGCGTGTGTGCGCTTGACTTTACCAAAGGAAAAGGCACTCGTCGTGTCGAGCTTTACACACATTTTTATTTTGTCCAAAAAGTGCCATTTACGTCTGCCGAATCCTGTTATCCCCTTGGTTAAGTCACTGGAGAGAGCAAGGCGGAGAAAGGAAATTAGAGTTTGGCAAAAGGTTGGACTACGGCTCCTACAAACTGCCTTCCGGCTATAAGACTTGTAGACAAAACTGAATCCCAACACCTCATTGGCAAGACAGCTTTACCCTCTTGCACCGCTGTCGTTTTACTGCAATGATGCCATAAAGCAAGCGAACAGCGCTTCAAGCACAATCATCACATCACTATTTGAAAGGTACGGGGCATTTGCAATAGGCCCAGGTCTCTTATCATGACATGGTTGGCACACAGCAGCAGATTCCTTCCAAGCAAGCGAAGCTAAACTCCACCACAGGGTCTGGAATGGGTTTCTTGGCTACTGCTGTTGGGAAAAAGATGGACTGAAATATTGCTAATCCTTTCCTGTCTTCCTTCCAGATCATCCTGAATTCGATGCACAAATACCAACCGAGACTGCACATCGTGAAAGCGGACGAAAACAACGCGTTTGGCTCCAAGAACACAGCTTTCTGCACACACGTCTTTCCAGAAACCTCCTTCATATCAGTGACATCCTACCAGAACCACAAAGTATGTGCCCCCCCTTTGCCCTTCCGGAAGCCATTTTGTTCTATGAATTGGATGAGATGTGGAATCCCTATTGGGAATCTTAGGCGCTGTCCCTAGCGCAGTGGTCCCCAAACTGTGCCCTTTAAGAGGCTTTTGGACTTCATCTCCCAGAAGCCTCGGTCTGGGATTCTGGGAGCTGAAGTCCAAAATCCCTTAAAGGGCACAATTTGGGGACCACTGCCCTGGCATATCCTGTACAGATCTCTTCTGATAGGCCTTCCTACCCTGTCTTGTTACTGTGTATAATTATGATTAATTGGGCATGGTGGATGGTTGGGTGGCTTTCTGGGACATTGTATTTTATTGCATTTTAATGGGTATAAATAATAATAATAACTGTCTATGGTAACTGTCTTTAAGTTACGAATATGTAATTAATGCAAATCCCTCTACCAAGCCCTACTTTGGTCCTCCAGATGTTTTAGACTTCAGCTCCCAGACTGTTGGGCCAAGCTAGCTGGGAGCTGAAGTCCCAAACACCTGGAGGACCAACGTTTGGGAATCACTGTGTATTTGAAGACAGGACAAATGGATAAAGCAAACAGAAGTAGTTGTTACCCAGATGGCATATCCATAAGGGCAAAACTTCTGTGCCCATGGGGATATTTCTGCCAACTTTGCTGATGACCTGAGTTTCCTCAGCATAACTCCTTGGCCACCAAAGGCTGGCTGAAAGCATCCTTTGGGCGATACAGAAAAGCAGTTCTTCAGTTTCAAAAGCCTTGCCTAAATATTGTGATGTATCATGGGGCAAATTAGGAATCGAAACTTACTCACACATGCATGCTTAGTTTTTTTCCTCGACTCCAAAAATGCAGCTCAGGAGAGGAAGGAGAAGGTACTGGGTTGTGTTTTGCTTTTGGTTTAATTTCAAATAAAGATACCTTGGCAGTTGCAGCGAGCCCAGCAGCGAATGAATCAAAGGCCCTAAACTCTCGGATGTCATTCAGAACAGCTAGCAAACCTAATAATGACTGGTAAAGCCCAGCCATAAATCTAGAGTGAAAAGTAATTACAGTATATGTATTTAGGGAGACGTACGAGGAATGTTACTATATAAAAGCAGAGCTAAGAGCCTGCCATGCGGTCAGAATATGAAGGAAAGGAGGGTGGGTTTTTCCTTTCTTTTTTGTAGTGTGGCGGATTTACATACATTTTGGTCTGACCGGATGCATGCAACAAATCTGGGGTCTGGAAGGAAAACGGTATTAAAGATTCCTGCACTTTCTATATCTGTACTGAGGGTCCAGGAGGTGAGACATCTCCAACTTGCAAAGCAGGTGGAAGGGGGAAACTAAAACTAAAGGTCTACAAGATGTATTTTGGCGATGGTTTTATATTGGTGGGGAAGCTACCATCTTCCATCTAGCACAGTGATCCCCAAACTGTGCCCTTTAAGAGCTGTTTGGAGTCCAGCTCCCAGAAGCCTGAGCCATGTTGGCCGATGGCCTGGGATTGTGGAAGCTGAAGTCCAAAATCCCTTAAAGGGCACAGTTTGGGGACCGCCCCCAACTTTGGGCATCACTGCCATAGACTTAAGAAAGTCATGTTGCAAAGCTGAACAGAGACACACACCCCTTCCACATCTCCAACTATTCATTTGGGGATTAAACCAAAAAATACTAATTTCATACTTAGTGTGCCTCAAGTCTTGTTTTGTGAAAACCCATGTCGGCGCATAGAAGAAGAGAAAAGGAAGTCAGAAAAAGAAAGAGCCTGGCAGGGAAAGCATGGGAGAAACCCTCCTCCTCCTCAAGCAGGCTTTAACTTGCTTTAACCCATGGCAAGGTTGTCAGTTGTAAAGTGAAGCTATCCAGAAGCAGCTTTGCCTTGAGTGGCTTTATGGAGAGAGAGATCACCTTAAGGTCCCACTTAAAACGTCAGTATTATGGAGAGGGTCATATTTCTACACAAATGACCCAGAGATGTACGGGTTCCGCAGCTTCAAAGCCCCTGCCTTCACAACTCCATTCACAAACGGGTTGGGGAGGTCCAGTGCCTAACACCGTTTGGGCCTTACCTGGGAAAGAAAATGGAGAAAGGACTTGGAAGGACTCTGCGGATACACTATTCCCAAATTATAAAATAACGTATCAGGATAAAGATCCTTCTAAGGCAAGTTTCAGCAGTCAGCAAAAATATAGAATAAAAGGGCGCAGCACACACAAACGTGGCACATAGAGACATCAGATTCGAAAGCCAAGTAAGAAACAGCAGCAGCAGAGGTCAAATCTTAAAAAGCCACAGCAAATAAAAAATAAAAATGTACTATCAGAAATGTTTCAAACTTTTAAAAGAAGTCTTCAGGGTCCTGTGAAAGCGCAACAAGGAGGATATTCCTGGAAGCAGGTGGGCAACTTTACAAAAGGCCATGTTGCTGGTGCCCTTAGTGCAATGGCTCTTGCGTTGTGGCACACATAGTGGCACTGCATTGTGATGGCTCTGTTGTGGCATCCTTAGTGCAATGCCACTGTGGTGTCCCTAAGTATTGTGCCACAATGCACCACACTGCCCTAAGGACACCTCAACGCAACGGCACTACACTACACCTCAATATCTCAGTGTAGTAAAACCATCCAGAATATCCAATTTCTTAATGGAAATTTCTGCCCCAGTTTGGTGAGCTCTGCCCTGTTTGAGAGGGGAAACATTTTAATTTTTTCATTACTTCATCTTCAGGGAAAACAGTAAATCTATTTGCCACCCTTCTCCAGGGAGGGGAATAATGTGGACAGCAATTTACATCCCTAGACATCCCTAGGCCTGTGGCTCTACAAGAAAGGAGGAAGCCCAGAATGTCTAAGAAAGAGAAATCTATAGTACTCTTGCAAGAATTACCGTGAAACCCACTGAGGTCTGCCGTACTTGCCTATGCTTATAAAGGCTCATCTGCTTTCCCCCAATTTCTCTTGAAAGATAACGCAGCTGAAGATAGAAAACAACCCGTTTGCCAAGGGCTTCAGGGGAAGCGACGACAGCGACCTTCGCGTGGCAAGACTACAGAGGTGAGGCGGAACGAAAAACGGACACGCAACTATAAAGGGGTTTAAATAAGTGGACAAACAAAGCCAAGCAAGAAACTATTTCCAAAGCTTAACTTATCTTCTGTTTCAGAATAAACAAACTCTTCACTGACAAGAGTTATCTATTTTCCTATAATATTGTAATCAACACAGACACTTTGAAAATATCCTTTTTCTCTGGACTTTTATTTCCAGTGGCTTCTCTTTCTTAGAGACAAGTATCTGTCTCTAAGAGCTGCAATACCAGAGTTTGGGAAACACTGATCTAGTGGGAATTGGTCAAGTTTGGGTTCAGTTCAAAAACGAACTGAAATTAAAGTATCCCCCTTCAGCACCCACATTCAATCACTACTGCTTGGGAAGGAGCATTTTGTATGTTCTTGCTGCATAGACATATTCTCAGGGAGAAAAAAAAAGATTAATTCAGCTAACAATCTCAAAATACATGGAGATTCAAAGCCAGAGTTTTAAGAGTGAACCCCTAGGTTTTGGTTTCTCACACTGAACACCCAGGTCCAATTTTGGTTGTTTAAAAAATCTCAGGTTCATTCAATCCCAGAGATAAAGACATTTGGGGAACTTGGTATCAAACATGAAGGGAAGGCCATTTACTCCCTATCCCGATACCAGCTCCCTGCAGACAGAAATAGGTATAACCACAGTCACGTTGCCCCTGGTTTCTGCTTTTGTCTGCCCTCGGCTAGCCTTGATCTCCCACAACCGGTGGAGGCCTTGCCTTGCACAGTGTGGTGTTTGGGTGGAAGCCCATGTGCGCTTGGCAGAAGCAGGCCATAAATAAAAGAAATGCATATCACAGATGGGGAACAGAGACCGAGTCAAAGCGTTTCGCCCAGGGCCACCCACAGCTCTATGGGCTGAGCTGTGATCTTATGCCCAGATCTCCCAGGCTGCGAAGGAACCATAGCACAGCGTCTGTGCATGAAAAGATCCGGGATTTGGCCCCCAGCAACCCCAGCTTTCTAAGGAGCCGGAGGTGGGTGCTGGTGGGCACAGAGAAGCCATGACTTGAATTACATGAAGAAGAAGGGTCAGTTCCAAAGACCTAGCCGTGTTTGTCTGGAAAGGGATCTTGTAGCACCTTCTGAGACTAAATGCGCAAAAGAAATTGTAGCATGAGCTCGCTTAGACTGGGCGTCACTTCACTCCATGCACCTGAGGAAGTAGACCATGCCCACAAAAGCTCATGCTATAACTGCATTCACACAGTTAGTCTTAAAGGTGCTACAAGATACCTTTGCATATGACTGATAAGCCTTGAGGTTCCTGAGAGATGCCGCCTAGCAGTAAACATCTAGAAGGCTTCACATTTGCAACACAGAGGACCCCTAAATTCAACTATCTGGAACAAGTAAGACCTCAGGCAACCATTCTTGAAGGTCTTCCTTCCACAGCAGTTTTCCTCTAGTTAAATTCCTGTCTGTTGCTGGGAAACTTGTGGTACAGCACACAGATTATGTGCACAATCCAGCCCCCTTGGGGTTCAGCTCTGTAGCACTTGGACAAAGATGATGCCCTCCCAAGTTACACAACAAAGGCTCTGCCACAGCATCACACTGCAAGAGGATGCAGAGGATGAGAAGCAGCTCCAGAAGGGCGGCACAGTTAGGTATTCACTACGGCTCCAAGGTCAGCATGTTTAGTATTTGCTATTGGCCTGCCATGTCCTGCCTCTTACAACTTAGTATCAGTGGGTACTATCCCCAAACAATGGAGCCCACAAAGGGTACAATGGGGGGGGGGGCACTGGATAAACTCTCTGCCAGGGGATGCAACCTAGTCCAGAATGTCTCACTGAGCAAGTAGCACCAGCTTTAAGGAACACAGGGTTTGGGAAATTTAATTTTTGGGGTCACAGTTCCCAGAATCTCCCAACAAGCATGGTGGCTGGCAGACCCTGGAAACTTGTTGCCCCCAAAAGCAACTTTTCCAAACCCTGGACAGGCCTCGCAATGATGAGGCACCCCCCCAAGTGTGTACTAACCGGCTTCTCTCTCGCTTCACCCGCAGCAAAGAATACCCCGTGATCTCTAAAAGCATCATGAGGCAGCGGCTGGTTTCCAGCCATGGGCAGCTTTCTGGGAAATCTGATGTCGGCTCGCTCCATGGGAGCCACCAAGGTCTCCAGCACTACCAGTACGAGAATGGCGCTCACATGCAGTTCACCGCCTCCGACAGCCAGGACCTGCCTCTCAACACCTTCGCAGCGCAAAGAGAATCGGGGCTCTTCTATCACTGCCTGAAGCGGAGAGGTAATGGTCGAGGGAGGCTTTGGGGCCAAAATTAGGATAAATATTAGGGAGACGTAACAAAGGATCTAAAGGAGGATGCAAAGGAAAACAATGCCAAAAAACTTAGAAAATTCCAGCAGGCGTAACTTTGTGTTGACCCTAAAGGCTGGATGGATGAGAGAGTAGAGGAGGGTCAATGCTTCCAGGACAGATTACACTTTAAAATAAAAGTGCACTACTTGACCCACGGATAAGTTAATTCAGGTTTTTTGGTTCAAATTTTGACTAAGACTTCTAAACTTACCCATGGATATATATCAAGTTTTTTGGTTCAAATTTTAACTAACATTTCTAAACTTACACATGGGTTTTTGGTTCACCTTTTTGGCTAGCATTTCTAGACTTATACATCAGTATATACAGTAATTACCAACTTCTTCAGCCACAGCCATCTCTGCTATAAAGCAAGCTAAGCGATAGCTTATAATAATAAAAATTTTTGTTTCTAGCCCGCCCCTCTGAACAGGCAATCGGGGCGGGGTACAACTTGCTTTTTATCTATTGATAAAAATGAGGTTTATATTTCACCACATAAATAAAAAATGTATTTTAATTGTCCCTAATTGACTGGGAGATCTCGACTGAATTGAGCTTGACCCTGTCCTTGAGTAATCCTTTCAAAACCACCAATCTTTTTGGAGGGGGACTAAGGCTGCCACCTGAAATGCACCTCCTCAGCAAAAAATCTCCACTGAACTCCAGGGGGTTTACCGACAAATAAACGCTGTGAAAACTGTAGTTAGAAACACTTGACCTTAGTGCTAAACAAAACATTAAGCAATGCAGGTGGCAAAGACAAAAAAAAGCAAAGCTATTTGTTAATCCCTCCATTCGGCACTTTGAAAGACATTAATTAATTAATACAAGTTGAGTCTCCCTTCTCTGAAATGTGTGGGACCAGAAGTGCTTCCCATATACATGAGAAGATATCTTGGCAATGGGAGCCAAGTCTAAGTGTGAAATTCAATTATGTTTCCTAATACACCTTATAAACATAACCTGAAGGTAATGTTATACGTAATATTTTAAATAATTTTGTGCATCATACAAAGTTTACATACAATGAGATATCAGAAAGCAAAGGTGTCCACAAAGATGTGGACACTTGGATTTTGCACTATTTTGTCCTCAGAATTCAAATACTCCAAATGTGAAAGGCAGTCTCGCCACGGAGCAAAAACCCTTTCCGTTTGCTAAGAGCAAGTTGGTACAGTGTCTTTATTCTGTAAGATATTCTGCAGCATTTTGGACACAAAGTCCTGGCAAATGTAGAGGGATGTCTCTGTTTTGAGGAAGGAGGGAGAGGAAACTGTGTGTATGATAAAGTCATTTTTCAGGCTCCTTGAACTTGTCAAAAGCCACGCTACAAAAGCCTTGAGGCCTGCCTCTTATCGAGATGAATGAAAAGCCGTGGCTAGATGTAAGGAGGCAGTAGCCCAAAGTCATTTAAACTATCAACTGATAAAAGAAGGCTCCTCAAATTAAGATTGATTGGAATAGCAGGGGGCTGGCAAAGCCAGGCCTTTTTGCTGAGAGGGAATATCTTTCAGGAAAAGTGGTTTATAAGAAAAGCAGTGCCAATACTACAGCTTTACCAACCATTTACTGGGTCAACAAGTTGAGAGCTATATCTGTCTGAGCCCCAGAAGATATGAAAGAGCTACTACATCTAGAAATAAGTCTAGAAATTTTAGTAAAAAAAAAATTGACCCCCAAAACTAGAGTCAACTTATTCACAGGTCCACAGTTATGATCTGAAGGAACTTCAGGGTTTCCTAACAGAATTTTGGCAATTCTGTTAATTTTCTTCCACCATTGGACCTAAAAGTATACTCTAATCCTACAGACAAGAATTTCCAAATCCTAAAAATCTCCCACAAAATGTACCCACCAATCTCATCCTGAACAGGCTGAGAGCACTTGTTGTTTGAACACTCTTGATGTGGAAGACGACTTGGCCTTAAATGCAACCAATGTCCTGAGAATCCGATCCTGTTTAGGATGAGATTGCGGGGGTACATTTTGTGGGAGATTTTAGTATTAGGAAATTCTTGCAAGTCTACAGGATTAGGATCTACTTTTAGGTCCAATGGCGGAAAAAAACGACCAGAATTTCCAAAATTCTTCTAAGTCTGCAGCTCTCTGAAAGTCTTTGGAAAGACTTCTACACTACAGTTCAGTTCTAGTCCTAACTCAGTTATCTCACCCTAAATAATTTTCACTCAGATCATACAATGCTTCACACCTCACAACTGTTCTGGTGGATGGTGTTAAGAGAGAGAAACTATGAAATGCCATGGCTTGTACTGAAACCTTTAACCATCCTGATTTCTCCTTTCTTTGCCTTTCCGTAGAAGGCGCCCGTCACTTGGACCTACCCTGCAAGCGCTCTTATCTGGACGCCTCCTCCTCCGTTGGGGAGGACCACTATTTCCGGTCGCCGCCTCCCTACGACCAACAAATGCTGAGCCCTTCCTACTGCGGTGATGTGACACCCCGGGAAGCGTGCATGTACTCTAGCGCAGGCGCCGAAATCGCCGGCGTCTCCTCGGTAGAGGACTTGCCTCCTCCTCCCCCTCCCCCTCTGAGTTGCAATATGTGGACTTCGGTGGCACCGTACACCAGCTACAGCGTCCAGACAATGGAGACTGTCCCGTATCAGCCTTTCCCGGCTCACTTCACTGCCACCACAATGATGCCGCGCCTTCCCACCATCGCCAACCAAAGCTCCCAGCCGCCGAGTAGCAGCCCCTTCACGGTCTACAACCAGCTCTCACAGTCCCAGGCCCGGGAGCGAGTCCCACCGTCGTCCTTCCCGAGGGAAAGGGTGCACCCCTCCGTTTGCGAGAGGAAGCCCCCCTCTCCCCACTTAAGCACGGCCAATGAGTTTCTCTACTCGCAGACCTTCTCACTGTCCAGGGAGTCCTCTTTGCAGTACCATTCGGGAATGGGGACTGTGGACAACTGGACTGATGGATGACTCTGCCGGCGGAGCAAGCGACCGAGTCAATACGGTGGGACTCCCTGCTCCAGGACAGCGCTATCTCCGTGTTAATACCTGTGGGTAACTTGCACTTCCGTGACACCTACAGGAAACCGTGTGTGTGTGTTTTTGTATCCAAAGACCTTGTTTGTTGTGCGACACAACGCCCAGCTCGGTTGGGGAGGGTAGTGGGAGACACCAGCGGTGTACAAAGCAACTCTTGGCTCCATGGCCTGGATCCATCAGTCAGTCTTGGCCTCCAAAGGAAATGCCACCTCAATGAACTCATGAAATATCTAACCAACCCAGAGACTTCCACACAGACCATTCACAGAAAGGTCGGAGTTTCTTAGCACCTTTGTAGACTGTCTACAAAACAGGAGAGAGAGAGAGAGATAAGGAAGACACCGGGTGAAATGTATTGCTGCTCAGGTAGACAAACAGCGAGTGGTGGGTCAAACTGTTTTGTTTCCAGTGTGTTTCTTGGGGGGCACCCCTTAATTCGTCTCCCAAAAAGAGCTGGGATGGCACTACTCTGCCTGGCGTTGGTAACACTGTCTCAGCACCTTCAAGTGAGAAAAACAACCTTTCCTTCCTTCCAGACACTGTGGGAGACAAGTAACACCTTCCATTGCTATGAATGCAAAATAACCCTTACTATTCATAAGTCACTAATATTAATAAAGTTATTAATCATCAAGCAGTGAAGGTATTGATGTGGGCCATGGAGAGCCGGAGCTGAATTACTGTAAGCCGCATAAGTTAAATGTTAAAAACAAAAAGCAGGGACCCACAACTCTCAAGCTTTTTCTGTGCAGCTGAAAGCGGCAGGAACCAAGTGGCAAGAGCAAAGTATTCCATTTCTGGAGGCGGCAAAAAATTAAAAGCCTTCACAACTGCACAAAGGAGCGTTTTAAAGTTTTCTATAAGCAGAAAACTAGCAAAACGGGGACTAGAAGGTTTAGGTACCAACCAAATTATAGCAAATTGAAACCTATCCTTTAGAAGACCATAGAACTGTGATTCCTAAAACTCTGGTCCTCCGGGTGCTTTGGACTTCAGCTCCCAGAAGCTGCAGCCATCTTGGCCACTGGTCTGGGATTCTGGGAGCTGAAGCCCAAAACACCTGGAAGGGTAGAGGTTGTGGATCATTGCCATAGAAAAACAACAAATATAATAGATTTAAAATAGAATGGAGCTATGACGACAAGCTATGCGCTCTCTAAAAAGTGCTCCCTTTCTCTCACTGCACGCATTTCCGCAGGAGACTCTTTCCAAATTCCCCATCATCCTGACTGCTTCCCTCCACAAAATGGAGAGGCTCCTCTGCAAGGAAAGGTTTCACTGAGTGATGGGTCCAAGCCAAGCAGCAAGGGGACAAAGCGGAAGGATTCCCCCCCTCCAAACGACAACCACGACAACCACCCCAAAATACCTCAAGGCCACTAAAGGGAACGTTATGTTTTGCACCCAGGACAACCATGCAGTCATTCACGCCAGGCTGCGTATGCCGTCGGTGTGGGTTTTTAATAACCAGAACTGGGAAATCACTACAAGTGTTGCATGCTGAATAGTTATTTATATATATCGATATATATATATTTTATATATATATATATATAAATCCTCTCTCCCTTTCTCTGTCTCTCACAAATGCAGGCCCACACATGTTCCATTCAGCTTCGCTTTTATAAAAACGAACGACATGAGTAATAAAATAATGAATGTTGCAAGGGACTTTGTTTTTTTAAAAGACAACTATTTAAGATTTTTTATTAAAAAATTTTTTACACCCTTTTGCGATGTAAAAAATTGAAAGATTCGGCTAGATGAAACTTATATGCTACAGATAAATCTCTATTAGAATCCACGTTTAGGTAAAAGCCAGTGTGGCCTTTGATTTTTTTTTTAAAGCTTTGTTACAATCGTATGGACATTTTATTTTACATATCAGAACATAAAGAAAACGTTTTACTATGCTGCAGTCTCGGGGTGACTTTTCAATAACCGCCAGGCATGGGGGGGAAAAAGGTGGGCTGGAAGTCCTAGCCAACTTAGGGAGTTGTAGTCCAAAAAGCAATCCCCTCCCAGCAAAGACATTCCCAAATAGAGTAGCACACGCTTGCCTTGTACAGCTCTGAATGGCAATTATGAACCTCTGGCCTTCCAGATGTTGTGTCACATCACTGGGAAGAAATGGCCAGTGGCAGATTTTGTGTGTCTCCTTTTTAAACGACACACAACACAACTAAAAATGCAGGCAAGCTTGCTTTAGTCCGGTGGTTCCCTCAAAGTGAGCCCTTTAATAGATTGTGGACTCCAGCTCCCCAAAACCTTGGCCATGTTGGCCAATAGTCTGGGATTCTGAAGTCTAAAGTCCCTTAAAGGGCACAGTTTGGGGACCACTGCTCTGGCGGGACCTAAATGTCCTCAAGACACTTGGATGCCAGGCATGAAAGCCTTCAACTTCCCAGTGGTTCCCAGACTTTGGTCCTCCAGAAGTCCTGTTAGCCAAGTTGGCTAGGCCTTTTGGGAGCTGAAGTCCCAAACATCTAGTAGTTAATCACTGACCGATGAGAACATCTCTCAAGATAACTCCAAGTCCTCCAGATCAAGTCTATGGCCAACATTTGCAAGAGCTTGAGCACAGAACCATGCTGGAGGACCTCCAGATGCCTAGAGAAGGGTTTTCTTTAGGAACTGCTAGGTTCTCCAGCACAAGTCTATGGTCAACTTCCAATGGAATTGCGCTGGAGGACTTCAAGATTCCTAGAGAGAACATATGAATCAAACCGCAAATAATCCAAGCCACAAATGTAGAGGACCAACTGGACTTTCTTTCTTTCCATCAGTTTTCTTCAGTGTCCGCACCATTAAGTAGACTCGACTCTACTCAAGGCCTCAAGATGAGTAAAACCCATTTTATTGGGGGAAAGCCACAGGCCTCCTTAGGTCTTGAGTGGAATATTTCCAAAGTTGGCCTTTTTTATCCCCATCCTCGATATGTTACCCCCTTGGCGTTTTCGACCAATATTGGATTTGGCCCTCTCTCTCGGCGCAGAACAAATATTATAGCAGATTGCTAAGGACCCTATACGTCATGCTAAAATATGCCAGAAATTAAAGAAGCTAAACTTTTAATCCACAGGTTGGGGGAAAAAAAAGATGGGAAGGGAAGGGGGGAAAAAGGAGACAGATTTGCTAGCACTGGCAACCTCTGCGCTCAAGAAAAGCCAACATCTGGAATATCCCAAAAAAAGAGAAAGAGAAAGCACTTTTGGGCAAGGATATTTTCTTATGAGGGAGGAGATGGGGGGGGGCTCTGTCCCCATTTTGGAAAATATGGGCTGCTCCACATTACTTTTATTATGTCATTAAATAATTCTTATTGCAGCTTGTAGAAAAAGAATGTCTCCTTTGAAGGGGAAAACCTCCCCCAGGACAAGAGGAGGGTGGAATACACCACAAAGCGAGGAACGAGGGGTTGAAAAAACCCATAAATTTCTGCCATCCAAACAAGATTTCCCCAAATTTCTCTGGGCAGGAAGAGCAGCTCAGTCCTAGAATGTGGAAAAGTTACTTTCTGAGTGACAGCTCCTAGCATTCCCTGGGAAAATGGAAAAGTAATATCTGGGCTTTGCAGCCACAGATGTCCTCAGACTGATTTAAAAGGCCAGAAAATCCCAGATTTTGTCCCTGTTCTTTCCGATTTTATTCTGGAGATCCATATATGTTTTATCCCAGAATATTTTCTGCTAGCTTCCGGTATGATCAGAGACTTTTTAACGCCATCAAGGTGCAAGTGGGTACAACCCAGGCTTAGTTGGACTTCATCTCTTAGAATCACCCAGTGATATCATATTCCATATTATCACTGGCAGAGAAAAGAATTCCCATTACTGTTTCATGATTCCTTTTAACTAGAGATGCCTAGGACTGAATGTGGGATGTTCTGCATACAAAGCATGCCTCTCCAAAGCGATGGAGCCCCCAGAGATAACATGGAACGGACCTCTGCTTGCGAAAAAAGATCACTGTCTGTAGTGACTTGCATGCGGTGGCAGTTTGATCTCCTGACTCTGTGATGGAAGAAGGCTTCAGCATGGTATTGTGTTTGTTGGTCTGAAAAGTCACTTTCCAAGTTGAGAGACGGAGCTGGCATCCAACCATTTGGGAACCATGACCTCAATGCTGGTCAGAGCCAAAAGATGCGAGGGGATATTTTCCAATGTGGAAAAGTCCTGCACGGCGACATTTCGTTTCAAAAGAGGAGAGACTTCCAAATAGTAAATAATGAAGGGACTTGAAGGAGAAAAGAGGGAGGAGGAGGAGTGTCGTTGGTGAAACCTCTTGGAGATAATTTAAAGCCCTTATAACACAACGTTTGGGAAAATTACTTCTTGGACTGCAATCGCCTGGTACCTCCCAACCAGAGGAGTTGCAGGCCAAAAACTGACTTTTCCAACTCTATTATCAACCAAAGCTCAACAAGATCGTATTCTACAGATTGAGAGAGGCTCTTACGTCCGGTAAAAACATTATAGCAAGTTGGCATTTTAAAAAAAGCACCATCGCAGTCCTCCCCACCGACATCAGTGTGTCCTGGAAGAGCGTCCCAATATGAGTTGCCACCTCAAATGGGC
Source organism: Urosaurus nigricauda (assembly GCA_034509955.1). Classification (NCBI taxonomy): domain Eukaryota; kingdom Metazoa; phylum Chordata; class Lepidosauria; order Squamata; family Phrynosomatidae; genus Urosaurus; species Urosaurus nigricauda. The sequence goes on from JAOEGL010000010.1 coordinate 21,598,452, forward strand.
AGAACGGCAAAGCGTCTGCCCACCAGCAAACTCCCATGGATGAAATCCAAATAATTCCAAAGCTGCAGACAAATTTACTGTATATACTTGACTATAAGTCGACCTCATGTCTAAGTCGAGGGCAGGCTTTGGGGCCAAATTTATTAATTTTGATATGTCCCGTGGTTAGGTCTAAGGCAAAAATATGGGGCATGTAACAAAGGATCTAAAGGATGAATGAAAACGATGCCAACGAACTTACAAAATTGCAGCCGGCGTAACTTTGTCTTGACCCTAAAGGCTGGATGGATGAGAGAGTAAAACAGGCTCAGTGCTTCCAGGACAGATGACACTCTTGCTTTTCACCAGAAAATTTAAAAATAAGAGTTAAAGTACAGTACTTACATTGACCCATAGATAAATTGACTCTGGTTTTTGGGGTCAATGTTTTGACTAACATTTCTAGACTTATACATGAGTATATACAGTAAGTTTAGCTTCATCGCTTTGACCCAAAGACGGCACATATAAATCCTTCCCCTATGGATAAATTTCATTCCTAGCTACATTTCTATCCCCCAGTTTCATCAATGAAAGGCTCTCCAGTTCCAAATTTTTGTCCTTGCATCAACAACAACCCAGGAAGGTTGGTCAAGATAGCAGGGGGAACGTCAAGTGCTTCAGCCACAAAACACTCTAAACAACTACACTTTCCAGGGGAAAGCTCTTCTGTGCCACCTTTCTTCTTAGTAACCATCTTGTAAAGTATATAGCGAGATCTTGTCGCATCTTTGAGACTCACTGAAAGAAATTGGCAGCATGAGCTTTCGTAGACTTCAGTCTACTTCCGCAGATGCATTTAGCCCACAAAAGCTCATGCTACAAACTTCTTTCTTTCAGTGAGTCTCAAAGGTGCTACACAATCTCTCTACATATTGATTCTATAGACTAGCACAGCTATATCTTTGGATACTATCTTGTAAAGTAGATTAGGCTGAGAGTGTGTAACCTACACAGGTTACCAACAGGAGTGTTAGCTATGGGGTGGGCTGGCAATATGAAGGGATTGATTGCCACCCCCAAATAAATATGCTTCTCCTCCTACATAAAAAAAAATTACATCATTGCTAGAATATTCCTGGAGGCTTTTCGCACCGCTTTTGAACCCTATATTCACAGCCGCAAGGATTAGAAACCATTTTTTACAATTGAAAATTGGATGCTCAGAGCCCAGGCCAATTGTGTGGCTTACTCCAAACTGTGAAGAAAGCAAGATCCAGATGACGTTGCTCTCCATGAATGACAAGGAAGCCCCAAAACATTATTGCCAGTCGCTTCCAAATGCTGAAGTCTGTTCCTCTTGGCGGGGAGAAGCAACACAACATCTGCTCAGTGCCCCAGGCTAATATGTGTGTGTGTGCGTGTGTGTATGAATGATATATTTCTGGATTTTAAATTGCTTTCCATCATATTTCAAACGCCTCGCTTCGCTGTTTGGACACTACATCATTACGGAGAGGAGATGTCCATTTGCGGAGGCAATAAAACGGCTTATAAATTTTTAAAATTTCCGCAACGCCTCGCAGTTACGATTGGGAGACCAAAAATGCCAAGCGGTCAAAAAAAAAAAAAATTGCAATGGTTGCTTTTTATACATAACAAGTCTCTAAAAGACCAAACACAAGCCAGGGTAACAAGAGCGGCTAACGTTTCGCGATACAAGGCGGCAAATTTAAAACCTGGCAAAACTGTATTGCTTTAAAGTGGGGGACAAGGGCCCATTCCTCCCTCTGACCACTATACTACACTGTTGTACCACTGTTGTATGCTGCCCCGGTTGTGTTGGGTAAAATTAAATAAATAAATATTATATGCCACTTTAACATGCCCTTTCAACATCTTGTAAAATTCTGGGGTTTGTAGTTTAGTGAGGCCCAAGAGCTCTTGGGCTGAAAGCTGCAAATCCCAGGATTCCATACAATATTGCCATGGCCTGAGGCGGCTGCCTCACTCTATCTGACACCAGGGCCGGCCCTTCCTCCTCAAGCCAGTTTTCCTTGGAGGTTGCCTCCTGCGGTCAGGCCTGGGCTTTGAGGGCAGGCTACTTAGGGTTTTCAAAGTGGATACCCATGGCCTCGGATTTCGCTGGTGCCGCAGACCTGCCTCTGCGGAGGTGAGGCCAAAATGGGAGAAGCCATAAAGGCATGCCTTTAGGAAGTCACCCTCGCCATGAAGTGCGGAGGGGAAGGTCACGGGGTCTTTGATGAAGCGCAAAGAGGTCTACTAATATCTCATTAGCCCGTTTTCATTGCATCCGACTTGTCGCTGAAGGGGATTGTACACACGGGCCCAAAGTGTTTTACAACATCCCAAGTCCTTTTATAGAGGAATTGTTAGCAGGCCCATTAAAACCAGTAGCTCAAACAAGTTGCCTCGAGTCACACTGCAAAGAAAGAAAGAAAGAAAGAAAGAAAGAAAGAAAGTCCACCACAATTCTCTGCTCAAATACCACCAGGACTGAACTCTTCACTGTTGCTTCGTCTCAGCCAGAAAAGTACAAAATGTGGCTCTCCGCGAGGCATAAGGAATCAATCAAGCGGCATCCTGGGAAGGTGATGAACTCTGCAAATGTGCATCAGAAACTAATGGGAACCAGGACAGGCTGCTTTCAGAGAAAGCAAAAGGTGAGCGTCGCCGAGAAGCCGCAGCCCAAACAAAATGGAGGCCGGGACAGGTAATCAATTCAATTTGAACAGGTGACCGCCGCCGCCGTGCCCTGTCCTGAAGCATTAAACCATCTTTCTCCAAGCCGTCTGCCAATGACGTCTGGAAGACCAGCCAGAAAAGAGAGGGAGCCAACATTTGAAGATTTTGCGGCGGCACAAAGGCCCATCCTCCTCCTCTCCCTCCCTGCCCTTTTAAGATGCCAGTCTCGAGATTAGATAGCTCCTTTTCCTCTCCATTCATCAATATGAAGGAGAGAAGACAGCTTGGAAGCTGGAACCGACCTTCCACTGGGATTTCTGTACAGTATCATTCAGACAAGATTTTACAACCGCTCCTCCCTCCCTCTCCAAATCTACAGGGTGATGGTTCGCTTTTTTCTAACATAAATCCCTTCTATTTCCGAAAAGCGGGGAAGGGGATGAATGGCTTTCACAGAGGCTTTGGTTCCCCTTTCCGCACATCTGCCGCTTGAGCATCCATTTGCGATGCTCTGTTGGTGCATAGTCCATCCAATGTGGATGTGCAGGTGTCCCTATGCTGGGGCACAAGTCAGAAGTAAGAAAGCGGCAAGCTGCCAGAGGTTGCATCCTGGGTTTCTAGAATAAAATGTATACAGTCCTTGACCACACAGAAAGGCCATTCCTTTAGCTAGCTTCAGTGGGAGGGTGAATCTTGTTTTGCACCATCTTAAAAGTTCCAGGAATGGACTGTATAGGGCACAGAGGTCCGTGCCCCACTGCACCCCTCCACCACACAAAGCCCAAATACTTCTATTTTTCATCCTTTCACAGAGGAAAATGGAAGCTTTTGAGGTGAGAATGGGCTGGAGGCATCTTCAAAAATTGCTTGAAGATCACACCAATTTAGAAATATATATATTTTAAGGGCTTGGAGGGACTCAGGGGGGCATTTGATGCCACCAAGGTGGGTCCAGGCTGAACTTTGCCCACCTTGGCTTTAGCTGAAACTTATACAAGGTTTTAAGTCTATTCTGGAGACGGAGTTCAGCAACTCTGACCATCCCTTTAAAGTTCGGGCTATAATCCTGGAACAGAGTTGCTGACCTACTGATACAAAAGCCGTTAGACGCCCTTGCCCTCATTTTGGGAGATTTCGCTGATGGCGAAGCTGCATAGATAACACAACTCTTTGCCATTACGCCTAAGTGTGGTCAGATGTTTATGTAGACATTTAATGTACCATATACAATGTAATGTACAATGATCCTATACTTAAATTAATTGGAATTAAGAGTTGAGACTGCAATTTCGGACCTGAACTCTTCCGATGACTAAGCTCAGACCGTCGCACTTTGAACATATCATGAGAAGGCCTGACTTATTAGAAAAGGCAATAATGCTTGGAGAAGTAACTAAATACACAAAGGCTGCCATCTTGCATCCCTTCAGCCTAGCATAAATATCCATGTGCAAATATTTCCTATGCAAGGCTATGTCGCTGAGTGCCATTGTGCAATACTCAATATGCTATGAGCCATTGCAACACACAATATTTAATGAACAACTGCAACACGATATGGGCAATGCACAATCGCAATCTAATATATGGTGGATCGCCATGTCACACAATATACTGTACAATGAACAACTGCAACCTGCAATGGCAATGAAAACATATGATGCTCAATGAACAACCGCAGCGTGCAATACGCAATGCAAACCTCAGGGCAAATAGATGATGTGCAACCACAATGCACAAGATATGATGTGCAACCACAGTGCGCAATACATGAAGTGCAAGGGTTAATGCACAATATATGATGCACAATATGTGCTGAACAACCACAACATGCAATGTGTTGTCAAATCCACTCCTGTAGCAACAGGTATGTATCTCTCCATCAGCCTTCCCCAATATAGTGTCCTCTGGATGTTTTGTATGACGACTTCCATCCTGCTTGAAGCTGATGGGAAATGTAGTCCAAAACATCTGGAGGTTCCCAGATTGGAGAAAGATGGTGTACACACTTTTAAATGCTTCTGAGACGTCTATTATTTCCACCACTCCGCTTCTCTTTTTAACTAGATAATTGTGGTCAATGGTTACCTATAAAGAGGAGACCCTTTTGAAAATTGTTGCAATGGAAAAACTCAAAAACCCGTTGGGCTTTCGCTCATGAAATTCAAGCCGAATTCCACATCGGCAACCAGATCTCTATAAATTACCCTCTGATGCTAGCGAGGATTATCGTAAAAGGGGTTCTGTTCTTCGGAGACTCCTTCTTGCCCCCAGAAGTCCTCCTACTTATAGGTAATCTGAGGCTCCTAAAAGGATCAGCTCTGTAAGCAGAACAAAATGGAATCCATAAACAGTCGAGTCGGTCGGGGCATCGTTCCCTTTAATCTTTCGGTGAGCAAAGCAATGGGGTGGGGACTGGTGGGAGATCATTTCGGATGCAATTTTTGGGTCTCTGGGGATCTCTCCTCCATCTGGTTAGTAGGAACAACAGGTTGGAAATACAGGAGGATTCCCATGAGAAGGAGAGAAGCAGGTTGCTTCAGAAAAGGTTGGATGAAACAAGGGTGAGATGCAGGAAGATGGCAGCCCTAGTCCCCATATTGTTAAACCTCCACTGGGTTCATTCCTTGGCACTGATCTCCCAGTATGACTTCTGGGTTGCAAGTTTCCATACATGGAACAGGAGAGGTACCTCCATCCTTTGACTCAGGCGACAAAAGGTTTTGGTCCACCTTGATAAACCCAAAACTATGAAATAAGGTCGCAGGGAGTCTTTTCAAAACGTGCTGGATTTTTGGTCCAAAACAGACTGCAGAAATAATCCAGGTTGAAACCGCATTATTTACTACACAGAGATGACCTTCTGTAAGGAAGACTAGAGAAGTCTAACGGTCAGCATTCACATCAAACTATAAGGTCTAGAGCAGTGGTCCTCAGCCTTTGGTGCTCCAGATGTTTTGGACTTTGTCTTCCAGAATCCATACCCATTAGCTGTGTTGTTTTGGGCTTCTGGGAGTTGAAGCCCAAAACATCTGGAGGAGCAAAGGTTGAGAACCACTGGTGGTAAAGAAACTGCCTTGACTTCCTCCCATCTTTCAAATGTTCCTGACTCCTCCGCTTCAACACATCTTGACCAAGGTGGACCTTCACTTATACATCTGAGAAAGTCGACTCTACAAAAGCTCATGCAACCAACTTCTTTCTTTCATTTAGTCTCAAAGGCGCTACAAGATCTCTCTGTGTACTCATCCTACAGACCAACACGGCTATATCTTTGAATCTTACCTCATTTGTACAAACACACTCACGTTTTTTTAAAAATGCAAACCTCTCAACGTTTGCAGTTGGATTGGTGCCTTGAGGCCTAATCCTCCCCGAGCAAATCTGTTCTCTGACCTGCCCACCAACGACAACGACAACATCCATGGAGGAATGCTTGCGCACCTCGGTGTGACCGAAAAATGTGATTTAGGATCCTCACCTGCCTTCCTCATCCTCCTCTTTTCATGAAGTCAATTTCCTGAAGGCTTGTGGCGGCTGCATGGGAACAATCCTTCCTCAGTGCCCCTCTTTAAGTTGTTGATCCTTTAATTTCCTCCACCCAATTCCTGCAGGCAAACCATTTTTTAACGCTGCTCCTTTGTGCTAATCACTTGTGGCAGACAGAGTGGAAAAAGAAAATCGGTCGGCGAATTGCAACCAATTTGGCCATAAGGGGGATTAATAGGAGCAAACTGCTCTCTGCATTTTAAGAGCCGGGACCTAGGGTCGCCTTGCCCCTTGTTTTGTTTAATAATCTCATGAATGCCCAAATGAACGAGATGCCATGGAAAACAGCGCTCTGCCATCAGGATCTGTGGTACTGGGCTACTGTTGAATGTTGGATAGGCTCAGGTAACCACAGGTGGAAGATGCTGTGTAAGGGCTGACCCTAAGACATCTTCATCCCTTGGGCGGGCAAAGCGCTGGGCATCACAAAGTCCATCCTGCGCCCACTAAAATAAGCTGCTCACTTCAAAATGCCAAAGGTTGCTGACACACTGCAGAATTAATGCAGTTTGAGGCTCTTTCTCAGACAAACTGGAGATATGGGGACTGAACCCTAGATCTTCTGCATGTTTTTCAGACAGAAGCATCCAGGTTCAAGTCCACCTCCAGGCCTCCAACATACCATAAAGCTATAGTACAGTCACTAGATCTCAGCTGAAGCTGGATATGCATGTTAAACATTATATTAAGATATTTACCGTTTACAAATATGGAAGTATGAAACGAGAAAGGCAGACCTTTGCTCCGTTCCTCAGTATGGAGTTCTACCTATTTCCTACTGTATTGTTAGGTCTGTTGTTGTTGCGTGCCTTCGAGTGGTTTCGGACTTATAGAAACCATAAATTGAACCTAGCAAGGGGTTGTCTTTGTAAAATTTGTTCAGAGGGGCTTAGCCATTGCCTTCCACTGAGGGTGAGAGAGTGTGATTTAGCCAAAGTCACCATGGATTTGGGCATTTTAATGGCCTGGGATCCCGGGATCCCAGTCCAACACTCAAACTACTACACAAAGTCAAGGGAATTTAATGGCTTGGTATCCTGGAGTCCAAGTCCAACACTACTATGCAAAGTCAAGAGAATTTCAATGGTCTG